>JAAALK010000287.1:14663439-15258651 GCA_019279435.1 Zizania palustris | reverse complement strand
TTGAGCAGATGGCTCGACACTGATTTAGCTCTTTTGCTAAACCTGGTGCCGGACCATTTGCTCCCACTTACAGACATTGATTGTGCAGGACCGGGGACTGGAGGACGTTTGGATCATGGACTCAGGATGCTCTCGCCACATGACGGGACATCGCAGATGGTTCTCCAGTCTCACTCCCCCGAGCTCCAAAGAGTACATCACGTTCGGGAACAGCGGTCAAGGGAAAGTAAGTGGCATAGGCTCAATCAGCATTTCAGATCATTTCTCTTTAAAGAATGTTGCTTTGGTTAAACACTTGAACTTTAATTTAATCTCTGTTTCGCAACTTCTTGAGGATGGTTTGGAAGTGCGTTTTAAGAAGGGCAATTCTTCTGTGGTTGATTCTAGAGGGTCTTTGGTTTGTCAGATTTACCTTTCGGTAAAGTTTTTCGAATTGACTTCTCTAGTTCTTTTGGCCCTTCTCGCTGTTTGATTGCTGGATCCTCTTCTGAACTCTGGAAGTGGCATAGGAGGTTAGGTCATTTGAGTTTTGATCTGCTAGTCAGGTTAAGCTCTATGGACCTCATCCGAGGATTGCCCAAGCTTAAAATGGAGAAGGATCTGGTTTGTCATCCCTGTCGTCATGGGAAAATGGTTGCCGCTTCTCACTCACCTGTAACTCAGGTGATGACTACGTATCCAGGCGAGCTTTTGCATTTGGACACTGTAGGTCCAGCTCGGGTACGCTCAGTCGGTGGGAAGTGGTATGCACTTGTGATTGTTGACGACTTTTCTCGTTTCTCGTGGGTTTTCTTTTTGGAGTCTAAGGATGAAACTTTTCAATTTGTCCATGACTTGATCTTGAAGCTGAAGAATGAGAACAATGGCCGGATGCGAGCAATTCGCTCCGACAACGGCTCTGAGTTCAAGAACTCTCAGTTCGTCAGCTTCTGTGGTGATCAGGGTCTGGACCATCAGTTTTCTTCTCCTTACACTCCCCCACAGAATGGCGTTGTGGAACGAAAGAACCGCACGCTAGTTGAGATGGCCAGGACGATGCTCGACGAGCACAGGACTCCTAGGCGTTTTTGGGCTGAAGCCATGAACACGGCTTGCTATCTTGCCAACCGTATTTTTCTTCGAGCTTACATTGGTAAGACTTCATATGAGTTGCGGTTTGGCAGACAGCCCAAGGTGACCCACTTGCGAGCGTTTGGCTGCAAGTGCTTTGTGCTCAAGAAGGGAGGGCATTTGGACAAGTTTGAGTCTCGTTGCTGGGATGGTATTTTTCTTGGTTATGCATTGCATTCTCGAGGCTTCCGTGTTTGGAACCTCGAATCCCAGCTGCTTGTCGAGACGTGTGAGGTTTCTTTTGATGAGTCCTTGCCTTCTTTGACTCCTTCTTTTGAGCTTTCTGGTGATGATGAGCTCGGAGAGTCCATCTTTGAGGAAGATGAGGATACTCCAGCTGCTGTTGAGGGCGGGCCTTCTGCATCCCCCGCAGAGCCCACACCCTCTGTGACTTCGACTGATGATGAAGGCGGACCTCTGATCACTTCTTCCACTTCGATCGAGCCCCTTCAGTCGAGTCCAGAGGTGCCGGCTGCTGACTCCGGTGAGGTGACTTCAGATCACCAGGGAACCCGAGCAGTCCAGCGTGACCACCCCTCAGAGCTCATCATTGGTGATTTGACTGAGAGGACTTTGCGTTCTTCTGCCTCTCTCGCTGTGTTTGCTGAATCTGCGTTTGTTGCATCTTTTGAGCCCAGAGACATTTCTCATGCTCTTTCTGATTCTAATTGGATTAATGCTATGCAAGAAGAGCTTGAGAATTTTGTCCGCAATCGGGTTTGGACACTAGTTGAGCCACCACCAGGATGCAACCCCATAGGCACCAAGTGGGTATTCAAGAACAAACAAGGTGAAGATGGGGTTGTGGTGCGCAACAAGGCTCGACTAGTTGCCCAGGGTTATTGCCAGAAGGAAGGTATTGACTTTGAAGAAACCTTCGCTCCTGTTGCCCGTCTTGAGTCCATTCGTATTCTTCTAGCTTTTGCCGTTTCGAAGGGTTTTAAGCTTTTTCAAATGGACGTTAAGAGTGCTTTTCTAAATGGGTTCATTGAGGAGGAGGTTTATGTTAGGCAACCCCCCGGTTTTGAGAACCCTAAGTTTCCTCGACATGTTTTTAAATTGCACAAAGCTTTATACGGGTTGAAGCAAGCTCCCAGGGCTTGGTATGACCGGTTAAAGCAATTTTTGTTGGGAAAGGGCTTTGTGATGGGTTCTGTGGATAAAACTCTTTTCCTGCTCAGAGATGCTTCAGACTTCTTAGTCGCTCAGATTTATGTGGACGATATTATTTTTGGCGGTACTACTGATTCTCTTGTGTCCAAGTTTTCTGAGCAGATGCACAGTGAGTTTGAGATGAGCCTCATGGGTGAGCTTAAGTACTTTTTAGGGCTCCAGATCAAGCAGACCAAGGACGGCACCTTCATCCACCAAGGTAAGTACACTCGTGATATGCTTAAGAAATTTGACTTTGGTGGTGAATTGAAGCCGCAGATGACCCCGATGGGTACCTCTGGAGGTTTGGACAAGGACGAGAGCGGTGTCAAGGTCAATGAGAGAGAATTTCGAGGGATGATCGGTTCGCTGCTATACTTAACAGCAACAAGACCAGACATACAGTTCGCCGTGGGACTTTGCGCGCGTTTTCAGTCTTCACCACGCGTGTCTCACCGGCAGGCTGTCAAGTGCATTTTCAGGTATCTCACCTATGCGCCTGATCTTGGTCTTTATTATTCAGCATCATCATCACTTGATTTATCTGGCTTTTCGGACGCCGACTTTGGTGGGTGCCGGTTGGATCGCAAGTTGACTTCCGGTACTTGCCAGTTTCTTGGTTCTTCCCTTGTATCTTGGTCTTCTCGAAAGCAATCTGGAGTTGCTCTTTCGACCACAGAGGCCGAGTACGTAGCTGCTGCCAGCTGCTGCTCACAGATGGTTTGGATGATTTCTACTCTACGAGACTTTGGGTTGCTCTTTCCTACCAGGGTTCCATTGTTTTGCGACAGCACGAGTGCTATTAGTGTAGGGAAAAACCCATGTCTCCATTCAAAAACCAAACATATTGATGTGCGCTTTCACTTCTTGCGGGATCAATATGAGAAAGGTGTCATTGACCTTATTCATGTTGATACCCATCATCAGTTGGCTGACATTTTTACCAAACCCCTAGATCAGTCTACATTTGAACGTTTACGAGGGGATTTGGGTGTTGTGTATCCTTTCTAGGATATTTTGCGTCAGTTTTTCTTTCTTCTTTACTTTTTTAGTCTTTTTGTGTGTGTTCCTATCTTGCATATTCACATATCACACCTTTGAGCTTGCTTCTGTTATATGAATGAACTGCTTTACTCATTCTAGCTGGTACATGCTTTTGATTACTTGTCAATGATCATGCCTTGATTCAGTTCGCTTGACATGTTTGATATCTGTCATATGCATGGTTTTTACGCTTTCAACTTGAAACATGATCACCATTGCTTCTGGTAACTAGCATGTGTAGGCTGAATGCTTTTGCTATTTGGTACATGCCTTGTAGCTAGTTCATCACATAGATGCAGATATGCAACTTGGACATCTTTATGCTTTAACATGGAAAATGTGCTATAAAAATGATAAAAATCAAAAATGAATGAAAAATTCCATGCCTTTTTGTGTTTAAGTTGAAAAGATCCAAGTGGGTTTGCTTTGTCGCACTATATTGTTCTGGATTGCTTACCATAGCACTTTGGTATGAACTAGGACAGTGTAGTGTATGCCAAGACCAATGTCTTAAGCTTCTGATGGCCCATTTCTGGCCTAGGCTTGACTTGGTCGGTTAGCATAAGGTTTGACATGCAAATAACCCTTGGCAAAAAATGAAAAAGGAAAATTGAAAAAGCCTGAACATTTAAAAGATAACAAGTTTGCTGAAGCACTTTGCTTTTGGACAATGCTTATCTTGGTAGATATCAGTTAGCTTTTGCATCTCATGCTTTACCTTGCTTGTTTACTAGACAATGTGGTGATGTTTTTATTTGCAAAAATTGACAAATGCGTGCTAAATGACTTTCTTTAGATATCATCTCTTGCACTGATCATGCCATGTGTCTTAGACAGTATCTCTTTTGCTATACCTGTTAGATACTGTATTTGCAGTCAATCATATCTGAGAAGCACACTTTCTTCACTCCACCTGCACCCCAGTTGCATTCACTGCATATTTTGAGGGGGAGTTGCATTTCAGGGGGAGTCTGTGTCTCTTTTGAGTGCTTGATGAGTTCACTTGTCAACAAGGGGGAGAAAATTGGGATCAGAGTTTAAGGGGGCGTTCTTACTCTGTTGATATCCTTGTTGTTCTGCAATCGCACTCATTTTGAGCTTTTGTGTTTTGGTTAACCATAATGACCGGTTCTTGCTTTTGTTTGGCTTTTGGTCATTAAGGTTAAACTTTTACCTTATTTTTCTTCTTCTTTGTTCTCTTGTGTTTTGTTTTCGTGTTTCCACATTTGTTCGCAGGTGCTGAAGAGCTGAGAATTGAGGAGTGTTGACAATGCTCTCATCAAGGGGGAGATTGAGGAGCCATGCTGAATAGCGTGGGCCTCATGGCTCTAGAAGTGATGAGTCATTGTCAACGATAGTCAACAAGGACTGAAGAAGAGAAGAGATCTGCTGTTTCATGGGCCGCGTGTGACTCAGGTACACGGGCAGCAAGCGACTGTCGGGCAGAGGAGGCTGCGAAGTCGGGCTGACCCAATCCGGGTGCATGGGCCAGAAGCAGTAGAAGACCCACTGGGCTGTTGACCAGGACTGACTCAGGTACACGGGCGGTGAGCGATTGCCGGGCTGAGAGAGCTGTGGGGTCGGGCCGGCCCAATCCGGGTACCTGATGCAAAGCTGGTGGAGGCTTTGTCAGTTTCGGCGTAAAACTGACAACCGTTGATTCTGTATCCGACTGTCCAGAAGAGTAGCTTCAGGATATGTCATCTGTTACTCTAGGCCCACAGTCAGTCAGTTGTGTCTGTAAAAATACCTAAGGGCAGTAGAGTCTTTTTCTGTATTTTTGAGTCTGTAAAAACCCTAAGGGGCTGGTAGAATACTCCTAGTGTTGGGCTGCCTATAAATAGCACCCCAATCCCTAGGGTTTGGACTACCCTTTGTGCTGAAATCAAATCCACCTTTTTGGGTCACTTTGTCTCCCTTCTCTCTCCTGTGTGCGCCGCCAGGGGCTTCCCTCTCACTGTTCTTGCATTATTTCGTCTCAAATCAGTTGGATGCATTTAATCCTTGGTCTCCTGTGAATTTATTGCTTGCATCTTGTTCGGTTTGGGAAGTTAATGCCTTGGGCACGAGCTGGTGATTTTATTTCTTGGGGAGAAGCTTCTTCTGTTGCTTGTGTTCTTCACGGTGGGAGTACTAGTTCTTGCTGTTGCAACTAGTACTGCTTTGCTGTAGCTACAGCTCTCTGTAGCAGCTTTTCACCTTCTATTGCACAGCTTTTTGATCGAAGCTGACAGTCCTTTTACCTTTTTCTGGGTGTGTCTGGCGAAGCTCATTTCAGTGCGAAGCCCCTCAACTCCGTGAGGCAGGCTTCGATCGAACCTTTTTTTAAAGGCTTCGCTCAGACTTCGAACTTCGGTTTTTGTGTCTGTGCTGCTAGATTCGAAGTTCCTCCTGTATGGACAACATCGCATACTTCGAACTAGCATACTCCGAATCTATCTGTTCGAAGTGCACACTTCTTTAGGTTTCGAAGTTGGGTTCAAGGTTTGTCTGTTCTGATAGACTTCGCTTGAATTTCTTTGTGGCGTGTCTGCCTTCGTTTCTCCTCCGGAAGTTTTCCCTTTTTCAAAGATAGAGTGTAGGCTTCGGACTTGATTTTCTATCACGTGACAGACTTCGCCCCTACGTTCGAAGATGGTCTGTTTGTGTGTTCGAAGTTTTTGAGTTCGAAGTCTCGTGTTCGATGGTTTAGCTTCGAGGCTTTCGATTCGAAGTACGTTCGAGGTCTTGTCTTCGAAGTGCATACTTCGAAGCAGGCTCCGGCACTGTTTTACTTCGCTCCGAAGCTCGTGAGTCGAAGCTGTGTGCGAAGACTTGTCTTCGAAGTGCATACTTCGAACCAAGCTTCGTCACTGTTTTACTTCGCTCCGAAGTACACTTCGCTTCTTACCACTTCGAACTAGGCTAGACAGTGTCACCTTCGGCATTTCAGACAGACTCCGTCACCATCCTCCGAAGCAGACTTCGACGTGCAAAGGGGGCTTCGCCAAGTCCCAAACAGGAGACAACTTTGGACATTAACTTCTCTTTTCACTTTATACATACTTAGATCATTTCATTGAGAAGTATAGGCCTGTTACAAACTTGTTTATCTGCCTAGTTGCACCACTTTAGTTTTACACTGTTTATCATCAGATGCTTCTAGGTTAGAAACCTTTAGACTTAGGCCTTCGGTTTATTTTCTGCTGCGTAGTATTTTTGAGGTGCGTTCGGTATTGGGAACAGGCCATTGATTCGAAAGAATTTTTAAGGCGCCCATTCACCCCCCCTCTGGTCGCTACTTTCGGTCCTACAGAAATCCAATCTTTTATCTCATATAAAAGTTGGATTTGTTGGTTGGACTTGAGAGAACTCATTCCAAGTGCACATATCCACATTCCACTCTATTTGAGTCTTGAGAGAACTCTCGACACAAGCTTAGACATTCCACTTGATATGACCACATCTCTCTCTATCCACAAAACCGACTCCTACGATAATCACAGGTGATAAACAATGCATAAAATACCTCTAAGCAAGTTTCATCACATAAATGTAAAGACTATAGTTGAGTACCAAAAGGGTCAAGATCATACCCGGATATCTTACTCAAGCTAGACAAAACCTAAATGTTCATACTTAGTGAAAAAGATGATGCATTGAGATTGAGTGATTTGCACACGGTTCAAATCAAGCTATTAGTCAATGACCCCTTTTAATAGTACAATGCCTATCTAGCAATCCAGTCTTTACTCTAAACACCAAGACCGGTAAAAGACTAAGAAACATATCCTTAGCTACATTGTACCTTTGCCTTACGTTTATCCAACTTGGGATCAAGTCATGTGATCATTCGGCCAAACCATCCTCACGTTGAAACCTTGATCAACCTCTATTCTCATTGACCCATGATGATGACTTTAAATAGATGACCATTAATGCAAGATGCCATCTAATATTCTCCTCACAAATGGATCTATTTATTTACACAACTTCGATGAAATCCATTAGTCCAAAATTCCGATTGTCAACCTCCACTTGTTGACCAACCGTTACATAAGAAATATATGAATAGATTGGATGAGTATATATTAACACCACAAGTGTCAAGTACTCACATCTAAATTATAATTTAAATTAAGATTCTCAATAGAATGTATGCGAAGAATATGGATCAAGTGTATATATAACTAAACATAGTTTGTACTCTCCCTGAATAGTGCATACAAAATATATATATAAGAAAACCATATGCACGAGTATATATGAAGCAACAGGACAACATGAATTAATACTATGCACATTCAACATATAGTAATAACTCCTCTAAATATGTGCATTTGTGTATATGTGAAGAACCTATATGCAAATATTCGAGTTAAGCATATGGAAATGTTTATCCTATAATGTATGTCGAAGACATGCAACAAGAATGTGAATATGATAATATATGCATATCATTGTGATCTTCATATTTGCGAATGAATGAGACTAAAATGAACAATACTTAAGAGAAAATGTTAGTCTCATATATATATATGCCCATAACATGAAAATCACATTTGAACCTATCAAACATGTACATGAGATGAAGAGTGTTACAAATTGCTTTTATCTCCATGTATTTCGATCTTATCGTGATTAGGTTCAATCATTATCAATATATAGAGAGTATTGACTAAATGATATATTCATTTTAATATGAAGATGTTATATTAAATAAATTCTAACAAATCATATAATATAAAGTGGTCTCCCCCTCAAGATGTGCATACATATGATTGTAGATGAAAAGCATATGAGTGTATTTAATCAAGATTAAAAGAAGAGTTCACTCTATATTCTATTCATGTAAGAGGCATCAATTAAGACAATGAGTAATTTAGCACATACCTCTTAACATTTCTATCTTCATATCCAAATCAGACTAAACAAATAAATACTCAATAAAATATTAGTCTCAACACAATTAGGTTTGTCATTAATCACCAAAATAAAACAAATAACACTTGAACTTACCACTACCACAGAAACGTACATTAGTGATGGGTCATAACGTATATTAGTAACGGACATGTGTTCTGTCACCCTTATCGCGTCAGTAATGTAACATCAATAGTGACGGGTAAACACCCATCACCAAAGGGTTAACCTTATTCCAATGGGCTCACCTATAACACCTCTTTTGTGATGGTTGATAATTATCACCCATCACTGATGTTATGGTCATTTCAAAAAAAAATAGGCTGCATCCAGGATTTGGCAGCCATTTAACACATGTAACATCAAAAGCACATCACAGACAATACATCAGAGAAGATTCATTGCCAAATTTGTATCACATTTATTAGCTTCTAACTCGTTATCTCGAAGAAATGACCATTACAAAGATCAACACAAGATGATTTCATGGCTACTAACTATAAACCTTTAGCTATATCGAGAGCTTGGATAGTATCTTCCAAGCTTGTACCATGGCCAACAGAAGCCCAATGGGTAGTATAGGAGCACCACCGGCCATCGGTAGCAGGAGCACCTATCAGCATGGGTAGGAGCACCACGGTGATGTGAGTCATGCCAACTTTGAGGGCGTTATCTTGAAGAAATTGGCTAACATAATCAATTATCTCGAAGAACTTGGCTAAAAGCAGTAGGTCAGGATACCTTGTAACAATAAAATTAAAACAAAGTTATCTAGTTAGACAAAACAAATAATATTTCGAACAAGGAAGAGAAGGATGATGACGAACCTTAGGAGGACGAGTACATGTGTCCAGGAGCACGATGAAGCTGACAGTGGTGGCAGGAGTTAGGGTTAGGGTTGCGCGAAATAAAAGCCTAGCGATTCACTTCGGTACCTGCCTATTTATAAGCGGGAGGAGTCATCAGTGATAGGTGTAAGTTATGACCCGTCACTCATGTAGGGGAGTCTCACAGATATAGATCAACCTTTAGTGATGGGTAACAATGTTCAACCGTCACTAAACAATCCTTTAGTGACGATCAATTATTGTTACCCGTCACTAATGTTATGATCATTTTGAAAAAAATAATGGTAACAGTGCTGAAATGGAAGGCGCCTGAATTTGGCAGCCAAGTTTTCAAAACATATCACAAACATATTTTTAGGCTGCAACCTGAATTAAAGCCATCAAGGCTGAATTAAACACATCATCACAGTCATCACAAAAGATAATTCATCCTAGGTTTACAGTACATACATTATAACCTCCATGCCATTAGTACCAATGTTGAAAGGGAAGGCGCACACTATCCCAACTTCTAACAAGTTGTCGCTAAGAAATTGCCGAAAACATTTAGTTAGATAGCACCGTCCATCCGTCCCTTTATGCACCGCAATTGGGACTGCGTCAGACCTTGCTACTGCCACTTGGATCTCGGTGGTCTAGTGGTGTAGGTGAAGTGTGATATACTTTTCATAGTACTACCTTGAAAAGTACTATAAAATAAAATTTAAACAAAGCTACTAGAGAATGCTATTTGTATAAACTAACTACATTTTCAAATAACTTACCACCGACTTCTTGTTGATGATCATGTTATTTATTGTGCAAACCTATAACCAATTCTCGGAGGATAAATCTGCCGAGATGTCTTGTAGGAGAGTCTTCCTTACTGGAGTTACATCTGTTAGATTGCCAAAATAACATATGTGCTTCAATTGGTCCATTTGGTCGGTATCGACCTCCCTCGCTATCTCCTTCCACTTCTTGTCTGCAAAATTGCTAGGACCCGCCCTTGGCATTATAAGAAACCATGATAATAACATAAACAAAAGATGTCCATGCATAGTAATGTCGTCGCTTCTCTATGTATACCACTATTATTGTTGTCCTCCACTTTGATGGTCGTTGGGGTCTTCTCATCACCAAAGTTAGTACAGAATTTTGCCATAACAGTCAATGGGGCTTGTCCCTTCGTTAATACTAAACAGTCCCCTTGTGTTAGGCCACCCCTGTAGCTAAATTCATGCCACCCTTTGTGGAGGCATATCGTACCACCCCCCCACAGCTCACAACCTCAACCGCAGTGGTGCACCCATCTCTTGTCATTATTTTGAGGGTGTCGCTCGCACGAATGTTATTGACCTCAAAAAATCTTTTTGATAAATATTACAACAGTAATATATGTGTTTCAGTTTGTTAACACAATAAACAAGACATGCAATGTACAATGCAAACAACTATAACTAAATTAACCTGGTGACACCCTCTGTGAATTAGATGATTGATCTTTATTAAGCAACTATCAGGAACATAGGTTGGTACATGTAGATCGTTTGGAATCCTTGCTATATCACTAATTCACAAATTCAATAAACAAATTTTGCTTACACGACGATCGATCTATAAACTATGATTTAATAGTAAGCATGAACAAACTTACGAGAATGAGAATGCAACCGAGGTGCGGAGGGCATGGGCGACGGAGCAGTGAGGAGGGCGACAAAGTCGATGGCAGCGGCAGGAGTATAGGGTTAGGGTTGCGGGAAATGAAAGTGTGACGACCCACTTCGTGCTCTACCTATTTATAAGTGGGAGTCATCAGTGACAGGTAATAAACTCCTTTAGTGACGGTTATAAATATAACACGTCACTAAAGGTGGCCTTAGGGTACCAGACGCAATACTCTTTAGTGACGAGTGGTACTACCAATAGGCACCCCTACCAATATCATCAATAGTGACGGGTCCTATTGCGACCTGTCACTAATGAGACAATATTTCTGACGCGTGTGAAACAACCCGTCACTAAAAGCGTATTACTGACGCATGTATTTTACCTGTCACTAAAGCTGCGTCACTAAAGATCATTTTTGTGGTAGTGTACACCACCCACCGTGCCAACACAATGACCCGTGCCTAGTCCTTCGTACTGCGCTGCCCGAGTGAATCACCGTGCTAGCCCCGTGCATGGCGCGCCCAAGGGTCCACACCCACGGCCACCCGAGAGGAGCACCTCCCGCACCTCCCAATGCCACCATCTGTGCTAGCCCCATGCCTAGATCTAACAACCGTCTTGACCATGCTGCTGCCATCAAACTCCACATCTCCCTTCCAACCGTCCACCATGCCCACTCTACAACCATCGACCACGTCTCCTCCCCATGCATAGCACTGGCAACCACCTCCCTATACATTGCGACAACTGCCTCCTCCCCATGAAATAAGAACGAATGAGTTGTTTTGACCACCATGAAACCAAAAACAACGAGGAGGAAACAAGGTACAAAAGCTGCTAAGGTCGGCCTTCAAGCGTGGGCCAAAGAGTGGACACCTTGGCCGGCGGTGGTGGGGTTGACCAGGAGGGGGACCTGCTGAGTCGCTTCGTGTCCGGGTCATCGTGTTAGCGTCTTAGGATTTAGCTCCACCCAACCTCACCCTACGTCCGAGCGTTCATGCGCATCTGACACACCTTTATAAGTGGAGAGCCCCCTCCATCCTAAAAGACCGGTCTGAGGGAGGATGACTACTCTTATTTATAAGGGGCTCATAGTCCCCTTGCATGGGGGAGGTGGGACTAAAGGTGGCTGGCAACGCCCCAGCATAGACACCCTAACATCCCACCCCCTAGGAAGCCCCCTAGGTAGGCATGGCAAACTGGCTCTAATACCAGTTGTTAGCATCCCACGCTTTAGCTTCACTCAACCTCGCCCCCATGTCCAGACATTCATGCGCATCCGACGCATTCTTACAAGCGAAGAGCCCTTTCCATCCCAAAAGATCGATCTAAAGGAGGATGACTACTCTCCCTTATAAGAGGCTCGTAGCTCTTTGTATGGACAAGGTGAGACTAAAAGTAGCTGACAATACCCTGGCCCAGACATCGTTTTCCTATGGTTTTTAGGGATCTAAGTGATGCAAAACTTGAAAGGGAAGACACTCGAACTGTTGATTGTGGCGTACATGACATCTTTCATATTGAATAGGAAGATCTGATATATTCATGGAAACTATTTGTTCGTAGTTCCAATTTTTATTTTGGTTTCATTTTTCATATTTTTCAGATGTAGGTGATGAAATCACAAGTAAATTACAGTTATCCTTGTCTGATTCCTTCACAAGGTTATGAGAATACTTAGATCTGACACATTAGCTCTATTGAACTCCCTTTTTTGTTTATTTACGCAGTACATGTCAACGCTATCTATATTTGATCTATTTGTGAAGTGTTGGATATTGGCCTTTGATGACATGATGGTTTGGTACTAGCACAATATTGCTGCTATCAATGTTTGAATATTGCTCATGAACTATGATGGTCTGAGGCCATTTGAGCAGAAAAAACTAAACTATATGAAATTGCAATTTGAATATGTTTTAAGTATTCTTCTGATTTCTATGTATTCTATTGTTTGGATTTTGCTGCTTGTGATAGTTGTCCGTCGTGTGCAAACTCAAGATGTGAACATGTAGTTGGAGATTGGAGATTGCAAGTGCATTAAGAACGGTGTCTTTTTGTATATTGTAAAACTGTGATGTAACGTGTATCGGCAAACACAATATAATATAATGTAACGAATGTTACGGTACATTGTGTCTCGGGCAAACATACAATATTCTACCCATTGTTACTATGAAGCATCTATTGTGTGCCGAGTGACTCGATTAGTGTTGTTGCACGGGTATCTTGAGCTAAATTCAATAAGAGATGATATGATAAGAGATGAATTAATTTATGTTATTGCACACAATAAAAGTTAGTATAGTTTAGAATGATGTAGTATGTCAACGATTGACGTTGTCATTATGAATAAGATTTCGTTACAACACAACTAGTTTAAATTATGTCTTAAGCAGCTCTAATATTTATGCGACTGTGAGTATAAAACCTTCGCACCTCCTTCTCCCTCCCTAAACCCTAGCTCCTCCTTCCCCTGCCCTGCGGTGCGCAACCAGCAAGCTCAACCCCGACTCCTGAGGCGAGCAATGGATATGCGCAATGTTGGCAACCGCGACGCGAACGGCAGCCTCACGGAGGAGACGGCGTCAAGGCTGAAGTTTGAGGACCCCAACGAGGAGGCGGAGGAGGTCGAGATGGAGGTGGAGGAGAACTCCTCCGCCTTCCCAGAGGATGGGGAGGAGGTGATCGGCACTGAAAAGACCAGCACCGACTACTACTTCGACTCCTACTCCCACTTCGGTACGCTCGCTCGATCCGGTTACAGAGAGATGCTACTTTTCTTTTCGCAGATTATGGGTGCTGATAATGTTAGCTCGTGTTGGAAAAATTCGATCTTGGGCTAATTTATGGAGCAATGAAGTGCTAGACTTTTTTGTTGTTGTATGGTGTGGGAAAGGTTCGATGTTTTGTGAGATTTTGCTGCTTGCGCGGGGTTAAGCTAGAGCATAGTAATGCTAATTCATATTCATCTGTAGCATTGGTTTGGATTAAGGCATTATATCTTGGGCGCTGTTGATAATGATATTGTGAGAGATCTTTTGTGCGACAAGTGCAACCAATCATTGTTATAGGGTGCCCTCTGCTAGAAATATTTCCATCCTCTATAGTAGGATCGGTGGTAAAATATGCAATTTTTATTGGCATTCGTTGTGCGTGAATTAGAGGTTCCATTGGTCGTTGTATGATTGATTGTTAGATTTCTAGTTGGTTTTCGTGCTGATTTCCCATCACTGGAATTGATTTCAGGGCAGGTTGTTGCACTGCTGAAGAATTTTTCCTTTGATATGTTGATCTTGAGTTCTCCTTTTACAAGTGTAGTTTCTGCAGTTCTCTTGAGTTGGTGATATTGTTCATTTGTTTGCTATATGTTCTTCAGTTTTCCTAAGTCACTATTCACTGCATCTATTTACCTTGTGCATATTCAAATGCATCTTTTTTGTTATTTGAAATAAGTTTACTAAGTGTTATTTGTCCTGCAGGTATTCATGAAGTAAGTGAATTTGGAACGAATCAGCGTCTTTAATGACATCACATTTCACAAGAAGCCAGTTAGCGTCTTTAATGACATCACATTTCACAAGAAGCTAGTTTCCATCTGAATCTTCTGCCTGATTTCGCTACATGTTAACTTTAGTCAGATGTTTGATTTATTTTTCTGGATACACAAAATACTAAGTATTATAAAGATACCAATGATTTTATTGCATCATTTGCAGGAAATGCTAAAAGATGTTGTTTGTACAAGATCATATCAAAATGTTATCACCCGGAATGGCTTTCTTTTCAAGGACAAAATTTTACTTGATGTTGGTGCTGGGACTAGAATCCTTTCACTTTTCTGCACAAAAGCTGGAGCTACGCATGTCTATGCGGTTAGTTGGCTAACATATTTTTATGTTTTCATTTCCACATTATGATAGTTTGGTTTAGGATGTCAGAAATTCTATAGTTTGTTGGTTAGGATTATTTTGTATTACCCTGGGTGGCTGGGCTTACCAGACCCTGTTATTTTCGTCTCTTTTTGTCACTACTAATCTAAATATACCATATTGTTC
Source organism: Zizania palustris (assembly GCA_019279435.1). Taxonomy (NCBI): domain Eukaryota; kingdom Viridiplantae; phylum Streptophyta; class Magnoliopsida; order Poales; family Poaceae; genus Zizania; species Zizania palustris. The sequence goes on along the minus strand of JAAALK010000287.1, from coordinate 15,243,887 downwards.
TTCCAATTACAGATTGAATGTTCTCAAATGTCAGATATGGCAAAGGAAATTGTGAAAGCAAATAGATTTTCTAATGGTGATTTCCTATCATTTATTTTACTATCATCTATGATTATCATATGGTATCATGCCTATTTTACTATGATCAGTTCTTATGTCTTTTGTTTCTTTGCAGTCATAACGGTAATACAAGGGAAAGTGGAAGAAATTGAGCTTCCTGTCCAAAAAGTAGATGTAATAATCTCTGAATGGATGGGTTATTTCCTCCTGTTCGAGAATATGTTGAACACTGTTCTATATGCACGTGATAAATGGCTTGTAAGTGTTCATTTACAGTAAAATGTTCATGTTTTGTTGACAGTTCTATAATTATAGAATGCAACTTTTTTTTGGTGATGAGTTATAAACATGTTCTGTTTGTTCTACTGACAATATTTGAAATTCTGAACAGTTATAACTTATATATTGTACTAATGCCATGCAGGCTGATGGTGGTGTAGTCCTACCGGATAAAGCTTCTTTACATATTACTACTATCGGAGATGCAGAATATAAAGAAGACAAAATTGAATGTATGTGGTGCATGGTGCAAACTGCAAACTACCATCTTCATGAATCTTCTTTGCTCTAGAAGTTTCAATCATGCTTTATTTTGTTTTTTCCTAGGTTATGTATCGAGTAATGAAAATTATTGGATTTCTCTGATGGCATTGTTTTATATCTTGTAGTTTGGAATAATGTATATGGCTTTGATATGCGCTGTATCAAGCAACGGGCAATGATAGAACCGCTTGTAGATACCGTGGACGCAAATCAGATTGTCACTAACTGCCAATTACTGAAGGTACTAGTACTTTCAAGCAAGTTACATTTTCTTATGTAATTCTTTGTTCAAACAATATTTTAGGTTAAATTTTCTTTTAATTTATATTTCAAACAATGGATATTTTCAAAATTACACTTGGAGATGCCTCCTTTACTGTGCCATTTAAGTTGGTAGCAGAGCGTAATGACTATATCCATGCTCTTGTTGCTTACTTCAATGTGTCCTTCCCAAATGCCATAAGTTGATGGGCTTCTCAACAGGTTCATTCTTTTCTCATCTTAACATGTTATGACATCTACTTTACTTCAAGCAATTTTGTAATTCTTCCATAATTTACTTTACGCATGCCCTAGATCAAAAGCTACTCACTAGAAGCAAACTGTTCTGTACCTCAAAGATGTAATAACCATCTACGAGGGGGAAACTCTGACGGGCAGTATGACAGTAACACCTAATAAGAAAAATCCTCGAGACATTGACATTAATCTCAAATACTCCCTTAATGGGCATAGATGCAAAGTGTCAAGAACACAACACTACAAGATGAGGTGACCAATGTGATCTCTAGCTGCCTTGCAACCCATTAAATTTTGGTTAACCAAGTTTATCTATCTTGTTTGCCTAATTATGCTTATTCCATTGATCATGTATTATCATATGTCAATTATTTGTGCTCGTTGTGATCTAAGTATAAGTAGGAAATAGATTGAACTGGCATGCTGATATGGATTGCTATTTTTTCAAAACTATGCTCTTGCTGGCTGGTGGTTTGACTTGGTAAGGACATGCTGCCACACGGTCCATGGTTCTGAGGTTTTCTTTCATTCTATTCTTGTATGATGTCTTTTTTCGTTTCTGTACTTTTTTTTTTGCATGCATGTCCGTGAAACAGATTACATACTAGATGAAGCTTATTGAGGTGGTTGCTAAATAATATGTCTACTTGCTTCTTTCAATTTTATCATGGGTTACCATGTGTTAGTGTATTTCTTGGAACTGCAGGTCTGCAGCAGCTCACACCAGGTTCATAGATAGTGAAACACATTTAGTGTGGTAGTGTTGAGTTACTGCATTTACAAATTGAAATCAGAGTATAACTGAGAACCTTCTTCATTGCCTGACAGTAGAAGCCTGCATGTCATATTTGTTTGTGTTTTTGTAAGAATCAGACCAGATTATAAGAACAAAGCAAGGCAAAGAAGTAAACTGAGTCTTCTTTGTTTGACAAGGGTCCCTGTGAGTATACTTTTTCTACCATTGAAATTATAAGATTTTACATAATCCCTGAGAATTTGGTTACAACCGATAGCTCTAGATGTTGGAGTGACAAGTCAGTAATGTCCATTTAGCACAACATTGACAATGGGCAATCTAAATTTTTGGAGGAAGTAGTGCAGAAAATGTTTAGTTGGTAAATTCTATTAGCAGGTAAACTATGCATGGTTGGTGATTTATTTGTACTCAGGAGAAGATTTAAATTACAGATTTACAGTATAAACACTGTCATCTTACGTGAAGCGTTACATTGATACGTTCTACAAAGCAAGAAAAAAACAAGGCATTGTGCTAAAATGTTTACATCTTAAAGGCTCATATGGCAAGTGAATCCAGTTTGGTCAGTGTTGTGCTGAAACATGGTACTGTAAGTTGAAAATGAATGCATAATTGGATCTTCAGATGTTTTAGTTTGGCATGCTGAGATTTCAGTCTATTTCACGTAACATAAGGCTTAATAGATTCAATTTATTTTCGCCCACTTCGGAACTTCCGATCCTGGATCGGAACTTTCGATCTAGGTATTTTCAGTCTCTCAAACCAGCACGTTATTGTAACAGATCCAATCTATTTTCGCCAACTTTGAAACTTCTGATACACCTATCGGAACTTCCGATAAGTAAAATTTTCTCGATCCAAATCGAAACTTCCGATCAGTACAATTTTTCCAATCCAAATCAGAACTTCTAGTTCATCGGAACTTTCGATACCATATCAGAACTTCCGAAGCAAATTTTGTTCTCTGACTTGAGTCTAGAAAATAATCGGAACATCCGATTCCAAATCGGAATTTCCGATTCAAGTCGCGAATCCAACATCGGAACTTCCGAAGTTTGTTTTGTTCTCTGACTCGGGTCCCAAAAATAATCGGAACTTCTGATACACCTATCGGAACTTCTGATCCCCAGACTTTTCTTGGGCATACTTCCTTCAATCTCCCACTTGCACAAGAACCAATTCTTTGCATGTTTCTCAATCCATCCCCATAAGTGTGTGACCCGATAGGTTCATATATTAACGGATGTTCACCGGAAACATTTTTCGACTCACCGATCAATAGTGGTATCTAGCAGCACATATTGACCTCCGGAAGTGTACAAAATCAATTTTCATTGAACCTTTGATATACATAAGCACCAGTCCCTTTACCACATGACATCAGTCAAGCTCAAGGCGAGATACGTACCACCCTTGTTTGTTTAGCTCAACATTTTCACTTGAACAAGTATCAGATTCAAATCATGATTAACTCTTTAGTCATAGTGGCATGGCCATGCACTTTTCCAATCCGACTACCTCGAGGGGCCTAGAGATGTCTTTCCCGTTATTAGGAGGGGTAAATTCCATCTTGACCGCTCACATTCCAAGACATGCTTCACAACACACCTGAAATAACCCTTATTACTACCCTATTACGGAATATCGTTAGGAAGCATCTAAGTGTGTCGCTACGCATTCTAGAGTCAAATGATGATCTCATGTCTGAGGACTCTGCAGGTACATCATTTTATATGACAACTGATGGCACATTACAATAACAATCTCATCAGTATCTCAAGTGGGTCTATCCAACACCATGTTCACCAACATGTGTCCATATCACTGATTTGACATCTCTCACGTTCAAGAATAGATCGCAAATTAAAAACTAGAGTGCTCTTAACAGAAGTAGTAGTAGGTGCCATGATCTACAAAAGATTAAATGCAAGGTTCAAAACTATGCAATGTTTATCTTCTATCCAATAAGAGATGTTCCACTATTTTAAAAACAATCACTTTCCCTCTAATGACTAATAGTGGCGCAAGATCGCTATTCATTCTAACTCCTAGTGAGCTTTGGCATCACTGCTAGAAGCTAGGTGACATAGATAAGCAATGCTTTGCTAATCACATCGTATGTGACTCTTGTTGTTGGAGAAGCATTCAATGCTCTACGCCAACTCTCTGCCCCAAGGCCCAAAACCATTTTGATAGCCTCGTTAAGCAAACCAATACTATGCGTGCAAAAGTCTAACTTCCACCCCAAATGGTCAAGATAAAAGATATCACCCTATTTTGACAGACCCACTATCGATGTTTGAGATCCTTGATGTATGCAACTATTGGAAAGAGCATCAATACTTAATTTTTTGAGGGAAAACTATTCTAGCAAGGTAACGTCCCTAGCACGCACGAAACATGCAAGAATAGTATAACAGGAACATAAGAAAGCATCACAGACAATCATAATAACTGTGACATAGCATGACCCTTTTCACATGGCGATCTCCATCTCCATGGCTCCTGTCATTGAGTGTGTGCTTCCGACCTCTAAGAACTGTACTAGTCTATCACTATAGCACCTACACTAGTTACATGTGCCGAAGCAATAATTCTCGACTCATAGGCCACAAATGTACACCAGCCTTAGTTGTAAATATTAATGACACGCAGACCATATTTAATATTATATTCATTGCATGCATCTCATACATCACATTAATCCAAGGCCATGCCAGTCACAACATTCTCTACAAAACAAATTTAGGCGAAGAATCTACAACTGACTAAAATCTGGATCTGAAAAATCTAGCTCAACAGGCTCGGAATTTCAAATTCGGGTGGGTCAGAATTTCTGATCAAGCATCGGAACTTCCGATCCACCGGAACTTCCAATCAGTATCAGAATTCTTGGTAGCAAAAATTGCCCTCTGTATTTAATCATATTCAATATCGGACTTTCTGATCTGATATCAGAACTTCCGATCCGCCATCGGAGCTTCCGATCAATATCAGAACTTCCGATTTTCCGCAGACAAAAATAGATCTAATCTGTTTTTCCACCATGTATCTCCAGACATGAGGGATCTAGATCAAAAACTATGCACGTAGGCTCTGATACCACTGTAGGGGAATAGGGAAGCTACGTTAGCCGGCAAATTCAAAAATTTTGCCCCTTAGCCCAAGAACCATGCGCGTGAGAGATCATAGATCATTACTTTCTAGCACAAGACAAGGTAGGTGCAGCAGAAAAAGATATTGAGGAAGCACGTCCTATCCTATCATCGCTTCGTCTCGGCTGTTCCTCGCCAATCCAATCGGTGAAGCCCACGAGCACCGCTATTGGAGCAACGCCTCTATGGAGTCCATACGTACAGGTATGAGATCAATCTCATGTCGGCGTGCTAGCACCAGAGGTGATATCCGAGAGAGGTCTCGATCTCAATTATTGAGATCAAGAAAGAGGGAGGAGAGGTTCTTGGTGGCTAGGGTTTAGAACTATTCTAAACCTCCAAAGATCTGATTATTAGGACCTCCTCTACACCTCATTAATAGTGCCAATAGACTTAGCCCCGAAGCAACATAAGGCCTAACAGATCCAATCTATTTTCGCCCACTTTAGAACTTCTAATCCTGGATCGGAACTTCTGATCTAGGTATTTTCGGTCTCTCAAACCAACATGTTATCGTAATAGATCCAATCTATTTTTGCCTACTTCAGAACTTCCGATACACCTATCGGAACTTCCGATCAGTACACTTTTCTAGATCCAAATCAAAACTTTCGGTTCGTCGGAACTTCTGATACCATATCGGAACTTCCAAAGAAACTTTTGCTCTTTGACTCAAGTCCAGAAAATAATCGGAACATTCGATTCCAAATTGGAATTTTCGATTCAAGTCGCGAATCCAATATCGGAACTTCCGATATCATATCGGAACTTCCGAAGTTGGTTTTTCTCTCTAACTTGGGTCCCGAAAATAATCGGAACTTTCGATACACCTATCGAAACTTCTGGTCCCCAATTTTTTTTGACATACTTCCTTCACATTCATAGTTTCTACAGTACAGCAAGAACGTACATGATCTTCAGCTTGACCGATATGAATTTTTTGCTCTTTTGCTAATTGCCATATAGTTAAATGATATTTACTCTTTTATCATACACTATGTATATAATAACATAGTCTAGATGTCACATTATATATACATATAAAACAAAAAGTAAACACTATACTATCAACTTATATGTGGCATTGGAGTGAGGAGAAAAGATGGTGTATTTAAGAGAAGCTGAGTGAGCTACCAACAGAAGCTCCAGCTGCCTCTCAATGGAGGAAGATAAACAGTAACCACACCAAGCAAATAAAGTTAAGAAATTTTTAACAAGTCTAATATATTTATCTACCTATGTATATGCTAAATATCCATTAAATCAGATCTCTCCCATCCTCTCTCCCTACTTTTGTTCTTAAACACTCAGCGAAGCCTAGTTTACACTCGGCAAAAGCTTCGCCGAGTGTTGCACTCGGCAAATAGAACTCGGCAAAGATTTTATCGGTAAATAGGGGTTCGCTGAGTGCTTTTTTTGGGGGCACTCGGCGAACCCTTCACCGAGTGCCACATAAGACACACGATGAACAATTTGAACTTCACGGTGTACAAAGGGAGATGACGGTGGGTTCGCCGAGTGTCAAAACTTGGCACTCGACAAAGAAAAAACCGAAAATAAAAAATAAATAGCATGTCCTGGCACCGGGAGGGGATGCGGCCGGGCGGTGTGGCGTCGGGGCGGCGGCGCCGGACGGGGAGGCACCGGGTTGGCAGGGCGGCGGGGCGAGGAGGCGCTGGGACGGGGGGCCGGGGCGGCGGGGCAGGGAGGCACCGGGCGGGGGGCCGGGGCGGCGGGGCGGGAGGCCGGGGCGGCGGGGTGATGGGGCCGGCCGGGCGGCGGGGGCGGCGACGGGCCGGGCGGCGGCCGAGGGAGAGGGCGCCGGTGGGAGGGAACGAGAGGAGAGAATGGAGGGAGGAGGAAAGGGGTGAGTTTTTAAAGAAAAACTGTGAAACTTTTGAAAAAAAGTGTTGCACTCGACAAACCCAAAATATTTGCCGAGTGCCTCAAATTTGGCACTCGGCAAAGAGGCTTTTTATTTTTTTTTTTTATTTTTGTTTAATTTGTTTTACAATGTTTTCCTTGATAGAAATTATAAAACTATATTGCATAAGGACTAAAAATAAACTCAACAACATAAATATGTTTTTAATAATATTTTAAATCATAGAAACATACTTAATAATTTAAAAATAACAAACTGAACCAAAAAATGTGTAATTTTTACATGAGATAATATATGTTGTGTTTTTATTGTAGAAAATATTTCAAGTACAAAAAATAATTTACCCGTCAAACTTCTTTCAAACCTATCTCATTTTTTCTCTAAACCCTAATCACTCCTCTCATAATCTCTGAGTTCTAAACACTCTACATGATAATTTTCTTGACATATTTTTAAATTTTCATCACAATATTTATGTATCATATAAATAACACCATGACAAGTCTCATGTTTCTTAGACTTCAGTTGATTTTTTTATAATTAAAAAACTATTAAGCTTCAGGTTGTTCAATGAGCGTCGCACCCTAAATTGTTAAAAATTTATTTTAATTCAGTTTATAATAACCCTAAATAGACTTAAAAATATGAATATGATTTTTTCATAATTTTTGGTTTATTGTTTTAGGCACTCGTAGTTCAAATTTCACCTATTTCAATTTAAATCCTAGAAACATACTTAATAATTTAAAAATAAGAAATTGAACAAAAAAATGTGTAATTTTTACATAAGATAATATATGTTGTGTTTTTATTATAGAAAAAAGTTCAAGTACAAAAAATAATTTACCCGTCAAACTTCTTTCAAACCTATCTCATTTCTTCTCTAAACCCTAATCACTTCTCTCATAATCTCCGATTTCTAAACACTCTATATGATAATTTTCTCGAAATATTTTTAAATTTTTATCACAGCATCTATTTATCATACAATAATACTATGACAAGTCTCATGTTTTTTAGACTTCAGTTGATTTTTTTATAATTAAAAAATTATTATGCTTCACGTTGTTGAACGAGCGTCACACCCTAAATTGTTCAAAATTTCTTTCAATTCAGTTTATAAAAACCCTAAATAGACTTTAAAATATGAATATGATTTTTTCATAATTTTTGGTCTATTGTTTTAGGCACTCGTAGTTCAAATTTCACCTATTTCAATTTAAATCCTAGAAACATACTTAATAATTTAAAAATAAGAAATTGAACAAAAAAATGTGTAATTTTTACATAAGATAATATATGTTGTGTTTTTATTATAGAAAAAAGTTCAAGTACAAAAAATAATTTACCCGTCAAACTTCTTTCAAACCTATCTCATTTCTTCTCTAAACCCTAATCACTTCTCTCATAATCTCCGATTTCTAAACACTCTATATGATAATTTTCTCGAAATATTTTTAAATTTTTATCACAGCATCTATTTATCATACAATAATACTATGACAAGTCTCATGTTTTTTAGACTTCAGTTGATTTTTTTATAATTAAAAAATTATTATGCTTCACGTTGTTGAACGAGCGTCACACCCTAAATTGTTCAAAATTTCTTTCAATTCAGTTTATAAAAACCCTAAATAGACTTTAAAACATGAATATGATTTTTTTCATAATTTTTGGTCTATTATTTTAGGCACTTGTAGTTCAAATTTCACCTATTTCAATTTAAATCCTAGAAACATACTTTATAATTTAAAAATAACAAACTAAACCAAACAAATGTGTAACTTTTACATGAGATAATATATGTTGTGTTTTTATTGTATAAAAAATTTCAAGTTAAAATCAAATTAAAAATATCACGTAGACTCGAAACAATGGTTCAGAAAAAAAAATAAGAAAATGGGTTTGCCGAGTGTTTTTTTTAAACACTCGGCAAACATACTCTCTTTGCCGAGTGTTTTTTCAAAAAACACTCGGTGAGCCCTCAATTTTTTTTTGCCGCGCAAGCACGCCGCCGCGACGTCCGTTAGCAACTTGTTTGCCGAGTGTTTTTTGTTTGCCGAGTGCCCGAGATATTGTACTCGGCAAAGCTTCGGGCACTCGGCAAACTAGCCATTTCTGTTAGTGAATCAAGATAGAAATTACCAACAATTTAGATATTTAATTGATTATTCTCTAAATTGTCTGAACCGTTTTTTCTTTATAATTAGATGGAAGATGTAAGATCCATATTGTTCATGTTTTAACATATAAAAAATATGGTATCCGGTCACAAGAAGCCCCCACCTTTGCATAATATCCAAAATCTAAATAGCTATGAAACCTCATAACAAATTATGAACATAGATTATGTCATCAGATATCATTCTACTACCATGCATAGCTAATCTAGATCCAGATATCTTAATAAAAAGAGCAAATTTAACGGTGAATAATATTCCCATGTAAAATATTTATTTCATTTAGAACCCAAAGAAATACCCTTTGCATGCCATTTAAATAGCCATGCATGAAAATTTGTGAAATAATTTGGCAACATACACCACATCATTTTGCGAAACATCCAAATCTTATCAGACCCGAAATCATATAATCAAGTCCATCTCCTTTTAACAAATATACAAATTGATTGCTTGTTCGAATGAATGATATGGTTCCTGAACAGGTGATGCTGATGCTACCAGTGAGATTCATTGATTGAGTATGCTGCATAAAAGAAGCACACAGATTGGAACAAATGAGATGAGAGCTCGCTAGCATGAAAAAAACGAACTAATCAGTAGAACCCATGAACACTTACTCGTAGAGGTACACAGCAATGCCAAGAATGACGCAAATCAAGATAATATCAATTATGAAGTTCCTAGTCGATCGAAACTGTAGGAAGCACAGGTTAGTAAGCAGTGCCTAAAATCACTCTCATTTGGATTTGTTCATAAACTATTTAAGGTTCGAAAGAATCAACAACCCACCTGATTGACTGTTTCTTTTAGCCTGACATTAGTCTTTCTGAGGTCTGCATTGGCTTTATTCACCTGCAAGATTTATGCTTATGTATATCCTTCAACTTCAACCATAGAGATTATGATACTATGACTCTATGAGGCACTGTGTGCGAGCTAGAAACTGACCTTTGTGTCAATCTCATCCATCAGAGGAACCTGTCTATCCAGTTCCTGCAGGGTTACAAGCACAGTTTCAGCTCTAACTTTTGTCAAGCAGAAATATTGGATGGATTAGCTACAAACCTCATTCATGTCCTCTGCCAGGTTCTTGAGAGTCTCCAAACCTTCCGAGATGAACTCCAGCCCTTCATCCTGTGCATTACATTATCCAGATCAGCTGTCACAAGCTTTTTTTAATGTGAAATGAATTCATGTCTTTGGTGGTATGTTTGATCTATGATTGCCTGTTTGATTCGCCGCATTTCGTACTCTCTTCTGAACTCCTCTGATTCTCCGCTGGTTTGGAAGTACCCCTCGTCGAAATTCTCGGCTACATTTAATAATCAACACACGACAAACACAAATTATAGTTCGAAGCCTGAAGAAAACCATATCAAAATGTTTATAGGAGGAAAAATGGAAGCATTTGATGATTGGCATTTAAAACATGTTAATTATTTTACACTTGTAGGAATGATATACGGAACATCTGATTTTACCAATATAGTTTAGCATATTAAATATTCGAAGCCGATAGTTTTGGTCAAATCTTTCAGAAAAAAAGTGGCAATGATTCTTCTCACATCGTGTCGATCGGATTCTCTGTTTACTATGAAGCGTCAAAGGTAAATACCAATTTGAATGTGAAAAAGGGAAAAGACCTGAAGAATCGAACTTGATGCCCGGGCGATCATTCCCGCCGCCGTTATGATCCGCCGCGCCGTCAGGGATCGACTGGATCCTATGGGGCAATGCCGAGACCAGATCGCTCCGCAGCGCCGCCTCGTCAGGCGAGAGCCCTTTGACCTGCACAAATGTTCACGCATGATGCATCGCCATATTTCCATCAGTAATACATGCATATATTTCATTTGATGTTATTTGGTCAGCGCAATCGCCTATGAACCGTGCGACACAAATCGATGAGCAATTGTGCACAGTGATCATTAATACGGTCACCTTCTTGGCGGCTAGCTTCCGGAGCTTGATCACCTCGTCCATGAGCCGCGCCTTGATGCGCCGCACGTCGGCGTTCAGGGTCACCGCCGCCGCCCGGTTCGTCTCCCTCGCGGCCCTCTCGGATTTCTGAAACCTCACTCACGGTTTCAAGATCGAACGCAACGTAGAGAGAGAACCAGACGAGCTAGGGGATATATATACTACGAGGACCTCGATGGCGGCGTCGATCTCGGCGTCGACGGACGCGTAGAGGCGCGAGAATGGATCGCCGCCGCCGGCGTCATTGCGGTGCTTGTCGGCGTCGTACTTGTCGTACTTCCTGCAGATGGCGTCCACCCGGATCAGCACGTCGATCATGCTCATCTTGCCTTCCTACCTACCCCGTGAATCCGTGATCGATCGCAGGAAGATTGGGTTTCCGTCTTCGAGATCTCTGCTGCGGTGGTTGGTCAATCTCTACGGACAGTTTAGCACGCCGGAAGCGAGGAAGAGGAGGGCGGGAGACCCGGCTGGCTGTGAGACGGTTGGGATGTCCGATCACTCTGATGGCAGGTAAGTTAGTTATCCGAGAAACTCCTTTTTTTCCGCTTGGGGCAGGCACGTGGGCTGCGGAATGCAGATTCCGGACCAAACAGGATGGGACAAACGTCGTCGAGGCCCATCAATGAAATGTCCTTAGACAATAGTTAATGCAAATTACTATACTCTCTTTTCTATCAGCTAGTAAAATGATTTTAAAATCGTTTATAGAGAAAATATAAATCAGAAATCAAGAAAATCGTAATATTTATAATTTAAGACCAAACGGATTAGCCCGGCCGCATGTCAGCCAAAGCCCTCTTCTGGCCCAATTGCAACACGGGCCGGCACGTCGTTGGCGATATTGTACGGGCCCAGGCCAGCGGATCCGTCTTCACCGCGACCGGCCGAGAGGACGAACGCCGCCGTCCAGCGCACGTCCGTCGACGAGCTCAAGCGCCATCGCGAGCCCAACTTCGATCGATTGTCGCTTACTCGCTTTCATCATCACCTCCTCGTGCATATTATCCCACGACGGCGACGAAGAACAGCAACGGGAAAAGAAGCTCGTATTGATCGGCTGTTAACAATGGCGGTCTCCTGGTCTTGCTTTTCTTCGCTGCAGCCTGCATGCATTCGTTGTTATCTGCCGCGGTTCCTCATGCCGGCGTCGGCCAACATCACGTCGTGCATTTCGGCTGGGAATGGCTCCAGCCTCCATGCTCAACATCACGTACTTGGTCGGGAAAGACAATTCAACTTCTAATTCAACACCGACGAGCCGTTCACCGTTAAAAAAACTTTTTTTTACCGGCGACCAAATCAGGATTTTATATGCGATTTGGCCTGCCGTTGAAAATGTCACATTTTCTTATGTGGTGGACAACCGCGCGCCTGTTATTTTTACGGTCAAGTTGACCACATAAAGTTGGACCAATTAGCAAACAGCTAATAAAAATCGTCACATCTACGAACTCGTACTTGCCTTTAAAATTTATCTTATTTTCACAAACAGCCTGACTAAGTAGACAGTCTATAAAGATGATAATTTTTATTAGCAGTATGCTAAGAGACACACCTATATATATAATTAAATCTATTTTTACATATAACCGGCCACTGCCAAATCTGTGTTGCCAATGATGCTTAATGCCATCGAGATCTACACTCTCATCACCCATGACAATCCCACGATTTCTTCCAAACATTGTAAGCTCTTTCTCACACACATAACTATGGATGAAAACTACACTCATCCTCTACAAAACATAAACATATAAAATTCAATTTGTAGATTCCAGCCACTTGATTGACACCTACTCCACTTTATGGCCACGAGACCCATTGAATCATTGACGCATTCATCGCTCTAGGAGCATAAGATGGAACCACAACAAATAAGATGTAGAAAGGTGTAACGTACCCAAAATTATAAAACTAGACAAATGTATGAAAAATAATCCGATAGAATTTTCTCTGTATTTTGCATTTATTTTAATTGTTTTTGGAGTTTTGCATGCATATGAAACAAATACATTCATATGCATAAAAAATAATAGAAAATTTTGTGTGAACAATATATTACTCTAATAATTCTATAAAACTTTTATAAAATATATTACCTAACTAATATTCTCCTATAAAAATTTCATAAATTTTGGACTTAGTTTGATAACTCAAATCAACACAACAATTCAACTGGAAGTTTGAAAATAAGTTTGTTGTATAGCCTATTTTGAAAATTTACTTATAAAAAACCATAGCTAGTATGACATTAAAACTCAGTCAGTAGGTACAACAAAATATCCTCTACCATTAGTCAAATATTTGAAAATTTGAGGAACGTGTAGCACCAAGTTTTTACTCAACCAAAATGTATAAGTGACCAAAAACTACACACTAGCGGTCTTCGTTTGCTCCTCCTCTCAATGCTTGTGGGCCACTCTAGAACCGGGGCCTACCTATCATCCACTCTTGCTAGCACCCCACTCTAGTGCAAGGCCACTCAGCCCACTGAAACAACAAACATTCGCACAAACAACTTCCATGCATGGACAACATGTGTGCTGCTACGAGTCCAACGTCGTCAAGGCTTGCCTCTAACTCCTCCAACCAGATCACTTGACCTCATTCTTCCTCTCAGTGTCTAGCTGAGCAATGTAGAGGGATTTAGATTCTTAATTCATCCACTCTTTCTCTCATCGGTCACGAGGAAAACTGTGAAGTCGACTCACCGACGAACATTGGTTAGCCAATGTAGCTTGTGTTCCCTCCTTTCCGATGCATATCGTTCATTTTTTGCTTTTGATTTCATTTCCATTCCACCATTGGAGTAGCAAGAATGCCAGCGAGCTCTAGTGCGTCCTAGAGCATGGTCCGGGTGCGTCCGTGGCGTCGTACTCGGGTTTTGACCACCTCGGTCACCTCCAAGCCGAGCCATCACGTCATCAACTTCGCCTTGATAGCAGGACCAAAACCTCTCAAGTATCTTGGCCAAAGCTGTAGTGAGAAAAGAGATCGAGGACTTCTCCCTCATCTCCGGTGCTAAGTCTTCACCATTGATTTCTCTCTCTCTCCGGTGAGATTTAATCCGATTCCTCATACTCACACCATGTGTGAGGCCTACTTCATCCCGTGCATGCACTAATTTGGTGATATGTTGACTAGTTTGTGTTGTCCACGGTGAACCATAAACCTTCAAGTCACCTCATCATCGCCGACGCAACTCCAGCCATCTCAAGGTACACCGTAACCACCATTAGATTCACCTCAGCTCCATAGTTCCATTCTCATAGTTAGCCCAACAAAATATGCCATTTTAAGATGCTATTTTTCATGGTAAAAACCTCTTATATGTATTCTCTGTTCGGGTAGGCTAGAGGTAGAAGAATGACTTGTCTATAAAATGCAGGGACCTCTAGAACTGTTTTGAAACTAAAAGGCTGAAATTTAGAAAATTCATCCGCAGTGTTCTAAAAGGCGCTAGGCGCTAGTCGGGCGTTGACTGGCTGCCTAGCGCCTAGGGGCGCCTGGGGCGCTTGGAGCTGCACACTCCCACCATACAAGACAACACTATATTTTTTACTAAAATAGCAATCAAAACAAAAAGTTTTAGCTAAGTTTGAGCATATCAACATGACAACATGTATGATGTATAAATATCATTCCATTCATTCAATCATTTGGTGATTTCGAATAATTCGTTAATATGAAGTAGAAGTATGAACTTAGTCAACTTACCACATTTTGAAGACTTGTACTGTCACACTCTTGTATCCTTGCCACAAGCCAACAATTAGGTAATGACCATGCCTCATATAGAATGCAAATAGAATAAAATTAATAACATACCAATAAAAATGAGATGGAATGGTAGATGGAAATATGCAATCAAATGTTTACCTTGAAGGCTTGAACAAGTTGGTGCATGTCTGATAGCCTGAACAATAGCTACAACACAAAACAAAGAACAAAGAACAAATGAAGTTGAACAATCGGAGTATCAAAATTAAACATTTAGGAAACAAGTTCAAAATCCAAACTCCAAAGTCCAAACATAATTGTTTCAAGGAAATAACAAAATAGGTCCAAATGTCCAATAGGAAATAGCTAGTACAATAAGTCCACACTCTAATTCCACATCCAGTCGTCCACAAGACTCAATTGTCATTTATCAATCCTCATCCTCTTGATCATAGTTCTTTGATGGAAGGACTTCATCTTTGTCAGATTCAAAATCAATATCCTCTTCATCCTCATTGGCCTCCTCTTCATCATCTCTAGAATTAAAGTCATCATCATGAAGATCTCCCATCCTAGTACTTCTACGAGGTCTAGTTGCTTCAGTAGCTCCACTTGCTTCATCAATAAGTCTAAAAGAAAGTCCTGAGACAGGATCAATATCCTCATCATTGGCTCCATCAATGATCCAACCTTGGGCATGATATGCATCTGTAGCTAGGAGCACATCTTTATTATTGCCATTACACTTCTCTGTCTTCTTCAACAACCTTGCATTGAATTGAACATATACTAGGTTGTTTAGGCGGCCAACTCCAAGTCTATTTCTCTTCTTTGTATGAACCTAACAATCGGATTATATAAATGTTAAATGATAATAGCTAACAATCCTAACATAGAATGGAAAAGTACAAAACTTAAGTACTTGAGGTTTATAAATACCATATCAAATGTGCTCCAGTTCCTTTCACAGCCAGATGTACTAGAGGTCAAAGAGAGGATTCATATAGCCATTTTTTGTAAAAGAGGAACATGACATCCATATGTTGCCCACCAATCAGCTGTGTTTATTCAAATGATTAAAGTGCATTCTTATAGTGTTCGGTTAAAAAAATGAAGGCTCACAAGTTAAAAGTAAGAAACTTTTCCATTACCACTTACCAGGAACAAATGTGATCTTCTGACATCCAAGTTTTGCAATTGCTTTGCCAAATAGACCTTGTTGATTCTTAAACTTAAGAAATTCTCCATTAAGAATTTGAGATTGAATCTCATAATCTCCATGATAGAATATCTCGGCACACTAAATCAACCCATCCATAATAGCAGAATCCAAAAAGATGGATGTATCACTATAAGAATAGTATGGATTCAAGGCATATGTCGTCAAATGTAATGGACAATCAAGTCTACCTTGCATCTTCTTCTCAATGTGATCAAATATAGGCTTGTAGTTGGCCTCCAAATTGTTTGACGCCACCATGATTTTCTTCTTTTCTTGTAGAATTTCTCCATAAACAAAGGCCATGGAAGGGCCATCTCCATCAACCAAGCGAAGAACTTTAACCAATGGCTCAAAAATCTACATAATGAGAAACACCATTCCTAAATTTCTCCAAATTTGAATTAGTGCAAAAAATCAAAAAACTACATAAAGAATGAGAAACACCATACTTTCAAACAATGAGAAACACCATTCCAAAAGGCTCTACTTATTAATGTAGTTTTAGCTATCTTTCCTTTTGGTTTCTTGGTGTGAATACATTGCTCCCACTCCGCACTTAGGGCCATACCTTTTAGCTCCGTCTTCTTTTCCATCAAACTTTGCAAAGTTAGAAAGGCTGAAGCAAATCTTGTCACACCTGGCCTTATAATATCTCTCTTCTTTGTATTCTTCCTCATCAATGCTAATGTCTTGTGGTGAGAGTAGACAAAAACCGTGAATGCCTTAGCTTGATCAAGTGTCTTCTTGAATCTTGGCATCCCACCAATTGCAGCTCGCATTAGATTGATTGTGTGAGTTGCACATGAACTCCAAAAGATATTTGATCGTTTGTCTTTCAATAAATCTTTTGCTCCCATGTTGTTTGAGGCATTGTCTGTAACCACTTGTACAACATTTTCAACCCCTACTTGAACAATGGCAGCATCAACATACTCAAAAATATACTCACTTGTGTGTGCCTCTTCTGATGACTCCTTTGATCCTATGAAGCATGTTCCCAACTTGCAATGCACACACAAGTTCATTATACTTCTCCTCTTAACGTCTGTCCAAGCATCAGTCATTATTGAGCATCCAGTCCTCTTTCTCTCCTCTTCATGTGGTTTCAATAATCTCTTGGTTCTCTCTACTTCCTCCTTCAATAGCTTCTCTCGACATTCATATTGAGTCGGACCTTCAAAACCCGGGCCAAAATGACCAATAGCCTCACACATTTGCCTAAACTCATCATTATCTATTGCATTGAAAGGAATAGCTATAGACAAAAACATAAGTTATAAGAATGAGTAACTAACTGAATAAGACATAGCAACCACTAAACAAAGTGAACAAACAAGATAGGAATGAGTTATAGTGTTGTACCATTAGCATATAGCCATCTTGTAACATATTGCTTGACCTTATGGATTTTCTCCTTCCAAATTGCCTCATCCATTCTTTGTTGCTTAAATTGTTTTGATGTCAAAGGAATAGAAGGGTCGATAGGAGTTGAATACCTATCCATAGGCCCTATCTTCTTTCTTCTAGTTGTTGCATCCCCCTCACATTCATCCTCTTCATCACTTTCAATTGTCACACTATCTCTAACCTCCTGTTGACGTTCTATCTTGGCTCTTTTCTTCACTTTCGCATTATCAATGTTATTCTTGCATTTATCTTGTTCTTCTTTTGTTGATTTAGGGCAAGCCCTCACATTGCCCCTTAAGTGAGCAATATGCTCTTTAATCCTACGTACCCCTCCGGACATTCTATGACCACATAGCAAACATTCAACCTTGTCTTTATTGTTTGGGTCATATGTCTTGCCGAAATCCCATCCCAAATCATCGGAATTTCTCTTATGGAGAAGCACATCACTTGTTTCGACAGTAGCACTAGCGGTTGATGAAATCCTACATGTGCATAATAAATTAGGCATTGATAATTTGTATTAACTCTTAATAACATAATTGATATTTCACATTTAAATATTTCACAATTCACAAAAGCAACAATTTTGCACTTACAAGTATATAACATGATAAGTTGACAACATCCACCCCCAATCAACCATCCAATAACCAATTAACCATTGACCAAAGTATGAAATAACCACCACATACAACATTATTCCAACAACCATCCACCAACACCAAAGTGTCAAACCACCACCACATACAAGATGAAAAAATATAGGAAAAACAAAACAATTAGTATAATATACATTAATTTCAACTTGAAACATGAAACTTTAGTGATTTAGTCACTTACTTGCTCGATGTTCCCGGGTTGGACGACATGGTTAAAATTGCAAGAGCCTAGAAGTTGAAAACTAAAAATGTAGGCAAATTACAATTAATAATTAACTTAGAATATGAATGTATGAATCAGTGAATTGCATTCTACAAATCTACATTCTACAAATTTACATTAATACATTGACTACAATCACAACATTTATTCATTTACAAATTACAAATCAAAATCAAATCACTAAATCACTAAATCAGTATGTGCAACACTAGCAACAACTAACAAGGCAGAAATTGTAAAGGGCAAAGGCAAACCAGTATGCACTGGAAATGAATTAGGTGTTGTGGCCTGTGGCGCAGAGGCGCAGCTGCGCAGGCGCTCGAGCGGACTGGCTGGGGCCTGGGGACTCTGGGTGCTAGAGTGCGTGAGCAGCACTCCGGCGGACTGGCGAAGGCTGAGCCGCGCCGGAGATCAGACTTCAGAGCATGCGCCGCACGGCCGGAGACCAGAGCCGCAGAGCGTGACGGAGCACGAGGCCGTCGGAGTCATCGTGCGCGAGGGAAGATTGCCAGACGGAAGCGGCGACGCGTGCGGCATGATGGCGCGTGCGGAGAGCCTAGGCGCATGCCACGGGTGAGTACCAGCCACTAGGAAAATAAAAACCCAAGGTTTTTTTTTTGCGTTTTACCCCCCACAATCTGGGTTTTTTACTACATTCGCCGTCGCCGCCCATGGAGCCTAGGCGCTGCGGTCAATGCCCAGGGCGCGGTTGACCCGCCTAGGCGCCCTGGCCGCCCAGCCGGCCGCCAAAGCCCTCCGCACGGCGCAGGGGCGGTGCCCAGCGCCTAGCGCCGCCTAGGCGCCCGCCTTTTAGAACACTTTTTATCTGAACTCCAAATAGGTTCAAACCAATTTTGTTTGTTTCATAAAAATGTCCTCTACAACCTAGTAAGCTCAAAAAGTGGATAACTTTCACTCATAATAGCGGTTATCAAAAAAATATGGATCATTTTAAACATGTGTTTCCTGCTGGTCCGAACTTCCTGTTCTAGAACTAAAAGACTAAAACTTAAAAAAATCATATAAAATTTATCTGAACTCAAAATTGGTTGGAACCATTTTTTTGTTTCATAAAAATGTGCTCTATAATCTAGTAAACTCAAAAAGTAGAGAACATTCACCCATAATAGAAGTTTAAATAAATAAACCATTATAATCATACTACATACATATAAACTTTAACCTTTAATAACTTTATCATGCTTACTCTAAAAATAAAAATAATTTCACATAAATTCATTTAGAATCCAACATCACTTGTTGTATAAACAGCATGTCATCTTAGCATATTTTGTTTTTGATGTTATTTGGAGTTATTTGAATTGTGCATTTAAATTGCTAGACGAAGAACCGATAGTCAACGAAGAGCTAATTTCGGATCAAGGGGGAGTTGAGGAAATTGCTGAGCAAGGCAAGCACCTATTTATCCCTCCTTTGAACATGTTGTATCCTATATATTTTGCAAATACTTTATTATTTATATAGTTGCATGTGATGATTTAAAAATATGGGCATGAGAAGAGTTATCCCAATTGCTGCATTTCCCACCTTGTTAAATTGATCCCCTTATTCTTGTATCCGTAGAATTTGGGGTAGATTATGTTCAAATACAAATTGGGTATATTTGAGCTACTATTATAGCTATTGCTTAGCCATGCTTATAAATTATGATGGTTACAATAACATAACAATTCTCTTACAATTTGGCTACTTAAAGTGTTATGCAAATGGGGTTGTGAGAAACCAAGGGTTGGTTTCGGTGTTTGTGATGAGTGATTGACAAGCTTTTACCCTCTGGTTCGAAGGGGTACCTCCGAAGGGGGTTCGGAGGTTGGATCTCCGAAGGGTGTTCGGAGGTGGTTTCACCGAAGGGTGTTCGGTGGTTTGGTTGCTGCAGCTGTGGCAGCGGAGTGTGCCTGTCGGAGGGGTCCGACAGTACACGATGACTGGGTGTGTACCGAAGGTTTCGGTACTTTGGGCGGTACACCGGAGTGTGTACCGGAGGTTGCTAACCCGGAGAGGTCTCCGGAGTACTGGAAACACTTGTCTGTTTGTCTGTGGTGCGCAGGGACTTCGGAGGCGTCGGACAAGGTTCGTAGCAGGTGAACCTGGGTCAAGCGGGAGGCTTGATGCAAGGGGAGCGGGGAGCTCCGTCACGCTGGCTGCGAAGGGGTTTGGGTCGGTCCTTGGGTCGAGGTGCGCCAGGTGAAGGCAGAGAGTGCAGAGCGTGGCTCTGGGTGAAAGTACTCCGAGACAAATCCCTCGGAGGTGAGGCACTTCGAAGGTACTCCGAATGGAGTAACTTCGGAGTTGGATGGATCAAGTCCTCTGCGGAGGCAAAGGAGTTCGAAGTGTGCTCCGGAGGGAGACATTCAAAGGTACCCGACGAAGGTCTCAGAAGTCAAGGTGCATCGAAGGCATGGTCCGGGTGAGGCTCGTCGAGAAGTGTGCTCGGGGAGAGACACAACGATGAAGGGCTCATGGAATGCTTCGTGCGGAGGCCTTGGACGAAGGAGGGACTTCGAAGGGTGGTACTCCGAAGGTGGGGCTTCGGAGTATGGTTGTCTTGTGGTGCTTCGGCCTGCATGGATTCGGTACACGGACTGACGGAGTTCGAGCTGAGCGGAAGCTGCGAAGCCGTGGTGGTCCACTCCGGAGGTGTTGGTGCGAAGGCCCAAGGGCTTTGACGGCTTTGGCTCAAAACCGTCACTGTATCGAAGGTTGACTTCGGTGAAGCGAAGGCCATTTGGCTCAAGGCTTCTCACCGAAGCTATCGCACCCCTCGCGTGCGAAGGGGGCTTCAGAAAGGTCAAAGGCTGCAAGTCTGACAGTGTCTGCTCTGCAAAAAGCTGGCGCTGTCCCCTCTGCAAAGGCTGACAAAGAAGCCTCCAATAAAGTTGACTACCTTTTGTACCCCTTAGTTCTGTAGAGACAAATCCAATGTAAACCCTATGGGTAAAGTAGTCATTTCACTTGGGTGAACTGTGGGCTATAAATATGGGGGCTCGGTAGGTAACATTTAACACTTTGAGCATTTACTGTTGAGCTCCTGTACTAGCCACACACTTCATTGTATTCATCCAGAGTTCAATTTTTATTGTGTTCCTTGTTCAAGCGGCGAAGCCCTGCTTCTGTGTGCTTTTTGCTTGAGCTCGCTTTACATACCTCGCTAGTTTTAGTGCACCGAAGCCTGTCTAGGCGAAGGGTGTTTTGTGCGAAGTGTGTTTTTCAGTGTGCTGTCGCTCTGTGTAACAGGAGGCGAGACCTCGCTGCTTACTAGCGAAGCCCTGATCGAAGCCCGTGCTTTTATCATGTCTGTGACTCTAGCAAAGTCTGTCAGTGTGTGTTTAGACCTTCGTGTATGAAGCCCAGCACCAGTTGCTGCTGCCAAGTACTTGGTCAAAGTCCTCAGTAGGGTGTCCACTCTTGCGAAGGGTGAAGTGCGAAGCCTGCTCGAAGCACCCTGTGTGCGGAGCCTGCACTGACTTAGCAGAGTAGATTTTCGAGGGTTGTAAGTGGAGCGAAGTCTTCTTGGCTTCGAACTTTTGGTCCTGCGAAGCCTGTGTTCGGAGCTGTCAAAACACCTCCGAACCAGACCTTCGAAGGTTGTGTTCGAAGCCTGTTCCGCAGAAGACAGAACTAAAACCGAAGGCTAGTTTTTAGCCCAAAATTTTAAAAGCTCCCATTCACCCCCCCCTCTGGTCGCCGTTTCCGGTCACACAATTGGTATCAGAGCAGGTTAAGATCACCAGTTGACCTTAACTGGTTTTGTGATCTGTTGGCGACATGGATAGAGGCAGTAAAATTCCTCTGTTCGATGGGACAGATTTTGCATACTGGAAGGTGCGCATGGAGGCTTACTTGTTAAGCCAAGGAAATGCAATTTGGGAGATTGTGGACTCACAATACTCCATCCCTGAGACTCGCACCTCTCAAACAGAGAAGGATCAGTATAATGCCAACTCCAAGGCAAGAAATATACTGTTCATTGGTTTGAGTAGAAGTGAGTTTGATAGGGTGCAACACCTTAGGACTGCTAGGGAAATTTGGACCACTCTAACTATTTTTCATGAGGGCTCTACTCAGATCAAGGCTAGGCGCCAAAGCACATACAATCAACAGTATCAGTTGTTTGTGGAGGCACCTGGTGAATCTATAGATGCCATGTTTTCTCGCTTTGATGCTATAGTGAGTAACTTGCGGTCCAACGGGACGCTTGCTTACAATGACCATGATAGGGCTATCAAGCTTCTCTATGCTCTTGATCGTAGCATATGGGAAGTGAAGATATCCAGCATTGAAGAGTCCACAGGTTATGACACATTGACCTGTGATGAGCTCTTTAGCAAGCTGAAGTCCACAGAGATTGCCAAGGCATCTCTTGCAGTGCACAGAAGCTCTTTGCCACAGCCATTGGCATTGGTTTCTAGCACTAGCCGTGGCACCACTACAGAACCAAGCACATCTGGCACTTGTGTTCTTGCAGATGGTTTTGCTTTGTCCTCCCTGGTCTCCGTCACAAAGGAGTAGGTGGACACTCTAGATGATGATGAGCTTGCTCTCATTGCTCGGAGGTTCACCTGTTTTCATCATGAGAGACGGGACCAGAGGAGAAGTGGTTTTAGTGGTTGCTTTGAATGTGGCGACACCTCTCATATTAAGGCCAATTGCCCTAAGATCAAAAAGAGAGATGAGAGTGAGCGCCCCAAATACCACAAAAAGGAGAGGAAGCCTTTTGTGAAGGGCAAGCACGACAAGATGGCTAAGAAAGTAGCCAAGGCCGCTTCCAGAGCATTCGTTGCTGCTCTCAGTGACATCGACACTTCCTCAACTGAGGAGTCGAGCTCTGAGGAGGAGGAGTCCCCAAGGAAGGAGGACAAGAAGGACAAGAAGGGACGAGACTTCACCGGCCTTTGCTTCATGGCTGACAGCGATCACAGCGGCGATGAGCTTGACTCATCTGAGGTACCTCTATCATCTGACCAGCTATTAATTAAATTAGATGAGCTAAATGAGGTAGTTCTTGGTCAGGATAGATTACTTGTGCAAGCCGCTAGAGAAAGAAAAGACCTTAGACTTAGGCTAGAATCTGTTTCTACTAAATATGCCATGCTTAAGTCTAAATTTAATGATGCTGAATGTGAGTCATGTTCTGTTGTCATGAGTGAGCTTGCTCAGTTGCGTTCTGTACATGCTCAAACTCTCTCTGAGCTTGAGACTGCACAGAAGCAGCTTTTGGAGGTGGATTCTAGACCTCATGATATTATTGAATGCATGAACTGTTCTTTATTACGCGAGAGCATTAATTTACGTGATAAACATGTTCATGATTTAGAGGCTAGATTGGAGAGGGCCGGTAGTTCTAAGGATGTGCAACTTGTTTGCGACACATGCATTACCCTTAAGGACCAGCTAGGCACTGCTAGAGAGCGAGCTGAAAACCTCATGTCAGAAAATGAATACCTTCTTTCCGTGGTTAATAAATGCACTGAGGGAAAGGGTAGGATGGATTTGCTCTTGGCCAAGACCAAGTTGTGTGCTGACAGAGCAGGGGTAGCTCTAGGTTTGGGTTTTGAGAGGATTCCTTCAGACAGTAAGACCAAAACTGTTTTTACCTCTCCCACTACCTTAGAGAAAGAAAGAGCTCTGTTAGACACTCCATCAGCTAAAAAACCTACCCAACCACCAAAGAAAACCACTCCTCCTGCCAAGAAAAATCCTCCCAAGAAAACCACTCAGCAGAAACCCAAGGAGCCTGTGAGAGTTGCTCCTAAGACCCATGAGAGTGCTCCAAGGAGAGTGTTTCATTGTTCCTATTGTCAGCGGGCGGGTCATTTGGTTGGGTTCTGTTTTCGTCGCATCAAGGATGAGCGACGCTCTCAGGCGATGAGTTACCAGGACATGCATTACCCATCTTTAGGTATGCATGAGTCTGAGTTTTACTATTGTCCTGCTTTTGAGGCTCCGAAGTGCTTCTAGGAGAGGTTTTGCTCCTCGAGGTGTTCACCATGTTCCATATGGTGGTAGACCTCGGGCGAGTAGCTTTGTACCTCGTCAGAGTAGGAGACCTCGTCATGCTTTTCGATCACTGCATGTAGGTAGACCTCGCACTTTGCATCATTCAGATTATCATGTGCGTAGACCGTCTACTTTTACTGCGCCTACTACTCGTGTCACTCAGTGCTGGATGTCTCGTCATTTTTTCACTCACCCCAGCACTGAGCGATCGAGATATTCTTATCATGTGTAGGCGACAGATCGAGGCTTGGAGGGCACGTGGATCATGGACTCCAGTTGTTCGCGCCACATGACCAGAGATGCAGCTTGGTTCTCCAGCCTCACCACAACCAAGCAAAGGGAACATATCACCTTCGGAAACAATCGAAGGAGTAGAGTGAAAGGTAAAGGTGTGGTAAGAATTAACTCGAATTTCACTCTCAAAGATGTTGCTTTGGTTGAAAACCTGGGATACAATTTGCTTTCTGTATCTCAGTTGCTTGATGAGGGCTTCGAAGTGCGATTCCATCGCAATACTTCGCAAGTGCTCAATTCTGATGGCGTTGTGGTGTGTAAGATCTTTAGGGTTGGGAGAGTTTTTGGAGCTGATTTTTCAAAGTCATCTGGTTCTTCTCATTGTCTTGTTGCACATTCGACCTCTGAGATTTGGAAGTGGCATAGGAGACTAGGGCATATGAGCTTTGAGTTGCTCGCTCGTCTGAGCACCCTAGGTCTGATCCGAGGATTGCCCAAGCTCAAGTTTGAGAAGAATTTAGTTTGCGCTCCGTGTCGGCATGGTAAAATGATCGCCGCTTCGCATTCGCCAGTCACCACAGTGATGACTGAACAGCCCGGAGAACTTCTCCACATGGACACTGTAGGTCCTTCTCGGGTTAGTTCTTTAGGCGGCAAGTGGTATGTGTTAGTTATTGTCGACGATTTCTCTCGCTACTCTTGGGTCTTCTTTCTTGCCAGCAAGGATGAAGTGTTTTCACACTTTCGGAGCTTGGCTTTGAGACTTTTCACTGAACTCCCTGGTGCATTAAAATTCATTCGAAGTGATAATGGCACCGAGTTCAAAAACAGTCTCTTTGTTGACTTTTGCATGGAGCATGGCATAGAACATCAATTCTCTGCTCCACGGGTTCCTCAACAAAACAGTGTTGTTGAGAGGAAGAACCGCACTTTGGTTGAGATGGCTAGGACGATGCTTGATGAGCATAGGACTCCTAGAAAATTCTGGGCTGAGGCCATGAACACTGCATGTTACATCTCAAACCGTATATTCTTACGCTCAATTTTAAATTTGACATCTTATGAGCTGCGTTTTGGGAGACAGCCCAAGGTCACTCATCTTCGAGTTTTTGGCTGTCGCTGCTTTATCCTAAAACGTGGTAACTTGGATAAATTTGAGTCGCGATCTTCTGACGGGATCTTTTTGGGTTACACAACACATGGTCATTCTTATCGTGTTTATAATTTAGAGACTAACACTGTCATCGAGTCATGTGATGTGACTTTTGATGAATCAACCTCCTCTGTTAGTTCTGCTCTTGAACAGGCAAATGAACACGACATGGAACAGACCATCTTCGAAGAAGAGGATCCCGGAGAATTCGAGGATGAACCCCTGCTACCCTCGACATCGACCCCCGAAGCCGACCCCGCTTCAACTACTTCGGCACGAGGTCCCGAAGCAACTACCTCAACATCGGTCATCTTGGACCACTCCAACGCACAAGTTGAGGGGGAGACTGCATCCCGCCGTGAGGCTCCACACCATGTTCAAAGGATGCATCCTCCCGAGCAGATCATTGGTGAGCTTGATCAAAGGGTAACACGTTCTCATGCTCATTTCATTGATTCCGCTTTTGTTGCTTCTTTCGAGCCCTTAGATGTTAGTCATGCACTTTCTGATTCTAGTTGGATCAATGCCATGCATGAGGAACTTGAAAATTTTGAGAGAAACCAAGTCTGGTCACTAGTTGATCCTCCACCAAATGTTCATTTCATTGGAACAAAATGGATTTTCAAAAACAAACAAGGGGAGGATGGGACAATAGTTAGAAACAAGGCTAGACTTGTAGCTCAGGGTTTTCTCAACTAGAAGGGATTGATTTTACTGAAACTTTTGCACTTGTTGCTCGCCTTGAGGCCATTAGGATTTTGCTTGCCTTTGCGACATCCCGGGGATTCAAACTCTATCAAATGGATGTCAAAAGTGCTTTTCTTAATGGCTTCATAGGTGAGGATGTTTATGTAAAACAACCCCCGGGTTTTGAAAACCCCAAGTACCCACATAAAGTCCTTAAACTTCATAAGGCTCTTTATGGACTCAAGCAGGCCCCTCGGGCGTGGTATGACAGACTTAAGTCTTTTCTGCTTGAGCGAGGGTATTTGATGGGCTCTGTTGATAAAACACTGTTTACTCTCAAGCATGGCAAAGATTTCCTCCTAGTTCAGATTTATGTGGATGATATCATCTTTGGTGGCTCGTCTCATGCTTTGGTTGCCGAGTTTGCAGATACCATGAGCAGGGAATTTGAAATGTCCATGATGGGTGAACTCACCTTTTTCCTTGGTTTGCAAATCAAACAAAGCAAACAAGGTACTTTCGTCCACTAGACGAAGTACACCAAGGACCTGCTCAAGAAGTGATATGTCCGATGTGAAGCCCCTCGCCACTCCAATGACTACATCTGTAGCATTGGACCCTGACGAAGATGGAGAAGCCGTAGATCAGAAGGAGTTCCGAAGCATGATCGGCTCCCTCCTCTACTTGACTGCTACGAGGCCGGACATACACTTCGCAGTGTGTCTGTGCGCTCGTTTTCAGGCTTCACCACGAGCTTCGCACCACCAAGCGGTAAAACGCATCTTAAGGTATCTCAAACATACCCTTGAATTTGGCATATGGTATTCAGCGTCTTCATCTTTATGTCTTCGAGGTTATTCCGATGCGGATTTTGCTGGGTGTAGGATTGATAGGAAGAGTACCTCTGGTACTTGTCATTTTCTGGGTACATCTTTGGTTTGCTGGTCTTCCCGCAAACAGTCTAGTGTTGCACAATCGACGGCTGAGGCCGAATATGTTGCTGCAGCTAGCTGTTGCTCTCAGATTCTGTGGATGGTTTCCACTTTGCGGGATTTCGGGTTAGAATATAAGAGTGTTCCACTTTTCTGTGATAACACTAGCGCTATTTGCATTACAAACAACCCGGTTCAGCATTCCAGAACCAAACACATTGATGTGCGGTATCATTTTCTCAAAGATCACAATGAGAAGGGTGATATTGAACTTCAATATGTTGATACCCAACACCAGCTAGCCGACATTTTGACAAAACCCCTCGATGCTTCTCGATTTGCTTACTTGCGTGGGGAACTTGGCATTTGTCACCCTTACGGCATTTTGTGAGGGGGAGCAGATTTAGATGGATGTGCATTTACTCATTGTGTGTTGAAATTGCATTTACATCTTTTGCACTTATATGCCTGCTTATAATTCTTGAAATCGTGTCAGCTAAGCTCCTTTTAATCAATCTGAGACATCCATGTGCATGATGTTTTCTTTTCAAAATCAAATCGTGCTCACTGCTTAGTCTTGAATCTAGCATGTTTAGGCAGGACTGCTTTAGCTATCTCTTATCTGCTTGATAGCAAGCCACATTTCTTTGGATGCTAAAAATTGCAACTTGAAAAATTGTTCTAAATCCTCATGGATATTCATCAAGTGTTAAACAAATTGATTCACTTATTTAAAATCAAAATCTCCATGATTTGCATGCTTTAAATGAAAAGATCCAGGTGGGTTTATTTGTCGCACTACCCTATTCTAGACTGCTTACCATTGCACATTGGTCTGAACTGGAATAGTGTAGTGTATGCCAAAATCATTTCCTTAAGCTTCTTATGGCTTTCATGCCTAGGCTTGGCCGGATTGGAAAGTATAAGGTGGACAAACAAATAACCCCTGGCACTAAGAAAAGAACAACAAAATTCATTGATCATCAAGTTTGCTTTTCATGCTCCATTTGAACTAGACTTGTCTGTCTAGAGTAGAAACTGACTAGCTTTGCACAGTCCCTGCTTTTACTTGTCTAGCTTCCTTGACTAAGTGGTGATGCTTTTATTTCAAAAATGATCAAATCACATGCTTCATCATGTTTTTAGAGAATATTAATTTGAGCTGAGCCCATGATCATTGGTGTTATTGTTGGCATATTTTTGCTTTATATATCTTTGCAATTCTGCTCATTTCCAAGCTATGCATCTTTTTCATGCTCCTTGATGCTTGCATTGCCAAAGGGGGAGAGACTTGCTACGTTCTCTGCCGCAAGGGGGTATAATTTCCAAAGGGGGAGAAAATTTGACATAAAGGGGGAGAAGGTTCCTTGTTGCAAAAAGGGGGAAAATTAACTCAGGGGGAGTTTTTATCTTGAAAAAGGGGAGATTTGCCGAAGGGGCTTTTACTCTTTTTGAAAAGGGGGAGGAAATTTCTTTTGTCAAGTGACATGATTTGGTTCTTTTCTGAGTTTTTATGGTCACTTGTGTGTTGAAAGTCTTTTATTTTTTCTTGACTTGAATTTGGTTGTCAATGCACTCATCAAGGGGGAGATTGAGAAACCAAGGGTTGGTTTCGGTGTTTGTGATGAGTGATTGACAGGCTTTTACCCTCTGGTTCGAAGGGGTACCTCCGAAGGGGGTTCGGAGGTTGGATCTCCGAAGGGTGTTCGGAGGTGGTTTCACCGAAGTGTGTTCGGTGGTTTGGTTGCTGCAGCTGTGGCAGCGGAGTGTGCCTGTCGGAGGGGTCCGACAGTACACGATGACTGGGTGTGTACCGAAGGCTTCGGTACTTTGGGCGGTACACCGGAGTGTGTACCAGAGGTTGCTAACCCGGAGAGGTCTCCGGAGTACTGGAAACACTTGTCTGTTTGTCTGTGGTGCGCAGGGACTTCGGAGGCGTCGGACAAGGTTCGTAGCAGGTGAACCTAGGTCAAGCGGGAGGCTTGATGCCAGGGGAGCGGGGAGCTCCGTCACGGTGGCTGCGAAGGGGTCTGGGTCGGTCCTCGAGTCGAAGTGCACCAGGTGAAGGCAGAGAGTGCGGAGCGTGGCTCCGGGTGAAAGTACTCCGAGACAAAGCCCTCGGAGGCGAGGCACTTCGAAGGTACTCCGAATGGAGTAACTTTGGAGTTGGATGGATCAATTCCTCTGTGGAGGCAAAGGAGTTCAAAGTGTGCTCCGGAGGGAGACATTCGAAGGTACCCGACGAAGGTCTCAGAAGTCAAGTTGCATCGAAGGCATGGTCCGGGTGAGGTTCGTCGAGAAGTGTGCTCGGGGAGAGACACAGCAACGAAGGGCTCATGGAATGCTTCGTGCGGAGGCCTTGGACGAAGGAGGGACTTCGAAGGGTGGTACTCCGAAGGTGGGGCTTCGGAGTATGGTTGTCTTGTGGTGCTTCGGCCTGCATGGCTTCGGTACACGGACTGACGGAGTTCGAGCTGAGCGGAAGCTGCGAAGCCGTGGTGGTCCACTCCGGAGGTGTTGGTGCGAAGGCCCAAGGGCTTTGACGGCTTCGGCTCAAAACCGTCACTGTATCGAAGGTTGACTTCGGTGAAGCGAAGGCCATTTGGCTCAAGGCTTCTCACCGAAGCTATCGCACCCCTCGCGTGCGAAGGGGGCTTCAGAAAGGTCAAATGCTGCAAGTCTGACAGTGTCTGCTCTGCAAAAAGCTGGCGTTGTCCCCTCTGCAAAGGCTGACAGGGAAGCCTCCAATAAAGTTGACTACCTTTTGTACCCCTTAGTTCTGTAGAGACAAATCCAATGTAAACCTTAGGGGTAAAGTAGTCATTTCACTTGGGTGAACTGTGGGCTATAAATATGGGGGCTCGGTAGGTAACATTTAACACTTTGAGCATTTACTGTTGAGCTCCTGTACTAGCCACACACTTCGTTGTATTCATCCAGAGTTCAATTTTTATTATGTTCCTTGTTCAAGCGGCGAAGCCCTGCTTCTGTGTGCTTTTTGCTTGAGCTCGCTTTACATACCTCGCTAGTTGTAGTGCACCGAAGCCTGTCTAGGCGAAGGGTGTTTTGTGCGAAGTGTGTTTTTCAGTGTGCTGTCGCTCTGTGTAATAGGAGGCGAGACCTCGCTGCTTACTAGCGAAGCCCTGATCGAAGCCCGTGCTTTTATCGTGTCTGTGACTCTAGCAAAGTCTGTCAGTGTGTGTTTAGACCTTCGTGTACGAAGCCCAGCACCAGTTGCTGCTGCCAAGTACTTGGTCGAAGTCCTCAGTAGGGTGTCCACTCTTGCGAAGGGTGAAGTGCGAAGCCTGCTCGAAGCACCCTATGTGCGGAGCCTGCACTGACTTAGCAGAGTAGATTTTCGAGGGTTGTAAGTGGAGCGAAGTCTTCTTGGCTTCGAACTTTTGGTCCTGCGAAGCCTGTGTTCGGAGCTGTCAAAACACCTCCGAACCAGACCTTCGAAGGTTGTGTTCGAAGCCTGTTCCGCAGAAGACAGAACTAAAACCGAAGGCTAGTTTTTAGCCCAAAATTTTAAAAGCTCCCATTCACCCTCCTCTGGTCGCCGTTTCCGGTCCCACAGGTTTCCTTTGTTATATATGAGGATGAAAATTGAAAAAGAATTCTGCTAAGACTTGGGCGTCAAGTGGTGTGCATATGGTGGTAGTTTGTAGACTGATAGGGGAGTGTTTGTCTAGGTCGATTAAGGACCTAATTATGTATCATCAACTAAGAACATGGTTCAACCACATGTTTTTTATGGTTATTTTAATAATATTCGGTTTTTATTTTTAAAACTTTGGTTTTCGGTTCGATATTCATCGGCAGAAAACCGAAACAACCGAAGAAACCGAATCCTTGTAGTCCTGAAGCACTTCTTCACACGTTTTTCTAGAAAAAAATCAAAAAAGCATTGCTTGCATGTAGGCCTTATGTTATCTTGCAAGTCAGCCCATCGACGCGTTGGTTAATGGGCTTGCAAGTCAGCCCATCCCCCTTGGCCGCTGCAGCCTACCATGCCTTGACCTCGGTGCCGCTGCTACAACGTTTGCCTGTATGGATGCGTGCTCCGCTCTAGCTCGCCAGCCACTAGCCTGCCACTTACTCGGTAAAAACTAAAAACCAAAAACCGAGCTGAAATAATTCAGTTTTTTCGGTTCGATTGGACTAATTTCAATGTAGTATTCGGTTATTTTTTTCAAAAACCAAAATTCCCAAAAACTAAAAAAACAAACCAAAAAAACCAAACCTGAAAAACCGAACCGAAAGAACCAATTGCCCACCCCTAATTTATGGGGTGACCTTAGTTATGAAATTGTTCATTGTTCTTCTTTGCATTGGGAAGTTATAGTAGTAGGAGCATGGTCTACAAGACTGCTTGTAGGAGTTACCTATGTATGGACATCTAAGCGTATCCAATACATTGGTGTAAGTGCCTCGTTGAGTCAATGGGTTTATTCATCTCGTGGCGCTAGGACCAGTGAGGGCCCCCTAAACTAGTGGCACTGGAGTTGCTCCTAGTGTGTATAAACACTTGTAAGACTCATGCAAGGTTAGGATTTGAGCAATAAAATAACTTCATCATGAGCTAATAGAAACGAGTACCAAATGGTATCACATGACATGGTAGACATAGTTACTAGCTTGTGTCATGTGGATAAAGCGCACAACCTCTGTAGAGTGTTGAAACTAATCGATTAGCCATGCTCATGGTCATGAGCGGCTTGGTCAAATGATACTAGTATAGTACTAGAGAATTGCAAGTGAAATAGTAAAACTAGTGAGAAACCAAGTGGAAGTGTGCCTTGGTTTCAAGTCCGTGATGAGTGATTGACAAGTTTCCTTATGGGCGAAAGGGTCCCCCCGAAGGGGTTCGGAGGTGTTTTTCGAAGGGTGTGGATTTAGCTGGCTGCAGCTGTGTAGCGGAGTGTGTGTGTCGGAAGGGTCCGATAGAGCACGATGACATGGTGGTACCGAATGGCTCGATACTTCGAGCGGTACACCAGAGTATGTACCGAAGGTTGTTTACCGGAGAGGTCTCCGAGGTACTGGAAACACTTATCTATTTGTCGGTGGTGCGCAGGTGACTTCGGAGGTGACAAATGGTTCGCAGCGAGTGAACCTGGATCAAGCGGGAGGCTTGGTGCTGGGCGAGCGAGGAGCTCGGTCACAAAGGCTACGTAGAGTCGAGGTCGGTCCTCGGATCAAGGTGTGCCAGGCAAAGGCAGAAAGTGCGGAGGGTGGCTTCGTGTCGCGCCCCGATTTACCGAAATCAGAACATTATTGAATTTCATAAGAAAAACAACAATACAAGAGGTTCAGCATGCGACAATCGTACATACGACAAGTATTCATGGTATGCAGACCATATTTATTACATCAAAGTTTAATAAAAAAATAATAATAAAAGTAGAATGCATGACAAACGCCTTCTTCAAGATCTTTCCGCTTGACTGGGTCGCTACTCCAGACCATCCTCGTAGTAGGCATCCTCTGAAGTGTGTCCAATGGGTATGAGTACAAAAGTACTCAACAAGCCACCGCAAATGCAAGTAATAATGCAAGGTAATAACAAAGGAAGGATAATTGGCTAAAAGTGCGGAAAATTACATTTTCAGTTATTGCATTTAGTGTGGTCAAATTTTGTCATGCAGAATAATAAACATGAACATCAATAATACCATCTAACTCGAGGAGTACGTTTTACCTCCTCGCACAACAGTCCTTATATGTCAAACCATCATGCACATACATATCAAAAGTAATCTAACTGTGGGATGTCACGCAACTCGCCCTTGACCGTGGGCTCGGCTTTTCAAAAAGATTTATGACTCTGATCAGAGGTGTACTACTGTACCCACAAGGCACACACTCATCCCAAACACCAAAGTGTAACGAGATTTCCCATACCACGGGAACTCGTGCCAAAACCTCAGCATGAAATGCTCCAAGCGATAACCACCCGCTCTAGGTTTCGCCGGCGCGCCGGGCCGCATCCCGGCTAACGTCGTACCCCTTTTGCGCCACGTCGGTACAAGCCACCCGCAGGTGCTGCTTGACCCATCTCCAAATGGTGGCCTCGGTTTGAACACTCCATACCTTAGTTAGGACTTACCCATTAGACTTGTGGTTAGTACAGAAGTGTATTGCAATGGATCCCGCAGACCGGTCCTTATAGTGCCCCGGGTGCTATCGACCAATGCCCTAGCTTGCACCCGGAACCCACCATGCATTCACTCACAAAAACAACTCATCACCAACATAATTCCAAGGATAAGAATAACGGGGATCATATAGTAGAACCATGTTGCTACGACTCATTTTTATCCTATAGCAATCGTGTCAATACATTGGACACTAGCTAATAGTACTAATCATATGGTGACAAGGAGGTTAGGCGAGATAGCATGGCTTGGGTTGCACATCAAGGTCGAGGGATCCTAAATAAATATATTGTAAGGGTTTCATTTGACTAATGCATGTATATCCTATGTGTTTTAGCGATAGTTTAATAAAACATGGGTTCAATATGCTCAAAAGTGTTGTTTGGTGACTTGCCTTGTTCCACGAAAGGTGAGGGAGGGACTTCCGGGAAGTATTCCGGTTCCTCGGCGGCGTCGTAGTCTTCCCAATAAAGTAAAATAAAATAAATACATCATTCAATTAAACAATACAAAACCACACAACAAGCACATAGGTTTTGATTGGTCCAATTTAAAGAAAACCAGGTTGTTTTTTCCTAAAACTTATCTTATTAATAATTTAAAATTAACTAAAATGGGACATTGCCCTTTTTATAAGGGGTTTTTAATTGTGAACAATCTTTATTTAAGCTTTATATTTAATTTAAAATAAATGGTTCAGAGAGAACTTAGTGGTTTCATTATATGAACAGGAAATGAAGAAATATAAACTTTATTTGAAATTTAAATATTTGAATTTGCATTTTACCCTAAGGGCAGTTTAATACCTATTTAAATAAACATGGAAAGTCCAAAGTAAACATACTGTTTTTATTGTATGAACATGTAGAGAATAATATTACAAATTTTCTGAAATTGGAATGGTAATTTTTGAAGTTAAAATGCGCCAGATATGAATTTTACAAGTTTAAAACAGTTTCTGGAATTTATTTTAAATTTAAAATCGCCTCGGGTCCACGGTGAGCCAGGCCCACGGTGAACCCACGAACTGTGCGCGTGGTCCGGCCCAATCTGGACTATTGGAACCAGATCCAACGCGCGAGGGCGAGGCGGGGGCGTTAAGTTAACGTGGACGACTGAGATTAAAAGGCTGAACCGGTACGCGATGAACGGCTCGGATTAAGCCTGGGTTTTAAATAGAAACGAACTTGCGAGATTAAAACGTAACGTTTCGTTCAGATCTGATGGTATGGATTAGATCGCGCACGAGGGGATATAGGCGTCGTCCAATCGCGATCGCACGGTCGGGATCAAATCCGACACGGCACGGGTACTCGACCCGTGCCGGTTGTCTTCTCCGATGACGGCGAGCGGGCCAGGGGCCACGGCGAGCGACGGCGGCCCTGGCTAAGCCTAGAAATGGAAAGAGGACGTCTAGGGGAACACGTAGGTACCTTAGGCGAGGCAGGAGGTTGACGGAGCGTGGTCGGCAACGAGGGTAGTCGACGGAGTGGTTCGGGTTCGTCGTCGGCGATGGTGCTCCGGCGGGGTTCGTCGTCGGCGGAGGGGTTGCCGAGGTTGGCGAGGTCCGTGCGGTCACAATGGTGCGGTCAGCAAGGATGGGAGAGGTCACCGGCGACAGGGAGTGGTGACAAGAGTGTGGGTGGTGGCGGTGCGCTAAAAACCGAAGTGCAGGGGCTCTGTTCGTTCTCGCAGCGAGTGAGCATGGGGGATCAAACGCGGACGGTCAGGGGGTTTTAATAGGGCCACCGGCGGAGCTCGCATGCAAGGAAAGCCGAGGGAGGGACTTAACTCGCCGGCGAGGGCTCGGCCATGCACGCGCAGCGCGATCCCGGGGCGTAATCGCGAGGATTAACGAGGGGAAACAGTTGGTCGGGCGCGGGGGATCGTTTAATGGAGACGGATTTAAGAGGGGGGGCCAGCGAGGCAGATCCGAGGTGGGGGTCGTCGGCCGGCACAATTTGGGGGCGGAGGCGGGAGGTAGACGACGGGTCCGACAGGTGGGCCAATGCGGTCAGCGGGGGCGAGCGCGCGAGGGCGGTGGCTGATGGGTGGGGTCGGGCTCGGTCGCGAGAGGGGGTCGGTTGGCGCCGACAGGTGGGCCAAGGTAGTCGGGTGCACGGGCGCGGAGAGAGGGGGTCTCTGACGGGTGGGGCCCGGGTGTCAGTACGGGCACGAGGAAGGGAGTGGGTTGGGCCGGTCACGAGAGAGAGAAAGGGAGGGGGAGGCCCAATACTGTTGAAAAGGTTTTCTGATTTAAAATAATTGCAGAAATTGGTTTAAAATAATAGGGCTACTTCCAAGGTTGATAAAAATTTGTAAAAATTCTCAAAATATGTCTTGACCTTGGGATCATATACAAAATTTGCTAGCTCCTGGTTTGGTCATTTCCTCTAGGATTTAGTTAAAAAGGGCTAAGGAGGGTATTTAAAGGTATTTCCAAAATAATAAATTCCAGGAAATTAGATTAAATAATATTTTTATTCCTCGAAAATTTGGGGTGTTACAAAACTATCCCCCTTACAAAGAATCTCGTCCTCGAGATTGGATCGCTACTCGAACAGTTCAGGGTATTGGGCTTTCAGTTCGTCTTCCTTTTCCCATGAAGCTTCTTCGGCGGGGTGGTTGTCCCACTGAACCTTGCAGAAGCGAACTACAGGGCTCCTGGTTACCCTTTCCTTGATTTCCAAGATCTTGACGGGTTTCTCGATGTAGGTCAAGTCCTCTTGGACGTTGAGTTTTGAAGATCAGCTTGCTCGGTGGGCACGCGAAGACACTTCTTCAACTGAGAGGCATGGAACACATCGTGAACTCCTGCCAATGATGGAGGCAGCTCAAGTTGATATGCCACTTCTCCTTGCCGTCGAAGGATCTGGAAAGGTCCGACATAGTGGGGTGCTAGCTTGCCTTTCATGTTGAACCTTTGAGTGCCACGGAGGGGAGTGACTCGAAGATAGACATAATCACCCTCCTCAAAGGTTAAATCTCTTCGACGGTTATCGGCGTAGCTCTTTTGTCGGGACTAGGCTATCTTTAATCGATCCCTTATGATCTCGGTTTGACTGTCGGTCTGAGGATGATAGGTGGTGCTAAAGTTCAGCCGGGTGCCGAGTTCCTCTTGAAGGTTCTTCCAAAACTTGGAGGTGAATTGACTCCCACGGTCAGATACGATCTTCTTAGGGACTCCGTGAAGGCGCATGATCCGGGTCATATACAACTCAGCTAACTTGGCGACAGTGTAAGTTGTCTTGACAGGGATGAAGTGAGCCACCTTGGTGAGTCGGTCTACGATCACCCAGATAGAGTCATGACCAGCTTGGGTCCTAGGCAGTCCCATGATGAAGTCCATTCCTATTTCTTCCCACTTCCATTCGGGGACCTTGAGGGGTTGCAACAGTCCAACAGGTCGTTGGTGCTCTGCTTTGACTCGCCGGCATGTGTCGCACATGGCCACATACTCAACTATTTCTCTCTTCATGCTGACCCACCAATATTTTTCCTTCAGATCTTGATACATCTTGGTACTCCCAGGATGTATGGAGTATAGAGTATCGTGGGCTTCTCGAAGGATGAGGGTCTTCAATTCGGGCTTGTCTGGCACACATATCCGGTTTCTGAACCAGATGGTACCATGCTCGTCCTCGGAGAATCCAGGGGCTTTACCCTTTCGCATGTTCTGTTGGATCTCCAAGATGTCCGGGTCTTCCTTCTACCTTTCTTGGATCTGGTCTATCAAGAGAGGCCTAGACTCCAAGGCAGCGAGGTACGCTCGGGTGGTGATCCCTAGATTTAGCCTTTCCATCTCCTTGTATAGCAAAGGAGCCTGGTCCTGAATCATGACGGCATTGCAGTACCCTTTTCGACTGAGGGCATCTGCCACCACATTTGCCTCTCCTGGATGATAATGGATGCCCAAGTCGTAATCCTTGATCAGTTCAAACCATCTCCTTTGCCTGAGGTTCAGGTCCGGTTGGGTGAATATGTACTTGAGGCTCTTGTGGTCGGTGAAGATCTTGCACCGATTTCCCACAAGGTAATGTCTCCATATCTTCAAGGCATGAACCATGGCTGCTAACTCTAGGTCGTGGGTTGGGTAGTTCAGCTCATGCGGTCTCAGCTGTCGGGAGGCGTAGGATATCACCTTCCCATCATGCATTAAGACACATCCCAAACCTTGGCGAGAAGCATCGCAGTAGACGTGGAAGTCTTTTTGGATGTCTGGCAGGGTCAGGATTGGGGCTGACATGAGCTTCTTCTTGAGGGTCTGGAAGCTTTCTTCACAATCCGGGGTCCATTCGAACTTTACTTCCTTTTGCAATAGTCGGGTCATAGGTTTGGCGATCTTTGAAAAATTCTCGATGAACCGGCGGTAGTATCCGACCAATCCGAGAAAACTCCGGATCTCGGTCACGGTCGTGGGATGCAACCAGTTGGTGACTGCTTCCACGGTGGTCGGGTCCACTGCTATTCCTCCGGCAGATATGACATGACCGAGGAACTTCACCTTAGACGACCAAAATTCACACTTGCTGTATTTGGTGTACAATTGCTGTTCCCTTAGCTTTCCGAGGGTTATATGGAGGTGAGTTTCGTGTTCTTCCTTGGTCTTGGAGTAAACGAGGATATCATCGATGAATACCACAATGAACTTATCCAAGAAATCCATGAATACATTGTTCATCATGTTCATGAAAAAGGCAGGGGCATTCGTGAGTCCGAACGACATCATAGTATACTCGTAGAGTCCATAGCGAGAGGTGAAGGCAGTCTTGGGTATGTCCTCTTCTCTAATCCTCAATTGGTGATAACCTGACCTGAGGTCAATCTTGGAAAACATCGAGGATCCCTTCAGTTGATCGAACAGGTCGTCGATCCGAGGCAATGGGTACTTGTTCTTGATGGTTATGTCGTTCAAGGCTCTATAGTCCACGCACATCCTTTTGGTCTTGTCCTTTTTCATGGCAAAGATGACCGGTGCACCCCAGGGTGAGGTACTCGGTCGGATGTACCCTTTCTGCTCCAGGTCTTCGATGTTGCTCTTGACTTCGGCTAGCTCATTGGCGGCCATCCGGTATGGGCGCTTGGAGATTGGAGTGGTCCCGGGGACAAGTTCGATTCTGAATTCGATGTCCTGCTTGGGAGGCATTCCTAGTAGGTCCTCAGGGAAGACGTCCATAAACTCCTTGACTATGGGTACTTCTTCAACGGCTAGCGAATGAAGGGACGCTTCGAGGGGTTTTCGGCCGGTCATTCGAAAGGTGATGGCTTCACCTTCAGGGTTGGTTACTGTTACAGACTTATTGGCACAGTCGATCACTCCCTTGTGCTTCATCAACCAATCCATTCCTAGGATGAGGTCGAGTCTGGTACACTTAATGAGGACTGGCTCGGCACGGAACAATACTCCTTGGATCTCTATCTTGACCTTGGGGCTGTATAAGTGGGCTAAGGTTTTATTGCCTGGAGTGGCAATCATCATAGGGACTGATAGAGGGAGTATTTCCAAGTCGTGTGTTTTCACAAAATCTTCCGAGATGAAAGAGTGTGTTGCCCTAGAGTCAAATAATATTATGGCCGGTACGGAATTTGCAGTAAACGTACCGAGCACGACTTCGGGAGCCTCATGAGCTTCCTCCGTGGTGATGTGGTTGACGTGGGCACGAACCGCCTGGTTGGGTGCCACGCCTTGGGGCTACTTGGGGTGAGGACACTGGTGCGAATAGTGCCCTTCCTTCCGGCAGTTGAAGCAGACGACCGGCCTCCCTTGGCGATCCTTCAAGACCGGGGCCTTGGCGGCGGACGTCGGCTGAGCGGTTGGAGCTAGTGGAGCAGGGCGGGGATGCCTGGCATTGGATCCACCGGCGGCATGAGGTGGCCTGTAGGCGGGCCGAGGATGGTAGGCGGGCGTTGGTGGCGGAGGGACGAAGCGGGGCCTCTGGGAATTCGCCTGTTGATGCTTGAAGGAGATCATCTTCCTCTTCTTGAGGTCCAACTTGTTCTGCTCAGTCTCTTGGATTAGCGCTTTATTTACTAGCCATTGGAAGTCGGCGTAGTTGGTGGCGACGAGCTGGATGGACAGCTCATCTTTAAGTCCCCGGAGGAACTTGGCCTGGCGGAGGGCGTCGGTCCGTACTTCTTCTAGCGCGTAGCGAGCCAGTCGGTTGAACTCATGGAGGTACTCCATGACGGTCCGGTTGCCCTGTTGCAGGTCGCAGAACTCCTGCTGCTTGACTGCGATGACTCCTGCGGGGACGTGGGCGGCGTGAAAGGCGATAGCGAACTCCGCCCATGTCACCACGTGGTCCTCGAGCTGGGACTCACGGTAGTTGTCCCACCACTCTGCGGCGGGACCCTGGAGCTGGTGAGTAGCGAAGGCCACTCTCTACCGGTCGGTGCAGGGGAGGAGGTCCAGCTTCTTCCTAATGGTGCGGAGCCAATCTCCGGCCTCCATAGGGTTGGTGGTGCTAGAGAAGATGGGTGGGCGCACTCGCAGAAATTCCGAGAGTTGGGGAGCGGTTGCGGGTGCTGGTGCGCGAGGGGCAGGCTCCCCATTTTGCAGACGGTCCAACTGAGCCTGTTGGTGCTGCATTTGAGTGAGGAGGGCGGTGATTAGCTGGTTCTGGTTCGCCATCATTTCTGCTAAGGTGCGGTGGTTGGCGGATGGCGACCCAGTCTGCCATGGGCCTGTTGCACCCCAGTTGGGCACAACGCCTTCGGGCAAGCCGTGGCTTCCTCCTTCTCCATTGTTGGAGCCGGTGTTCTGGTGGTCGGCCATCTTCTGAATATACGATGTTATTTGGTAGAAAGATGATGAAACAACAATACAATCAAAAATATCTCATAAGGCTCATGCATATAAACCAAGTGGTAAAAAAGTGTTCATTACAATCAAGCTCTTATTCTACCTACAACTCAAGTTGTTGTAGATAGCACCACATACAAAAATTATTATAACTAAAACAGCAGTAACTAGCGCCTACTCGCCACCGGAGGCGGTCTCCGTGCTCTCGGAACCATGAGTACGCGGCTCCCGAGGGATGGTGGGCTCGAGAAAATTCTCGATGATCGGGTCGGAGACGAGGCCGGGGCGTGGTGCAGGGGCACTGGTGGTGGATGGTCCGGTGGTGGAGGGGTGTGGCGGGATCCTCTTGGGGTGAGGGGCAGGCTCATGGATGGGCTTCCTCTTCCTCGGGAGGAGGGGAACCATCTCCGTGATGTCCTTCTGCAGCTGCATAATCTTGCGCTGCAGCTCGCCGTTCTATTGGATTAAGCTCTTCGTCTCCTGACGAAGGAACTCAACCGCCTCATGGTGCTCGTCAGCGTCGAGCACCGCCTCAGTACGGAGGTCGTCCATGGCCTGAAGAAGACGCGACTGTCGGGCCATGACCGGATCACGCACGGAGTGAACTCCGAGGTAGATGCTACGGTAGGCGCCGGGAGTGCGCTTCGGCACAAGCCAGAAAGATGAGTTTTGAAGACGATCATCATAGATCATCCTCAACTCCATAAGGGCTTGGAGAGCGACGCGTTGGCATGTGACGTCGAAGGTCGGGCCCCCAAGTGCGGTGGTGTAGGGCGACAGGTGCTCTCTGGAGCCAGGGACGGTGAGGGAGATGTCGCAGGGTCCAACAAACTCCTCCAGGTACACCCCCTGGAATTCGGGCTCGAAGAGGAATCCGAGGAAGGTGAGCATCATGCGGAGCTCCCTAACGAAGCCCTCGAAGTGGCGGCAGTAGCAGTGAACTTGGTAGACTGGCATCTACAAAAACAACAAGTTGAAGAAAAGTGAGGGGAGGAACAAAGTTTATAAAGTATGTTTTTGAGAAATAATTTTCTGTAGCTATGGGCTAGGCTGGTCCGTTTGGCTTCCTATAGTCAAGTCGGCTCTGATACAATCTTGTCGCGCCCCGATTTACTGAAATCGGAACATTATTGAATTTCATAAGAAAAACAATAATATAAGAGGTTCATCATGCGACAATCGTACATACGACAAGTATTCATGGTACGGAGACCATATTTATTACATCATAGTTTAATAAAAAAACAATAATAAAAGTAGAATGCATGACGAACGCCTTCTTCAAGATCTTTCCGCTTGACTGGGTCGCTACTCCAGACCATCCTCGTAGTAGGCATCCTCTGAAGTGTGTCCAACGGGTATGAGTACAAAAGTACTCAACAAGCCACTACAAATGCAAATAATAATGCAAGGTAATAACAAAGGAATGATAATTGGCTAAAAGTGCGGAAAAGTACATTTTCAGTTATTGCATTTAGTGTGGTCAAATTTTGTCATGCAGAATAATAAACATGAACATCAATAATACCATCTAACTCGAGGAGTACGTTTTACCTCCTCGCACAACAGTCCTTATATGTCAAACCATCATGCACATACATATCAAAAGTAATCTAACTGTGGGATGTCACGCAACCCGCCCTTGACCGTGGGCTCGACTTTTCGAAAAGATTTATGACTCTGATCAGAGGTGTACTATTGTACCCACAAGGCATGCACTCATCCCAAACACCAAAGTGTAACGAGATGACCCATACCACGGGAACTCATGCCAAAACCTCAGCATGA
This sequence comes from Zizania palustris, assembly GCA_019279435.1. Taxonomy (NCBI): domain Eukaryota; kingdom Viridiplantae; phylum Streptophyta; class Magnoliopsida; order Poales; family Poaceae; genus Zizania; species Zizania palustris. Next base: position 15,201,796 of record JAAALK010000287.1, on the reverse strand, counting down.
AATGCTCCAAGCGATAACCACCCGCTCTAGGTTTCGCCGGCGCGTCGGGCCGCATCCCGGCTAACGTCGCACCCCCTTTTGCGCCACGTCGGTACAAGCCACCTGCAGGTGCTGCTTGACCCATCTCCAAATGGTGGCCTTGGTTTGGAACACTCCATACCTTAGTTAGGACTTACCCATTAGACTTGTGGTTAGTACGGAAGTGTATTGCAATGGATCCCGCAGACCGGTCCTTATACTGCCCCGGGTGCAACCGACCAATGCCCTAGCTTGCACCCGGAACCCACCATGCATTCACTCACAAACACAACTCTTCACCGACAGAATTCCAAGGATAAGAATAACGGGGATCATATAGTAGAACCATGTTGCTACGACTCATTTTTATCCTATAGCAATCGTGTCAATACATTGGATACTAGCTAATAGTACTAATCATATGGTGACAAGGAGGTTAGGCGAGATAGCATGGCTTGGATTGCACATCAAGGTCGGGGGATCCTAAATAAATATATTGTAAGGGTTTCATTTGACGAATGCATGTATATCCGATGTGTTTTAGCGATAGTTTAATAAAACATGAGTTCAATATGCTCAAAAGTGTTGTTTGGTGACTTGCCTTGTTCAGCGAAAGGTGAGGGAGGGACTTCCGGGAAGTATTCCGGTTCCTCGGCGGCGGCGTAGTCTTCCCAATAAAGTAAAATAAAATAAATAAAACATTCAATTAAACAATACAAAACCACACAACAAGCATATATGTTTTGATTGGTCCAATTTAAAGAAAACCAGGTTGTTTATTTCCTAAAAATTATCTTATTAATAATTTAAAATTAACTAAAATGGGACATTGCCCTTTTTATAAGGGGTTTTTAATTGTGAACAATCTTTATTTAAGCTTTATATTTAATTTAAAATAAATAGTTCAGAGAGAACTTAGTGGTTTCATTATATGAACAGGAAATGAAGAAATATAAACTTTATTTGAAATTTAAATATTTGAATTTGCATTTTACCCTAAGGGCAGTTTAATACCTATTTAAATAAACATGGAAAGTCCAAAGTAAACATACTGTTTTTATTGTATGAACATGTAGAGAATAATATTACAAATTTTCTGAAATTGGAATGGTAATTTTTGAAGTTAAAATGCGCCAGATATGAATTTTACAAGTTTAAAACAGTTTTTGGAATTTATTTTAAATTTAAAATCACCTCGGGTCCAAGGTAAGCCAGGCCCACGGTGGGGGCGTTAAGTTAATGTGGACGGCTGAGATTAAAAGGCTGAACCAATACGCGATGAACGACTCGGATTAAGCCTGGGTTTTAAATAGAAACGAACGTGCGAGATTAAAACGTAATGTTTCATTCAGATCCGATGGTGCGGGTTAGATCGCGCACGAGGGGATATAGGCGTCGTCCGATCATGATCGCACGGTCGGGATCAAATCCGACACGGCACAGGTACTCGACCCGTGCCGGTCGTCTTCTCCGACGACGACGAGCGGGCCAGGGGCCACGGCGAGTGACGGCGGCCCTAGCTAAGCCTAGAAATGGAAAGAGGACATCTAGGGGAACACGTAGGTACCTTAGGCGAGGCAGGAGGTCGACGGAGCGCGGTCGGTGGCGAGGGTAGACGACGGAGTGGTTCGGGTTCCTCGTCGGTGATGGTGCTCCGGTGGGGTTCGTCGTCGGCGGAGGGGTTGCCGAGGTTGGCGAGGTCCATGCGATCACAATGGTGTGGTCGGCGAGGATGGGAGAGGTCACCGGCGACGGGGAGTGGTGACTGGAGTGTGGGCGGCGGTGGTGTGCTAAAATCCGAAGTGCGGGGGCTCTGTTCGTTCTCGGAGCGAGTGAGCATGGGGGATCAAACGCAGACGGTCAGGGGGTTTAAAAAGGGCCACCGGCGGAGCTCGCATGAAAGGAAAGCCGAGGGAGGGACTTAACTCGCCGGCGAGGGCTCGGCCATGCATGCGTAGCGCTATCCCGGGGCGTAATCGTGAGGATTAACGAGGGGAAACGGTCGACCGGGCGCGAGGGACCGTTTAATGGCGACGAATTTAAGAGGGGGGGCCAGCAAGGCGGATCCGAGGCGGGGGTCGTCGGCCGGCGCAATTTGGGGGCGGAGGTGAGAGGTAGACGATGGGTTCGACAGGTGGGCCAATGCGGTCAGCGGGCGTGAGCGCACGAGGGTGGTGGCTGACGGGTGGGGTCGAGCTCGGTCGCGAGAGGGGGTCGGTTGGCGCCGATAGGTGGGCCAAGGCAGTCGGGCGCGCGGGCGCGGAGAGAGGGGGTCTCTGACGGATGGGGCCCGGGTGTCAGTACGGGCGCGAGGAAGGAAGTGGGTTGGGCCGGTCGCGAGAGAGAGAAAGGGAGGGGAGGCCCAATACTGTTGAAAAGGTTTTCTGATTTAAAATAATTGCAGAAATTGGTTTAAAATAATAGGGCTACTTCCAAGGTTGATAAAAATTTGTAAACATTCTCAAAAATATGTCTTGGCCTTGGGATCATATACAAAATTTTCTTGCTCCTGGTTTGGTCATTTCCTCTAGGTTTTAGTTAAAAAGGGCTAAGGAGGGTATTTAAAGGTATTTCCAAAATAATAAATTCCAGGAAATTAGATTAAATAATATTTTTATTCCTCAAAAATTTGGGGTGTTACACTCCGGCTGAAGATACCCCGAGGCGAAGTCCTCAGAAGCGAGGCACTTCGAAGGGTGCTCCGGAAGGAGTGACTTCGGAGTATGGTGGATGAAGTCCTTAGCATTGAGGCAAGGCATTCGAAGTGTGCTCCGGATGGAGGCACTCGAAGGGACACCTAACGAAGGTCTCGAAAGTCAAGGTTCATCGAAGACATGGTCCAGATAAGGGTCTTCGTAGAGTGTGCTCGAGGCTAAGACACTACGAAGGGGTGCTTATGGATATGATTCATGTGGAGTCTTTGGACGGAGGGACTTCGAAAGATGGCGAAAGTACTCCAAAGTTGGGGCTTCGGAGTGTGGCTGACTTGAGGTACTTCGGCCATGCATGGCTTTGGTACATAGACTGACAGAATTTGAACTGGGAGTAGCTGCTAAGCCATGGTGGTCCACTCCGGAGGTGGTGGTGCGAAGGCTCAAGAGCTTTGACAACATTTGCTCAAAACCGTCACTGTATCGAAGGCTAAATTCGGTGAAGCGAAGGCCTACGGGTTCAAGCTTGTCACCGAAGCTACTGCACGCCTCGCGTGCAAAGGTGGCTTCAGAAGAGTCCAAATGTGCAAAGGCTGATCATGTCTGCTCTGCAAAAGCTGGTGTTGTCTCCTCTGCTAAGCTGACAAAAGAAGCCTCCAGAAAAGTAGACTACTATCTGTACCCCCTTGTCTTCTGAGACAAAAACAGTGTAAACCCTAGGGGTAGAGTAGTCTATTCATAGGGCTGAATATAGCCTATAAATAGTGAAGGCTGGCTAGGTATAGGTAACACTTTGAGCATCCATTTCTAGAACTCCAGAGCTAGCCGCCACACCTAGGTACTCAGTCCTGTGAGTCTTTTTGTGTTCCCTGTTCATGCAATGAAATTTTCATTTTGTTGTTCATTTGCTGCTTGAACTTGTATCCCTATTTTGCACTACATGTGTTAGTTTCTTTGTGCTCCACTTCGTTTTGTTCAAGCCAGAGTTTTTGCTTTGTTTCTTTTCTAGAGAAGTGTGTGAGTGTTTTGTTAGGGTGATGTATGTGTATCTCTCAGTGTGAGTTCGCTCTGTGTAAACTTGAGGCAAGCACTCTCTGATTACTAGCAAAGCACTGAGCGAAGCTAAGATCGAAGCATGTTTTTCTTCCTCTGTTGAAGTCCTCAGTGCAGTCTGGTCTGTTTATTGTCTCCCCTTCGAAATACGAAGCCTAGTACCAGTTGCTAGTGCTGAGTATTTGTTCGAAGACCATGGAGGGAAACTTACTCCTGTGAAGTGTGAAGTGCGAAGCCTGCTCGAAGGCACCTAGTGTGCGGAGCCTGCACTATCCTAGCAGATGTGTTTTGGGGTTTGTTGGTGAGAGTGAAGTCTTCTTGACTTCGAACTTTTACTCTTTGCGAAGCCTAGTTCCGGAGTTGTAGAATACCTCCGAACCAGACCTCCAAAGGGTGTGTTCGAAGCCAGTTCCGCATGAGACTATTTTGAAAACAGAAGGCTATTTTTAGCCTGAAATTTTAAAAGCTCACATTCACCCACCTCTGGTCACCCTTTTCGGTCCAATAATTGGTATCAAAGCTAGGTTAAGATCACTAGTTGACCTTAATCGGGTTTGTGATCTTTTGGCGATATGGACAGAGTTAGTAAAATACCTCTGTTCGATGGGACTGATTTTGCATACTGGAAGGTGCGCATGGAGGCTTACTTGCTAAGCCAAGGAAATGCAATTTGGGAGATTGTGGACTCACAATACTCCATTCTTGAAACCCGCACCACTCAGACAGAGAAAAATCAGTATAATTCTAACTCCAAAGCTAGAAATATATTGTTCATTGGTTTGAGTCGAAGTGAATTTGATCGGGTTCAACACCTAAGGACAGCTAGTGAGATTTTTACTACACTCACTATTTTTCATGATGGATCTACACAGATTAAGGCTAGGCGCCAAAGAACATACAATCAATAGTATCAGCTATTTGTGCAAGCGCCTGGTGAATCTATAGACGCCATGTTTTCTCGCTTTGACGCAATAGTGAGTAACTTGTGGTCCAACGGGACGCTTGCTTACAATGACCATGATAGGGCTATCAAGTTTCGCAATGCTCTTGATCGTAGCATATGGGAAGTGAAAATATCCAGCATTGAGGAGTCCGCAGGTTATGACACATTGACCTATGATGAGCTCTTCAGCAAACTAAAGTACACAGAGATTGCCAAGACATCTCTTGCAGTGCACAGAAACTCTTTGCCACAACCATTGGCACTAATTTCTGGCTCTAGATGTGGCACCACTGTAGAACCAAACACATCTGACACTTGTGTTCTTGCTAGTGGTTTTGCTTTGTCTTCCCTGGTATCCATCACTAAGGAGCAGGTGGATACTCTGGATGATGAAGAGCTTGCTCTCATTTCTAGAAGGTTCACCCATTTTCACAATGAGAGATGGGATCAGAGGAGAAGTGGTTTTAGTGGCTGTTTTGAGTGTGGTGACACTTCTCACATCAAGGTCAATTGTCCTAAGCTCAAGAGGAGAGATGAGAGTGACTACCCCAAACACCACAAGAAGGAGAGGAAACCCTTTGTGAAGGGTAAGCGCGACAAGGTGGCTAAGAGGGTAGCCAAGGCTACTTCCAGAGCATTCATTGCTGCACTCAGTGACATCGACACTTCCTCAACTGAGGAGTCAAGCTCTGACGAGGAGGAAGAGTCTCCAAGAAAGGAGGAGAAGAAGGAGAAAAAGGCAAGGTATTTCACCGGCCTTTGCTTCATGGCCAACAACACTCACAGCGGCAATGAGCTTGACTCATCTGAGGTACCACTATCCTATGACCAACTTTCCATTAAAGTTGATGAACTGAATGAAGTAGTTTTTGGTCAGGATAGATTGCTTGTGCAAGCCGCTAGAGATAGAAAAGATTTTAAACTTAGGCTAGAATCTGTTTCTACTGATTATGCCATGCTTAAGTCTAAGATTGATGATGCTGAATGTGAATCTTACACTGTTGTCATGGGTGAGCTTGCTCAGTTGTGGTATGTGCATGCTCAAACTGTTGATAAGCTTGAGACTGCACAAAAGCAGCTTTTGGTGGTGGAGTCTAGATCTTATTGATTGATAGCATTAATTTAAGAGACAAGCATGTTAGGGAGTTAGAGGCTAGATTGGAGAGTGCTAAGTGTTCAAAGGATGTGCAGCTTGCTTGTCCCACCTGCATCACCCTTAAGGACCAACTCAGTTTTGCTAGAGGGCAAGCTGAAAACCTTATGACTGAAAATGAATACCTTCTTTCTGTGGTTAACAAATGCACTGAGGGAAAGGGTAGGATGGACTTGCTCTTTGCCAAGACCAAGATGTGTGCTGACTGGGCAGGATTAGCTCTAGGATTGGGTTTTGAGAGGATTCCTTCAGATAGTGAGAACAAAACTGTTTTTACCTCGCCCACTACCTTAGAGAAAGAAAGAGCCCAGTTAGACACTCCATCAGCCAAACAGCCTACCCAAACTCTAAAGAAAACCACCCCTCCTACCAAGAAAATTCTTCCCAAGAAGAATCCTCCGATAAAACCCAAGGAGCCTGTGAGGATTTCTCCTATGACCCATGATAGTGCCCCTAGGAGAGTGTGTCATTATTCTTACTGTCAGCGGGTAGGTCATTTGGTTGGGTTTTGCTCTCGTCCCATCAAGGATGAGTGACGTTCTCAGGCGTTGAGGTTGCAGGACATGCACTACCCACCTCTAGGTATGCATGAGTCTGAGTTTTACTCACATCCTTCTTATGAGGCTCCTCGATCTTCTTAGAGATGCTTTTCCCCTCGTGGTGTTCACCATGTTTCATATGGTGCTAGACCTCGTGTTAGTGGCTTTATGCCTCGACAGGTTGGGAGAAATCGTTATGTATTTGGGTCACATCATGTAGGTAGACCTCGCACTTTTCATCATTCTATTTTTCTTGTGCGTAGATTGTCTACTTTTACTGTGCCTACTGCTCGTATCACTCAGTGATGAATGCCTCGTCATGCTTTCACTCACCCCAGCACTAAGCGATCAAGGTTTTCCCTTTTATGTAGGCATCAGACCGAGGCTTGGAGGACACGTGGATCATGGACTCCGGTTGTTCGTGCCATATGATCGGAAACACAGCATGGTTCTCCATCCTCACCACAACTAAGCAAAAGGAGCAAATCACCTTCGGCAACAACTGAAGAAGTAGAGTGAAAGGTAAAGGTGTGGTAAGAATCAACTCAAACTTCACTCTCAAAGATGTTGATTTGGTTGAAATCTTGGGATACAATTTGCTTTCTATATCCTAGTTTCTTGATGAGGGCTTCGAAGTGCGATTCCATCATAATACTTCGCAAGTACTCAATTATGATGGCGTTTTAGTCTGTAAGATCTTTAGAGTTGGGAGTGTTTTTGGAGCTTATTTTTCTGAGTCATCTGGTTCTTCTCACTGCCTTGTTGCACATTCGACTTCTGAGCTTTGGAAGTGGCATATTAGACTATGGCATATGAGCTTTGAGTTGCTCACTCGACTAAGTGCCCTAGGACTGATCCAAGGATTGCCCAAGCTCAAATTTAAGAAGAATTTAGTTTGTGTTCCCTGTTGTTGGGGGAATAGTTTTCCCTTGAACAGGGGCCAATGACGTCAGCCTCCGACAGCCTTCGGCCCAGAGCCCAACACTGTCGAAGCTTGTTCCTTTCTAAAGAAGTTGTTTCCAAGTCCTAATGTACACGACGAAGCCTTGTGGACCGAAGCCTCTAAACCCCTTCGGAGCCGTCCGGAGCAAAGCCTTCAAGATCCCTTAAGGCTTGCCAGAAGCTAAGTCTCAGGCTAACTTCGAACCTCCTTCGGAGTTAACCTTCAAACCTCCTTCGGAGTTAACCTTCGAGCCTCATTCGGAGCTAACCTTCAGGCTCCCTTCGGAGCCCTTCAAGCCAGTCTTCGGACCCTTTCCAGCCAACTCAAAGCTAAGTCACCAAGACTCCCGTTCGGAGCCCCAGTTCGGAGCCCCAGTTCGGAGGCCCAGCTCTGAGCCCCAGTTCGGAGTTCAGTTCGGAGTAAGCTCCGAAGCCCACTTTGGAGTGTACTTCGAAGCCTCCATTGCAGCCTCCTCGTGAAGAGCTCCGGCCCCAACTCCGAACCTAGGAAAATATCTGTACTTCGCTACAGTGTAGAAGCCATACCAGGGGCCCCTCCGCCCCTAGTATATCGTTTAGCTGGTCAAAGATGTGACGTTGTCTGACACGTCTATAAAGCTGTAAAGCACTTTTGTACAGTAGCTAGCTCCTTTTCCCCTTTCTGCCCCTATGAGCCTAGGACTTATAGAGAGCATTTTGGTCTTTTCCTTTGGCCTGTGTGCCTATAAAAGCAGGGCCAAGCCCTTGTAAAAGAGCGGCGGCTCTAGGGCCATGAAACTCTGGAGTTCATTACACCATACCGGGGCATACCATGCCAAATCCACTACAAACTGGACGCAGGGCTATTATCCCCTAGGGGAGGTCCGAACCAGTATAAATCCTTTCTCTCTCTGAATGAACCCTTCGAGGTTCATTTTATACACCATACAAAACCTGTGTTGTAGCTAACACAATTGCTACAACACCAGTCGACATGGAAAAATGATTGCCGCTTCGCACTCGCCAGTCACCATGGTGATGACTGAACAACCTTGAGAACTTCTCCATATGGACACTGTAGGTCCTTCTCGGGTTAGTTCTTTAGGCGGCAAGTGATATGTGTTAGTTATTGTCGACGATTTCTCTTGCTACTCTTGGGTCTTCTTTCTAGCCAGGAAGGATGAACTGATTTCACACTTTCAGAGCTTGGCTTTGAGACTTTTTACTGAACTCCCTGGTGCATTGAAATTCATTCGAAGTGATAATGGCACTGAGTTCAAGAACAGTCTCTTTGTTGACTTTTGTGTGGAGCATGGCATAGAACATCAATTCTCTGCTCCACGGGTTCCTCAACAAAACAGTGTTGTTGAGAGAAAGAACCACACTTTGGTTGAGATGGCTAGGATGATGCTCGATGAGCACAGGACTCCTAGAAAATTTTGGGTTGAGGCCATGAACACTGCTTGCTACATCTCAAACCAAATTTTCTTGCACTCAATTTTGAATTTTACTTCTTATTAGCTGTGGTTTGGGAGACAACCCAAAGTTACTCATCTTCGAGTATTTGTTTGTCGATGCTTTATCCTAAAACGTGGAAATTTGGACAAATTTGAGTCGCGATCTTCTGACGGGATCTTTTTGGGATACACTACTCACGGTCATTCTTATCGTGTTTTCAATTTGGAAACTAACACCGTCATCGAGTCATGTGATGTGAATTTTGATGAATTGACCCCCTGTGTTAGCCCTTCTTTTGAATAGGCCAATGAACATGATATGGAGTAGACCATCTTCGAAGACGAAGATCCTAGAGATCTCAAGGACGAACCTCTACTACCCTCGACATCGACCCTTGAAGCCGACGCCGCTTCGATCACTTCGGCAAGAGGCCCTGAAGCTACAACCTCGACATCGGTCATCTTCGACCATTCACCGGCACAAGTTGAGGGGGAGACTTCATCCCGTCGTGAGGCTCCTTATTACATTCAAAGGATGCACCCTCCCGAGCAGATTATTGGTGAACTTGATCAAAGGCTAACACGTTCTCATGCTCATTTCATTGATTCTGTTTTTGTTGCTTCTTTTGAGCCCTTAGATGTGAGTCATGCATTTTCTGATTCTAGTTGGATCAATGCCATGCATGAGGAACTTGAAAATTTTGAGAGAAACTAAGTCTGGACTCTTGTAGATCCTCCACCTAATGTTCATTTTATTGGAACTAAATGGATTTTCAAAAACAAACAAGGGGAGGATGGGTCTGTAGTTAGAAACAAAGCTAGACTTGTGGCTCAGGGTTACTCTCAGTTAGAAGGGATTGATTTCACTGAAATTTTTGCACATGTTGCTCGTCTTGAGGCAATTAGGATTTTACTTGCATTTGCGGCATCCCGAGGTTTCAAACTTTATCAAATGGATGTTAAAAGTGCTTTTTTGCCATCCTTCGCCGATCCGATCGATGAAGATGACGTAGTCATTCGCTTGTAGATGTCCACGAGCGTTGCTATTAGAGCAACGCCTCCACGGAGTTCGCACGTATAGGGATGGAGAACCTCCCACACCAGCGTGCTAGAACCACACGTGAGAGACGGGGATCCTTGACCTCAACAATTTAGATCAAGAAAGGAAGGAGAGAACTCTTGGTTGCTATGTCTAATCTAGGCTTATTGCTTGTTCCAAGATGTCCTCCTCCTCTCTTTTATAGGGCTGAGAACCCCTTGGTCGTGCTCATCTTGGAATCCATAAAATCATAACATATCCAATCTGTTTTCCCACGTCGGAACTTCCGATCCTAGATCAGAACTTTCGACAGGGTATTTTAGGTCTTTTGATACTATATGACACACAACAGATCCAATCTGTTATCGCCTACCTCGTAACTTTCGATACCATATCGGAAATTCCGATCAGTATAAAAATTACTCGATTCCGAATCAGAACTTCTGGCTCATCGAAACTTCCGAAGCAACAATTGCTCTCTGTATCGAGACCAGATAATAATCGGAACTTCTGATACTACCTATCGGAACTTCGGATCCACAAAATTTTCTTGGGCATATCCTTCAATCTCCCACTTGCACAAGAACCAATTCTTTGCATATTTCTCAATCCATCACATTAAGTGTGTGACCCGATAGGTTCATACACTAGTGGTTGTTCGCCGAAAACCGTTTCCGACTCACTGATCAATAGCGGTACCTAGAAGCACATACTGACCCCTGATGATACGGAGAGCCTAGCATCAACAACATTTCCTTCCCCTAATAATCAAGATATTCCAAATCATTTTGAAGGAGCAATAACTCGCGCTTGTGCAAAGCAAATAAATCAACAGGTGAACTCGATCCTAAATAAGAATAACATTACACATGAAAATCAGTTGCTACCTAATGCCCGTAATTTACTTGTTCTTAGGTATGACAGCGTTGAAGAGTGGCAAAAGGGGCAGCACTTCATCAAAAACCATCAATCAAGCAATGAATGCAATGAAGGCCATTTTAGATTCAAGTGACCAGTATGGAATAAAATGCTCATAGAAACCGCATATTAAATCCAATAAATATGTTCGACCATAGCTTGGAATGCTTACCTCATAAGCTTTCCAACGGATCTAGACTCATCCAATAATTCTACCAGAATAGAGAGTTATCACCGACTTAATGTGGAGACCAGAAAGTGTCAACATTTCATTTGCTTTAATTAGGGTGCTGCGCACCAATATTGGCTTAATGCCATGTAAAACGTCCTAGACACCTCTCCATATCCCTCTCAATCGCTTCTATATAATAGGATCTTTCTCAATGTGTTGAGGAACATAATTTTGAGAATGAAATAACTATTCAGTTGGCTCCAGCATCATTACTTAACCCAATTATCAAACTATGGCCATTCCGAGGTTGGGGTTTAGATTTCATCGGTCAAATTCATCCTCCCAGTTCAAAAGAGCATCAGTTCGTGTTGATGGCGATGGATTACTTCACCAAATGGACCGAGGTCATGCCTCTCAAGAACATGACTCACAATGAGGTAACTGATTTCATCTTGAAGCATATTATACATAGATTCAGTATTGCCCAAACTCTCACTACAAATCAAGGTACTTCATTTAGTTTGTAAACTAATAGGGGAGTGTTTGTCTAGGTCGATTAAGGACCTAATTATGTATCATCAACTAAGAACATGGTTCAACCACATGTTTTTTATGGTTATTTTAATAATATTTGGTTTTTATTTTTAAAACTTCGGTTTTCGGTTCGATTTTCATCGGCAGAAAACCGAAACAACCGAAGAAACCAAATCCCTGTAGTCCTGAAGCACTTCTTCACACGTTTTTCTAGAAAAAACCAAAAAAGCATTGCTTGCATGTAGGCCTTATGTTATCTTGCAAGTCAGCCCATCGACGCGTTGGTTAATGGGCTTGCAAGTCAGCCCATCCCCCTTGGCCGCTGCAGCCTACCATGGCTTGACCTCGGTGCCGCTGCTACAACGTTCGCCTATACGTATGCGTGCTCCGCTCTAGCTCGCCAGCCACTAGCTTGCCACTTACTCAGTAAAAACTAAAAACCAAAAACCGAGCTGAAATAATTTAGTTTTTTCGGTTCGATTGGACTAATTTCAATGTAGTATTCGGTTATTTTTTTCAAAAACCGAAATTCCCAAAAACTAAAAAAACAAACCGAAAAAACCAAACCTGAAAAACCGAACCGAAAAAACCGATTGCCCACCCCTAATTTATGGGGTGACCTTAGTTATGAAATTGTTCATTGTTCTTCGTTGCATTGGGAAGTTGTAGTAGTAGGAGCATGGTCTACAAGACTGCTTGTAGGAGTTACCTATGTATGGACGTCTAAGCGTATCCAATACATTGGTGTAAGTGCCTCGTTGAGTCAATGGGTTTATTCATCTCGTGGCGCTAGGACCAGTGAGGGCCCCCTAAACTAGTGGCACTGGAGTTGCTCCTAGTGTGTATAAACACTTGTAAGACTCATGCAAGGTTAGGCTTTGAGCAATAAAATAACTTCATCATGAGCTAATAGAAACGAGTACCAAATGGTATGACATGACATGGTAGACATAGTTACTAGCTTGTGTCATGTGGATAAAGTGCACAACCTCTGTAGAGTGTTGAAACTAATCGATTAGCCATGCTCATGGTCATGAGCGGCTTGGTCAAATGATACTAGTATAGTACTAGAGAATTTCAAGTGAAATAGTAAAACTAGTGAGAAACCAAGTGGAAGTGTGCCTTGGTTTCAAGTCCGTGATGAGTGATTGACAAGTTTCCTTATGGGCGAAGGGGTCCCCCCGAAGGGGTTCGGAGGTGTTTTTCGAAGGGTGTGGATTTAGCTGGCTACAGCTGTGTAGCGGAGTGTGTCTGTCGGAAGGGTCCGACAGAGCACGATGACATGGCGGTACCAAAGGGCTCGATACTTTGGGCGGTACACCAGAGTATGTACCAAAGGTTGTTTACCGGAGAGGTCTCCGAGGTACTGGAAACACTTATCTATTTGTCGGTGGTGCGTAGGTGACTTCGGAGGTGACGAATGGTTCACAGCGAGTGAACCTGGATCAAGCGGGAGGCTTGGTGCCGGGCGAGCGAGGAGCTCGGTCACAAAGGCTACGTAGAGTCGAGGTCGGTCCTCAGATCAAGGTGTGCCAGGCAAAGGCAGAAAGTGCGGAGGGTGGCTCCGTGTCGCGCCCCAATTTACCAAATTCAGAACATTATTGAATTTCATAAGAAAAACAATAATACAAGAAGTTCAGCATGCGACAATCATACATACGACAAGTATTCATGGTATGAAGACCATATTTATTACATCAAAGTTTAATAAAAAAATAATAATAAAAGTAGAATGCATGACGAACGCCTTCTTCAAGATCTTTCCGCTTGACTGGGTCGCTACTCCAGACCATCCTCGTAGTAGGCATCCTCTGAAGTGTGTCCAACGGGTATGAGTACAAAAGTACTCAACAAGCCACCGCAAATGCAAGTAATAATGCAAGGTAATAACAAAGGAAGGATAATTGGCTAAAAGTGCGGAAAAGTACATTTTCAGTTATTGCATTTAGTGTGGTCAAATTTTGTCATGCATAATAATAAACATGAACATCAATAATACCATCTAACTCGAGGAGTACGTTTTACCTCCTCGCACAACAGTCCTTATATGTCAAACAATCATGCACATACATATCAAAAGTAATCAAACTGTGGGATGTCACGCAACCCGCCCTTGACTGTGGGCTCGGCTTTTCGAAAAGATTTATGACTCTGATCAGAGGTGTACTGCTATACCCACAAGGCACACACTCATCCCAAACACCAAAGTGTAACGAGATGACCCATACCACGGGAACTCATGCCAAAACCTCAGCATGAAATATTCCAAGCGATAACCACCCGCTCTAAGTTTCGCCGGCGCGCCGGGCCGCATCCCGGCTAACGTCGTACCCCCTTTTGCGTCACGTCGGTACAAGCCACCCGCAGGTGCTGCTTGACCCATCTCCAAATGGTGGCCTCGGTTTGGAACACTCCATACGTTAGTTAGGACTTACCCATTAGACTTGTGGTTAGTACGGAAGTGTATTGCAACAGATCCCGTAGACCGGTCCTTATAGTGCCCCGGGTGCTATCGACCAATGACCTAGATTGCACCCGGAACCCACCATGCATTCACTCACAAACACAACTCATCACCGACAGAATTCCAAGGATAAGAATAACGGGGATCATATAGTAGAACCATGTTGTTACGACTCATTTTTATCCTATAGCAATCGTGTCAATAAATTGGACACTAGCTAATAGTACTAATCATATGGTGACAAGGAGGTTAGGGGAGATAGCATGGCTTGGGTTGCACATCAAGGTCGAGGGATCCTAAATAAATATATTGTAAGGGTTTCATTTGACTAATGCATGTATATCCTATGTGTTTTAGCGATAGTTTAATAAAACATGGGTTCAATATGCTCAAAAGTGTTGTTTGGTGACTTGCCTTGTTCCACGAAAGGTGAGGGAGGGACTTCCGGGAAGTATTCCGGTTCCTCGGCGGCGTCGTAGTCTTCCCAATAAAGTAAAATAAAATAAATACATCATTCAATTAAACAATACAAAACCACACAACAAGCACATAGGTTTTGATTGGTCCAATTTAAAGAAAACCAGGTTGTTTATTTCCTGAAACTTATCTTATTAATAATTTAAAATTAACTAAAATGGGACATTGCCCTTTTTATAAGGGGTTTTTAATTGTGAACAATCTCATTTTAAGCTTTATATTTAATTTAAAATAAATGGTTCAGAGAGAACTTAGTGGTTTCATTATATGAACAGGAAATGAAGAAATATAAACTTTATTTGAAATTTAAATATTTGAATTTGCATTTTACCCTAAGGGCAGTTTAATACCTATTTAAATAAACATGGAAAGTCCAAAGTAAACATACTATTTTTATTGTATGAACATGTAGAGAATAATATTACAAATTTTCTGAAATTGGAATGGTAATTTTTGAAGTTAAAATGCGCCAGATATGAATTTTACAAGTTTAAAACAGTTTCTGGAATTAATTTTAAATTTAAAATTGCCTCGGGTCCACGGTGAGCCAGGCCCACGGTGATCCCGCGAACTGTGTGCGTGGTCCGGCCCAATCTAGACTGTTGGAACCAGATCCAACGCGTGAGGGCAAGGCGGGGGCGTTAAGTTAACGTGGACGACTGAGATTAAAAGGCTGAACCGGTACGCGATGAACGGCTTGGATTAAGCCTGGGTTTTAAATAGAAACGAACTTGCGAGATTAAAACGTAACATTTCGTTCAGATCCGACAGTGTGGATTAGATCACGCATGAGGGGATATAGGCGTCGTCCAATCGCGATCGCACGGTCGGGATCAAATCCGACACGGCACGGGTACTCGACCCGTGCCGGTTGTCTTCCCGGACGACGGCGAGCGGGCCAGGGGCCACGGCGTGCGACGGCGGCCCTAGCTAAGCCTAGAAATGGAAAGAGGACATCTAGGGGAACACGTAGGTACCTTAGGCGAGGCAGGAGGTCGACGGAGCGCGGTCGGCGACGAGGGTAGTCGACGGAGTGGTTCGGGTTCCTCGTCGGCGATGGTGCTCCGGCGGGGTTCATTGTCGGCGGAGGGGTGGCCGAGGTTGGCGAGGTCTGTGCGGTGACAATGGTGCGGTCGGCGAGGATGGGAGAGGTCACCGGCGATGGGGAGTGGTGACCGGAGTGTGCGCGGTGGCGGTGCGCTAAAAACTGAAGTGCAAGGGCTCTGTTCGTTCTCGCAGCGAGTGAGCGTGGGGGATCAAACGCGGACGGTCAGGGGGTTTTAATAGGGCCACCGGTGGAGCTCGCATGCAAGGAAAGCCGAGGGAGGGACTTAACTCACCGGCGAGGGCTCGGCCATGCACGCGCAGCGTGATCCCAGGGCGTAATCGCGAGGATTAACAAGGGGAAACGGTCGGCCGGGCGGGGGGGACCGTTTAATGGAGACGGATTTAAGAGGGGGGCCAGCGAGGCAGATCCGAGGCGGGGGTCATCGGCCGGCGCAATTTGGGGGTGGAGGCGGGAGGTAGACGATGGGTCCGACAGGTGGGCCAATGCGGTCAGCGGGCGCGAGCGCACGAGGGCGGTGGCTGATGGGTGGGGTCGGGCTCGGTAGCGAGAGGGGGTCGGTTGGCGCCGACAGGTGGGCCAAGGCAGTCGGGCGCATGGGCGCGGAGAGAGGGGGTCTCTGACGGGTGGTGCCCGGGTGTCAGTACGGCACGAGGAAGGGAGTGGGTTGGGCCGGTCATGAGAGAGAGAAAGGAAGGGGTAGGCCCAAAACTGTTGAAAAGGTTTTCTGATTTAAAATAATTGCTGAAATTGGTTTAAAACAATAGGGCTACTTCCAAGGTTGATAAAAATTTGTAAAAATTCTCAAAAATATGTATTGACCTTGGGATCATATACAAAATTTGCTAGCTCCTGGTTTGGTAATTTCCTCTAGGATTTAGTTAAAAAGGTCTAAGGAGGGTATTTAAAGGTATTTCCAAAATAATAAATTCCAGGAAATTAGATTAAATAATATTTTTATTCCTCGAAAATTTGGGGTGTTACAAACCTATCGCCCTTACAAAGAATCTCGTCCTCGAGATTGGATCGCTACTCGAACAGTTCAGGGTATTGGGCTTTTAGTTCGCCTTCCTTTTCCCATGTAGCTTCTTCGGCGGGGTGGTTGTCCCACTGAACCTTGCAGAAGCGAACTACACGGCTCTTGGTTACCCTTTCCTTGGTTTCCAAGATCTTGACGGGTTTCTCGATGTAGGTCAAGTCCTCTTGGACGTTGAGTTGTTGAAGATCGGCTTGCTCGGTGGGCACGCGAAGACACTTCTTCAACTGAGAGACATGGAACACATCATGAACTCCTGCCAATGATGGAGGCATCTCAAGTTGATATGCCACTTCTCCTTGCCGTCGGAGGATCTGGAAAGGTCCGACATAGCGGGGTGCTAGCTTGCCTTTCATGTTGAACCTTTGAGTGCCACGGAGGGGAGTGACTCGAAGATAGACATAATCACCCTCCTCAAAGGTTAAATCTCTTCGACGGTTATCGGCGTAGCTCTTTTGTCGGGACTAGGCTATCTTTAATCGATCCCTTATGATCTTGACCTTCTCTTCAGCTAATCTCAATATGTCTGTCCCAAACAGTTGTGACTCTTCGGTCTGATCCCAGAGCAGTGGCGTTCTGCACTTACGCCCGTAAAGTGCTTCGAACGGGGACATTTGCAGGCTGGCTTGATAGCTGTTGTTGTAGGAGAATTCTGCATAGGGCAAGTTCTTGTCCCACATTCTGCCAAAGTCTAGAACGCAAGCTCTAAGCATATCCTCCAGTATTTGGTTGACCCTCTCGGTTTGACTGTCGGTCTGAGGATGATAGGTGGTGCTAAAGTTCAGCCGGGTGCCGAGTTCCTCTTGAAGGTTCTTCCAAAACTTGGAGGTGAATTGACTCCCACGGTCAGATACGATCTTCTTAGGGACTCCGTGAAGGCACATGATCCGGGTCATATACAACTCAGCCAACTTGGCGACAGTGTAAGTTGTCTTGACGGGGATGAAGTGAGCCACCTTGGTCAGTCGGTCTACGATCACCCAGATAGAGTCATGACCAGCTTGGGTCCTAGGCAGTCCCGTGATGAAGTCCATTCCTATTTCTTCCCACTTCCATTCGGGGACCTTGAGGGGTTGCAACAGTCCGGCAGGTCGTTGGTGCTCTGCTTTGACTCGCCGGCATGTGTCGCACATGGCCACATACTCAGCTATCTCTCTCTTCATGCTGACCCACCAATATTTTTCCTTCAGATCTTGATACATCTTGGTACTCCCAGGATGTATGGAGTATAGAGTATCGTGGGCTTCTCGAAGGATGAGGGTCTTCAATTCGGACTTGTCTGGCACACATATCCGGTTTCTGAACCAGATGGTACCATGCTCGTCCTTGGAGAATCCAGGGGCTTTACCCTTCCGCATGTTCTGTTGGATCTCCAAGATGTCCGGGTCTTCCTTCAACCTTTCTCGGATCTGGTCTATCAAGAGAGGCCTAGACTCCAAGGCAGCGAGGTACGCTCGGGTGGTGATCCCTAGATTCAGCCTTTCCATCTCCTTGTATAGAAAAGGAGCCTAGTCCTAAATCATGACGGCATTGCAGTACCCTTTTCGACTGAGGGCATCTGCCACCACATTTGCCTTGCCTAGATGATAATGGATGCCCAAGTCGTAATCCTTGATCAGTTCCAACCATCTCCTTTGCTTGAGGCTCTTGTGGTCGGTGAAGATCTCGCACCGATTTCCCACAAGGTAATGTCTCCATATCTTCAAGGCATGAACCATGGATGCTAACTCCAGGTCGTGGGTTGGGTAGTTCAGCTCATGCGGTCTCAGCTGTCGGGAGGCGTAGGATATCACCTTCCCATCTTGCATTAAGACACATCCCAAACCTTGACGAGAAGCATCGCAGTAGACGCGGAAGTCTTTTTGGATGTCTGGCAGGGTCAGGATTGGGGCTGACACGAGCTTCTTCTTGAGGGTCTGGAAGCTTTCTTCACAATCTGGGGTCCATTCGAACTTTACTTCCTTTTGCAATAGTCGGGTCATAGGTTTGGCGATCTTTGAAAAATTCTCGATGAACCGGCGGTAGTATCCGACCAATCCGAGAAAACTCCGGATCTCGGTCATGGTCATGGGCTGCAACCAGTTGGTGACCGCTTCCACGGTGGTCGAGTCCACTTCTATTCCTCCGGCAGATATGACATGACTGAGGAACTTCACCTCAGACGACCAAAATTCGCACTTGCTGTATTTGGTGTACAATTGCTGTTCCCTTAGCTTTCCGAGGGTTAGACGGAGGTGAGTTTCATGTTCTTCCTTGGTCTTGGAGTAAACGAGGATATCGTCGATGAATACCACGATGAACTTATCCAAGAAATCCATGAATATATTGTTCATCATGTTCATGAAAAAGGCAGGGGCATTCGTGAGTCCGAACGACATCACAATATACTCGTAGAGTCCATAGCGGGAGGTGAAGGCAGTCCATAGCGGAACTCCTGCAGCTTGACTGCGATGACTCCTGCATGAACGTGGGCGGCGTGAAAGGAGATAGCGAACTCCGCCCATGTCACCATGTGGTCCTCGGGCTGGGACTCACGGTAGTTGTCCCACCACTCTGTGGCGGGACCCTGGAGCTGGTGAGTAGCGAAGGCCACTCTCTCCCGGTCGGTGCAGGGGAGGAGGTCCAGCTTCTTCCTAATGGTGCGGAGCCAATCTCCGGCCTCCATGGGATTGGTGGTGCTAGAGAAGATGGGTGGGCGCACTCGCAGAAATTTCGAGAGTTGGGGAGCGGTTGCGGGTGCTGGTGCGCGAGGGGCAGGCTCCCCATTTTGCAGACGGTCCAACTGAGCCTGTTGGTGCTGCATTTGAGTGAGGAGGGTGGTGATTAGCTGGTTCTGGTTCGCCATCATTTCTGCTAAGGTGCGGTGGCTGGCGGATGGTGACCCAGTCTGCCATGGGCCTGTTGCAATCCAGTTGGGCACAACGCCTTCGGGCAAGCCGTGGCGTCCTCCTTCTCCATTGTTGGAGCCGGTGTTCTGGTGGTCGGCCATCTTCTGAATATACGATGTTATATGGTAGAAAGATGATGAAAAAACAATACAATCAAAAATATCTCATAAGGCTCATGCATATAAACCAAGTGGTAAAAAAGTGTTCATTACAATCAAGCTCTTATTCTACCTACAACTCAAGTTGTTGTAGATAGCACCACATACGAAAATTATTATAACTAAAACAGTGGTAACTAGCGCCTACTCGCCACCGGAGGCGGTCTCCTTGCTCTCGGAACCACGAGTACGCGGCTCCCGAGGGACGGTGGGCTCGAGAAAATTCTCGATGATCGGGTCGGAGACGAGGCCGGGGTGTGGTGCAGGGGCACTGGTGGTGGATGGTCCGGTGGTGGAGGGGTGTGGCGGGATCCTCTTAGGGCGAGGGGCAGGCTCACGGATGGGCTTCCTCTTCCTCGGGAGGAGGGGAACCATCTCCGCGGTGTCCTTCTGCAGTTGCATAATCTTGCGCTGCAGCTCGCCGTTCTGTTGGATTAAGCTCTTCATCTCCTGACGAAGGAACTCAACCGCCTCATGGTGCTCGTCAACGTCGAGCACCGCCTCAGTATGGAGGTCATCCATGGCCTGAAGAAGACACGACTGCTGGGCCATGACCGGATCACGCACGGAGTGAACTCCGAGGTAGATGCTACGGTAGGCACCGGGAGTGCGCTTCGGAAAGACGAGTTTTGAAGACGATCATCATAGATCATCCTCAACTCCATAAGGGCCTGGAGAGCGATGCGTTGGCATGTGACATCGAAGGTCGGGCCCCCAAGTGCGGTGGTGTAGGGCGGCAGGTGCTCTCCGGAGCCAGGGACGGTGAGGGAGACGTCGCAGGGTCCGGCAAACTCCTCCAAGTACACCCACTGGAATTCGGGCTCGAAGAGGAATCCGAGGAAGGTGAGCATCATGCGGAGCTCCCTGACGAAGCCCTCGAAGTGGCGGCAGTAGCTGTGAACTTGGTAGACTGGCATCTACAAAAACAACAAGTTGAAGAAAAGTGAGGGGAGGAACAAAGTTTATAAAGTATGTTTTTGAGAAATAATTTTCTGTAGCTATGGGCTAGGTTGGTCCGTTTGGCTTCCTATAGTCAAGTCGGCTCTCATACAATCTTGTCGCGCCCCGATTTACCGAAATTGGAACATTATTGAATTTCATAAGAAAACAATAATACAAGAGGTTCATCATGCGACAATCGTACATACGACAAGTATTCATGGTACGCAGACCATATTTATTACATCATAGTTTAATAAAAAAAAATAATAAAAGTAGAATGCATGATGAACGCCTTCTTCAAGATCTTTCCACTTGACTGGGTCGCTACTCCCGACCATCCTCGTAGTAGGCATCCTCTGAAGTGTGTCCAACGGGTATGAGTACAAAAGTACTCAACAAGCCACTACAAATGCAAATAATAATGCAAGGTAATAACAAAGGAAGGATAATTGGCTAAAAGTGCGGAAAAGTACATTTTTAGTTATTGCATTTAGTGTGGTCAAATTTTGTCATGCAGAATAATAAACATGAACATCAATAATACCATCTAACTCGAGGAGTACGTTTTACCTCCTCGCACAACAATCCTTATATGTCAAACCATCATGCACAACAGTCCTTACATGTCAAATCATCGTGCACACTCATGAAAGTAAACTAACTGTAGGATGTCACGCAACCCGCCCTTGATCGTGGGCTCGGCTTTTTGAAAAGATTTATGACTCTGATCAGAGGTGTACTACTGTACCCACAAGGCATGCACTCATCCCAAACACCAAAGTGTAACAAGATGACCCATACCACGGGAACTCATGCCAAAACCTCAGCATGAAATAGTCCAAGCAATAACCACCCGCTCTAGGTTTCGCCGGCACGCCGGGCCGCATCCCGGCTAACGTCGCACCCCCTTTTGCGCCACGTCGGTACAAGCCACCCGCAGGTGCTGCTTGACCCATCTCCAAATGGTGGCCTCGGTTTGGAACACTCCATACCTTAATTAGGACTTACCCATTAGACTTGTGGTTAGTACGGAAGTGCATTGCAATGGATCCCACAGACCGGTCCTTATAGTGCCCCGGGTGCTACCGACCAATGCCCTAGCTTGCACCCGGAACCCACCATGCATTCACTCACAAACACAACTCATCACCTACAGAATTCCAAGGATAAGAATAACGGGGATCATATAGTAGAACCATGTTGCTACGACTCATTTTTATCCTATAGCAATTGTGTCAATACATTAGATACTAGCTAATAGTACTAATCATATGGTGACAAGGAGGTTAGGCGAGATAGCATGGCTTGGGTTGCACATCAAGGTCGGGGGATCCTAAATAAATATATTGTAAGGGTTTCATTTGACTAATGCATGTATATCCTATGTGTTTTAGCGATAGTTTAATAAAACATGAGTTCAATATGCTCAAAAGTGTTGTTTGTTGACTTGCCTTGTTCAGCAAAAGGTGAGGAAGGGACTTCCGGGAAGTATTCCGGTTCCTCAGCGGCGTTGTAGTCTTCCCAATAAAGTAAAATAAAATAAATAAAACATTCAATTAAACAATACAAAACCACACAACAAGCACATATGTTTTGATTGGTCCAATTTAAAGAAAACCAGGTTGTTTATTTCCTGAAAATTATCTTATTAATAATTTAAAATTAACTAAAATGGGACATTGCCCTTTTTATAAGGGGTTTTTAATTGTGAACAATCTCATTTTAAGCTTTCTATTTAATTTAAAATAAATGGTTCAGAGAGAACTTAGTGGTTTCATTATATGAATAGGAAATGAATAAATATAAACTTTATTTGAAATTTAAATATTTGAATTTGCATTTTACCCTAAGGGCAGTTTAATACTTATTTAAATAAACATGGAAAGTCCAAAGTAAACATACTGTTTTTATTTTATGAACATGTAGAGAATAATATTACAATTTTTCTAAAATTGGAATGGTAATTTTTGAAGTTAAAATGCGCCAGATATGAATTTTACAAGTTTAAAACAGTTTCTGGAATTTATTTTAAATTTAAAATCGCCTCGGGTCCACGGTGAGCCAGGCCCACGATGAACCCGCGCACTGTGCGCATGGTCCGGCCCAATCTGGACCGTTGGATCCAAATCCAACGCGCGAGGGCGAGGTGGGGGCGTTAAGTTAACGTGGACGGCTGAGATTAAAAGGCTGAACCGGTACGCGATGAACGGCTCGGATTAAGCATGGGTTTTAAATAGAAACGAACGTGCGAGATTAAAACGTAATGTTTCGTCCAGATCCGACGGTGCGGATTAGATCACGCACGAGGGGATATAGGCGTCGTCCGATCACGATCGCATGGTCGGGATCAAATCCGACACGGCACGGGTACTCGACCCATGCCGGTCGTCTTCTCCGATGACGACGAGTGGGCCAGGGGCCATGGCGAGCGACGGCGGCCCTAGCTAAGCCTAGAAACGGAAAGAGGATGTCTAGGGGAACACATAGGTACCTTAGGTGAGGCAGGAGGTTGACGGAGCGCGGTCGGCGGCGAGGGTAGACGACGGAGTGGTTCGGGTTCCTCGTCGGCGATGGTGCTCCGGCGGGGTTCGTCGTCGGCGGAGGGGTTGCCGAGGTTGGCGAGGTCCATGCGGTCACAATGGTGCGGTCGGCGAGGATGGGAGAGGTCACCGGCGACGGGGGTCGTCGGCCGGCGCAATTTGGGGCAGAGGCGAGAGGTAGACGATGGGTCCGACAGGTGGGCCAATGCGGTCAGCGGGCGTGAGCGCACGTGGGTGGTGGCTGACGGGTGGGTTCGGGCTCGGTCGTTAGAGGGGGTCGGTTGGCGCCGATAGGTGGGCCAAGGCAGTCGGGCGCGTGGGCGCGGAGAGAGGGGGTCTCTAGCGGGTGGGGCCCGAGTGTCAGTACGGGCGTGAGGAAGGGAGTGGGTTGGGCCGGTCGCGAGAGAGAGAAAGGGAGGGGAGGCCCAATACTGTTGAAAAGGTTTTCTGATTTAAAATAATTGCAGAAATTGGTTTAAAATAATAGGGCTACTTCCAAGGTTGATAAAAATTTGTAAAAATTCTCAAAAATATGTCTTGGCCTTGGGATCATATACAAAATTTTCTTGCTCCTGGTTTGGTCATTTCCTCTAGGTTTTAGTTAAAAAGGGCTAAGGAGGGTATTTAAAGGTATTTCCAAAATAATATTTTATTCCTCGAAAATTTGGGGTGTTACACTCCGGCTGAAGATACCCCGAGGCGACGTCCTCAGAAGCGAGGCACTTCAAAGGGTGCTCCGGAAGGAGTGACTTCGGAGTATGGTGGATGAAGTCCTTAGCATTGAGGCAAGACATTCGAAGTGTGCCCCGGATGGAGGCACTCGAAGGGACACCTAACGAAGGTCTCGAAAGTCAAGGTTCATCGAAGGCATGGTCCAGATAAGGGTCTTCGTAGAGTGTGCTCGAGGATAAGACACTACGAAGGGGTGCTTATGGATATGATTCATGTGGAGGCTTTGGACGGAGGGACTTCGAAAGGTGGCGAAAGTACTCCGAAGTTGGGGCTTCGGAGTGTGGCTGACTTGAGGTACTTCGGCCATGCATGGCTTTGGTACAAAGACTGACGGAGTTTGAACTGGGAGTAGCTGCTAAGCCATGATGGTCCACTCTGGAGGTGATGGTGCGAAGGCTCAAGAGCTTTGACAACATTTGCTCAAAACCGTCATTGTATCGAAGGCTAAATTCGGTGAAGCGAAGGCCTACGGGTTCAAGCTTGTTACCGAAGCTACTGCACGCCTCGCGTGTGAAGGGGGCTTCATAAGAGTCCAAATGTGCAAAGGCTGATCATGTCTGCTCCGCAAAAGCTGATGTTGTCTCCTCTACTAAGCTGACAAAAGAAGCCTCCAGAAAAGTAGACTACCATCTGTACCCCCTTGTCTTCTGAGACAAAAACAGTGTAAACCCTAGGGGTAGAGTAGTCTATTCATAGGGCTGAATATAGCCTATAAATAGTGAACGCTGGCTAGGTATAGGTAACACTTTGAGCATCCATTTCTAGAACTCCAGAGCTAGCCGCCACACCTAGGTACTCAGTCTTGTGAGTCTTTTTGTGTTCCCTGTTCATGCAATGAAATTTTCATTTTGTTCTTCATTTGCTGCTTGAACTTGTATCCCTGTTTTGCACTACATGTGTTAGTTTCTTTGTGCTCCACTTCGTTCTGTTCAAGCCAGAGTTTTTGCTTTGTTTCTTTTCTAGAGAAGTGTGTGAGTGTTTTGTTAGGGTGATGTATGTGTATCTTTCAGTGTGAGTTCACTCTGTGTAAACTAGAGGCAAGCACTCTCTGATTACTAGCGAAGCACTGAGCGAAGCTGAGATCGAAGCATGTTTTTCTTCCTCTGTTGAAGTCCTCAGTGCAGTCTGGTCTGTTTATTGTCTCCCCTTCGAAATACGAAGCCTAGTACCAGTTGCTAGTGCTGAGTATCTGTTCGAAGCCCATGGAGGGAAACTTACTCCTGTGAAGTGTGAAGTGTGAAGCCTGCTCGAAGGCACCTAGTGTGCGGAGCCTGCACTATCCAAGCAGATGTGTTTTGGGGTTTGTTGGTGAGAGTGAAGTCTTCTTGACTTCGAACTTTTACTCTTTGCGAAGCCTGGTTCTGGAGCTGTAGAATACCTCCGAACCAGACCTCCAAAGGGTGTGTTCAAAGCCAGTTCCGCATGAGACTATTTTGAAAACAGAAGGCTATTTTTAGCCTGAAATTTTAAAAGCTCACATTCACCCCCCTCTGGTCACCCTTTTCGGTCCAATAATTGGTATCAGAGCTAGGTTAAGATCACTAGTTGACCTTAATCGGGTTTGTGATCTTTTGGCGACATGGACAGAGTTAGTAAAATACCTCTGTTCGATGGGACTGATTTTTCATACTGGAAGGTGCGCATGGAGGCTTACTTGCTAAGCCAAGGAAATGCAATTTGGGAGATTGTGGACTCACAATACTCCATTCTTGAAACCCGCACCACTCAGACAGAGAAAAATCAGTATAATTCTAACTCCAAAGCTAGAAATATATTGTTCATTGGTTTGAGTCGAAGTGAATTTGATCGGGTTCAACACCTAAGGACAGCTAGTGAGATTTTTACTACACTCACTATTTTTCATGATGGATCTACACAGATTAAGGCTAGGCGCCAAAGCACATACAATCAATAGTATCAGCTATTTGTGCAAGCGCCTAGTGAATCTATAGATGCCATGTTTTCTCGCTTTGACGCAATAGTGAGTAACTTGTGGTCCAACGGGACGCTTGCTTACAATGACCATGATAGGGCTATCAAGTTTCGCAATGCTCTTGATCGTAGCATATGGGAAGTGAAAATATCCAGCATTGAGGAGTCCGCAGGTTATGACACATTGACCTGTGATGAGCTCTTCAGCAAACTAAAGTACACAGAGATTGCCAAGACATCTCTTGCAGTGCACAGAAACTCTTTGCCACAACCATTGGCACTAATTTCTGGCTCTAGATGTGGCACCACTGTAGAACCAAACACATCTGACACTTGTGTTCTTGCTAGTGGTTTTGCTTTGTCTTCCCTGGTATCCATCACTAAGGAGCAGGTGGATACTCTGGATGATGAAGAGCTTGCTCTCATTGCTAGAAGGTTCACCCATTTTCACAATGAGAGATGGGATCAGAGGAGAAGTGGTTTTAGTGGCTGTTTTGAGTGTGGTGACACTTCTCACATCAAGGTAAATTGTCCTAAGCTCAAGAGGAGAGATGAGAGTGACTACCCCAAACACCACAAGAAGGAGAGGAAACCCTTTGTGAAGGGTAAGCGCGACAAGGTGGCTAAGAGGGTAGCCAAGGCTACTTCCAGAGCATTCATTGCTGCACTCAGTGACATCGACACTTCCTCAACTGAGGAGTCAAGCTCTGACGAGGAGGAAGAGTCTCCAAGAAAGGAGGAGAAGAAGGAGAAAAAGGCAAGGTATTTCACCGGCCTTTGCTTCATGGCCAACAACACTCACAGCGGCAATGAGCTTGACTCATCTGAGGTACCACTATCCTATGACCAACTTTCCATTAAAGTTGATGAACTGAATGAAGTAGTTTTTGGTCAGGATAGATTGCTTGTGCAAGCCGCTAGAGATAGAAAAGATTTTAAACTTAGGCTAGAATCTGTTTCTACTGATTATGCCATGCTTAAGTCTAAGATTGATGATGCTGAATGTGAATCTTACACTGTTGTCATGGGTGAGCTTGCTCAGTTGTGGTATGTGCATGCTCAAACTGTTGATAAGCTTGAGACTGCACAAAAGCAGCTTTTGGTGGTGGAGTCTAGATCTTATTGATTGATAGCATTAATTTAAGAGACAAGCATGTTAGGGAGTTAGAGGCTAGATTGGAGAGTGCTAAGTGTTCAAAGGATGTGCAGCTTGCTTGTCCCACCTGCATCACCCTTAAGGACCAACTCAGTTTTGCTAGAGGGCAAGCTGAAAACCTTATGACTGAAAATGAATACCTTCTTTCTGTGGTTAACAAATGCACTGAGGGAAAGGGTAGGATGGACTTGCTCTTTGCCAAGACCAAGATGTGTGCTGACTGGGCAGGATTAGCTCTAGGATTGGGTTTTGAGAGGATTCCTTCAGATAGTGAGAACAAAACTGTTTTTACCTCGCCCACTACCTTAGAGAAAGAAAGAGCCCAGTTAGACACTCCATCAGCCAAACAGCCTACCCAAACTCTAAAGAAAACCACCCCTCCTACCAAGAAAATTCTTCCCAAGAAGAATCCTCCGATAAAACCCAAGGAGCCTGTGAGGATTTCTCCTATGACCCATGATAGTGCCCCTAGGAGAGTGTGTCATTATTCTTACTGTCAGCGGGTAGGTCATTTGGTTGGGTTTTGCTCTCGTCCCATCAAGGATGAGTGACGTTCTCAGGCGTTGAGGTTGCAGGACATGCACTACCCACCTCTAGGTATGCATGAGTCTGAGTTTTACTCACATCCTGCTTATGAGGCTCCTCGATCTTCTTAGAGATGCTTTTCCCCTCGTGGTGTTCACCATGTTTCATATGGTGCTAGACCTCGTGTTAGTGGCTTTATGCCTCGACAGGTTGGGAGACATCGTTATGTATTTGGGTCACATCATGTAGGTAGACCTCGCACTTTTCATCATTCTATTTTTCTTGTGCGTAGATTGTCTACTTTTACTATGCCTACTGCTCGTATCACTCAGTGATGAATGCCTCGTCATGCTTTCACTCACCCCACCACTAAGCGATCGAGGTTTTCCCTTTTATGTAGGCATCAGACCGAGGCTTGGAGGACACGTGGATCATGGACTCCGGTTGTTCGCGCCATATGATCGGAAACACAGCATGGTTCTCCAGCCTCACCACAACTAAGCAAAAGGAGCAAATCACCTTCGGCAACAACTGAAGAAGTAGAGTGAAAGGTAAAGGTGTGGTAAGAATCAACTCAAACTTCACTCTCAAGGATGTTGCTTTGGTTGAAATCTTGGGATACAATTTGCTTTCTATATCCTAGTTGCTTGATGATGGCTTCGAAGTGCGATTCCATCATAATACTTCGCAAGTACTCAATTGTGATGGCGTTTTAGTCTGTAAGATCTTTAGAGTTGGGAGAGTTTTGGGAGCTGATTTTTCTGAGTCATCTGGTTCTTCTCACTGCCTTGTTGCACATTCGACTTCTGAGCTTTGGAAGTGGCATAGGAGACTATGGCATATGAGCTTTGAGTTGCTCACTCGACTAAGTGCCCTAGGACTGATCCAAGGATTGCCCAAGCTCAAATTTAAGAAGAATTTAGTTTGAGTTCTCTGTTGTTGGGGGAATAGTTTTCCCTTGAACAGGGGCCAAATGACATCAGCCTCCGATAGCCTTCGGCCCAGAGCCCAACACTGTCGAAGCCTGTTCCTTTCTGAAGAAGCTGTTTCCAAGTCCCAATGTACACGACGAAGCCTTGTGGAGCGAAGCCTCTAAACCCCTTAGGAGCCATCCGGAGCGAAGCCTTCAAGATCCCTTAAGGCTTGCCAGAAGCTAAGTCTCAAGCTAACTTCGAACCTCCTTCGGAGTTAACCTTCGAACCTCCTTCGGAGTTAACCTTCGAGCCTCATTTGGAGCTAACCTTCAGGCTCCCTTCGGATCCCTTCAAGCTAGTCTCCGGACCCTTTCCAGCCAACTCAAAGCTAAGTCTCCAAGACTCCCGTTCGGAGCCCTAGTTCAGAGCCCCAGTTCGGAGGCCCAGCTCTGAGCCTCAGTTCGGAGTTCAGTTCGGAGTAAGCTCTGAAGCCCACTTCGGAGTGTACTTCGAAGCCTCCATTGCAGCCTCCTCCTGAAGAGCTTCGGCCCCACCTCCGAACCCAGGAAAATATCTATACTTCGCTACAGTGTAGAAGCCATACCAGGGGCCCCTCCGCCCCTAGTATGTCGTTTAGCTGGTCAAAGATGTGACGTTGTCGGACACGTCTGTAAAGTTGTAAAGCACTTTTGTACAGTAGCTAGCTCCTTTTCCCCTTTCTGCCCCTATGAGCCTAGGACTTATAGAGAGCATTTTGGTATTTTCCTTTGGCCTGCGTGCCTATAAAAGCACGGCCAAGCCCTTGTAAAAGAGCGGCGGCTCTAGGGCCATGAAACTCTGGAGTTCATTACACCATACTGGGGCATACCATGCCAAATCCACTACAAACTGGACGTAGGGCTATTATCCCCTAGGGGAGGTCCGAACTAGTATAAATCCTTTCTCCCTCTAAATGAACCCTTCGAGGTTCATTTTATACACCATATACACACATACAAAACCTGTGTTGTAGCTAACACAATTGCTACAACACCTGTCGACGTGGAAAAATTATTGCCGCTTCGCACTTGCCAGTCACCATGGTGATGACTGAACAACCTGGAGAACTTCTCCATATGGACACTGTAGGTCCTTCTCGGGTTAGTTCTTTAGGCGGCAAGTGATATGTGTTAGTTATTGTCGACGATTTCTCTCGCTACTCTTGGGTCTTCTTTCTAGCCAGGAAGGATGAAGTGATTTCACACTTTTGGAGCTTTGCTTTGAGACTTTTTGCTGAACTCCCTGGTGCATTGAAATTCATTCGAAGTGATAATGGCACTGAGTTCAAGAACAGTCTCTTTGTTGACTTTTGTGTGGAGCATGGCATAGAACATCAATTCTCTGCTCCACGGGTTCCTCAACAAAACAGTGTTGTTGAGAGAAAGAACCACACTTTGGTTGAGATGGCTAGGATGATGCTCGATGAGCACAGGACTCCTAGAAAATTTTGGGTTGAGGCCATGAACACTGCTTGCTACATCTCAAACCAAATTTTCTTGCGCTCAATTTTGAATTTTACTTCCTATTAGTTGCGGTTCGGGAGACAACCCAAAGTTACTCATCTTCGAGTATTTGTTTGTCGATGCTTTATCCTAAAACGTGGAAATTTGGACAAATTTGAGTCGCGATCTTCTGACGGGATCTTTTTGGGATACACTACTCACGGTCATTCTTATCGTGTTTTCAATTTGGAAACTAACACCGTCATCGAGTCATGTGATGTGAATTTTGATGAATCGACCCCCTGTGTTAGCCCTTCTTTAGAATAGGCCAATGAACATGATATGGAGTAGACCATCTTCGAAGACGAAGATCCTAGAGATCTCGAGGACGAACCTCTACTACCCTCGACATCGACCCTTGAAGCCGACCCCGCTTCGATCACTTCGGCAAGAGGCCCTGAAGCTACAACCTCGACATCAGTCATCTTCGACCATTCACCGGCACAAGTTGAGGGGGAGACTTCATCCCGTCGTGAGGCTCCTTATTACATTCAAAGGATGCACCCTCCCGAGAAGATTATTGGTGAACTTGATCAAAGGCTAACACGTTCTCATGCTCATTTCATTGATTCTGCTTTTGTTGCTTCTTTTGAGCCCTTAGATGTGAGTCATGCATTTTCTGATTCTAGTTGGATCAATGCCATGCATGAGGAACTTGAAAATTTTGAGAGAAACTAAGTCTGGACTCTTGTAGATCCTCCACCTAATGTTCATTTTATTGGAACTAAATGGATTTTCAAAAACAAACAAGGGGAGGATGGGTCTGTAGTTAGAAACAAAGCTAGACTTGTGGCTCAGGGTTACTCTCAGTTAGAAGGGATTGATTTCACTGAAATTTTTGCACATGTTGCTCGTCTTGAGGAAATTAGGATTTTACTTGCATTTGCGGCATCCCGAGGTTTCAAACTTTATCAAATGGATGTTAAAAGTGCTTTTTTGCCATCCTTCGTCGATCCGATCGATGAAGACGACGTAGTCATTCGCTTGTAGATGTCCACGAGCGTTGCTATTAGAGCAACGCCTCCACGGAGTTCGCACGTATAGGGATGGAGAACCTCCCACACCAGCGTGCTAGAACCACACGTGAGAGACGGGGATCCTTGACCTCAACAATTTAGATCAAGAAAGGAAGGAGAGAACTCTTGGTTGCTAGGTCTAATCTAGGCTTATTGCTTGTTCCAAGATGTCCTCCTCCTCTCTTTTATAGGGATGAGAACCCCTTGGTCGTGCTCATCTTGGAATCCATAAAATCATAACATATCCAATCTGTTTGCCCACGTCGGAACTTCCGATCCTAGATCAGAACTTTCGACAGGGTATTTTAGGTCTTCTGATACTATATGACACGCAACAGATCCAATCTGTTATCGCCTACCTCGGAACTTTCGATACCATATCGGAAATTCCGATCAGTATAAAAATTACTCGATTCTGAATCAGAACTTCTGGCTCATTGAAACTTCCGAAGCAACAATTGCTCTCTGTATCGAGACTAGATAATAATCGGAACTTCTGATACTACCTATCGGAACTTCGGATCCACGAAATTTTCTTGGGCATATCCTTCAATCTCCCACTTGCACAAGAACCAATTCTTTGCATATTTCTCAATCCATCACATTAAGTGTGTGACCCGATAGGTTCATACACTAGTGGCTGTTCGCCGAAAACCATTTCTGACTCACTGATCAATAGTGGTACCTAGAAGCACATACTGACCCCTGATGATACGGAGAGCCTAGCATCAACAACATTTCCTTCCCCTAATGATCAAGATATTCCAAATCATTTTGAAGGAGCAATAACTCGCGCTTGTGCAAAGCAAATAAATCAACAGGTGAACTCGCTCCTAAATAAGAATAACATTACACATGAAAATCAGTTGCTACCTAATGCCTGTAATTTCCTTGTTCTTAGGTATGACAGCGTTGAAGAGTGGCAAAAGGGGCAGCACTTCATCAAAAACCATCAATCAAGCAATGAATGCAATGAAGGCCATTTTAGATTCAAGTGACCAGTATGGAATAAAATGCTCATAGAAACCGCATATTAAATCCAATAAATGTGTTCGACCATAGCTTGGAATGCTTACCTCATAAGCTTTCCAACGGATCTGGACTCATCCAATAATTCTACCAGAATAGAGAGTTATCACCGACTTAATGTGGAGACCAGAAAGTTTCAACATTTCATTTGCTTTAATTAGGGTGTTGTGCACCAATATTGGCTTAATGCCATGTAAAACGTCCTAGACACCTCTCCATATCCCTCTCAATCGCTTCTATATAATAGGATCTTTCTCAATGTGTTGAGGAACATAATTTTGAGAATGAAATAACTATTCAGTTGGCTCCAGCATCATTACTTAACCCAATTATCAAACTATGGCCATTCCGAGGTTGGGGTTTAGATTTCATCGGTCAAATTCATCCTCCCACTTCAAAAGAGCATCAGTTCATGTTGATGGCGATGGATTACTTTACCAAATGGATCGAGGTCATGCCTCTCAAGAACATGACTCACAATGAGGTAATTGATTTCATCTTGAAGCACATTATACATTGATTCAGTATTGCCCAAACTCTCAGTACAAATAAAGGTACTTCATTTATTGCTAAAGAAGTGATAGACTTTATTGAATTTTATGGTATTAAGTTGATAAACTCTTCACCATACTATGCTCAGGCCAATGGTCAGGTCGAGTCTAGTAATAAAACTGTAATTAAGCTCATTAATAAGAAAATTGAAGAGTTCCCTAAAAGGTGGCATGAAGTGCTTTCAGAAGCATTGTGGGCTTGTAGAGTTGCAAAGCATGGTGCTACCAAAGTTAATCCATATGAGTTAGTATATGGACAAGAAGTCATTCTGCTAGTGGAGGTAGATCTTGGCTCTTTAAAATTTCTTAAACAAGATGGCTTATCAGTCAATGAATATGACACTCTTTTGAAGGATAATTTGGAAGAAGTGACCGATAAGAGTTTGAGGGATTTAGAAGCTATAAAGAAAGACAAAAGAAGGGTAGCTAGAGCCTACAATAAAAGAGTCAAACCAAAATCGTTTCGAGTTGGTGACTTGGTTTGGAAGACGATTTTGCTCTTAGGCACTAAGAGCCCCAAATTTGGTAAATGGTCGCCTAGTTGGGAATGTCCTTTTAAAGTCGCTGAAATCACTCTAGGTAATGCATACTTGTTAGAGTCTCTACAAGGAGAGTGATTTTGAAGAGATTTAAATGGCATGTATTTGAAAAAATATTTCCCAAGTGTGTGGCAAAGCGCTTAAAAGTGTCAAAAGGTCGATATGGAAGGTATCGTCCTTAGCCCGTTGTGCTTTTAGCTCACTTAGTTCGCTAAAAGGCAGGGGGCATGTGTTGATAGCAAAAATGGCATTAATGGTCAAGATTATCAAAAATAACAATTTTGGTAATTTGGGCCAGAAATACACAAGTCCTGGCACAGGCCGAAGCCTTATAGTGACAAAGGTCCATCGACATGAGGCCTCGAAGGCCTTTTAGCGGCCTGTTGGCTTCAGCCCGAAGGCCCTTCGGAGGCCTTCCTCACCGAAGCTTCTGCCGAAGGAGCAGGCTTCGATGGGCCTACCGAAGGCCCACTTCGGGCGAAGCTTTGGAGATAGAGCTTGATACAGATTCTAGTTGTTTTTATCCCTAAAATTGATTAGGCCGAATCTTATCATATTAGAATTGACTAGCCCCTATAAATACAGGGGTGAGACTGGTTCATCAGACCACCCACAACAAATCAATCCAAAAGCCCTAGCTTCGAACCATACTTTACTTTCTTTACTTTTCCATACACCTTCGTGGGTTTGCCTTGAAGCCCTTTGTCGTCCACGCCGAAACACTGATAAGACTTGTTGGTTTGCCTATGAATCATCCGTTAAACTACGTAACAGATTGTTATCACCTTGTTGGCTCGCTTGTGAACCCTTTGTTAATCTACATAATAGATTTCTACCTTCGTTCTACATACTACAACACTTAGTAATTCGGTCTCCAGGCCGAATTGGCACTTGATCTTAAATTTTGTTGCGGGTTTCACGTTCGGAGCACCCTTCGCCGAAGGTTTCCGGAGCTAGGAAGCTGGTTTCGGAGGCTGTGAGAGCACCCTTCGGTGAGACCTTGCTTCGTCTATCTGTGCTAGATCTGTCACGCTGTTGTCGGTCTAGTCAAGTCCCATGCACCGGAGCCACTTCGCATCGGGGGTGCTTTGCGTTGGGGTTACGCCAGGACGTTCTGCATCGGACTTTGTAGCACCAGCACTTCGCATCGGACGTAGTCGTGCCAGCGCGCTGCGTTGGGTTTTCTCGTGTTAGAAACTTTGCACCTAACCCTATCATTCGTAGGCGATTTCATGTCACGATCTGTTTGGAGCCTGTGTTCGGTCAAATCGGTCCAAACACCGAAGACTACCTTCGGCGCACCCCTTGCACCAGACGCCAAATGCCCCTTTCGGTGACCCTTCGCACGGTATACTTTGTACCAATCAGGCTCCGTCCGGCCGGTTGGATTATTTCATATATATATATATATATATATATTCGGCTAATTGGATTATTTCTATGTGATCTGATTACCTGGCGACTCCACCCCCTTCCACTATTAAGGGTAGTCGGAACGCGACATCAGTGTTGTGTCACGCTTAGGCTCATACCTAAGTATCCACACGCTTTTGGATCGTCGGACTGACCCAAGTGCGGGGGCACGTTTTCATGTCAACAATATGATTTGGCTTATGAACCTTTGAAATCTATGAAAGGCCAAATCGTTGCAAACTTTATAGTTGATCACCATGTAGATGTCAATTGGTGTGACGGCGTTGCTCTAATTGAGGTAGTGCAATGGAAACTTTACTCTGATTGTTCGGCTTGCAAGAATAGCCAGGGTGTTAGAGTTGCGCTCATATTACATAGTGGTATGAGTTTTGAGACCTCGACTCGTTTAGAATTTCCTTGTACTAATAATCAAGCCGAATACGAAGCTCTATTGCTAGGACTTGAATTGTTAAGCTCCATGGATATTAAATATGTTCATGCATATGGTGATTCTCTATTAGTTGTTCATCAACTAGATAGAAGTGTTCAATGCTTTAATGGTTTGCTAAATAGCGCTATTTGGATAAATGCCTAGACATAATTGGTACTTTTGATAATATTGAGATATCCCATGTGTCTAGAGAAGCCTACTCCATAGCAAATGACTTGGCTCAACAAGCATCTGGTTATCAAGTCAAAAGAGATATATTTTCTTGCAAGAAAAACCAATGCTTGGCTTATTTTTACCATACGAGTCAGAACACATCGGTCTGACCTGCCTCACATGGCTGGTCCAACCACCGGTGTGTAGTCGGTCTGACCGGCCATGCCAGGCCGGTCTAACCGCCCCATGTCAAGAAATTTCAAGACACGGGGGCAAGCTGAAATTAGGAATTTGAACACCAATTCAAGTGAGGATTTGGTGGGTACTTTAGGAAATCACGAGGATGATTGGAGGAGTTCAATTATCCAATACTTGAGAGATCCTAGAAAGCAGGTTGATCAGAAAGTTCGGCGGCAAGCGTTTAAATTTGTGTTGCTTGATGATGAGTTGTATCGCCGAACAATTGATGGAGTACTTTTGAAAAGTTTGAATGTCGATTAGTCTAAACATGCTATGGGTGAAGTACATGAAGGTATTTGTGGTACTCATCAATCGGCCTAGAAGATGAGTTGGATGGTCAAAAGAGCGGGTTTTCATTGGTCGACTATGAGTGAGGATTGTTTTAGCTACTATAGAGTGTGTGAAGCATGTCAAAGGTTTGGTAATATTCAGCTTGCTCATGCGTCTTTGCTTAATCCTATTATCAAATCATGGTCATTCCAAGGATGGGCCTTGGACTTCATCGGCCAAATTCATCCTCCCTCTTCAAAAGGGCATCGGTTCGTGTTGATGGCTATAGATTACTTCACCAAGTGGACCAATGCCGCGCCTCTCAAGAACATGATGCATAACAAGGTAATTGATTTCATCTTGAAGCACATTATACGTAGATTCGATATTTCTCAAACTCTTACTACAGACTAAAGTATTTCATTTGTTTCTAAAGAGGTGTGTGATTTTGCCGAATCTTATTGTATAAAGTTGATAAACTTTTCACCATACTATGCTCAGGCCAATGGTCAGACCGAGTCTAGTAATAAAACTGTTATTAAGCTTATTAAGAAGAAGATTGAACAGTTTTTTAAATGGTGGCATGAAGTTCTTTTTGAGGCATTATGGTCATGTAGAGTTGCGAAGCATGGCGCCACCAAGGTAAGTCCATATGAGTTGGTGTATGTACAAAAAGTCGTTTTACCCGTGGAGGTGAATCTTGGCTCCTTAAGGTTACTTAAGAAAAATGGCTTATCGATCAATAAGTATGAAACTCTTTTGAACGATAATTTGGAAGAAGTGACCGATATGAGATTAAGAGCTCTAGAGGAAATAGAAAGAGATAAGAGGAGAGTGGCTAGAGCTTATATTAAGAAGGTGTAAGAAAAATCGTTTCAAGTTGGTGACTTGGTTTGGAAGACGATTTTGCCTCTAGGCACTAAAAGCCCAAAGTTTGGTAAATGGTCGTCTAGTTGGGAAGGTCCTTTTAGAGTTGTTGAAATTGCTCCAGGTAAAGC
This sequence comes from Zizania palustris, assembly GCA_019279435.1. Classification (NCBI taxonomy): domain Eukaryota; kingdom Viridiplantae; phylum Streptophyta; class Magnoliopsida; order Poales; family Poaceae; genus Zizania; species Zizania palustris. The sequence goes on along the minus strand of JAAALK010000287.1, from coordinate 15,165,367 downwards.
ATATTTGTTAGAGTCTTTGCAAGGATAGCGATTTCGAAGAGCTTTGAATGGTAGTTATTTGAAAAAGTACTTCCCAAGTGTGTGGCAAAACGCTTGAAGTGTCAAAAGGTCGATATGGAGTATATCACCCTTAGCCCATTGTGCTTTTGGCTCACTAAATTTTCCAAAATGCAGGGGGGCATGTGTTGATAGAAAAAAGTGGCATTAATGGTCAAAATTGTCAAAAAGTCAAAATTAGTACTTTTGGCCGAAAATATGCAATCCCTAGCACAGGCCGGTCTGACCGGCCATATACCGCCGGTCTGACCGGCCCCACTTCAGTCTGACCGGCCCTATAAGGCCTGTCTGACCGAACCAGTCCGAGTCCGATTTGTTTTAGGTTGTTTCGGGCTATTTTTATCTCTAATCAACTTGTAACGACTTGGACGTGTTTTTTAATTAGATTAGAGCCCAGGCACGTCATGTCCAACCCCTATTAACATAGGGGCAAGGTCGATTCAAGGACCCCCTAGGATTAGCTAAGTAACGTCTATCTTTGTTGGTTTGCGTTGTAAACCATCCGTCTACCACGTCGTAATCACGGTAAGCCTTGTTGATTCACTCGTGAATCACCTGTTTAATCCACGTAACAGATTTCTATCAGTTTTATCGGTTTTTATAGGTAATTCGGTCTCTAGGCCGAATTGCCTCTGATTTATTGATGTTTTGTAGTGTTTTCATCCATCTCTTCTTCGCCAAGAACTATTGTACCCATCCATATTCGACAAAAGGGTCGTCGAAACCCCGGAGACCAACGTTCAAGAGCCATCGGTCTGACCGAAGGCATTACCTCGATCTGACTGGCCCGTGTCGCGCCGTCACCTGATGCACCGGCGATCTGCGGTATGACTAGCGGCATGAGGCTGGTCTGACCAGGCTTCGTAGTCTACACCAGACACTGGACACCGAAGCCTCCCCTTATGCCACCATTCGCAGTCTACACCGGAGTCCTCTCTTCGGTGATACCTTCGCACCACCAGTCCGACCAGCGGTATACCTTCGGTCTAACCGGCCCACCTTGGCCGGTCTGACCATTGTGTGCACTTCAGTCTAACCGGCCCTGACTTGGCCGGTTGAATTTCTTCCTCGACAAATTTGGTTAGTTAAATAATATTTTGGTATTGTTTAATTGCCTGGCGACTCCGTTTATTTCCTTTGTCACTATCAAGGGTTGTCGAAACACGACGTCGGCATTGTATAACGCTTAGGGCTATTCCTACGTATCCACACGCTTTTGAATGGTTGAATCTGTGTCAGTGCGTTGGTGCTTTGATCGATGGATTTAGCGTCAACATCACGGATGTCAAGAACTTCTCTAGTGCATACCTTCTTGGATGTAACTCTAACGGCCACAAAATTTCAGCAGCTGAGACACAAGAGACCACGATGAACCTTTATCCTACGAATGGATCTACAAGAAGGTACACGATTTCTCTGAAAACTAAAAGGGGCCAGAACCACGTGTTACCGGTGTATAGAATGAAAGAACAACTCTGGCGATGAACGGAGATGTATTTCACTAGATTGGGGCCTCCAGGAACTTGTCTGAAGACCATGATCGGTGAAACTACTAATTTTAACCAATTTCTTCGAGATAGCGTGTTAGTTGGTACAAATTGTGCATTTCATTTTAACATCAACAATTGTACAATTGAGGTTGTTATATATATAACATAAACTTGGGGTATGCTCTCTTTTTATCCATCTTTGTTTTTGCACTCATAACCATTATACATATTGTAGTGGTTTTTTTTCTTCGGAGAGAATCAGTACATAGTGACCATAAAAGAAGGTTCAAAATTGGACACACGTAGCCTAAAGCAATTCACAGCCGGTAGATTAAAAATCTTCATAGAACACTATTCAATCTCATAATACCATTACTTAGGAAATGCTCGAACGAAAGTTAGAAATTAGCAAGAAGTTAGAAGTTAATATTATGGAACTTAGTTTTAGCATAATTTTTCGAGATAACAGGTTAGAATATATATGATATGCTCAAGAGCCCACCAAAGACTCGAGAAAAGTGATGGAAGGGTTCACATGATCGTTCTTGTTGACGCCGTAGCTGCTGTGATACATCAAGCCAACGAGCACCTGCATGATATTGTCATCGGTGCATGCCTCCTTGAGCGTGTTCTAGGACCACCACCGCTTCGTGTAGTCCAAAACGACCTCAACGAGCGGCACTCACTCGTCTGTCTGCATCTCGCATGCCACCGCCAAATCCTACACCTTCACCCGCCTGGATCTGGCGTCAGCGGCATTCCTTGCCTTATCAACTGGGGTGGTGGATGACCTTCCTCTCATTGCCCCCGAGGGGATGAATAATCGGAGGTTGAGGGCGGAGGGGCAGAGCGCAGAGCATATGGCCGCGGTGAGGCCAGGAGCCCAACCGCTAGCGGGCGGCGGCACGCGAGAGGAGACTGGATGCTGCTGGTGACACTTTGTATCGGTGTATGAGTGTATCGGTAATGGTTTCTCTCTATTTGGGCTATAATCCTATTTTTATTTGGCCCGGTAATAATTTTTCTCGATTCGATTACAACCTAACATAAACAAACGTCGGTAATGTTTTTCCTTAGCTTTGTAATCTGATACAAGCTAAAGTAAGCCGGACCAAATAGTTTCAAAATTTTACACAAGTTGATTGAGTGATGTCACTAGATTAACTAGAGCAAATTAATTACACGTATTGTAACAAAGAAAACAACTTAAAAATAAATATTTATATGATAAAATTTAAATACTATGAAATATTTTTTTGACGAAGAGAATATATAGTGCATCCCCATATATAAAATATAACTCACTACGGGAAACGACAAGTTTGCGAGTGCCTGAAACTTTGCCGAGTGCATTTTTTCGATCACTCAGCAAAGCTTGGTTTGCCGAATGTTTTTTTGAAAAACACTCGGTAAACTAAAAATATCCGGCAAAAAAAAATTTGCCGAGTGTTTTTAAAAAAAAACACTCGGCAAACCCGATACTAACGAGCGTCATGAGGCGTGATTACGCAGGACAAATTTTTTTTTTCAGGTTTGCCGAGTGTTTTTTAAAATACACTCGGCAAAGACACTTGGTTCGCCGAGTGTTTTTTAAAAAGCACTCGGCGAACCCAATATTTTTTTTCTGTGTGTAAACCTTATTTCGATCCTACAGGATATTCCCAATTTGGTTTTATCTTAAATTTTTTTCTACAATCCAAATACAACATATGTTATCTCATGTAAAAAATTCACATTTTTTGGTTCAGTTTGTTATTTTTAATTTATTAAGTATGTTTTTAGGATTTAAATTGAAATAGGTGGAATTTGAACTACAAGTGCCTAAAATAATTAAGAAAAAATATATAAAATTCATATTTATGTGGCATAGTATATTATGAATTTTAATGCACTAAATTTAAATAATGTTTGAAAATTTTATGTCGCAACACTCTATCGGCAACGTCGAGCTCAATAGTTTTTTAATTATAAACAAATAAATTAAAGTCTAAAAAACATGAGACTTTTCATGGTATTATTATATGATACATAGATGCTGTAATAAAAAATTAAAAATATTTCGATAAAGTTATCACGTAGAGTGTTTAGAAATCGGAGATTGTGGGAGAAAGAATTAGGGTTTAGAGAAGAAATGAGATTGTTTTGAAAGAAGTTTGATGGTTAAATCATTTTTATACTTGAAATTTTTTCTACACTCAAAATACAACATAACTTATCTCATGTAAAAATTTCACATTTTTTGGGTTTAGTGTGTTATTTTTAATTTATTAAGTATATTTCTGGGATTTAAATTGAAATAGGTGAAATTTGAACTACAAGTGCCTAAAATAATTAAGAAAAAATATATAAAATTCATATTTATGTTTCATAGTATATTATGAGTTTTAATGCACTAAATTTAAAGAATGTTTGAAAATTTTATGTTGCAACACTCTATCGGCAACGTCGAGCTCAATAGTTTTTTAATTCTAAACAAATAAATTGAAGTCTGAAAAATATGAGACTTGTCATGGTGTTATTATATGATACATAGATGCTGTGATAAAAATTTAAAAATGTTTTGATAAAATTATCAGGTAGAGTGTTTAGAAATCGGAGATTGTGGGAGAAAAAATTTGAGTTTAGAGAAGAAATGAGATTGGTTTGAAAGAAGTTTGATGGTTAAATCATTTTTATACTTGAAATTTTTTCTACACTCAAAATACAACATAATTATCTCATGTAAAACTTTCAAATTTTTCTAGGTCAGTTAACTATTTTTCATTCATTAAGTATGTTTCTAGGATTTAAATTAAAACATGTCAAAGTTGAACTAAAAGTGCATAAAATAATAAACTAAATTATTCAACGTAATTAAAGAAAAAATCATATCTAAGTTTTTATTCTATTTTTATTATTACCCACTGTATTTTTACAAATTTTATCAAAGAAAATAATGAAAAACAAAATTGAACAAATTTGAAAAAAAGTTTGCCGAGTGCCGAGTGCCATATTTGCCGACTGTTTCACCCGGCGAAGACAAATTTTCGCTTCCCGCTCATATTTCCCGCAAAATTTTCAAAATCGGCACCAATTTTTTCAAAACTTTCAATCTCTTTTTAAATACTCCTTACACCTCACTTCTCTTCTCCATTCTTCTTCCTCCCTTCTCCCCTCTCCACGAACCGCCGGCGGGTCACCGTCATCATCGCCACGCCGCCGCCGGCGCCGCCCCGCCCCCGGCGCCCCGCGGCCGGCTCCGCCCTGCCCCCGGCCACACTTCCCCGACCTCACTGCGCCGTCCCCGGCCACGCCGCGCTGCCCCCGTCCGCGCGTGTCCTCACCGCGCCCGCCCCGGCCGCACTCTGACCGGCCACGCGCCGCGCCGCCCGGCCACGCCCGCCACAGCCTCGCCGCGCCACCCCATCGTCGCCACGCCCGCCACCCATTCGACGGAATGGCGCGGGCGGGCAGGCGTCCTATTTTTTTTATTTTCTTTTTTTAAGTTTGCCGAGTGCCACATTTTGACACTCGGTAAACCCTCTGTCACGGTTGTTTTTCTCCCGTCAAATTATTTTTTTTCCGTGGGCCTTGTGTAGCACTCGGCGAAGGGTTCGCCGAGTGCCCCGAAAAAAAACACTCGGCAAAGATGAGTTCACCGATGACATGTATACCGAGTGGTGTTTGCCGAGTGCAAACAAGGCTTCGCTGAGTCCCTTTGGCATTTGGCAAACACCATGTTTCCCGGAGTGACTAAAACAACTCCACCAAAAGCAAATTTAAAATATCGAAACCCATCAGCAAACTGGTATGTATATACATAAAAATGAATAAAACAACCTCCGTTATCTAAAAGACGCACACAAATAAACAGTGTACGTGCAAACAAAGAGAACAAAACAGATTACGTGCCAATAATAAAAAACCATTGACCTCTGATTATTTTTTGCAAACATGAAACTTGCCCATCTGTTACGTAATTAGCTATATATTCTAATTGCCAATCTCTCTCTAATATATAGCGCCCTCATGGTTTTAGGGTACACAGTTTGAACTTGATTTTTTGTTCAGGGAGTACTTATCTTGTAGTGATTAGCTACAAAGTCAGTCACGGTTCCACCCGGAGACAATGCAAGAACAAACGTAAGGACTGGCGACGACAAAGATGTTATATGTATGCGTACGTATATTACATATATATACACACACACACACCATTTGCACCTACGTGTGTGTGTGTGTCTATATATATATATGTATGTATCTAACACTGTGGGTGCGTGGTAGTAGCCTTCACCATTTGCAGGTGACGCGGTCGATCACGGCCGGCCGGCCGGCCGGGTTTATCAGGTGTCAATGGCGCTCTTTGATTTCTTCCTAGCATTCGTCTTAGCGGTAGCGGTTCCTGCCATCGGCCAGCAAGGTATTTTTTTTATTTGTTTACTTCCTTGTTCAGTTGTTCCATCGATTTTGCTAGCTCGCTCGTCTGGCAAATTAAATTTGCCTTATTCTCTCGATCGAATTTCGGAATACACTGTTTAACATAGGACGTTAACTTTCCAAAAATTATACTTTCTCAATAACTTCTCATACAATATACTGTATATATTATCCTTTAATTAACACTCCTAAAATGTTTTTCAAACGTCCACGATTACTAGCCAATAATCCCCACACGGTACAGAAGTGAAATCGCCTAGACAGTGTAAGCGATTTGGTTAACACCATTTCTCATTTCTTTCGTCCTGTAATTTTACCCAGATTTCCTGAGCATCGACTGCGGCCTAGATCCAACCTCCAGCGGCTATACGAACAATGAACTCGGCATCTTCTACAAACCCGATGGCTCGTATGTCGATGCTGGGGAGAACCAGCAGGCGTCGGCGAAGTATGTGAGTAGGACCTTGCATCCTACTTCCTACACGCTTAGGAGCTTTCCCACTGGTGGACGGAACTGCTACTCGCTCCCTACGAATAACGGGGCCAAGTACCTGGTCCGGCTGGGGTTCATATACGGCAACTACGATGGTAAGAACAGCTCGTCGACGTTGCAGTTCGACCTATACCTCGGGGTGAACTACTGGGATACCGTGTACGCCTCTCTCGACAAGGTTTACGAGGCGGTGTTTGTGGCATGGGCGAGCTGGGCGCCGGTGTGCCTCATCAACACCGGTGCCGGCACGCCGTTCGTCTCCACGGTGGAGCTGAGGCCGCTTGGTACAGAGCTCTACGGCAATGACATCGTCACGGGCAGCCAGTCTATGCGCTTGCATACCCGGCAGGACATGGGGCCTACAAATGTTTATCTTACTCAGTATGTTCTTCTCTACAGAGATTATATAATATATCAACCGCTTTTTTAACACGTTAGATTAACATCTTAATAACTCACATACCTTTTTTAGGGTAAAAAAATAATATAATGTTAAAAGTTAAAATTTTAGCTGTACTTAAAACAATTTGACATACACATATATCAGTACCTCACCCATCCACTTTACTGTATAGACCGTCAAGATATAAAAGCATTCTAACAAAAGATTAGAGGGACGGGCAAACATGTATCTTTTACAGGTTGGTGGTTCACTTAGCAAGAGCCTCTTCGTTAAAATTATATTAGTCTATTTTTATATACTATTGGTTTAATGATCGAATTGTTTTTTAAAAATCACTTTTTACTAACGTTTTTTTAACATAACAAACTATAAAAATTGATAGAATTTTATTTCTACAGAGAACCACCTATAAAATTGAGACTCGTACCTAATACAATTTGATATGCTTTTTTTATTTAACAAATCTAGGTATCCTCAAGATCCATATGATCGGTACTGGTGGCAAATGAATGTAGTCCCGTCGTGGGCTAACCATTCCACTACGTCGACAATCCAGACAGAATCCAAGTTCAAAGTGCCATCGACTGTTCTCCAAAAAGCCATCACGCCGATCGGAAATAACACGGTACTCTCCATTATGACATGGCAAGACACAATGGAGAGAGACTACGTGGTATTCCTACACTTCGCCGACTTCCAGAACAGCAAGCCCCGGGAGTTTGATGTCTACTTCAATGGCAACCGGACTAAGAAAGCGTTTAGCCCAAGTTACCTGGCAGCTTCCTACGTGTACACTCCCGGCTGGTTGAAGGCCACCAATGAAAATTATAACATTACCCTTGCTGCCACTAACGTGTCTGCGCTGCCGCCGATACTCAATGCTTTGGAGATCTACAACCTCATCACCCATCACTCTACCGCGACCTTCTTCAAAGACTGTAAGCTCGCACTCTCTCTTAACAAAGCAACTAATATTCACACCACACAGTACATAGAATCGCCTTCAATTATTTTGTGGCTGCTATGATTATTTTAATCACATAAAAGATGCGCACACACCACACATTGAATGCGCATCACTTTTAATACACACGCTTAAAATTAAAAGGTACTCCTTGCATGTCAATTCCACCACCTAGAAAAACATAACACATCAATGATTTATCGGTGTGCGGATCCAACAAGGTTACCAACATCTACATATCTAACTAGACTTAGGTCCTTATTCTTTCCGTAGAATAGGCCTTGATCCTTGCTTCCCTACAAGTAGTGTATAATGTCCTTAATGCTTTTCCAATGTTATTTGGTAGGTTCTGTGATATCTCATGCTAATAGGTTTACTGCAAACGCAATGTCTAGCCTAGTACACCAAGTACATTGACGCTCCTACAATGCTTAAGTATAGGAATTATTGTCCCAAAATTCCCCCCTCTCTTTCTCTAGGTCTATATTTTATCTTAGTCTGCTTGCAATGACCTACCAACCATAGGGGTTTTAGAAGGAAATAACTTTTCAAAGCTAAATCGCTGCAACACTTTCGGAGTGTAAGTGGAATGATGTACTAAAATTTCATCAGTCACATGCTTTAGCTACAAGCTAAGGCAAAAGTTGGTTTTACCCAAGTCTTTCACTTCCAATTCAGACTTAAAGTACGAGCTTGCTTCCTCAATTTCTTTTTTAGTGCCAATGATATTTAGATTATCTACATACATGAATATTATACAAAATCTATCGTAGGACCTCCGTATAAACACACATGGGCAATCTTTACTATTCATGTAGCCTATCTTCCCGAGAAATTCACTCAATCAATTGTACGATATTCTATCTAACTGTTTTAGCTCATATAGCGACTTCTTCAATTGTACGCTATAAATCTTCCTGTTTTCTCTGGTTTAGCAATAGTATTCCTTTAGGTAACTTCATATAGATATATGGTCATAACATCCATTAATTTCATTTTTCAAGTTCAACTTCACAACCATTGAGATAAAAATCTAAAGGTAATTCTAACAATGACTGGGGAATAGGTTTCTTCATAACCAACTCTTGTCGTTGAGTGATACCTTGTGTATCAATCAGGCTTTGTACCTCACAATTTCATTCATCGGATGCTCAGAAGGATACTAGGATACAAGTGGGTCTTTTCTCATAATATGAATGAAAGAAATAAAATTGCGAGGTACAAACCTCGATTGGTTGCACAAGGCGATTAACAATTTTCTTATATAGGTTTACCATACTTTAGTTATAGAGTTTCTGTTAATAAAAAATTAAACATCTGCAGATAAATAATATTTTCACTGTTATATTTGATAAAAAATTATAAGAGTTAAATAATATGTTCTTTGAAGAATCTACAAAGCTTCTCCCTTTATATATATTTTTGTATCTTAGGCATCCATTTCTCTCGTTAAAAATTGATCACTACCGGAAAACGATTGTTTGCCGAGTGCAACAATCTTTGCCGAGTTGCCGAGTGACTGATGGAATGCACTCGGCAATGATTGTTGCACTCGGCAAAGGCATAGTTTGCCGAGTGCCACGCCATAGGCACTCGGCAAAAAACCTGAAAAATCCCCCGCCCTTTTTTCTGCCGCCGTTATGATGGCAGGGGTGAAAAGGTGCATTTGCCGAGTGCCACTAACGGACACTCGCCAAACCCTAGCCTTTGCCGAGTGCCACAAATAAAAACACTCAGCAAAGTGCTATACTCAGTATTTCATGTGAAAACATGATTTGAGCCCATGACACGTTGTAAACATGTTTTGAACTTGAATTTTTTTACAGTCATAATTCAACATATGTTAATCCATAGAAAATTTTCATATTTTTATGAGTGGGTTTGCTATTTTAATAAATTAATCATGTTTCTAGGATTTACTTTGAAGTGGGTCAAATTTCAACTGCACGTACATGAAATAATGACTCAAAAATTGTAGAAAAACCATATTTATGTTCATGATTCCATTTGTAATCTTTTACAACTAAATATAACTTAATATTTAAAATCTAATTTACGACACTCAGGCGGCAACATGGAGCTTAATGGTTTTTTAATTATAGAAAATTAAATTGATGCCTAAAAAATATGACACTTGACATGGTGTCATTATATCATACATATATACTATGGTAAAAAATTCATAATGTTTCGACAAAGTGCTACGTAGGGCACTCGGTAAACCCCCTTCACCGAGTGCCACGTGGAGCACTCGGTAAACCCCCTTCGCCGAGTGCCACGTGGGGCACTCGGCGAAGGTCCGTCAAGTCACCCCCGGCCGTCAGCCGGACACGTTTGCCAAGTGCTACACGTGGCACTCGGCGAAGTCTATATTGCACTCGGCGAACACCCACGTCGCCGATAAGACTTGTGCCGAGTGGGGTTCGCCGAGTGTGGCACTCGGCGAAGCCTTCACCGAGTGGAAAAGAGACTTCGTCGAGTGCCCTAAACACTCGGCAAACAAGCCTGTCCGTAGTGGATGGTATGTGTTATGTAGTTTTGACTTTCTACAATGTTGATTTTACTAAGTAAGAAAGAAATATATTGAGAAATCAGTTACAATATTATGAAATTAATGCAGCTACCAATCCTAGGTTTTAAAATTTGATAACCGTTACTTCTTTGCCGCCGGTTAGCAAAAATTAGAAGACTATTATTTGATTGATGTACTTGTTATGTTAATAGCTACGATGCAATACAAACCCGTGTAGTACTATTAAAATAAAACATATTAGTCCATTTAACCTTTTATGTTTACTATTAGATTTTGTACATCACAAAATTATTATATTTTTAAATTATTAAAGATTAATACATGCATATTTAACAATAATTTTTCATATAGTTGATATCTACAATTATTAAAATTTATGCTATATTTGTCTCGTACCTCAAGCGCTCGTACCTAAATCCTGGCTCCGCAGCGCGACACCTCAGGATGTCGTTCGTCTCCGACCTGCTCACCACACGCCTTCACTGCGCTTGTGATGTTCGAGCAAATAAAAATAGGAAGCAGTGTGATCAATTAACTCAATGTTGCCTGCGTCGTCCAACTGAGAATTCTTACTTTGTTAAATCAGCAGCGTTTCGCCACTACGCATTAAGGTGTAAGGGTTTGATGCCTTAATTTGGTCCTTAAATCTGTGTTTAATCACCTCCTATCTTCCTTTTCCTATGCTAGTTGATGCAATCATGGCTATTAAATTTGAGTATGCGGTGAAGAAGAACTGGATGGGTGATCCATGTTTCCCAAAAGAATATGCTTGGGACGGCGTGAAATGCAGGAACACGAGCGGTAATATTGCGAGGATAGTATCGCTGTGAGTATTATTAAGAAGATCCTGCATGCACTAGTATAACGATATATAGTGGTTGCCTTATTTGCCCTATGTTGGATTACTTGAAAAATGTTATGCAGTGATCTCTCCAACAGCAACTTGCGTGGTGTGATATCCGATAACTTTACATTGCTTACTGCATGCACTCGAGAATTTGTAAGTATGGAATTTCTTATCAATTTCCTCTTCCTTCTATTATTAGCTGCTCCCTCTGTTATATGTTATAGGAAAAGGTCTATTTAACTCTCTAATTATAGACAGGTAGACACATGTACCTCTGAACTATAAAATCGAATTTTCAATCCCCTCATGCTATAATGGATAAATAACCCCCTAAATAGTTTCGATGATGATTTTGCCTACATGACTGTTGATACTAAAACCTAATGGTCAAAGCGCCAAACGCACTGATGCCGATCCAACAATCCAAAAGCATGCGGATACCTAGAGACAAACCTAGCCGTGACATAGTGTCGACATCGCATTCCGACGACCCTTGATAGTGACAAGGGAGGGTTGAGTCGCTAGGCAATTAGATTACAAGAAATAACCTAATTAACCAAAGTGTAGGGATGAATTAAACTAAACCGGCCAAGCAGCCGATTTAAACATAACGGAACAGGATCGGTCAGACCGATCTAAAAGGGTCGGTCAGACCGTCAAGTGCTGGCACGCCCGTTCAGACCAAACGCCAACCGTTGGTCAGACCAAACAGGCTAATGGCAGCTACTTCACACTTGCCGGCACAGGGGTGATAGATCTGGCACACACCGGTCAAACCGATAGGGACCCGTCGGTCAAACCAAAGTGGCAGGGAGTTGTCGCCTCGCATTGTCGACACGCATGATGATGAATCCTACACACGCCGGTCAGACCGACAGGGATCTATCGGTCAAACCGAAGTGGCGGGGAGTTGTCGCCATGCGTTGCCGGCATGCCTGATGATGAATCCGGCACACGCTGGCCAAACAGACCAGGCAATGTCGGTCAGACCGACAATGCTAGATCAGAACGCCCGGAGTTTCCGGCGACCGTCTTGCCATGGATAATTTGCAACCAAAGTTCTTGGCGAAGAAGATGAGGAGGAAACACTGCAAGAACTCCAAGAAAACCAGAGGCAATTCAACCAAGAGACCGAATCACCGGTAAAAACCGATAAAATGATAGAAATCCATTGCGTGGATGAAACGGACAATTCACGAGCAAACCAATGAGGACTTACCGTGATTACGACACGGCGGACGGAGAGCTTTCAGTGCAAACTCATGAAGATGGATGATAAAACTAAACCTAAGGCAAAAAGGAAGATTGAAAAGTAAAGGTACGATTCAAGGAAATAATAAATTGAATCTATTAGGATTTGGGGGGCTCCTTGAATCGGCCTTGCCTCTATTTATAGAGGTTGGGCATGATGTTCATGGGCTCTAATTTGAGTTAGACACGAGTCCAAATCATTAAAAATCAATTAGAGATTACAAATACCCCAGAATCATCTAATTGGACTCGGACACAGGTTGGGCCGGTCGGACCGGACCTATAGCCGGTTTGACCGAAGTGGGCTGGTCAGACCGACCTAGGCCAGGACTTAGCATATTTTCGGCTAAATTACCAAAACTTGATATTTTGACAACTTTAGCCATTAATGTCATTTTTGCTATCAACACATGCCCCCCTGCATTTTGGCAAACTTTAGTGATCCAAAGGCACAACGAACTAAGGGTGATATGTTCCATATCGGCCTTTCGACACTTCAAGCGTTTTCCCACACACTTGGGAAGTATTTTTTTCAAAAACCTACAATTCAAAGCTCTACGAAACCGCTCTCCTTGCAGAGACTCTAGCAAATATGCATTACCAAGAGCGATTTCAACAACTCTAAAATTAAGGACCTTCCCAACTAGGCGACCATTTACCAAACTTTGAGCTTTTAGTGCCTAAAGGCAAAATCGTCTTCCAAACTAAGTCACCAACTTGAAACAATTTCACTCTCACCTTCTTGTTATAAGCTCTAGCCACTCTTCATTTGTCTCTCTCTATTGACTCTAGAGCTCTCAATCTCTTATCGGTCACCTCTTCCAAATTATCCTTCAAAAGAGTTTCATACTCATCGACCGTTAAGCCATCTTGCTTAAGCAACCTTAAAGAGCCAAGATTCACCTCTACGGGTAAAACGACTTCTTGTCCATATACCAACTCATATGGACTTACTTTGGTGGCACCATGTTTTGCAACTCTACATGCCCATAATGCCTCAGAAAGTACTTCATGCCACCTTCTAGGAAACTCTTCAATCTTTTTCTTAATGACCTTAATCATAGTTTAATTACTAGACTCGGCTTGACCATTGGCCTGAGTATAGTATGGTGAAGAGTTTATCAACTTTATACCATATAATTCGGCAAAATCACATACTTCTTTAGAAAACAAAAGAAACACCTTGATATGTATTAAGAGTTTGGGGAATACCAAATCTATGTATAATGTGCTTCAAGATAAAATCAATTATCTCGTTCTGTGTCATGTTATTGAGAGGCATGACCTCGGTCCACTTGGTGAAGTAATCTGTAGCTATCAACACGAATCGATGCCCTTTTGAAGAGGAAGGATAAATTTGGCCGATGAAGTCCAAAGTCGAACCTCAGAATGACCATGGTTTGATAATTGGATGAAGTAAAGATGTAGGAGCAAGCTGAATATTGACAAACCTTTGACAAGCTTCATATCCTCTATAGTACTTAAAACAATCCTCAGTACTTCACCCACTCTTTTGAGCATCCAACTCATTTTCTGGGCTGACTGATGAGTACCATAAACACCCTCATGTACTTCACCCACAACAAGTCTAGACTGATCGACATTCAAACATATCAAAAGTACTCCATCAACAGTTCGTCGATACAACTCATCATCGAACAATACAAATTTAAACGCTTGCCGTCGAACTTTCTGATCAACCCACTTGCTAGGATCTCTCAAATACTGAATAATTGGAATTCTCCAATCATCCTCATGATTACCTGAAGTACTTTCCAAATCCTTGCTCGAATTAGCGTTCAAATCATAAATCTTGACTTGCCCCCCGTGTCCTAAAACCTCCTGACATAGAGCGGTTAGACCGGCCATAGAGGGCCGGTCAGACCGGCCGTTGCCGGACGGCTGGCACAGGGTGGTCAGACCAGCCTAGCATGGTAGTTCAGACCGACCAGACACCTACAATCAGACCGGCCATGTCTGGCTGGTCAGACCAATTTGTTCTAACTCGGGTACTGAAATAAAGTCAAGCATCGATTTTTCTTGTGTGAAAATTTACCTCTTTTAATTTGGTAACAAGATGCTTGTTGAGCCAAGTCATTTGCTACTGAATTGGCTTCTCTAAGCACCTGTGAAATCTCAAAATCATCAAAAGTAGCAATTATGTCTAGACATTTATCTAAGTAGCTATTTAGTAAACCATTAAAACACTGAGAATCTTTAGCTACTTGTTGAACCACTAATAGTGAATCACCATATGCATGAACATGTTTAACACCCATGGAAGCTAGCAATTCAAGTCTTAGTAATAAAGCTTCATATTCGTCTTGGTTATTAGTACAATAAAATTCTAAACGGGCCGAGGTCTCGAAACTCATACCACTAGGTTATATGGGCACAACTCCAACACCTTGGCCATTCTTGCAAGACGAACCATCAAAGTAAAGTTTCCATAGTATTACATCAATCAAAGCAGTATCACTACTCCAATTGACATCTACATGGTGATCAACTATAAAATTTGCGACGACTTGGCCTTTCATAGCTTTGAGGGGTTCATAAGCCAAATCATACTCAATCAAAGCATAAGCCCACTTTCCGATTCTCCCACTTAGAATCGGCTTTTGCAACATGTACTTTATGACATTAGTTTGACAAATAACAATACATGTGCCAAATAGAAGATAGTGTCGAAGTTTGGTACATGCATAATATAGTGACAAACATAAACTCTCTAAAAACACATACCTCATCTCGGCATCCAATAGGCAGTGACTCAAGAACGTGATGATTTACTCTTTTCCCTCCACTTCCTGAGTTAGCACAGCTCCTATTACGCTATCTTCTGCAGCAACGTATAGCCAAAATGGAAATCCGGCATTCGGTGCTCTTACCACAAGTGGTGATGACAAGCACTCTTTGATTTTTTTTCAAACGCGCATTGCTGAGTTACTCCCCAAGTGAATTAGGCCTTGTTGTTTAGCCGAAGTATGGGGACAAAAGCGTCGATCTTGCCAGACAAGTTAGATATAAATCGACGCAAATAATTCACCTTGCCTAGCAACTTTTCCACATCTCTTTTGCACGTTAGCGCCTCAAAGTTCCTAATCTTCCCAAGCCTCTTAGGATCAATCTCAATACATCTTTCATGAATCATGAATCCTAAGAACTTGCTCACCGACACACCAAAATCATACTTGAGAGGATTCATTTTTAAGACATACTAGTGCATTCTCTCAAAAGCAACTTTCAAATCGGCTAAATGGTTCCCCATAGCATCTGATTTGACTACAACATCATCTATGTATACCTCTAGCAAAACTCCTAGCAAGTCATGAAAGATCAAGTTCATAGCATGTTAATATGTAGCGCCAAATTATTTAAACCAAAAGTCATAACAACCCACTCAAACAAGCCAACAAAAATGAGGGCATCGAAAGGTTGTCTTATAGATGTTCTCTTCGACCGTAAAGATTTGATTATAACCAGCGTTGCCATTTATAAAACTTATACCTTATGTCCTAAAGCATCATTGATCAACATGTCGGCTATCGGCATGGGGTACTCGTCCTTCATAGTGGTCTTGTTCAAGTCCCTGAAATCAATACACACACGAATCTTACCACTCCCTTTCTTCTCTACAGGCACAATGTTAGCAACCCATTCATCATACATGCATGGCCTAATAAACTCAGCCTTAAGTAACCATTCTATATCCTCTTTAACTCGGTCATACATAGCCGAATTAAAGCGACGAGGGGGTTGTTTATAAGGCCTAAACCTAGGTTTGATAAGAAGCCGATGCTCCACGACCTCGCGGCTTAGTCCGGGCATCTTACTGTATTCCCATGTGAAACAATCAACATACGACAGAAGCAACTTTATTACTTTGGCCTTTTCATCAGCCTGTAAATTTTGATTTACAAAAGTCGGCCTTTGAATACTACCATCGCCTATATTGACCTCTTCTAGAGGATCAACCGACGTAAAACCTTGACCTAACATTTCTACTTCGCTAAAATCTTCAATGGCCTTAGCAATATCGTATTGAAGACTGACACTACTCTACACGAGATTTTAGCCAATCAAGATTACTCTTACTAGACATGACTACTAATTTAGAGACAGCCATGCTACACCAGCCGGCTTTACAGTCATAGGAACAAAACGTCCCCCAAACACGCTAACAAAATCGTAGACTGAGAGATCTCTACCTGACAAGCATTCTACCTTATCATGGACGATGTTAATAGACACATCGTCCAAAGCAACCTAGGCCAAAGTATATGTCGGTGCAATCTCTACATCATCACTGTCCCATTGAATCAGGCACTGGTGCAAAGTAAACGGAATACAACAATTCGTGTGAATACAATCACGCCCAAGTAGCACACTGTAGTTACCTTCCACATCGACGATGAAGAACGTCGTCGGCAACGTCTTATTGCCCACCATCAGCTCCAAAGACAGCACACCCTTGGCCTCAGAGCCCTCACCGTTGAAGCCATTGAGCATCAAGTTGGTCCTCATCAGGTCGTCTTCATTCTTGCCAAGCTTCTCTAGTAGAGAGTACGATATCAAGTTGAAAGTGGCACCTCCATCTACAAGCATCCTTGAGATCGTCTTCCCGTCAATGTACCCCTTGATGTAGAGCTACTTAAAGTGACGAGTCGTATCCTCAGGCTTCTCGAAAATGGCCTCCTGAGGGCCAAGGCATAGCTAAGCAAACTCGGCCTCATCTTGTGGAAAAGAGAACTCAGCGGGTAGCATGATGACATTTATGTCCATCACCTGAGAAGTGGGCCCCTCAGAGATCGGCATTTAGTCATCGTCCATCATGTCGTCCTCGTCGTCGCTCAGAGTAGGAGCTGGGTTGTTTATGGCAACCGGCTTCAGCTTCCAAACCTGTTTCACTGCTGGTCGGGGATAGATCTCCTTGAAAACGATGTCCAACTCGTCCTTGGCCTTCTTCTCACGTATCTCCTGGGCTCGAAGATGTTGTAGCCACCTCTTCTAGTACTTGATCATGCATGGAGGTGCCCATGAAGTTTGCGGTTTAGTGCCGGGCACCACAACTTTTCTCCTGGAACTCTTGGCCGAATGAGAATTGCTCGGATCGGCCTTGGCGATTTTGCGCTTGGTGGAAACGTCTTCCTATGTCCTATCGATCGGACCGGCCTTACTAGGATGGTCAGACCAGGCTCTGTCGGTTGGACCGACCATGGTGGGTCGGTCAGACCGACTGGTGTTGGGTGTCTGCAACGTGTTGGTCAGACCGACCATAGTAGGTCGGTCAGACCAAAGTGGGGAAGGCGGTCTGACCGACCCTGGAGCTGCGGTCAGACCAACCATCTTCTCGGGTAGTCTTGGAGGTTCGCCTTCACCTTGCTCCACGGAGGCCCCTTTAGGGATTGGGACATCCTGGGACCCCACCTTGACGATGATAGCTTCGTATGGCATCTCCGGACGTCCTCTTGGCGCGAAGGATAGTCGGTCGGATACGCCACCTCTTGGTGCACTCATCTGACCCTGCATGCCATAAAACCCAGAGGGCATGAATGGAGCAATATAGTAAGGGGCAAGGTACATGGGAGGTGGAAAGTAACATGGAGGACACTATGCCATCGTGAGCCGAACCCACTCTTACGAGGAGGGCTCGGCCTTGCTGGAGGTCCTGGCCGGGCGTTCGCCTTCTCGGCCCTCTTCTTATGCTTTTGGAGTAGCATGTCGTATGTCACCTTCGGATTCTTGCGAGTCGCAGCTGAAGATGACGAGTTAGTGTTCACCTTCCACACTCCTACCTCAGGATTCTTCGGTACGAGCGTGTGCGGGCATGGTTCTCCAATCACGACCTCCTTCCCCTTAGTGGACTTGACCTGCTCAAGCCAAATCAGCACCTTCTTCCCATCGAGATCGATAGTGTTCATGGGGAAAGGGTCTTGGTTGAACTTCATCTTGGGATTTGTATCCAATTTCAATCGTCCTTCTTCTATGGCCGATTGAACCTACCGATAAAACACATTGCAATCATTAGTAGAATGGGAATGAGAATCATGCCACTTACAATAAGCCCGCTTCTTCAAATCATTGGCAGTCGGAATGACGTGACCCTTAGGCAACCTGGTAAGTTTGTTCTTCAACAAAAAATCAAATATTCTATCACATTTGGTCACGTAGAATCCGACTCTTGGCAGGAGACGGTCGTAACTCAGTGCAAGTAACGGGTTTGGCTTTACTAGACTAAGTCCACTCCGCGGTGTACATGTCAGCCAAGTAATCCTCTCTCTCCGATGATTCCTCATCGGAGTGCTCCATGACGTGCACCTCGGCCTTAGGCTTATTGAATGTTTTAGTGAATTTCCTACTTTTTGCCCGGCTTTCCTGAACCAGAGCCTTCTACAACACCTGACTAATGTCAAATAAATCCTGGCCATCCAGTTTCTCCTTAAGTTCAGAGTGAAGACCGTTAAAAACTAGGTCATCCAAGTCTCTATCAGAAATGTTCAATGTAAAACATCAGTTTCTAGTGTCTGCAAAGCTCTTAATGTAATCAGAGACACTCTCACTAGCCTTCTGTCTAACCGATGTCATGTGTGAAAGTCTTATATCAGTTTCTCCAATATAAAAATAATCATGGAACTTCTGCTCCAACTGGGCCCAAGTCCGAATGGAGTTCGGCGGTAACGCCGAAAACCAAGTGAAAGCGGTGCCGGAAAGCGAAAGAGAAAATAATCTAAGCTTCAATGCATCCAACCCACTAGCTTCGCCACACTGCGCTAGTAATTGGCCTATGTGCTCTATGGTGGTCTTACTACCTTTGCCGTCAAATTTTGTAAACTCAGGCACCCTAAAGTCACGCGGGTATGGGATGGTGTTGAAGTGATTAGGGTACGGGTTGTGATAAACCCTAACCTTACCTCTAGGTGTCCAACCCGCACACTCTCTAAACAGTGCACGAATTTGCTCATCAAAGTCATCTACGCCTCCTGCCTACGCACGTCTCTCATGTGGGGGCGTGACACGCGGTAGTATATCGTGGTGTAGGACATGCGGCTCCTCCTCTCGTGGTCGCTCATGATATTGGACGTAATTGGGCCTATGTGGGTGTGCAGGAGCAGGAGGTGCGGGCATTGCGGGATAAGTAGCATAGGCGCGGCCGGCGGCGCATAGTGTGTGATAGGGGCGGTCTGACCGGCCATACGGCCGGTCTGACCGAGGGTCTGATAGCCGGTTAGACCGACATGATGGTCGGTCTGACCGATAGGGCCATATGTTGACTCGGCCATGGATGGTGTGGCCGTAGACGCTATGGTCTTCCCAGTACTCTCTTCGGTCCTACTGTGTATGTGATGGACATGGGGTTGAGGAGCCATGCTGAATAGCGTGGGCCTCATGGCTCTAGAAGTGATGAGTCATTGTCAACGATAGTCAAAGAGGACTGAAGAAGAGGAGATCTGCTGTTTCATGGGCCGCGTGTGACTCAGGTACACGGGCAGCGAGCGACTGTCGGGTAGAGGAGGCTGCGAAGTCGGGCTGGCCCAATCCGGGTGCATGGGCCAGAAGCAGTAGAAGACCCACTGGGCTGTTGACCAGGACTGACTCAGGTACACGGGCGGTGAGCGATTGCCGGGCTGAGAGAGCTGCGGAGTCGGGCCGGCCCAATCCGGGTACCTGGTGCAAAGCTGGTGGAGGCTTTGTCAGTTTCGGCGTAAAACTGACAACCGTTGTTTCTGTATCCGACTGTCCAGAAGAGAAGCCGTAGTCGCTACGAAAACTTAGCTTTCGGATATGTCATCTGTAACTCTAGGCCCACAGTCAGTCAGTTGTGTCTGTAAAAATTCCTAAGGGCAGTAGAGTCTTTTCCTTTATTTTTGAGTCTGTAAAAACCCTAAGGGGCTGGTAGAATATTCCTAGTGTTGGGCTGCCTATAAATAGGACCCCAATCTCTAGGGTTTGGACTACCCTTTGTGCTGAAATCAAATCCTCTCTTTGGGTCACTTGGTCTCTCGTTTTCTCTCTCCTGTGTGCGCCGCCAGGCCTTGCTCCTCTCTGTTTGTGCTTTATTTTTGCTCTAATCTCTTGGATGCATTAATGCCTTGGTCCCTGGTGAATTTATTGGTTGCATATTGTTCGGTTTGGGGAGTTATTGCTTCAGCTACGGGCTGGTGAATTTATTTCTTGAGGAGAAGCTTCTTCCGTTGCTTCTGTTCTTCACAAACTGAGTACTAGTTCTTGCTGTTGCAAGTAGTACTACTTTCCTGTAGCTACAGTAGTCTGTGCAGCTTTTCACCTTCTACTGCACAGCTTTTTGATCGAAGCTGACAGGGTTTAGTACCTTTTCTGGCTGTCTCTGGCGAAGTCTTTCTCTGTTCGAAGCCCCTCAGCTCCGTGAGACAGGCTTTGACTTAGCATCTTCGAAGGCTTTGCTCAATCTTCGATTTTCTGTGTGGGGTCTGTGTTGATAAGCTTCGAAGTATTCTTGTGAATGGACAGCATCGCATGCTTCGAATTACATACTCTAAATCTAGCTGTTCGAAGTCCACTCTTCGGTATTCGAAGTAGGGTTCGAAGCTTGTCTTTTCTGATAGACTTCGTTTGAATTTCTTTGTGGCGTGTCAGCCTTCGATTCTTCTTCCGAAGCTTTCCCTGTTCGAAGATAGGCTTTGAACTTGTCTTTCTGTCGAGTGACGGGCTTCGCTTCTCTGTTCGAAGGTAGTACGTGTGTACTTTGTGTGCGAAGCTTTCTGTTCGAAGATTGTGCTTCGAAGCTTTTGGTTCAAAGTTGTGTTCGAAGTTTTGTCTTCGAAGTGCTCACTTCGAAGCAGGGTCAGACTTTGTTATTTTGCTCCGAAGCTCTTGGTTCGAAGCTGTGTTCGAAGTCTTGTCTTCGAAGTACATACTTCGAATCAGGCTCCGGCACTGTTTTACTACGCTCCGAAGTACACTTCGCCTCTTACCACTTCGAACTAGGCTAGACAGTGACACCTTCGGCATTTCGGACAGACTCCGTCACCAACCTCCGAAGCAGACTTCGACGTGCGAAGGGGCCTTCGCCAATTTCCGAACAGGAGACAAATTTGGACAGTAACTTCTCTTTTCATTTTATACATACTTAGATCATTTCATTGAGAAGTTTAGGCCTATTACAAATTGTTCATCTGCCTAGTTGCACCACTTTAGTTCTACCCTGTTTATCATCAGTTGCTTCTAGGTTAGAAACCTTTAGACTTAGGCCTTCTGTTTATTTTCTGCTGCATAGTATTTTGAGGTGCGTTGGGTATTGGGAACAGGCCATTGATTCAAAAGAATTTTTAAGGCGCCCATTCACCCCCCCCCCCTCTGGTCGCTACTTTCGGTCCTACAAGTGGTATCAGAGCGAGGTTAGGGTTTTTCCATACCTTAACCGGTTCTAAACCCCAGTAGTGACTATGACGTCTCCGGGCAAGGTCCCGTCCTTGGAAGCCTATGGCTATAATTATTGGAAGACTCGCATGCGAGCCTATCTCATGAGCCAGGGTTCGGACATATGGGACATTTGCGTTCACAGCACGTTTGTCATTCTGCCAGTTACTGAGCAAGGTACTGCTGGTATCATTGCTCAGCATCTGAGCAACAGTAAGGCTGTGAACATTTTATTTTCTGGTTTAGGTCCCACTGAATTTGAGCGAGTGAGTCATCTCTCCACTGCGAGAGAGATCTGGGCTACCCTCAAGGCACACCATGAGGGAACAGCACAGGTCAAGGCTCGGCTCTATCAGACCTACCGGCGTGAATATGAGAATTTCACACAGAAGCCGGGTGAATCTGTTGAGGCTTTGTTTGGTCGCTTTCAGTCGATCATTAACAAGCTTCGGGACAACAAGGCTGAGGGTGCTCAGTTAGTCTCAGATCACGAGCAGGCGCTCAAGGTTCTTCATACCTTGGACCCAAAGATCTGGGAGATCAAGGTATCATCTATCGTTGAGAGTACTTCTTACGATACCTTGACCATTTCTGAGTTGTTTAGCAAGCTGAAGGCCACTGAGGTAGATATCCAGTTGAGATCAAATCTCACTGGCTCTGGATCAAAATCCCTGGCCCTTGCTACACCTTCTGTTGATCCCTCTGCTGTGAGCTGTGCTGGGTTCTCCTTGATGTCTATCACTGAGGACCAGCTTGAGTTGTTGGGAGATGATGATTTGTGTCTCTTTAACAATCGGGTGCGTCGTGTCTATGATAAAAGAATGTTCAAAAGACACGGCACAAAATCCGGATGCTTTGAATGTGGTGATCCAGGACACTTCATCGCCGACTGCCCCAAGCGCAGTGGATACAAGAAGGGCACCGGCAGCAGCTTCCACGACTCCGGCAAGCATGAGAGCCCCTCCTTCAACAAGGGCAAGCCGAAGACTCGGTTCTTCAAGAAAGCCCTGAAGGACTACCGGCGAGAGAACAAGAAGCGCGACAAGGCCTTCTTCGCCGAGATGGAGAAGAGCTACTCCAAGAGATCCACGTCTTCTTCCTCTTCATCGAGCTCAAGCGATGAGGAGATCGCCATCAGGAAGGGGAAGGACAAGGATGATCCGGTGGGCCTCTGCTTCATGGCCTTCGGAGATAAGCCGAAGAGCCGCTCACACCAGCGCCGAAGATCCCGCAAGAGCTTCTGTTCAATGGCTCTTGGGGATAGAGAAGAGAAGAGCTCCTCCGACGACTCCGACGACGACGATAGCAAGGTATCATCATATGAGCGTGAAATTGTTGATTTACTTGAGAGCAATCGTCAGGAGTTGAAGTATCGGGAGAAACTGCTTAGGGGAGCTAAGAAAAGAATAGACGAGTTAGAAAGTGAGCTTGCCGTAGCCAACGGTAGAATAGAAAGTCTATCTTCTTCCCCTTGCTTGGGTGATAGCAGTGAGTGCCCGAAGTGTGAGGTGCTTCTGTGTGACCTGTCGACTCTGAAGTCTAGGTACACAGAAAGGGTTGATGAGAGGGACACTTTGGCCACTGAGCTTGAAAGCACTCAGCAGGAGCTGAAAGATGCTCAAGCCACTGTCGTCGCACCCTGTGTTGATTGCCCATCGCATCTAGCTACCTTAGCTGAGCTGAAATCCAAGGGCGATGAGCATTTGGGTGATTTAGAGAGGTTGAGAGCTGAGCTTGCCCAGACTAGGCTAGAGCTTGAGACACTGTCAGTTTCACCCACTGTTTGTGAGAACTGCCTGTCTCTTAGAATGGAGTTGATTAAGCTAAATGCCGGAAAGTCTGTCCTAGTAGAGAGTGAGTGTGAGACCTGCTTGTCTCAGGTGGAGGTTCTAGCTTTTTGAGAGAGGAGCTAGCGGATTCTCAGAATGAGAACTTTTACCTCCGTTCTATCCTGAGTTGGATCAGTGCCAGAGAGCCACAGCTTGGCATGATGATCCAGCAGTTCAAGAGGCAGGATGGGTTTGGGGTAGGTTACACCTACACCAAGGCTGACTTTGAGAGTGCTATCAGCCGGGCAGTGGAGTGGAGTAAAATGACTCCAGAGCAGAGGTATCCCAAGACTCACTCCACTGAGACCTCCCAGGCCTGTCAGCCCAAGGATGGAGTGATCCATGAACCACCCAAAGCTCCACCCAAGAAGCCTATCTGGGTTCCTAAGCCCATACACCTCCACTCTTCTCTAGACTCTCTTCCTGGACCCTCTCAGCCCAAGAAGACAACACCAATCACCACTAAGCCCAAAAACCCCAAGCCTCAACCACACCCCAAGAAGCCTACCTATCATTGTGAGTACTGTCAGAGAGACGGGCATCTTGCGGAGTTCTGCTTCAGGAGAAAGCGGGTTGAGAGAGCAGAGAGGGCTCGTAGTGATCAGGAGCAGTTCTACCAGCAGGGAGGTAGACTGCGTATCCCTCGACGCGGGGAGAGGCTGGAGGCCAGGCCGCGTCGTGTAGGTGGTGGTAGAGGAGACGGTTTTCGTGCCCGTGCTCCAGGTGGTGGTGTTCGTTCCGGCAGAGTTCCAGACCGAGTTGGCTACGGTTCTGGACCTCGTGGCCGTAGGGTTAGGCAAAACCGAGGACCGCGCTTTGAACCGCGTTTTGGTCCAAACTATTTTGATGGTTTTCGCTTTCCATCTTTTGAGCAGATGGCTCGACACTGGTTTAGCTCTTTTGCTAAACCTGGTGCCGGACCATTTGCTCCCACTTACAGACATTGATTGTGCAGGACCGGGGACTGGAGGATGTTTGGATCATGGACTCAGGATGCTCTCGCCACATGACGGGACATCGCAGATGGTTCTCCAGTCTCACTCCCCCGAGCTCCAAAGAATATATCACGTTCGGGAACAGCGGTCAAGGTAAAGTAAGTGGCATAGGCTCAATCAGCATTTCAGACCATTTCTCTTTAAAGAATGTTGCTTTGGTTAAAAATCTGAACTTTAATTTAATCTCTGTTTCGCAACTTCTTGAGGATGGTTTGGAAGTGCGTTTTAAGAAGGGCAATTCTTCTGTGGTTGATTCTAGAGGGTCTTTGGTTTGTCAGATTTTACCCTTCGGTAAAGTTTTTCGAATTGACTTCTCTAGTTCTTTTGGCCCTTCTCGCTGTTTGATTGCTGGATCTTCTTCTGAGCTCTGGAAGTGGCATAGGAGGTTAGGTCATTTGAGTTTTGATCTGCTAGTCAGGTTAAGCTCTATGGACCTCATCCGAGGATTGCCCAAGCTTAAAATGGAGAAGGATCTAGTTTGTCATCCCTGTGGTCATGGGAAAATGGTTGCCGCTTCTCACTCACCTGTGACTCAGGTGATGACTTCGTATCCAGGCGAGCTTTTACATTTGGACACTGTAGGTCCAGCTCGGGTACGCTCAGTCGGTGGGAAGTGGTATGCACTTGTGATTGTTGACGACTTTTCTCGTTTCTCGTGGGTTTTCTTTTTGGAGTCTAAGGATGAAACTTTTCAATTTGTCCATGACCTGATTTTGAAGCTGAAGAATGAGAACAATGGTCGGATGCGAGCAATACGCTCCGACAACGGCTCTGAGTTCAAGAACTCTCAGTTCGTCAGCTTCTGTGGTGATCAGGGTCTGGACCATCAGTTTTCTTCTCCTTACACTCCCCCACAGAACGGCGTTGTGGAATGAAAGAACCGCACGCTAGTTGAGATGGCCAGGACGATGCTCGATGAGCACAGAACTCCTAGGCGTTTTTGGGCTGAAGCCATGAACACGGCTTGCTATCTGGCCAACCGCATTTTTCTTCGAGCTTACATTGGTAAGACATCATATGAGTTGCGTTTTGGCAGACAGCCCAAAGTGAGCCACTTGCGAGCGTTTGGCTGCAAGTGCTTTGTGCTCAAGAAGGGAGGGCATTTGGACAAATTTGAGTCTCGTTGCTGGGATGGTGTTTTTCTTGGTTATGCATTGCATTCTCGAGGCTTCCGTGTTTGGAACCTCGAATCCCAGCTGCTTGTCGAGACTTGTGAGGTTTCTTTTGATGAGTCCTTGCCTTCTTTGACTCCTTCTTTTGAGCTTTATGGTGATGATGAGCTCGGAGAGTCCATCTTCGAGGAAGATGAGGATACTCCAGCTGCTGTTGAGGGCGGGCCTTCTGCATCCCCCGCAGAGCCCACACCTTTTGTGACTTCGACTGATGATGAGGGCGGACCTCTGATCACTTCTTCCACTTCGATCGAACCCCCTCAGTTGAGTCCAGAGGTGCCAGCTGCTGACTCCGGTGAGGTGACTTCAGATCACCAGGGAACCCGAGCAGTTCAGCGTGACCACCCCTCAGAGCTCATCATTGGTGATTTGACTGAGAGAACTTTGCGTTCTTCTGCTTCTCTCGCTGTGTTTGCTGAATCTGCGTTTGTTGCATCTTTTGAGCCCAGAGATGTTTCTCATGCTCTTTCTGATTCTAATTGGATTAACGCTATGCAAGAAGAGCTTGAGAATTTTGTCCGCAATCGGGTTTGGACACTAGTTGAGCCGCCACCAGGATGCAACCCCATAGGCACCAAGTGGGTATTCAAAAACAAACAAGGTGAAGATGGGGTTGTGGTGCGCAACAAGGCTCGATTAGTTGCCCAGGGTTATTGCCAGAAGGAAGGTATTGATTTTGAAGAAACCTTCGCTCCTGTTGCCCGTCTTGAGTCCATTCGTATCCTTCTAGCTTTTGCCGTTTCAAAGGGTTTTAAGCTTTTTCAAATGGACGTTAAGAGTGCTTTTCTGAACGGGTTCATAGAGGAGGAGGTTTATGTTAGGCAACCCCCCGGTTTTGAGAACCCTAAGTTCCCTCGACATGTTTTTAAATTGCACAAAGCTTTATACGGGTTGAAGCAAGCCCCCAGGGCTTGGTATGACCGGTTAAAGCAATTTTTGTTGGGGAAGGGTTTTGTGATGGGTTCTGTGGACAAAACTCTTTTCTTGCTCAGAGATGCTTCAGATTTTTTAGTTGCTCAGATTTATGTGGACGATATTATTTTTGGCGGTACTACTGATTCTCTTGTGTCCAAGTTTTCTGAGCAGATGCACAGTGAGTTTGAGATGAGCCTCATGGGTGAGCTTAAGTACTTTTTAGGGCTCCAGATCAAGCAGACCAAGGACGGCACCTTCATCCACCAAGGTAAGTACACTCGTGATATGCTTAAGAAATTTGACTTTGGTGGTGAATTGAAGCCACAGATGACCCCGATGGGCACGTTTGGGGGTTTGGACAAGGACGAGAGCGGTGTCAAGGTCAATGAGAGAGAATTTCGAGGGATGATCGGTTCGCTGTTGTACTTAACGGCAACAAGACCGGACATACAGTTCGCCGTGGGACTTTGCGCGCGTTTTCAGTCTTCACCACGCGCGTCTCACCGGCAGGCTGTCAAGCGCATTTTCAGGTATCTCACCTATGTGCCTGATCTTGGTCTTTATTATTCAGCATCATCATCACTTGATTTATCTGGCTTTTCGGACGCTGACTTTGGTGGGTGCCGGTTGGATCGCAAGTCGACTTCCGGTACTTGCCAGTTTCTTGGTTCTTCCCTTGTATCTTGGTCTTCTCGAAAGCAATCTGGAGTTGCTCTTTCGACCACAGAGGCTGAGTACGTAGCTGCTGCCAGCTGCTGCTCACAGATGGTTTGGATGATTTCCACTCTACGAGACTTTGGGTTGTTCTTTCCTACCAGGGTTCCATTGTTTTGCGACAGCACTAGTGCTATTAGTGTAGGGAAAAACCCGTGTCTTCATTCAAAAACCAAACATATAGATGTGCGCTTTCACTTCTTACGGGATCAATATGAGAAAGGTGTCATTGACCTTGTTCATGTTGATACCCATCATCAGTTGGCTGACATTTTCACCAAACCCCTAGATCAGTCTACTTTTGAGCGTTTACGAGGGGATTTGGGTGTTGTGTATCCTTTCTAGGATAGTTTGCGTCAGTTTTTTCTTTCTTCTTTACTCTTTTCTTGAGTCTTTTTGTGTGTGTTCATATCATACATATTCACATATCACACTTTTGAGCTTGCTTCTGTTATATGATTGAACTGCTTTACTTATTCTAGCTGGTACATGCTTTTGATTACATGTCGATGATCATGCTTTGGTTCAGTTCACTTGATATATCTGATATCTGTCATGTGCATGGCTTTTACGCTTTCAACTTGAAAAATGATCACCTTTGCTCCTGGTAACTAGCATGTGTAGGCTGAGTGCTTTTGCTATCTGTTACATGCCTTGTAGCTAGTTCATCACATAGATGCAGATATGCAACTTGGACATCTTTATGCTTTCACATGGAAAATGAGCAATAAAAATGACAAAAATCAAAAATGAATGAAAAATTCCATGCCTGTTTATGCTTAAGTTGAAAAGATCCAAGTGGGTTTGTCTTGTCGCATTATATTGTTCTGGATTGCTTACCATAGCACTTTGGTATGAACTAGGACAATATAGTGTATGCCGAGATCAACGTCTTAAGCTTCTGATGGCTCAGTTCTGACCTAGGCTTGACTTGGTCGGTTAGCATAAGGTTTGACATGCAAATAACCCTTGGCACAAATGACAAAGGAAAATGAAAAGCCTGAACTTTAAAAGGATAACAAGTTTGCTGACGCACTTTGTTTTTGAACAATGCTTATCTTGGTAGATATCAGTTAGCTTCTGCATCTCATGCTTTACCTTGCTTGTTTACTAGAAAATGTGGTGATGCTTTTGTTTGCAAAAACTGAAAAATGCGTGCTAAATGACTTTCTTTAGATATCATCTCTTGCACTGATCATGCCATGTGTCTTAGACAATATCTCTTTTGCTATACCTGTTAGATACTGTATTTGCAGTCAATCATATCTGAGAAGCATGCTTTCTTCACTCCACCTGCACCCCAATTGCATTCACTGCATATTTTGAGGGGGAGTTGCAATTCAGGGGGAGTCTGTGTCTCTATTGAGTGCTTGATGAGTTCACTTGTCAACAAGGGGGAGAAAATTTGGGATCAGAGTTTAAGGGGGAATTTTTACTCTGTTGATATCCTTGTTGTTCTGAAATCGCACTCATTTTGAGCTTTTGTGTTTTGGTTAACCATAATGACCGTTTCTTGCTTTTGTTTGGCTTTTGGTCATTAGGGTTAAACTTTTACCTTATTTTCTCTTCTTCTTTGTTTTATTGTGTTTTGTTTTCGTGTTTCCATATTTGTTTCACAGGTGCTGAAGAGCTGAGAATTGAAGAGTGTTGACAATGCACTCATCAAGGGGGAGATTGAGGAGCCATGCTGAATAGCGTGGGCCTCATGGCTATAGAAGTGATGAGTCATTGTCAACGATAGTCAAAGAGGACTGAAGAAGAGGAGATCTGCTGTTTCATGGGCCGCGTGTGACTCAGGTACACGGGCAGCGAGCGACTGTCGGGCAGAGGAGGCTGTGAAGTCGGGCTGGCCCAATCCGGGTGCATGGGCCAGAAGCAGTAGAAGACCCACTGGGCTGTTGACCAGGACTGACTCAGGTACACGGGCGGTGAGTGATTGCCGGGCTGAGAGAGCTGCGGAGTCGGGCCGGCCCAATCCGGGTACCTGGTGCAAAGCTGGTGGAGGCTTTGTCAGTTTCGGCGTAAAACTGACAACCGTTGTTTCTGTATCCGACTGTCCAGAAGAGAAGCCGTAGTCGCTACGAAAACTTAGCTTCCGGATATGTCATCTGTAACTCTAGGCCCACAGTCAGTCAGTTGTGTCAGTAAAAATTCCTAAGGGCAGTAGAGTCTTTTCCTTTATTTTTGAGTCTGTAAAAACCCTAAGGGGCTGGTAGAATATTCCTAGTGTTGGGCTGCCTATAAATAGGACCCCAATCTCTAGGGTTTGGACTACCCTTTGTGCTGAAATCAAATCCTCTCTTTGGGTCACTTGGTCTCTCGTTTTCTCTCTCCTGTGTGCGCCGCCAGGCCTTGCTCCTCTCTGTTTGTGCTTTATTTTTGCTCTAATCTCTTGGATGCATTAATGCCTTGGTCCCTGGTGAATTTATTGGTTGCATATTGTTCGGTTTGGGGAGTTATTGCTTCAGCTACGGGCTGGTGAATTTATTTCTTGAGGAGAAGCTTCTTCCGTTGCTTCTGTTCTTCACAAACTGAGTACTAGTTCTTGCTGTTGCAAGTAGTACTACTTTCCTGTAGCTACAGTAGTCTGTGCAGCTTTTCACCTTCTACTGCACAGCTTTTTGATCGAAGCTGACAGGGTTTAGTACCTTTTCTGGCTGTCTCTGGCGAAGTCTTTCTCTGTTCAAAGCCCCTCAGCTCCGTGAGACAGGCTTTGACTTAGCATCTTCGAAGGCTTTGCTCAATCTTCGATTTTCTGTGTGGGGTCTGTGTTGATAAGCTTCGAAGTATTCTTGTGAACGGACAGCATCGCATGCTTCGAATTACATACTCTAAATCTAGCTGTTCGAAGTCCACTCTTCGGTATTCGAAGTAGGGTTCGAAGCTTGTCTTTTCTGATAGACTTCGTTTGAATTTCTTTGTGGCGTGTCAGCCTTCGATTCTTCTTCCGAAGCTTTCCCTGTTCGAAGATAGGCTTTGAACTTGTCTTTCTGTCGAGTGACGGGCTTCGCTTCTCTGTTCGAAGGTAGTACGTGTGTACTTTGTGTGCGAAGCTTTCTGTTCGAAGATTGTGCTTCGAAGCTTTTGGTTCAAAGTTGTGTTCGAAGTTTTGTCTTCGAAGTGCTCACTTCGAAGCAGGGTCAGACTTTGTTATTTTGCTCCGAAGCTCTTGGTTCGAAGCTGTGTTCGAAGTCTTGTCTTCGAAGTACATACTTCGAATCAGGCTCCGGCACTGTTTTACTACGCTCCGAAGTACACTTCGCCTCTTACCACTTCGAACTAGGCTAGACAGTGACACCTTCGGCATTTCGGACAGACTCCGTCACCAACCTCCGAAGCAGACTTCGACGTGCGAAGGGGGCTTCGCCAATTTCCGAACAGGAGACAAATTTGGACAGTAACTTCTCTTTTCATTTTATACATACTTAGATCATTTCATTGAGAAGTTTAGGCCTATTACAAATTGTTCATCTGCCTAGTTGCACCACTTTAGTTCTACCCTGTTTATCATCAGTTGCTTCTAGGTTAGAAACCTTTAGACTTAGGCCTTCTGTTTATTTTCTGCTGCATAGTATTTTGAGGTGCGTTGGGTATTGGGAACAGGCCATTGATTCAAAAGAATTTTTAAGGCGCCTATTCACCCCCCCCTCTGGTCGCTACTTTCGGTCCTACAGGGGTATACTAGCTATCGTAGTTGGGGAAGCGGTCTTGAAAAAGTCGAATCTCCTAAACATGGCCTCCATCTTAGAGTCGATCATGGCCTCTATGCAGTTTGCAACAGTAGCGCTAACGGCCTGGTCTACTAATGTGGATATTTTTTACTCGATGTCTTGGGAGGACAATGGAGGAGACGATGGTGTTACCTTACCCTCGGAGAGATCGAGGACATCGATGTCGCGCTTGACGAAACCCCTGTGGGTCTTGGTGAAGCGCCCAAGAAAAAGAGCATGTAGCTCCCTCGTCTTGGTCTCGAGTTCTGCCCTATCCTCCTCTTAGAGGTCGTTGAGGGTGGGGGTGATGATGTTGCTATCGTCGATCTCTGAGCTCCCCACCGGATTCATTGACGTAGAGGGTCCCGTTGATGTAGAGGTAGTGGGTGTACCCGTCACCGATATAGAAGTGATTGGCATTACTTTCCCTAACGGAGTCGCCAAAAAGTGTGTTGACACTAAAACCTAACGGTCAAAATGCCAAATGCACTGACGTTGATCTGACGATCCAAAAGTGTACGGATACCTAGAGACAACCCTAGGTGTGACACAGCACTGATGAGAAACCAAGGGTGGTTTCGGTGTTATGATGAGTGATTGACAGGCTTTTACCCTCTGTTCGAAGGGTACCTCCGAAGGGGATTCGGAGGTGGTTCTCCGAAGGGTGTTCGGAGGTGTTTGCTTGCTGCAGCTGTGCAGCGGAGTGTGCTCGTCGGAGGGGTCCGGCAGTACACGATGACAGGGTTCGTACCGAAGGCTTCGGTACTTTGGGCGGTACACCGGAGTGTGTACCGGAGGTTGTTAACCCGGAGAGGTCTCCGGAGTACTGGATACACTTGTTTGCTTGTCGGTGGTGCGCAGGGACTTCGGAGGCGACGGACAGGGTTCGAGCCAGGTGAACCTGGGTCAAGCGGGTGGCTTGATGCCAAGGGAGCGGGGAGCTCCGTCACGGTGGCTGCGAAGGTGGTCCGGGTCGGTCCTCGGGTCGAGTCGTGCCAAGTGAAGGCAGAGAGTGCGGAGTGTGGCTCCGGCTGAAGGTACTCCGAGACAAAGTCCTCGGAGGTGAGGCACTTCGAAGGTACTCCGAATGGAGTGACTTCGGAGTTGGAGGAACAAGTCCTCTGCGGAGGCAAGGAGTTCGAAGTGTGCTCCGGAGGGAGACACTCGAAGGTGGCCCGACGAAGGTCTCAGAAGTCGAGGCGCATCGAAGGCATGGTCCGGGTGAGGCTCGTCGAGGAGTGTGCTCAGGGAGAGGCACTGCGACGGAGTGCTCATGGAATGCTTCATGCAGAGGCCTTGGACGAAGGAGGGACTTCGAAGGGCGGTACTCCGAAGGTGGGGGTTCGGAGTGAGGATGACTTGTGGTACTTCGGCCATGCATGGCTTCGGTACACGGACGGACGGTGTTCGAGCTCGGAGTAGCTGCGAAGCCGTGGTGATCCACTCCGGAGGTGGTGGTGCGAAGGCTCAAGGGCTTTGACGGCTTCGGCTTAAAACCGTCACTGTATCGAAGGACTTCTTCGGCGGAGCGAAGGCCAACAGGCTGCAGGCTTCTCGCCGAAGCTTCCGCACCCCTCGCGTGCGAAGGGAGGTTCCAGAAGTCAACACTGTAAAGGCTGACACTGTCTGCTCTGAAAAAGGCTGACACTGTCCCCTCTGCAGCTGACAGAGAAGCCTCCAAAATAAAGGTGGACTACCTTTTGTACCCCTTAGTTCTGTAGAGACAAAATGGATGTAAACCCTAGGGGTAAAGTAGTCACTTCCTTAGGATGAAGCCGTGGGCTATAAATATGGGGGCTCGGTAGGTAACATTTAACACTTTGAGTATTTACTGTTGAGCTCCTGTAGCAACACTTCAATTGAATACATCCTGAGTTCATTTTCAGTGTTCCTTGTTCAAGAAGAGAAGCCCTGTTTATCTTGTGCTTTTTGCTTGAGCTCGCTTTGCATACTTCGCTAGTTTAGTGCGCCGAAGCCTGTTGAGGCGAAGGTAGTTTTTCGTGCGAGGTGTGCTTTGTCAGTGTGCATTCGCTCTGTGTAACAGGAGGTGTAACCTCGCTGCTTACTAGCGTAGCCCTGACCGAGGCCCGTTTTGCTTCGTGTGTCGAAGCCTTTAGCATAGTCCTTTTGTGTGCGCGTAGACCTTCGCGTACGAAGCTCAGCACCAGTTGCTGTCGCCAAGTACTTGGTCGAAGTCCTCAGAGGGCTGTCCACTCTTGCGAAGGGTGAAGTGCGAAGCCTGCTCGAAGCACCTCGTGTGCGGAGCCTGCACTGACTTAGCAGAGTAGATTTTCGTGGGTTGTGAGTGGAGCGAAGTCTTCTTGGCTTCGAACTTTTGCTCCTCCGAAGCCTGTGTTCGAAGGTGTCGAAGTACCTCCGAACCAGACCTTCGAAGGTTGTGTTCGAAGCCTGTTCCGCAGAAGACTGAACAGACCCGAAGGCTAAGTTTTTAGCCCGAAATTTTAAAAGCTCCCATTCACCCCCCCTCTGGTCGCCGTTTCCGGTCCAACAATTGGTATCAGAGCGGGTTAAGATCACCAGTTGACCTTAACCGGTTTTGTGATCTGTTGGCGACATGGATAGAGGCAGTAAAATCCCTCTGTTCGATGGGACAGATTTTGCATACTGGAAGGTGCGCATGGAGGCTTACCTGTTAAGCCAAGGAAATGCAATTTGGGAGATTGTGGACTCACAATACTCCATCCCTGATACCCGCACCACTCAAACTGAAAAAGATCAGTATATTGCCAACTCGAAGGCAAGGAACATACTGTTCATTGGTCTGAGTCGGAGTGAGTTTGATAGGGTGCAGCACCTTAGGACTGCTAGGGAGATTTGGACAACACTCACTGTCTTTCATGAGGGCTCTGCTCAGATTAAGGCCAGGTGCCAAAGCACCTACAATCAACAGTTTCAGCTGTTTGTGCAGGCACCTGGTGAATCTGTAGATGCCATGTTTTCTCGCTTTGACGCGATAGTGAGTAACTTGCGCTCCAACGGGACGCTTGCTTACAGTGATCACGATAGGGCTATCAAGCTTCTCTATGCTCTTGACCGTAGCATATGGGAGGTGAAGATATCCAGCATTGAGGAGTCCACAGGCTATGACACTCTAACCTGTGATGAACTCTTTAGCAAGCTGAAGTCCACAGAGATTGCCAAGGCATCTCTTGCTGTGCACAGAAGCTCTTTGCCACAGCCATTGGCATTGGTTTCTAGCACTAGCCGTGGCACCACTGCAGAACCAAGCACATCAGGCACTTGTGTTCTAGCAGATGGTTTTGCTTTGTCCTCCTTGGTCTCCGTCACAAAGGAGCAGGTGGATACTCTAGCTGATGATGAGCTTGCTCTCATTGCCCGGAGGTTCACCCGCTTTCATCATGAGAGACGGGATCAGAGGAGAAGTGGTTTTAGTGGCTGCTATGAATGTGGCGACACCTCTCACATTAAGGCCAATTGCCCCAAGGTCAAGAAGAGAGATGAGAGTGAGCGCCCCAAATTCCACAAAAAGGAGAGGAAGCCCTTTGTGAAGGGCAAGCGCGGCAAGATGGCTAAGAAAGTAGCCAAGGCCGCTTCCAGAGCTTTTGTTGCTGCTCTCAGCGACATCGACACATCCTCAACTGAGGAGTCGAGCTCTGAGGAGGAGGAGTCCCCAAGAAAGGAGGACAAGAAGGACAAGAAGGGACGTGACTTCACCGACCTTTGCTTCATGGCCGACAGCGATCACAGCGGCGATGAGCTTGACTCATCTGAGGTAAACCTATCTTCTGACCAGCTTCTAATTAAATTAGATGAGCTGAATGAAGTTGTGCTAGGTCAGGATAGATTGCTTGTGCAAGCCGCTAGAGAAAGAAAAGACCTTAGACTTAGGCTAGAAAATGTTTCTACTGAATATGCCATGCTTAAGTCTAAGTTTAATGATGCTGAATGTGAATCATGTTCTGTTGTCATGAGTGAGCTTGCTCAGTTGCGTTCTGTTCATGCTCAAACTCTTTCTGAGCTTGAGACTGCACAGAAGCAGCTTTTGGAGGTGGATTCTAGACCTCATGATATTATTGATTGCATGAACTGCTCTTTATTACGCGATAGCATTTCTTTACGCGATAAGCATGTTCATGATTTGGAGGCTAGATTGGAGAGGGCCGGTAGTTCTAAGGATGTGCAACCTGTGTGTGACACATGCATTACCCTTAAGGACCAGCTAGGCACTGTCAGAGAGCGAGCTGAAAACCTCATGTCCGAAAATGAATACCTTCTTTCTGTGGTGAATAAATGCACTGAAGGGAAGGGTAGGATGGATTTGCTCTTGGCCAAGACCAAGTTGTGTGCTGACAGAGCCGGGGTAGCTCTAGGTTTGGGTTTTGAGAGGATAGCTTCAGACAGTAAGACCAAAACTGTTTTTACCTCTCCCACCACCCTAGAGAAAGAGAGAGCTCTGTTGAACACCCCATCAGCCAAAAAGCCTACCCATCCACCAAAGAAAACCACACCTCCTATCAAGAAAAATCCTCCCAAGAAAGCCACTCAAAAGAAACCCAAGGAGCCTGTGAGAATTGCTCCTGTGACCCATGAGAGTGCCCCTAGGAGAGTGTTTCACTGTTCTTATTGTCAGCGGGCGGGTCATTTGATTGGTTTCTGTTTCCGTCGCATCAAGGATGAGCGACGTGCACAGGCGATGAGCTATCAGGACATGCATTACCCATCTTTAGGTATGCATGAGTCTGAGTATTACTCTCGTCCTGTTTTCGAGGCTCCTCGTGCTTCTCGGAGAGGTTTTGCTCCTCGAGGTGTTCACCATGTTCCATATGGTGGTAGACCTCGGGCGAGTAGCTTTGTACCTCGTCAGAGTAGGAGACCTCGTCATGCTTTACATTCTTTGCATGTAGGTAGACCTCGCACTTTGCATCATACTGATTTTCATGTGCGTAGACCGTCTACTT
The DNA here is from genome assembly GCA_019279435.1 of Zizania palustris. NCBI lineage: Eukaryota > Viridiplantae > Streptophyta > Magnoliopsida > Poales > Poaceae > Zizania > Zizania palustris. The sequence continues at coordinate 15,129,236 of JAAALK010000287.1, read as the reverse complement.
TTACTGTGCCTACTACTCGTGTCACTCAGTGCTGGATGCCTCGTCATTATTTTACTCACCCCAGCACTGAGCGATCGAGACGTTTTCATCATGTGTAGGCGACAGGTCGAGGCTTGGAGGGCACGTGGATCATGGACTCCGGTTGTTCGCGCCACATGACCGGAGATGCAGCTTGGTTCTCCAGCCTCACTACAACCAAGCAAAGGGAACATATCACCTTCGGAAACAATCGAAGGAGTAGAGTGAAAGGTAAAGGTGTGGTAAGAATTAACACGAACTTCACTCTCAAAGATGTTGCTTTGGTTGAGAACCTGGGATACAATTTGCTGTCAGTATCTCAGTTACTTGATGAGGGCTTCGAAGTGCGATTTCATCGCAATACTTCGCAAGTGCTCAACTCTGATGGCGTTGTGGTGTGTAAGATCTTTAGGGTTGGGAGAGTTTTTGGAGCTGATTTTTCTGAGTCATCTGGTTCTTCTCATTGTCTTGTTGCACATTCGACTTCTGAGCTTTGGAAGTGGCATAGGAGACTAGGGCATATGAGCTTTGAGTTGCTCGCTCGTCTGAGCGCCCTAGGCCTGATCCGAGGATTGCCCAAGCTCAAGTTTGAGAAGAATTTAGTTTGCGCTCCATGTCGACATGGAAAAATGATTGCCGCTTCGCATTCGCCAGTCACCACAGTGATGACTGAACAGCCCGGAGAGCTTCTCCATATGGACACTGTAGGTCCTTCTCGGGTTAGTTCTTTAGGCGGCAAGTGGTATGTACTTGTTATTGTCGACGATTTCTCTCGCTACTCTTGGGTCTTCTTTCTTGCCAGCAAGGATGAAGTGTTTTCACACTTTCGGAGCTTGGCTTTGAGACTTTTCACTGAACTCCCTGGTGCATTAAAATTCATTCGAAGCGATAATGGCACCGAGTTCAAAAATAGTCTCTTTGTTGACTTTTGCATGGAGCATGGCATAGAACATCAATTCTCTGCTCCGCGGGTTCCTCAACAGAACGGTGTTGTTGAGAGGAAAAACCGCACTTTGGTTGAGATGGCTAGGACGATGCTTGATGAGCATAGGACTCCTAGAAAATTCTGGGCTGAGGCCATGAACACTGCTTGCTACATCTCAAACCGAATTTTCTTGCGCTCAATTTTAAATTTGACATCTTATGAGCTGCGTTTTGGGAGACAGCCCAAGGTTACTCATCTTCGAGTTTTTGGCTGTCGCTGCTTTATCCTAAAACGTGGTAACTTGGATAAATTTGAGTCTCGATCTTCTGACGGGATCTTTTTGGGTTATACTACTCATGGTCATTCTTATCGTGTTTATAATTTAGAGACTAACACTGTCATCGAGTCATGTGATGTGACTTTTGATGAATCAACCCCCTCTGTTAGTTCTGCTGTTGAACAGGCAAATGAACACGACATGGAACAGACCTTATTCGAAGACGAAGATCCCGGAGAATTCGAGGAAGATCCTCTACTACCCTCGACATCGATCCCCGAAGCTAACCCCGCATCAACTACTTCGGCACGAGGTCCCGAAGCAACTACCTCAACATCGGTCATCTTGGACCACTCCAACGCACAAGTTGAGGGGGAGACTGCATCCCGCCGCGAGGCTCCACATCATGTCCAAAGGATGCATCCTCCCGAGCAGATCATTGGTGAGCTTGATCAAAGGCAAAGCAAACAAGGCACTTTCGTCCACCAGACGAAGTACACCAAGGACCTGCTCAAGAAGTTCGACATGTCCGATGCGAAGCCCCTCGCCACTCCAATGGCTACTTCGGTAGCGTTGGACCCTGACGAAGATGGAGAAGCCGTAGATCAGAAGGAGTTTCGGAGCATGATCGGCTCCCTCCTGTACTTGACTGCCACGAGGCCGGACATACACTTCGCAGTGTGTCTGTGCGCTCGTTTTCAGGCTTCACCACGAGCTTCGCACCGCCAAGCGGTAAAGCGCATACTCAGGTATCTCAAACACACCCTTGAATTTGGCATATGGTATTCATCATCTTCATCTTTATGTCTTAGAGGTTATTCAGATGCGGATTTTGCTGGGTGTAGAATTGATAGGAAGAGTACCTCTGGTACTTGTCATTTTCTGGGTACTTCTCTGGTTTGCTGGTCTTCCCGCAAACAGTCTAGTGTTGCACAATCGACGGCTGAGGCCGAATATGTTGCTGCAGCTAGCTGTTGCTCTCAGATTTTGTGGATGGTCTCCACTTTGCGGGATTTCGGGTTAGATTATAAAAGTGTTCCACTTTTCTGTGATAACACTAGTGCTATTTGTATTGCAAACAACCCAGTTCAGCACTCCAGAACCAAACACATTGATGTACGGTATCATTTTCTCAGAGATCACAATGAGAAGGGTGATATTGAACTTCAATATATTGATACCCAACACCAGCTTGCCGACATTTTTACAAAACCCCTCGATGCTTCTAGATTTGCTTACTTGCGTGGGGAACTTGGCATTTGTCACCCATACGGCATTTTGTGAGAGGGAGCTGATTTTAATTGTCTTGCATATGCTCATTATGTGTGGAATTGCACTTACATCTTTTGCTATTATATGCCTGCTTTTAATTCAACGAAATCATGTCAGCTCAGCTCTATGAAATATGTCTGGAACATTGATTGTGCATGATGTTTTATTTTCTAAAATCAAAACTTGCTCACCGCACAATCTTGTATTTAGCTTGTTTAAGCTGGACTGCTTTTAGCTATCTTTTATCTACTTGACGGCAAGACACTGTTCTTTGGATGCTAAACTTTGCAACTTGAAAAATGTGTTCATTATTCATGGATATTCATCAAAATATTTCATTCATCTGAATCAAAATCAAAAATCCATGATTTGCCTGGTTTAAATGAAAAGATCCAGGAGGGTTTGTTTGTCGCACTACTCTATTCTAGACTGCTTACCATTGCACTTTGGTCTGAACTGGGATAGTGTAGTGTATGCCAAAATCACCGCCTTAAGCTTCAGATGGCTTTCTTGCCTAGGCTTGGCTTGATTGGAAAGTATAAGGTGGACAAACAAATAACCCCTGGCATTAAGAAAAAGAACAACAAATTTATTTGATCATCAAAGTTGCTTTCTCAGCTCCTTTTGAACAAGACTTGCCTGTCTCATGTAGAAATTGTTAGCTTTGCGCAGCCCTTGCCTTCACATGTCTAGCTGCTATGATTAAGTGGTGATGCTTTTATCTCAAAATAACAAAATCACATGCCATCATCTTGTTTCACAGATTGTTAAATTGAGCTGAGCACATGAACATTGGTGTTAATTTTGGCATATTTTTGCATTATATGTCTTTGCAATTCTATTCATTTCGAAGCTTTGCATCTTTTAAACTGCTCCTTGATGCTTGCATTGCCAAAGGGGGAGATGTGCTGTATTCTCTGCCGCAAGAAGGCATAATTTCGCAAGGGGAGAGCTTTTTGACATAAAGGGGGAGAAAAATTCGCTTAACTCAGGGGGAGTTCCTATCAAGGGGAGATTTGCCAAAAAGGGCTTTTACTCTTTTGAGAAAGGGGGAGAAAATTTCTTTTATCAAGTGACATGCTTTGGCTCTTTTCTGAGTTTTTATGGTCACTTGTGTGCTGAGAATTTTTACATTTTCTTGAACTTCGATTTGGTTGTCAATGCACTCATCAAGGGGGATATTGAGAAACCAAGGGTGGTTTCGGTGTTATGATGAGTGATTGACAGGCTTTTACCCTCTGTTCGAAGGGTACCTCCGAAGGGGATTCGGAGGTGGTTCTCCGAAGGGTGTTCGGAGGTGTTTGCTTGCTGCAGCTGTGCAGCGGAGTGTGCTCGTCGGAGGGGTCCGGCAGTACACGATGACAGGGTTCGTACCGAAGGCTTCGGTACTTTGGGCGGTACACCGGAGTGTGTACCGGAGGTTGTTAACCCGGAGAGGTCTCCGGAGTACTGGATACACTTGTTTGCTTGTCGGTGGTGCGCAGGGACTTCGGAGGCGACGGACAGGGTTCGAGCCAGGTGAACCTGGGTCAAGCGGGTGGCTTGATGCCAAGGGAGCGGGGAGCTCCGTCACGGTGGCTGCGAAGGTGGTCCGGGTCGGTCCTCGGGTCGAGTCGTGCCAAGTGAAGGCAGAGAGTGCGGAGTGTGGCTCCGGCTGAAGGTACTCCGAGACAAAGTCCTCGGAGGTGAGGCACTTCGAAGGTACTCCGAATGGAGTGACTTCGGAGTTGGAGGAACAAGTCCTCTGCGGAGGCAAGGAGTTCGAAGTGTGCTCCGGAGGGAGACACTCGAAGGTGGCCCGACGAAGGTCTTAGAAGTCGAGGCGCATCGAAGGCATGGTCCGGGTGAGGCTCGTCGAGGAGTGTGCTCAGGGAGAGGCACTGCGACGGAGTGCTCATGGAATGCTTCATGCAGAGGCCTTGGACGAAGGAGGGACTTCGAAGGGCGGTACTCCGAAGGTGGGGGTTCGGAGTGAGGATGACTTGTGGTACTTCGGCCATGCATGGCTTCGGTACACGGACGGACGGTGTTCGAGCTCGGAGTAGCTGCGAAGCCGTGGTGATCCACTCCGGAGGTGGTGGTGCGAAGGCTCAAGGGCTTTGACGGCTTCGGCTTAAAACCGTCACTGTATCGAAGGACTTCTTCGGCGGAGCGAAGGCCAACAGGCTGCAGGCTTCTCGCCGAAGCTTCCGCACCCCTCGCGTGCGAAGGGAGGTTCCAGAAGTCAACACTGTAAAGGCTGACACTGTCTGCTCTGAAAAAGGCTGACACTGTCCCCTCTGCAGCTGACAGAGAAGCCTCCAAATAAAGGTGGACTACCTTTTGTACCCCTTAGTTCTGTAGAGACAAAATGGATGTAAACCCTAGGGGTAAAGTAGTCACTTCCTTAGGATGAAGCCGTGGGCTATAAATATGGGGGCTCGGTAGGTAACATTTAACACTTTGAGTATTTACTGTTGAGCTCCTGTAGCAACACTTCAATTGAATACATCCTGAGTTCATTTTCAGTGTTCCTTGTTCAAGAAGAGAAGCCCTGTTTATCTTGTGCTTTTTGCTTGAGCTCGCTTTGCATACTTCGCTAGTTTAGTGCGCCAAAGCCTGTTGAGGCGAAGGTAGTTTTTCGTGCGAGGTGTGCTTTGTCAGTGTGCATTCGCTCTGTGTAACAGGAGGTGTAACCTCGCTGCTTACTAGCGTAGCCCTGACCGAGGCCCGTTTTGCTTCGTGTGTCGAAGCCTTTAGCATAGTCCTTTTGTGTGCGCGTAGACCTTCGCGTACGAAGCTCAGCACCAGTTGCTGTCGCCAAGTACTTGGTCGAAGTCCTCAGAGGGCTGTCCACTCTTGCGAAGGGTGAAGTGCGAAGCCTGCTCGAAGCACCTCGTGTGCGGAGCCTGCACTGACTTAGCAGAGTAGATTTTCGTGGGTTGTGAGTGGAGCGAAGTCTTCTTGGCTTCGAACTTTTGCTCCTCCGAAGCCTGTGTTCGAAGGTGTCGAAGTACCTCCGAACCAGACCTTCGAAGGTTGTGTTCGAAGCCTGTTCCGCAGAAGACTGAACAGACCCGAAGGCTAAGTTTTTAGCCCGAAATTTTAAAAGCTCCCATTCACCCCCCCTCTGGTCGCCGTTTCCGGTCCAACAACTGACATCGCGTTCCGACGACCCTTGATAGTGACAAGGGAGGGTGGAGTCACCAAGCAATTAGATTACAAGAAATAACCTAATTAACCAAAGTGTAGGGATGAATTAAACTAAACCAGCCAAGTAGTCGATTTAAACATAACAGAACAGGATCAGCCAGACTGGCCGAAAAGGGTCGGTCAGACCGTCGAGTACTGGCATGGCCCGGTTAGACCAAGCACCTACCGTCGGTCAGACCAAAGAGGCTAATGGTGGCTACTTCACGCTTACCGGCATGGGGGTGACAGATCTGGCACACGCCGGTCAAACCGATAGGGACCCGTTGGTTAGACCGAAGTCATGGGGAGTTGTTGCCTCGCATTGCCGGCGCGCCTGATGACGAATCTAGCACACGCCGGTCATATTGTCAAGGATCCGTCGGTTAGACCGAAGTGGCGGGGATTTGTCGTCTCGCGTTGTCGGCAAGCCTGATGATGAATCCGACACTCGCCGGTCAGACCGACCAAGCAACGTCGGTCAGACCGACAATGCCAGATCAGAACGCCCGGAGTTTCCAGCAACCATCTTGTCGTGGATAATTTACAACCAAAGTTCTTGGCGAAGAAGATGAGGTGGAAACACTGCAAGAACTCCAAAAAACCAAAGGTAATTCGGCCAAGAGACCGAATCACAAGTAAAACCCGATAAAACGATAAAAATCCATTACGTGAATAAAACGGATGATTCACGAGCTAACCAACAAGAACTTACCGTGATTACGACGCGGCGAACGGAGAGCTTTCAGTGAAAAGTAAATGTACGATTCAAGGAAATAATAGATTAGATCTATTAGGATTTTGGGGCTCCGTGAATCGGCCTTGCCTCTATTTATAGAGGTTGGGCATGACGTGTCTGGGCTCTAATTTGAGTTAGACACAGGTCCAAGTGATTAAAAATCAATTAGGGATAAAAATACCCTGGAATCATATAATTGGACTTAGACACAGGCTGGGCCGGTCTGACGGGACCTATGACCGGTCTGACCAAAGTGGGCCGGTCATACCGGCAGTACATGGATGGTCCGACCGGCCTGTGCCAGGACTTAGCATATTTTCTACTAAATTATCAAAACTTGATATTTTGATAACTTTAGCCATTAATGTCATTTTTACTATCAACAGTAGCAATCCACATTAGTAGGGGTGTCAGAGGTGGCTCGGCTGACTTGTTGGACTGGCCACAAGGTTATCTCACATGTCAGTTGAGAACCCTGGCGTTCTTACCGGTATGGACGGTCACGTAGATAAAATCATTGTCCAAAACTGCTTCAGGAGGTTAGTTATCAAGTATAGTATACACGAGGGGTTAGGAATTTGATTTTGTAGCTCAAGGATACATGTGCCTATAGGTCTATACTTGGGGTTAAGTAGATTTTTTCATATATTATAACTTGTTTGATTTTTTTCAAAGTTAATTTTCTTCAACTTTAACCAATTTATAAAAAATATATTTATAATTACAACATCAAATTAGTGTAATTAAATAAATCTTTAAATACATTTTAATAGTATGTTTATTTGATATTATAAATGTTAATATATTTTTATATAACCATGGAGTTATTAATGGGGACATGCATTTAGGTTTTAGAAGTTGCAGACCTACATTTAATACAAACCAAGGTGTGCTAGTGCTAGCGTTTTGTTTCTATTTTTTTAAATAAAAGGCAGCAGAGCTAGCTGCAGATCTAGTTGACTAGGAGAATTAAAATTACAGTGCTAAATAAGCAACCTTATTTGATCAGTCCAAGAATTCTGCCAAAGTGAATCCAGTTTATATGCCCATAAATCTTACTATTGCCATAGGGCACTTCCCCATGTTTAGGCTTCTATTAAAGCCATGTCATAGAGGACTAAATTGATCACTTGGTTATAATTTAAATATTGATCAACTATATTCCATGTGCTGTTAGCTTTGAAAAATGTGTAGTTGTCACAGCTGAATAGGTCAGAACAATACATGACATTAGCGGCAACGTGCTCTAGTATACTTGATATTACTAGTTGCCAAGATTGTGCCACCTTTCACCTTTCCATTCTAATCGGTGAGATTTGATCATATATCCTCGTTATAAATAGAAATTGAGGATTAATTCTCACATCTCAATCTCAATGACAGGTAAGCAAGAGAATAAATTTCTAATTTCTATCTAAATAGAGTATATATGATTAATTTTTCTTCTAAATAAATGGATGAGCGAGGATCCTAGCCTATCAAACAAGTACTCAAGGTTTCATCACGGCGGGTATTTCTCTTGAGACTGCGGTAACAAATGTCAATGATTGAGGCTTTTTTAATTTATTTTTGGTAGAGTTTAGAATAAGTGTTAATATATTACTTAAGCTGTCCTATTTAAACTGAATGTTTCAACGATTTACATGGGATGGGTCCTTGTTTCTTTGCCAAGTTCGACCTTCCTTTAAATATTTAATTGGAAATATTTGCCTCCCTTTTAAATCTTTAATTTGAAGGATTAGTTTTCATGTTGTTACCAAGCAAGGACTTTGCTGAGTGTCTAAATTTCAAGTAACTTTTTGCAGAAATTTATCAGGCAACCAACTGAATGGGCCTATTCCAGACTCGCTCTGCAAAAATAATGCAGGACAGTTTATTTTCAGGTTTGGATATTTTGTTTCGATCATTTATATTATATAGATAATTGAAGATTGTTTTTCTGCACCAAAGCAAATCCTGAACTGATCGTTTCATATAATTTCAGTTACGGATCTGATGGAAATATATGCAACAAAACAATAGGTCCATCTCCATCAAGCAAGAGAACCGCTGTCATAGCTATTTCTGTAGTGGTTCCCGTTCTGGTAGTGGCTGTACTTGTTCTTGCATGGTTGATCTGGAGAGTGAAAAGAAAACCCAATAGTGAGTATTCTCTGCTCTTAGAAGCTCTATCGAAATATAATGACTATTAGGATATTTCTGTTATATAGCTGGATTTTTGCAGAATCAGTTTCTACATATGATCCTCCTCGAGTACCAGATCTCAAGGATTATACAGCAATTAGAATAGATCATCTGCAAAAAACTGAGAATCGCAAATTCACATATGAGGAGCTGAAGAAGTTTACTGATAATTTCCAACAGCTCATTGGACAAGGAGGCTTTGGGAAAGTGTACTACGGTTGTTTAGAAAACAGCAGTGAGGTTGCTGTTAAGATGCTATCTGAATTATCATCGCAGGGGCTTGATGAGTTTTTAGCTGAGGTATCAAATGTCAATCGTGGAAAATTATATAAGGGCATATTTCCAAATTTTAGATGGGATACATTCGAATTGGGAGATACTAACTAACGATATGTTATGTACCTATTCACAATGTAGGTTCAGAGCTTGACAAAGGTGCATCACAGGAATCTAGTATCTTTGGTTGGTTATTGCTGGGAAAAGAATCATTTAGCACTGGTTTATGAGTACATGTCTAGAGGCAATCTTTTCGATCATCTGAGAGGTTTGTCTATCCGAGAATACTGCAACGACTCCGATCCTTCTGTGACGGTTTGAAAATTGCATATGAAATAATTATGCATGGTTTGAACCTGGTCATTTTTCTTGTATGAGTTGTAGTCACGTAGATGCAGCATCTTAAATAGAAACTAATGTGGGGCTATCTACCTATGTTTCTTGTGAGTGGTTGAAGTGAAAAGTAAAAATACATTCACGTTTGCATGCCGGGGTGGAAAAAAAATTAAAGCTCCAGTTTCGTGGCTTGGCTCGTAACAGCTCGAACTTGCAGTTATAATGAGCCAAACCTCTCGAGCCATACTAAGCTCGAGCAAGCTCATGCTCATGAGCTACTCGTTTAGTTCATTCGTCACGTGATCATATTTTTCTATATTTAGAGTTTTATAATTAGTATGTACTTAATACTTTTAATTGCATTGGTTATAATATATTAGTATGGGTATTAATTACTAGCTAGTGTGTAATACTTTGCTAATATATAATAAATCAACAAATGCTAAAATTTAGAGGAGATTTTAATAAGTTAGAGGCTGTTGTTAACGAGCTAGTTTAACCAGACAATTCCCCTTTGGCTCGCTGAGAAGAGCCAAGCCAGGTTTTTTCTCGCTAAGATTAATGAGCCAAACCGAGCTCGCTAGTTGCTATTCACCCGTGTTGCATGTTTTGAAGAACTGATTGTACTGACTGTTAGAGCATCCAATTTTGACTAGTCTATGCAATTTGGTTAAAATTTCTCAAAATTTGATATGCAAAGTTGTTGGTAGCGATCTAATACTAATTGTTGACGTGTGATACTATGAAGGAAAAAATGATATGGGTGATAACTTCAATTGGGCAACACGTGTGCGAGTAGCACTTGATGCTGCACAAGGTATGCTACAAACAAAAAGAGAACAATAATAATTAGATTTTTCTTTTGGAATGTTATAGCTTATGCTGCTCCTCCTATAATATATATGTTTGTATATATATATAGGTCTGGATTATTTGCACAAAGGTTGCAATCTACCTATTATTCACGGTGATGTGAAGACAAACAATGTCCTCTTGGGTCAAAATCTAAAAGCTAAGCTTGCGGATTTTGGTCTTTCAAAAACTTATCTCAGCGACACACAGACTCATGTATCAACTATTGCTGCTGGAACGATGGGTTACATCGATCCCGAGTATGTATACCTTTATGTCTAAACAAGTATACATGTTTTTCTATTTATTTAATTTGCAACTACTTGAATAGGTAAATCATCATAAGTAGTGTAATTTATTTTGACAACGATATGTTGATCAAGAAAACTGATAACTTAATATATGTCCATGCCTACAATACCCTTAATCTTAATCACTTAACTCTATATGTATAACTATGTTTATTAACACAGTCATGCATTTTTAGGTACTATCGTACTGGCAGGCTGACAGAGTAGCGATGTCTATAGCTTAGGTATCATTTTGCTAGAGGTGGTCACCGGTGAGCCTCCGATCCTACATGGCTATGGTCACATCATTCAACGTGTGCAACAAAAGGTTATCTCTGGTGACATCAGCTTGGTTGCCGATGCACGGCTTAGAGATTCCTGCGACATTAGCTCTATGTGGAAGGTTGTTGATACTGCACTAGTATGCACAACTGATGTTGCTTCTCAGAGGCCAACAATGGCTATTGTGGTTGCACAGCTGAAAGAGAGCCTAGCATTGGAAGAAGCTCGTGTAGACATGGGCGGCATCACTACAAGCTCAATGAGTGATGCATTGGATGTGGTGTCCACGTTTGGTCCATCAATGAGATAAAGTTGTATTTCTGTACCTTACCGTGACTTATATATCCATACATTATTGTTCATACTTTCCTGCTAAAGACTTACAACTGTTCAACACATTTTGAAAGACTACTTTTTTCATATTATTTAAGGCTTAGTAAATGTGTGTTCATGTGTGCATTGTGATACATTAGCTATGTACCATGTGTGGAAATTATCAATAAAGTGTGTATGTGCTTGCTTCCTATTGTAGAATAGTTGGTTTATATGGACCACCTGTAATCCACCTATGGTTGGATTGTGTGAACTTTTACAGACGTCCACATAAAGCTCATGTCTATGAACATAGAATTTTATAGGTGAATAGTATAATACAACTGTCCATGTAAGTACAACATTTACACATGTCTTATATTATAGCTTGCAGTATTAGGGTTTCACCAAACAGTCTCCTAAAGAGGTTTCTTTAGTGGTGATTTGTATTTATAGAGGAAGTGGTAGATGATTAACACAAGAAGTAAAGATATGAGATTTAGACATGTTAATACCATCAATGCGACGAATATCCTACATCCTATGTTGGTAGATTCTAGTATTAAATATTGGATGGTTTGGGGGTCCTCACACCCACCATGTGTAGCGTAGTGCACCCGACCAAGGATAGCAGTGGCGACAGTGTTATAGGCGAGGGGCACGCGAGGAGCCCTAGCTGGGTCTAGCAGGTTCGGTGGCCACCACGGAGACAGAGTCGATGGCAAGGTCAAGGACAGTGGGAGCTCCTCTAGCCAGCCTCCTCTCTCATCCAACCGCACTAACCTTGGTACAAACTAATAGCAGTTCATTAAGCCACTAATTTGTTGCATGAATTAGTGCCACCCTATTTGGTGATAGTTTTGCTATTTTGTCCTACATCTGGTGTTCATGGCTTGTTTTCTGTAATTAAAACTTTCTTCATTTGAGATTTTTTATGGGGCTAAATATATATATTTGAAAATTCGGTTTACGAGACGACTTTTAAAATATCTATTTTTCAAGAGAACTGCTAGTAAAAATAATCTTATTTTCATAGACGCTTTACATAAGGAACTAGCTACAATAACATAAATAGTCATGTTTGAAAATTCATAACTATTCCATATATTGTCGAATAAGAACAAACTTTACATAACAATTTTAGATCTGGGCATAACTTTGTAGTTGAAAGCTTCTTCATTTGAAATCAATTAGGGGGCTAAATATATATTTGAAAAATCAGTTTAATGGACCACTTTTAAAATCACTATTTTTAAGAGAACGGCCGAAAATATCTTAATTTGTTTTCATAGGCGGTTCGCACAAGTGACTGTAAAAACAAAAAAAAGACATGTTTTTAAAAAATCATAATTCATAACTACTCTACATATTGTGTGTGATGACAAAATTTATATAACGATTTTATATATCTACGTAACTTTGTAGTTGAAAGTTTATTCGTTTGGGATTGTTTATGGGCTAAAATATCCATTCGAAAATTCAATTGAAACGAATAAAAAATACATTGATTGGTAGTTTTTAGTTTGTGGTGGAGGTAGAATGGTATGGTAGCTTTACGTGAAAACTGAGTTTTGAGGTTAGAGGTTCGATTACTGAAAATCACAGCTCAAATGGAAATTAAAGTGGTGCTATGTTATGTGTTAGCCTTGGGGTGTTATTTTTTTTAGTCTGATGAGAAATGAAAATACATCAGAAGTGCGGCTACGCTCAGGGGCGGATCCAACGGGTAGGCTTCATCAGGCTCTAGCCTACCCTCCGATTTTTGCGATTTTTTTTAAATATATATCATATTTTTTGATTTGCAATCGGCGGTGATCCGGCGAGCATCCAGAGCGTCGGGAGGAAGAAGAAGACTCTGCTGCGGCCTGGCTGCGTTTTGCTCGTCTAGTCGTCTGGCTGACTGGCTATTTGGGCGCTCCGCGCTTGGCCCATTTGGCCCAATATATTTAACTAGCCAGGAGCGGGGAGCCCAGACCAAGACAAAGAACTAGCTACTAGGGCATACAACACAACACAGGCGGATGAAGTGGTGGCGGGCTGCCGACGACCGGGCGGCACTACGGCAGGCGGGCGGCGGGGATTCGGCCTTCGCCCTTCGGGGCAGCAACAGCGCAGCACCGCAGTCTGCAGTCACGCCACGGGCTCACTGCCTCAGCAGTCAGTAGTCGGGGATTTGGGCATTTGGCCATCGGGCAACAACAGCAGTGCAGCACCGCAGCTGCGCACTATGCAGCCGGCAGCACGCAGGCACCGGCGGCAACCGGCCAGCCACAGCCCGCACGCAGCTACCGAGCCACGTAGGCACAGCCGCACCCGCACAGGGGCAGCCGGGCAGGCTGCAGCCCCAGCCCCTAAGCAGCCACCCACTCAGGTATATCTAGCACATTAATTTTTTTGTTAAAATTTATATGTATTAGAGTATCATTGTATCATTATGTTTAGTTTAATTTCTTGATAGATTTGTAACGGAGAAGAAAACAACATTGCTTAATTATTTTACAAGCCATTCAAGTGACACCACTCCAACTGATGAGAGCACAAATAGATCAAAGAAGCGTCGAGCGGAATGTAATCCTAATGAATTTTTTGCCGATTCAGCAAAACGAGTACCAATAGATGATTATGATCTGAAATTAGAGATGAAGTGAGAAGGGCATATTTGTTTAATGGTCCAAATAGAGCACTTGGACATGTTTTTCCAAAAACATTAGATGGTAAGGTTTGGAGGTTCTTTAAGATTTGGTTCGATAAATTTGATTGGTTGGAATATAGTGTGACAAAGGACGCTGCACGATGCGATTGTGTGGGATGGGAGAAGTGCCGTATAGGAGTGGAGTAGTTGGGGTGGCGTGCATGTATGGTGGAGGCATTGGGCTAGGCCTGTGCAAAAATTGGATTATTGGGTCTGTGCGTTGTACTACAGTGGGGAAATTTAGCTCGCTAGGAAACGAGGACGGGTCTCGTGAACGTTCCTGGCCCCACTAATCTGATGGGGGAATACTTTTTGACCAATTCCATTCTCATGTGTACTATTTATTTCTTATTTTTAGTCACTAATAGAATTTTTTGTCATTGAATATTGGCTTTGGGGTCCTATTGTCATTCGTAGTTACGCGAGCCTGTCACGTTGAGCAAGCACGTGGGCCCCATGTATCGATAGGGCGTTGGCGAATCGGCGCACAGTGCCGCAGCGCCCAACTAGAATGACCGGCGCATGTCTATGTTGGACGCGCGTGTGCGCAGCCACACGATTGCGCACACGATTTGTAGGCAATGGTGGCTAGCTTGTGGATCTTGTATATCAATAACGCAAAACAGAGGGTAGCATTTTGGCTGGAGATAGAAGACGACCATGGATGTCAAGAACTTCTCTAGCGCATATCTTCTTGGATCTAACTCTGATGGCTACAAAACTTCAGCAGCTGAGACACAAAAGATTACGATGAACCTATCCTACGAATGGATATACGAGAAGGTACACGATTTCTCTGAAAACTAAAAGGGGGTCAGAACCACGTGTTACCGGTGTATAAGGCGAAAGAACAACTCTGGCGATGAACGGAGATATTTTTCACTAAATTGGGGCCTCCAGGAACTTGTCTGAAGACCTGATCGGTAAAACAAGCTTTGGGTGTTACCTGACTATTAATTTTAGCCAATTTCTTCGACATAGCATGTTAGAAGTTGATACAGTATGTACCTTTCATTTTAACATCAACAATTGTACAATTGAGGTTGTTATATATGTGGCGTAAACTTAAGGTATGCTCTCTTCTTATCTATCTTCCTTTTTGCACTAATAACCATTATGCATAATGTAGTGGTTTTTTTCTTTGGGGAGAAAGAGTACATACAGAACATAAAAGAAGCTTCAAAATTGGACACACGTGTTAGACCATAATCATAATGCCAGATCTAGTCTAGAAGCATGAACACATTAAGAACACTACATTAGGCGGAAAGTGTTACCCTGTCCAAGAGCTTGATCGTCGGCCATTTTGGTTGTTGGTGGAGAGGAAACAGAGGCAGCAACGGCGTTGGCCTGACGGTGTTGTTGCCGGATCAAGTCCCTCCTCCCTTCGGGGCGCCACCGGCACTGTCCGGGGACGGATCTTGAGGTCGCCGTCGCCACGATGATGGGCAGCGACCTTCAGATCGATCCAGCGCCCTTTTGGATCGGTGTTTAGGAAATATGGGGTGGTTTCAACAGAATGAGAACGTTAGCCTCAAAATGTCGCCTTCCACCCCTTTTATATATGGCGCTGTTCGATCTGGGACCGCAACCATGGAGTTGATTGCACCTCCGATCATGGCGCGCATTTAGTGGACCTTGATCAGGCTTTCCATAACCGAAAGAATCAATCTGTTTCCGTTTTATTTGTTTCCCGAAATTTACTGATTCCTTATTTTCGTTTGCCTGACAGATCACTTTCCAACATTCTCCCCTCTGATCGTTAGGCTAACATAAGTCCACTCTTAGTGAGATCAATACAAGAGATGATGAGCAACAACAGTGAATAAAATCCCATTGCCACTCATGTACCTACTATGTATCAATTCACCTTGATAGGATAGCAACATTACTTTAGTCATAATGGGAGTTGGTTGTTTAAATGGCCCGTCCAGGATCAAAGGCTTTCCAATAAACCCATGCCGGCAACATGTTCTTGAAAAATATTGGGAGGTAAGCCTTTAGTTAACGGATCCGCAAGCATTTTCTTAGTACTTATATGCTCCAAATTAATGGTGTGATCCTGGACTCTTTCTCTCACCACAAGATACTTAAGGTCAATGTGCTTGGCAGCCCCACTTGACTTATTGTTGTGTGAGAAGAAAACTGCGGCTTTATTATCGCAGTATAATGTTAGTGGTTTACTTATGCTGTCCACCACTCTTAAACCGGGGATAAAATTTTTAAGCCACATGGCCTGCCCCACAGCCTCATAACATGCTATAAACTCAGCGTACATCGTAGAGGATGTAGTGATCGTTTGTTTGCAACTTCTCCACGATATGGCTCCACTTGCAAGCATGAAGACATATCCTGATGTGGATTTTTGAGAGTCTGCACATCCTGCAAAATCAGCATCTGAATAACCAATTACCTCAAGGTTATCAGTTCTTTTGTACGTTAGCATGTAATGTTTAGTTTCTTGCATATAACGCAAGACTTTCTTAGTGGCCTTCCAGTGCTTCAATCCTGGATTAGATTGAAATCTGCCAAGTAGCCCGGTAATAAATGCTAAATCAGGACGTGTGCATACTTGAGCATACATAATGCTTCCAACAGCTGAAGCATAAGGAATCGACTTCATTTGATCGATCTCTAATTGATTCCTTGGACTTTGGAATGCTCCAAGCTTATCACCCTTTACCACTGGGGCAGCCGTACCAGAACAGTTATGCATATTATATCTCTTAAGCACCTTTTCAATATATGCCTTTTGAGATAATCCAAGCATACTTTTAGTTCTGTCTCGATAAATTTCTATGCCCAAAACATAAGAGGCATCACCTAAGTCCTTCATATCAAAATATGATGATAGAAATCCCTTTGTCTCATGCAGTAAATTTTTATCACTGCTCGCTAATAGGATGTCATCCACATATAATACTAGGATGATGAACATACTCCCCTTGGTCTTTATATATATACAATTGTCCACTTGATTTTCAATGAAGCCAAATTTCTTAACGACTTCATCAAACTTAAGGTACCACTGTCTGGATGCTTGTTTCAATCCATAAATGGATTTCTTAAGTTTGCATCCCATATGTTCCTTGCCTTCTACAACAAAACCTTCTGGTTGAGCCATGTACACATTTTCTTGCAAGTCACCATTAAGGAATGCAGTTTTAACATCCATTTGGTGTAACTCTAGATCATAATGAGCTACAAGTGCCATTACAATTCTGAATGAATCCTTCTTGGAGACAGGAGAGAAGGTCTCGGTATAGTCAATTCCTCCTTTTTGAGTAAAGCCCTTAGCTACAAGCCTTGCCTTGAACCTTTCAATCTTCCCCTTGGAGTCATATTTAGTTTTGTAGACCCATTTACAGCCTACCTTCTTGACTCCATCGGGAATTTCTACTAAGTCCCAAACATCATTAGAGCTCATAGATCTTAACTCATCCTCCATAGCCTCAATCCATTTTTGTGAATTTTCACTCATCATGGCCTCTTTATATGAAGCTGGATCATCCATTTTCCCTATGTCGTTTACGTCTTCACTTATGTACACGACATAGTCGTTAGGAATGGCACTTCTTCTTTCACGTAGTGATCTTCTTATGGGTTGAGGTTCATTATTTTCTTCATGGGACTGTTGAGGCTCCACCTCTTGTTCATTATCAGGTGGGGCCTCATTTGTCCCGGAACCCTCAATTTGTTGCTCGTCCACTATAGGTGCATCCTCAGTTTCAATAATTGCAGGTGCAGCGCCAATATTTTCAGTTGAAGGCGCGGTACCTGCATGAGGTGCAACTACAGTTGTAGGGATAAAATCATCATGATTCATCGGTGAGGAATCAAAGTTCCGAACCTCTTTAAGATCAATCTCCCTTGGAACTGAGCTTACATCACACTCCAAGAACACTGCATGTCTTGTATCAGTAAATTTTGTGGTACGGTCTGGACAATAAAATCGATAACCCTTGGACCTTTCGGGATATCCAATGAAATGACAGCTTATAGTCTTGGGATCTAATTTCCCAATTTGTGGATTAAATATTTTGGCCTCTGCCGGACAGCCCCACACATGGAAATAATTTATGCTAGGCTTCCTACCAGTCCACAATTCATAAGGGGTCTTAGGGACTGATTTACTTGGAACACGGTTAATTATGTGTGCGGCAGTTTTTAACGCCTCCATCCACAAACTCAATGGCAATGTAGAATTACTAAGCATACTTCGCACCATATCCATTAGAGTGCGGTTTCGCCTTTCAGCTACACCATTTTGCTGCGGTTCATAAGGCAGCGAGTATTGAGCGACTATGCCATTCAGTTGTAAGAATTTCGCAAAAGGGCCAGGAATTTGTCCATAAGGGGTATGTCTCCCATAATATTCTCCTCCTCGGTCTGATCTCACCACTTTAATTTTAACATTATGCTGATTTTCTACTTCAGCCTTAAATATTTTAAATTTTTCAAGAGCCTCAGATCGTTCACGTATGGGATAAATGTAACCATACCGGGAGAAATCATCGGTGAAAGTAATGAATGAGTTATAACCATCCACCGTTGTAACATTAAAGGGACCACATATGTCGGTGTGAATAATTTCTAAGACACCCGAACTACGTGTAGCTCCATCTTTCTTGATATGCTTTACAAATTTTCCTTTAATACATTCCACGCAATGGTCTAAATCAGAAAAGTCAAGTGGCTGGAGTATCTCTTCCTTAATGAGACGCTCCATTCTCCCCCTCGAAATATGGCCTAAACGACAGTGCCATAATTTCGAAGAAGTCTCATTTTCACTAGTACTTCTCTTACGCTTATTTGTGACATCGCACACATTCATCACAGGGAAGTCAGTAAGGGATAACATATAGAGCATTCCTTGCCTAGGAGCAAGGCCAACAACTTTATTATTATGTTTAATAATGCACTTATTGTTCCCAAAGACACACTCATAACCCTCATCTTCTAACAAAGCGACAGAAATTAAGTTTCTCTGTAATGAGGGTACAAATAAAACATTATTTAAAATGAGTGTAAACCCGCCATGAAGTTCTAATGGGAGAGTCCCGACGGCTTCAACCTTCGCTTCACGCCCATCAGCCACTTTGAGATTTCTCTCCCCTCTTGTGGTCCGGGCGCCAAGGAATCCCTGTGATGAATTCGTGACGTGCACAGTGGCACCAGAATCAATCCACCACGTGTTTAAGGAATAATAAGTAAAGAAGGACTCGTTAATGAAAGAAATTATGTCATCATTACCTTTCTTAGCGAGCCATGCCTTAAATTCAGAACAGTCCCTTCTTATGTGCCCCCAATCCTTACAATGGAGACACCTAGGACCCTTCTTCTCTTTTGAGGCATCTTCCTCCTTAGGAGCTTCTTTCTTGGGGGGATCATAAGGCTTCTTCCCTTTTCCTTTCTTGTAATGAGAAGCTTTCCCACTAATCTTGCCATGACCAAAATTTTTCTTCAGATCTTGACTTATGAGATTTATAAAGTCTTTATTCTCAGCCCTGAGCCTTTCCTCTTCTTGGCTACATTTTGCAATCAGTTCAGCCAAGGACCACTTCTTATCGCTCCCATTATAATTAATCTTGAAGTTGTCAAAAACACCGGGGAGCGACAACATAATGTAGTGGACAAGATATGGCTCCGGAAGAGGCATCTCAAGATCCTTCAATTTGTTGGAGACATCAATTAACTTAAGGATGTGCTCCCTCACACTTCCACGTCCATCATACTTAGCATGCATCATTTTTGTCATGAGCATGCTAGCATTAGCTTTAGAGGATCCTTGGAAGTGTTCCTCAATTTTGGCCATGAACTCCTTTGCACTTGATGGAGTCTTGGGAAGAGCCCCTCTTATGGCAGGGTTGATAGAGTGGTCCATGATCATTAATGCCACTCTATCAGACCTCTCCCATTGGGCTTTAGCCTTTTCATATTCAGCCATACGGTGTACCAAGGTGGCATCATTATCACCTTCACTTACTGGTACAACAGGCTTGTCTTCACGAAAGGAGTGATCTCGGTCCATAATGGCCAAGATTAGCATTAGTTCACCCTTCCACTTAGTGAAGTTAGTTCCCCCTAGCTTTTCAACACCGTTCATGTAGGTAACGATGCTGGAGGGCGTCATCACTGATCAAATAAATAATGAATGATTAGTAAGGTAAAATTGACATAAATAAAGCATGTAATTAACCTACGTTGGCTTGATTAATTAAACATGCACCAAAATCACACATGAAAATACTTCGCATCACCGTTGGGCAGAAACGAAATATTCATAAACAGTGCGTAGAACGCATAAATAAATCAGCTTTGGCCAGAAATTATTTATACGCAATAACATAATCCCATAATGCAAGTAAATCATAAACAATCTCTAAATAAATTTCCCGTTGGTTCCATTTATTCAGAGACATCATCAGAGAATTTTCTAGGAATTTTACATGATTTTCCATTGCAAATATAATCAATTATGCAATTTATACGAATGAAACAGAAGGAAAAAGAGTCTGGTAAAATAATCTGGAAACATAAATCAGTAACATACTGAATTTTATCACAGGCCGAAAAAAAAAATAGCCGGCAAACGCAGGCCGGATTCAGCCCAGTCTGTCTCAGGACGTTGCGCACCCGTCTGGGCTGACAGCCCATAAAGTCAGCTCCCTCGGTCCCTAGAGATCTGAACCGTTCAACATGATCGACGGTTCTTATCGCGCGCGCCTGGGACAAAACCAATACTTGACATCATCCCGAACCCTAACTTCATTTCACTTTCTCCCTCACCCAGTTATTGCCGTGCGGCGCGAGGCAAGCGAAAAAATTGTGTGCGAGGCGTAGTAGAGCGGGTGTCGCTGGTGCGCTCGTCACTGGGGCTGCTGCCAGGAGGAAACCCTGGAGAGCAACGTGTGCTGTTGGAAAAACCCGCATCATGGAGAAGCCAGGGGCCAGATAAGTCCCGCATTACAATATTAGGGTTTAGGTTTTTGGTTTTTTTTTTTTTTTTTTTTGGATTTCACAGGCTTCCGCCGAACTATGATTAGCAACCGAGGGATTATTCCTTTCATTTTTTTTTAATCCTCGTTCTTCATGCTAACCGAGCTTTATCCCCAAAAAAAAACTTAAGCATAGACCCCAAACCGAGAAAGGGCTAATCTCAGTTGATTAAAACTAACCCTAACCATAAACAAGATCTTCCTGACGTGCAACCATAAAATTAATTCACTAAATAAACAATTAACAGTAACCTAATCATGCATAATCAACTATTAACCGAGAGCAATTAGGCATGACAGGACATCAATCAACTAGAATTAGGCCTAATCAGTGACGTTAACCCAAATAAAACATAATATTACTTCATCAACCAATCAACCGAGGCAATAAAACGTAAACCTCTAGGCACAGGATCATTCTAAGGTTCAAGATCCAGACTAGCATGGCTCTGATACCACATGTTAGACCATAATCATAATGCCAGATCTAGTCTAGAAGCATGAACACATTAAGAACACTACATTAGGCGGAAAGTGTTACCCTGTCCAAGAGCTTGATCGTCGGCCATTTTGGTTGTTGGTGGAGAGGAAACAGAGGCAGCAACGGCGTTGGCCTGACGGTGTTGTTGCCGGATCAAGTCCCTCCTCCCTTCGGGGCGCCACCGGCACTGTCCGGGGACGGATCTTGAGGTCGCCGTCGCCACGATGATGGGCAGCGACCTTCAGATCGATCCAGCGCCCTTTTGGATCGGTGTTTAGGAAATATGGGGTGGTTTCAACAGAATGAGAACGTTAGCCTCAAAATGTCGCCTTCCACCCCTTTTATATATGGCGCTGTTCGATCTGGGACCGCAACCATGGAGTTGATTGCACCTCCGATCATGGCGCGCATTTAGTGGACCTTGATCAGGCTTTCCATAACCGAAAGAATCAATCTGTTTCCGTTTTATTTGTTTCCCGAAATTTACTGATTCCTTATTTTCGTTTGCCTGACAGATCACTTTCCAACAACACGTAGCCTTATGCAAATCATAGCTGGTAGAAAAAAAAAATCTTCATGGAACACTATTCAAGCTCTTAATACCACTTCTCACGTAATTCTCGAATGAAAGTTAGAAGCATAATTTTTGGAGATAACAGGTTATAATATACGTGATATACTCAAGAGCCCACCAAAGACTCAAGGAAAGCGACGGAATGGTTCACATGATCGTTCTTGTTCACGCCGTAGCTGCTGCGATACATCTAGCCAACGAGCACATGCATGATAGTGTACTACGGTTCATGCCTCCTTGAGCGTGTTCTAGGACCGTCACCGCTTCGTGTAGTCCAAAACGACCTCAACGAGAGGCACTCACTCGTCTGCCTGCATCTCGCATGCCAGTATGCCACCACCAAATCCTACAACTTCACCCATTTGGATCTAGCGTCAGCGGCATTCCTTGCCTTATCAAGTGGGGCGGTGGATGACCTTCCTCTCATTGCCCCCGAGGGGACGAATAATCGGAGGCCGAGGGTGGAGGGGCGGAGCACAGAGCATATGACCGCGGTGAGGCCAGGAGCTCGACCGCTAGCGGGCGGCGGCACGCGAGAAGAGACCAGATGCTGACGACAAAATCGGTGTACCGGTGTATCGGTAATGGTTTCTCTCTATTTGGGCTATAATCCTTTTTTTATTTGGCCCGGTAATAATTTTTCTCGATTCGATTACAACCTAACATAAACAAATATGGGTAATGTTTTTCCTTAGCTTTGTAATATGATACTAAAGTAAGCCCGACCAAATAGTTTCAAAATTTCACACAAGTTGATTGAGTGATGTCACTAGATTAACTAGATTAACAAATAAAACAACTTAAAAATAAAGATTTATAGGATAAAATTTAAATACTATGAAATAATTTTCTTGACGAAGAGAATATACAGCGTATCCCCATATATAAAATATAACTAAAACAACTTGAAATCATGTATACAAAAACTAACTCCACCAAAAACAAATTTAAAATATCGAAACCCATCAGCAAACTGGTATGTATATACGTAAAAAAGAATAAAACAACCTCCGTTATCCAAAAGACGCACACAAATAAACAGTGTACGTGCAAAAAGAGAAGAAAACAGATTACGTGGCAATCATAAAAAAACCATTGACCTCTGATTATTTTTTGCAAACATGAAACTTGCCAATCTGTTACGTAATTAGCTATATATTCTAATTGCCAATCTCTCTCTAATATATAGCGCCCTCATGGTTTTAGGGTACACAGTTTGTACTTTATTTTTTGTTCAGGGAGTACTTATCTTGTAATTAGCTACAATGTCTGTCACGGTACCACCCGGAGACAATGCAAGAACATACGTAAGGACTGGCGACGACAAAGATTATATATATATATATAAATGCTATTATATATACACCTAGGGTGTATAATAGCTATTATACACCCGGTTGAGCAACCGAGCAAACAGTACGCGCGTTGAACACACGGCGCAACTGGCTGAGTCTGCAACCGACGCAACACGCCGCAGTTACCGACCGAGCCCATTAACCGACGCAATCCAGTGGCCCATACCGAGCGTGGAATTTAATTGCCAGCATGCAGCCCGCAGACGGATCCAGCCCATTAACTGGCGCCCCATCGTGGAACCCGAGGCCTAACCGCGATAGTGGCTTTTTCCCCTCTTCCGCGGTTGTGGCGGCGACACCCGCATTCATTCTCTGTGCCCCTCTTCCCGACAACCGCCGTCTGGTTAAATCGCGAGCGCGTCAGAGGCGAAGGTGAAGGCAACGGCGACAACAACGACGGCGACGGCCTCAGCGACGACGAAGGCAGGTGCGTTCCCAAACATTTCAAAGATTACGGCTGTTTTATCCACCATGAGCGCGTCTGCGACCGCGACGACGACGACGCACGGTTGTCACGGCGACGGCGGCGACGACTCTATGTGAAGCAGAAGTTTGGTCATAAATTGATTTCCGTCAATAGTTGGCCACTGGCGAGTTGGATGTTATACACGTTTGAGTTAGCATTCTGCAATACCTAGGTTTTGTTGCTGCTGGACTTGCTTCTATATGGTGTATAGTCTGCGTTTGTTTGTGTGAATGTTTTAATAAGGGTCTTTGTTGTTGATTTAGAGTACATCTCGTGTAGGGGGTGGTGATTTTTTTATTGTGTGCATCCTGTGTTTATTGTTTTTTCTTACTGAAGAAGTAGTGTTTGGCATGGCCGTTGGTGATTTTTAGTCAGCAGTCTATTCACTCATATGTGTTAATAAAAGTCTGGTTGTTGGTATGGAGTACATTTTTGTAGGGGGTGATTTTTTTTAGTAGGGCTAACACGGGTTTATTGTTTTTTTCATTGAAGAGGAAGTGTTCGGCATGGTTGTTTGTTATATTTAGTCAGTAGTTTATTCACTCATATGTGTTAATAAGTGTTTTGTTGTCGAACATTTCGCGTAGGGGGTGATTTTTTTATTTGGGTTAACATGTGTTTATTGTTTTTTCAATGAAGAAGTAGTGTTCGGCATGGTTGTTGGGGATATTTAGTCAGTAGTTTATTCACTCATATGTGCTAATAAGCATTTTGTTTATTGGCTTGGAGTACATTTTCGTGTAGGGGGGTGATTTTTTTATTAGGCTTAATCTGTGTTTATTGGGTTTTTCATTGAAGTAGTAGTGTTCGGCCTCGCTGATGGTGATATTTAGTTAGTAGTCATACTCAGTAGCTGTGTTCAACAACATACTAGTTACTAGAGTATAGACATAATTACAGGTGACGATGATGTCACACGGTTACGATGGTGACATTATAAATGGTGACTATTGGACATGTGAATGTCTTCGCGTTAATTGTCTGTTTTTGTATTACATGTTTGGCTAGGGTTGGCGGGATGTTTTTAAATATGTTGGTAACGTTTTGTGTTAGTAGATACCATATTTTTTAGGTTTAATTTTTGTTATATATGATATACTTTCCGTGTACTATATTTCTTGCGAAGGGTTTTAATATGTTTTGATGTTGAGTTGTGGAGTACAAGTGGGAAAGGGGATGAGTTACAGTAGGTTAATATTTTTATTTGTTTCAATCTAATTGGTCAGCTTTTTATAGTATATGATATGATGTATTTTTATTGGCATTAGGGTGTGTTATTTTTTGTTTTAAAGAATTGTTTACCTTTTTTAATTGTGCAGGATAAGTTCTACCTGAAATCATGAGTGATAAGGTAAATCAGAAGGTACGGACGGCGGTGAGGAAAGTACCACTTTCGAGATTCGAGACGCCTTTGAAAATACAACGGCCTTCTTTGCAACATGGTAACGTTTCGTCTGGAGATGATGATTTCGTTGTCGTGGGACAGCAGGACATGGAACAAACAAATGTGGAAAAGGTATATTATTTATGGGCAGTTATCATGTTCAGTAGCTATCAGGTTTTATTGATGTTTGCTCAGTTTTTTGTGTACGAATTTATTTATGAGCCCAATTTGTATGTGTAGTAGACTTAAGTTTTTTTTCTGATTCCTTATCATTATTTTGCATACACTGCACCTTCTAATTACTAATTTTTTCCAAGTAGTTGTATGCACAATATGTCTTATGTAGTCAGTAGTATTTTTGCTCAGTAATTGTTTTGTTATGCATAGGGGAAGAAAAGGGATGGTATGAAGTCAAAGGCTACAAAATCACCACATCGAAAACACGTTAATGTGGAAAAGGTATACCTTAGATGATTCTAGATTTTCTGCATTTTCATATTCGATTCGTCTCAGTATTTTTACCGATATCTTATCAATATTTTCATATTTAGTATTTTATATGAGGTCAGCTTTTATGTTCAATAGGTAACAGTATTTTTGTATGGTTGTATTATCAGTATATTTATGGTTAGTATTTTTTAATACTATTTTTTAAGTATATTTTTGCACAATATGCTTATGTATCCAGCAGTTTTGTTTGTTAAGTACTTATTTGTTTATGTGTAGGGGAAGAAAATGAATTATCTGACGACAAGGTGCGCACTTTCGTTGGTCGTTGGTTTGCGTAATAGCCTGCACCACGAGTTAGAAGAGAGTGTGAGGAACATTGGGTTCGGACACATTCTTGATTTTAAATTGGATGGTATCGATGATAGGGCTCTCGCATTTTTTTTGATGAACCATATACGGGACGAGCCTTTGAGCATCGTGGTGGGTAGCAAGGTTCTACCCATTAATGCTGCTGCTGTCCATGCTGTATTGGGGATTCCCATAGGTGGTGTCAAGGTTCCGTCATATTCCCTAGCTGACAAAAAAAGGACTCAATGAATTGAGAAGTATTTGTGTTCAGAACGGAATGAAAAAATTATTTAGTAATAGGTCTAAGGTGCATGGCAACATGAAAAGTTTTGCGGGGTTACAGAAAAACGATGTACTGAGATGGGTTATAGAGTCATTTGCATCATCTGGATCAAATGATGTTTGGACTCTTCAGTGCTTCATGATGGCAGTTTTCAATGCTCTGATGTTTCCAACAAGCGTCCTCAATATCAATGGGTTAGATTTTTTGTACTGCAAAGAAATTATGCGTATGGGGGAATTTGATTGGTGTCAAGCTGTTGTGGACGACATACGTGACAAAGTGGACAGGTGGAGGAAAAACAGAGATAAAGCAACTCCACTTGTACAAGGATGCATTGCATTTATAATGGTATGTTTAAATGATCTATGAAGCATTTTTTGTTCATTGCATGCTTTATTATATTTATTACTTACGCATGCTGCAAATCGACAAGTCTTTTTTGTGTTTGGTATGTTTTTATTCAGTTGTTATTGGCAGTTTTATGTTCAGTAGTTTTTTATATGGCTGACATGTGCAGTGCAGTAGGGGGTTTTTCATTGTTTACGATTTCCTATTTTTTAATGTATCATTATAGCCGTTTGTTTAAGTTTTATACATTTTCCTAACAGATATACTATCTAGACAATTTGGAGTGCGATGATATGATTGCTGATTTTGTATCAATTCCAAGAGCAAGATTTTTTACCAGCGTAATTATTGAAAAAATTGCATCAGCCGATCGGGAATCACATGACGGATATCTATCATATGGCAAACTACCGGTAGGTGTGCATTTTACATTGAGGAAGTTTACATATAGTAGTATACTTTTTTCATTTCAGCTAGACAACATCAATGCAATACATATGTGTTTTTATTATGTATGCTGAAATTGTACAACAAAGATAGATGAAGTGGCTACTAAATGTTTTCATCACTATATATGCAATCAATATCAGTGTTAGAATGAAACATATATTGAATTGATTGGTGTATGGCGCATTTTTACGTTTATTTGTTGTTTGTCGCTTTCATTGCAGTTGAAAGAGAGAAATGGCAGTTGTTACGCAAACATAGGTGATGGGCCAGGGGGGCAGGGGCATGTGTTAGAATCTGGGACCTCTTCAGCTGGGTTTCTTTATGGGAAGGCAGCTGGTGTTGTGAAGATCCATCCTGCTGCTAAAGCTAAGAGGGACCATACTGTTAAAGAAAAAGGAGTTAAACATCATGATAAACATAGGAGTCCCCCCGCCGATGATAATACTAAGAGATCCAAGTCTAAAGGACAGTCCGCGAGCAAAACGATGGAGTATCGACATATTCCATATGGTTTTCTTCACCTTCAACCTTTGTTACGTGGTCTAGGTGATCATATATCTGATGGACAGCAGAAAATAGAATTTCTATCTGCTTTGGAATTGCATGACAAGGACGTAGATGATGCTATAATTAAAATTAATGAAGCACATAAAGATATCGAGGAGGCACAACAAAAGTTTGCATCTGAGATTAAGCATATGTTTGGTGATCTAGTAGGTTATTCGCTGAATACAGAATCACAACGAGATGTTCGCCGCAAACTCCGTGCTGAGGTCAGTAGTTTTTGCATTCAGTAGTTATGTGTTGTTCCCTTTTTGTGACTGTTCATAATATGCCAGGGGGTGATTTTTTTTTGTACAGAGACCGCTTGGTGTTAGTTCACTTAATGTAAAACGGAAATCTCAGATTCCACGAGAGGTGTCCCCAGAACACACAGATAGTGGTGATGATTGTCCAGAGGTGAGTTATTAAACTTGTTAGTTTGATATATTACATCTAGACATACTCAATTACTATTCAGATAACTATTGAACAATATAGTAGTAGTCAGCTCAGTTTTATAATCTTTTTTTTGTTTTCCAGATTGTTGTTGAACGCTCGCCACAATTATCAGCAGGACAGTCTTCATTTGAGCAACAGGAGGCGGCACATGCACCATCAGATACGCATGTACAACATGAGGTAGAACAGACAGTGACAGTTGAAAGTGAACATGAGGAGGTAATACACGCAACATTACATACTGCTGTTCAGCATGAGGGAACAGAGTTAGGTGTGGATGCAAGAGCTCAACAGGAGATATTAACTCCCGCGACAGATACGCCAGTCCAACATGAGCCAACACAACCAGAGGCAACCACTGTTGAACATGTTGAGGTAGAACTGCTAGCAGCTGATACAACAGATGAAGTTATACGTGAGTCAGATACGTGTGTTCAACGTTCCGGTGTGTTTGATGGTGATTTCAATTATGAAGATTGGAATGAGGTTGGCAACATTCTGCGTGAACTCAATGAAGATCCTACACAGGTATCTCTCCGTAAGGAGTATGATATTAAGGAAGCTGTTGCACTCACTGGAGAGAAGGTATTACTATCAGCGTGGTAATTTAACATTAGTAGTAATTGGCTAGTATGTTTTATGTACTCATGCAGTAGATGTGTTTTTTTCAGTAGCAGGTGTTGAGTTTAGTGAATCTAAATTACAACTGTTTCCAGTACTTTTTCAATGTTGTGGAGCTAACTATTTTCAATCAATTTTGTGTAGGAAAAGGCTAAAAAAATTATATCGGCAAGAAAATTGAAGTCCAATACTAAGAAGGCTACACGCGCAAATAAAAGAAAGATCACACACGCTAGGAGGATGAAGGAAGTTAAATCAGTTGAGAAAAAAATTAAGAAATCTATTTCTGTATCCTAAAGACTTAGGTGTGGACGCCACTTTTGTTTCATCTAGTTTGGATGTACAAATGAAAATTCCATCGCCATTCAAGCCACCATATGTACCGCGGCAACCTCCAGACACTACTTTGGTGGTTGCATTGAAGACACTGATCTTCACCAACGACTCCTTTGAAATGTAAGATCTTAGTAAACTTTGTTTCATTGTTTTATTTTCTCCTTAATGTGTAGTTGTTAGTGGTACATTACATTAGTAGGTTCGGCTTTCACATTCAGTATTTACAGTTTTATGTTTGATGTGTTTTGTTATACTCATCCAGTATTTTTGTTGCACTAGTTTTTTAGTCCATACTCAGTATTTAGATCTAGTATTTTTTTACTCTTGTGTTCGATGTTTTTTCTTATTATTTTTTTAATATAACCATGCCACATAGATAGTTGGTAATTTTTTTTAATCCAGGAGGACACTTATTAAATATCGTGAAAACCTTCCGTTGGGCACTTTCTCGAGTTTATTGATAGTATCTTCGAAAAAGGACTTGATCAATTCATTTCGGGAGGGGAAGGAGTGCGAGTGTTGTTTCATTGATCTTTTCGGTAAATGCATTATTGATGATGATAAAGAGATCAGGAGACGATGTTCAGGATATAGGGTTATATTGCCAACATTCATATCGGTAAGTATGTTTCATTAATTTTTTTCAGCAACAGCGCAATTTGGTTGTTTGACCTATCTTTTGATTTGGATTTTATTATGCAGCAAATCATCCTATTCGAGAATTACACATCAGAGTCACAATATGATGAAAACACCGTACCCTCATTGCTGGACGAACGCTTGAAGGCGCATGATTTACTGAATGCATCCCTGGTCAGTACTTATATAACAATTTTTTCAGTAGTTGCATAGTAATTAATTCTATTATATTTGTTCAGTTGTTTTTATATTAGTTAGTTAGTTTTTCAGAAGTACTCATCTAGTAGGTGTTACAATGACATTTTACAGGTATTTCTACCGGTGCATAGTCGTGGTCATTGGACAGTTTACTGCGTTAATATGATCCATCATCAAATTGACATTTTAGACTCATACCCATGGTCATCGGAAGTTGAGAGAAACAATTATCACGCATTTGTATGCGTACGTATCCGGGATCGATTAAACAATGCTTTCCAACGATTTACTCATGGTATGTTCCCGGATTTCAGCAGTTGGGGTCTCCCGTACATAGATGTACCCAAGCAAGTGCTCGTAAACGATTGCGGGTTTTTTGTTATGCTATTTCTGGAACACTATGATGGTGAGCACCGTAAGTTTGATGTGCCGATAATTCCGGTGAGTCTTCTTTTTTCATGTCTTGTTAACCTGCAATTTTAACAAACACATTCTTTATTTTCTTTTTTTTGAAACATATTGAGATTTGTGTTTTGACTGTCTGTGTAGGAGAAGGGCACACAATACAGGGCTGAGTTGATGTATTATTTGTTTTTCCAGAAGATGAATGAAGCCAGGGGGCCATCTCTTGAATTGTTTGAACTTCTTGCACCAGGTAAAACAGAGTACAATGTAATCGAAGGTACAGAATAAAATAATTTTTTTTGCTTTGGGCAATTGAAGGTATAGTATATTTTTGTGTCTGTCGGTATCGTATTTTTCATTTGTCAACATACTGAGCTGGTTTTTTTTGTGTAAAGGTACACAACAAATCATCGATTCGTCTGATGCCACGAAAGTTGGGGTTGCTTCATGCGATGTTGAGAAAGACGATGTTGCTTCACGTGATGAATAGGAAGATGTTGCTAGAACCAATTTGGTGTAGGCCACAGAGACGTAGAATTGATTTTTAGTTGTATGGGCTGTAATGACCTTTTCAATGTGTAAACCGATGTATTTCGTACGGTCCAAGCAGATATTGTGATGTTATGTTTGCTATGTAATATGTGTTACCTTTTCGAATTTTGGTACAGTGTGATGATGAATATCGAGTATAAGTAACTATATATGTTGTTATGTCAGTACGTATATGCTGAGCAGTAACAGGTGTAGTACGGTATGTATATTCATATAGTAGCATAATTCTGGAGATTAGTTTGTAATAGAGTTGTCCAGTAGCTCATTAGTAGCTATTCAGTAGAATTATCAAGCAAGTTGAATAGATGCGGTATTTAGTACAACAATATATATGGAGTGATGATTATGAGGTTTGTGTTGTGACCAATTTGAAGTTGATCACAGTCATGTAGTACTGACGTTTTAGACGTATGGAGTAATTTTTTCTTGCGCAAATTGATGTAGTGGGTACGTTCGTAGCAGTTTGTGTATTTTCTATGTTCAGTAGTTTAAGTATTTTTTAATTGAGGGTTTATCAGTATATTTATACTTTTCACTTCCTATCACTTATGTTTGTTTAACTGATGTAGCTCAATTGTGTTTTCAGTTATTTGCATTTTTATTCAGTTTTTTGTTTTCTATGCATGTGGAAAGAAATTGGAAGGAAGACATAAAGAATAAAAAACAACCTATTCGGAAATTCGCAAACGTGGAAAAGGTATGCCATTTTCATGTTCAGTAGTTTTTATTTTGATATGTATGTTAAGTATATTTTATATTCAGTAATTTGCTGAGTTATTTTTCATGTTCAGTATTGTTCAGAGTTTTTATTTGATGTCTTTCTCAGTGCATTGCTGCTCAATACTTGTTTTTTATGCATTGTCAGTATATTCATATTCAGTATTTTATTTGAGTTCACCTTTAATGTTCAATAGTTCTCAGTATTTTTTTTGATACATTATCACTACATACATACTCAGTATTTATATATACTACCCCTTGTATTGCTCAGTAGATGTTGAACAACATGCTTCATGTTTCAGTAGTTGTTGTCCATTATTTTTTTATGCAGTAAATCTTCATGCTCAGTCATTTAAGTATTTTTATTGATGTTTTCTAAGTATATTCATACTTTTTCACTTCCCCAACACTTGTTTTTTTATTTAACTGATGTTGCTCAATATGTTACTCAGTTGTTTTTTTCTATGCATGTGGAAAGAAATTGGAAAGAAGACATAAAGAATAAAAAACAATCTATTCGGAAATACGCAAACGTGGAAAAGGTATATTCTGTATGAGGCCATCCCTCATGTTTCAATAGTTTTATTTTTTATGTAAGTTAAGTATGTTCATATTCAGTATTTTTTGTAAGTTTATTTTCATGTTCAGTATTTTTCAGAGTTTTATTTGATATCTTTATCAGTGCATTGCTGCTCAACACTTGTTTTTTTATGCATAGGGAATCATTTCAATATTGAAACGACACAAAGATTACAAAATCACCAGCCCAGAAACATGCATTATGGAATAGGTATATTTTGTCTTGGTTTGGGGTTCATACATCAATAGTTCCATAATGTTTATTGATGCATTCTCAGTATATTCATATTCAGTATTTTATTTGAGTTCACATTTAATGTTCAATAGTTCTCAGTATTTTTTTGATATATTATCACTACATATATACTCAGTATTTATATATACTACCCCTTGTATTGCTAAGTAGATGTTGAACAACATGCTTCATGTTTTCAGTAGTTGTTATTCAATACCTTTTCATGTTCAGTATTGTTCAGAGTTTTTTATTTGATGTCTTTCTCAGTGCATTGCTGCTCAATACTTATTTTTATGCATTCTCAGTATATTCATATTCAGTATTTTATTTGATTTCACCTTTAATGTTTCAATAGTTCTCAGTATTTTTTTGATACATTATCACTACATACATACTCAGTATTTATATATACTACCCCTTGTATTGCTCAGTAGATGTTGAACAACATGCTTCATGTTTCAGTAGTTGTTATCCATTATTTTTTTATGCAGTAAATCTTCATGCTCAGTCATTTAAGTATTTTTATTGATGTTTTCTCAATATATTCATACTTTTTCACTTCCCCAGCACTTGTTTTTTTATTTAACTGATGTTGCTCAATATGTTACTCAGTTGTTGTTTCCTATGCATGTTGAAAGAAATTGGAAAGAAGACATAAAGAATAAAAAACAATCTATTCGGAAATACGCAAACGTGGAAAAGGTATATTCTGTATGAGGCCATCCCTCATGTTTCAGTAGTTTTATTTTTTTATGTATGTTAAGTATGTTCATATTCGGTATTTTTTGTAAGTTTATTTTCATGTTCAGTATTTTTTAGAGTTTTATTTGATGTCTTTATCAGTGCATTGCTGCTCAACACTTGTTTTTTTATGCATAGGGAATCATTTCAATATTCAAACGACACAAAGATTACAAAATCACCAGCCCAGAAACATGCATTATGGAATAGGTTTATTTTGTCTTGGTTTGGGGTTCATACATCAATAGTTCCATAATGTTTATTGATGCATTCTCAGTATATTCATATTCAGTATTTTATTTGAGTTCATATTTAATGTTCAATAGTTCTCAGTATGTTTTTTGATATATTATCACTACATATATACTCAGTATTTATATATACTACCCCTTGTGTTGCTAAGTAGATGTTGAACAACATGCTTCATGTTTTCAGTAGTTGTTGTTCAATACCTTTTCATGTTCAGTATTGTTCAGAGTTTTTTATTTGATGTCTTTCTCAGTGCATTGCTGCTCAATACTTGTTTTTATGCATTCTCAGTATATTCATATTCAGTATTTTATTTGAGTTCACCTTTAATGTTCAATAGTTCTCAGTATTTTTTTGATACATTATCACTACATACATACTCAGTATTTATATATACTACCCCTTGTATTGCTCAGTAGATGTTGAACAACATGCTTCATGTTTCAGTAGTTGTTGTCCATTATTTTTTATGCAGTAAATTTTCATGCTCAGTCATTTAAGTATTTTTATTGACGTTTTCTCAATATATTCATACTTTTTCACTTACCCAGCACTTGTTTTTTTATTTAACTGATGTTGCTCAATATGTTACTCAGTTGTTGTTTCCTATGCATGTGGAAAGAAATTGGAAAGAAGACATAAAGAATAAAAAACAATCTATTCGGAAATACGCAAACGTGGAAAAGGTATATTTTGTATGAGGCCATCCCTCATGTTTCAGTAGTTTTATTTTTTTATGTATGTTAAGTATGTTCATATTCGGTATTTTTTGTAAGTTTATTTTCATGTTCAGTATTATTCAAAGTTTTATTTGATGTCTTTATCAGTGCATTGCTGCTCAATACTTGTTTTTTATGCATAGGGAATCATTTCAATATTCAAACGACAAAGATTACAAAATCACCAGTCCATAATGTTTATTGATGCATTCTCAGTATATTCATATCCAGTTTTTTTGTAAGTTTATTTTTCATGTTCAGTATTTTTCAGAGCTTTACTTGATGTCTTTATCAGTGCATTGATGGTCAATATTTTTTATGCACATGGAATCATTTGAACATTCAAACGACAGAGATTACATAATCACTGGCCCGGAAACATGCATTATGGAATAGGTATATTTTTCTTGGTTTCGGTTCATACATCAATAGTTATATTAGGTGTATTAATGTATTATCAGTATATTCATAATCAGTATTATATGTGAGTTCATATTTAATGTTCAATTGTTCTCAGCATTTTTATTGATATAGTATCAGTACATTCATACTCAGTATTTATATATATTACCTATCGTGTTGCTCAGTACATCTTGAACAACATGCTTGATGTTTTCAGTTGCCGTTGTTCAGTAATTTTTTTATGCATTAATTTTTCATGTTTAGTTGTTAAGTATTTTTATTGAGGTTTTTTCACTACTTGTTCAGTAGTTAACATTATATAGTCATTAGAATTCAACACCGACGGAATAGATACAACATTCAGTATAATAATGTGATATATTTTCCCAGTAAAAGCATCCAGTATAATCCCGTAGCAAGAATTGTTATGGATTAATATTTTTTACTAGTAGCATAATTTTTCACTAGATTTGATTTTTCATTACAACTAGGTAAGTTGTATTGTCAACCATAACAAAGTAAAAATCAACAATCTGTATATATCAGTCATCATCTCCAGATATAGTGTCATCAGCATCTTCACCACTTAACGAGCACTCATCGGTCATATCAGCTACAGTTTGACTGACTCGCGGTGTGGTTTTTGTGAACTGACTGCTGCTTTTTGTTCTGCAAAAGAATTAACTTTGTCAGAATGTGCTTATATATAGACTTGGTGTATACTATAAGAACTTGGTAGTTATAGAATTATACTGTTTAGTCGTATGTTGTGCAGTTGATATGGTGTCATCACCCACTATTGCTTGCACCCCTTTTGCTCCACTGCCCTTTGGTCTACCACGTGGTCTTTTTGGAACTTCTACTCGCTCTTTCCCACATGTTCTTGAGTTGTGCCGTCCTCTCTTTCCACATGTACTACATCTTTAAATATTTTTTCTTTTCATATCTTGTATGAGGTTCCGGAACATCATCCATACAATTCCCCCTCTTACGAGAACCTTTTGTTGTTGACACAGGTGGAGCTGTAGCAGAAATGTCAATATGTTCTTCTATATTATTTTGGGATGCAACATTTGCACCAGCCATTGGACCCATGTCGTGGGGTATCGCATCTATCACGGCACGTGCATCTTTGATTAGATGTATTGCTGTGTCCATAGCCTAATTCAGGTAAATTCAATGTCGAAAAGGTGTTAATTCAATAGATACATCGCATCAGTAGTAAAATGGGGTAACATCAATAAAGTAGTTCAAGTAATAATTATGCAGTGCAAATAGAATATATTGTATAACTACTAGTAGTTGTTCAACAAATGGATATACGTAAGTAGTAATAGCCCTTCAATAGCACGGTCATCAACTCAAGTATGAAGTTTTTTTATATCAACATATCAATGCATTTTTTAACAGCAATTAAATAGCCAATCATCAATTTGAAAATGATCCAGCAAAACTGTATACAAGCATGAAATAGCAAAGTATATTGTACCTGCGCGGACATGATTGCCGAATTTGCCAGTGCAAAAAGATCCTTTAGTATCACTGACGACCTATACGATTTTGTTGCGCCATTTGGTCCAACAAATAGGTTGTCATGTCTGTCAAAGCAAGTGCTCACCTTTGGGTTTCTCGAATAGCGCTTTAGTATGTATTTTGATGGTATGTGCTCAACAAAAAGATGGGTCAATGCACAAATCACATGTGGACAGAAGATACCTGCACACAATAAATGTTATGATTATTCTATTTTTATCATATTTTAACGCATATAGTCAGAATATGACAACAATTTATTGTGTGTAGTAGCGTTATCAATGGAATGGTATGGAGAGAGGCGCACCTGTGTGCTCCCAACACATACAATCACAGTTGAAAACAGAGTTTTCAGGGTTATCCGTATCAGCGATAGCTTTCACCCAGTATTCATGTTGAATCCATGGAAAGTCAACTGTTTTGTTTCTATGCTCAATGAAAAAATACCCAGGTTTGTTGTTGTCTGCTCGCAAACGGAAAGAGGTACTGGCGCGTCTTTTTTGCCTAAATTTTTTATAGACATTTCTTGAGTATACCCTGCTCAGTTGTTCCTCGTAGCCATAATGTGTATCCAACACATTGGGTGCCTGCAAACACCAACCACCTAACTATTATCACACAATGTCATGTTTTTTTGGACATATTGATATAGTAGTTTATAAGATATCAACATTAGTTATTTTAGTAGTAATAATCAATAGTGTAATTTCTACAAAAAATTTATTAAGACCGTACGATTAATGGGTTGGACTTATTCAGTAGAATTCAATAGTTCATCAGTAATACAATTCAATTACATACTTATTCAGTAGAGTTCTAGAGATCGCATATTTTTGTAGTCACAATATCTGCAAAAGTATTTCAATTGCAAAAAATACTTTATCATAGCAATAGAACTTTAAATATAATAGTAGTGTTTTCTAATTCAGTAGTTTGTAAGATTCCCATCAGTAGTTTTTTAGTATTAGGAATCAGTAAATCTATCTTAGCCAGTAATAACATTCAAGGATATTTGTTAATTCCATAGTGCAGTAGGAATTTGGACATTAGATTTTCCCAACCTGAGAGTTGAAGGCCTCCTGTGCCTCATTCTCCTTTGTGTGCTCCAATATCTCAAGGAATTTCTTCGCAAATTCATGTATTGGTGTAGAATTGTCTACATACCCGCTTTTAACAGTTGAGTTAACACTTTCACTCCTTTGTGTTGAGGTCAATGGGCCACAGTATACTTCTTTGAAATATGTTGTAACCCACATATGTCTGCCTTCGTAAAGGTTCTGAAATGTTATTGATTCTTGCAGTGAGAAATCACCAACCATATTGCCCCATGCATTCTCAAACTCATGTGGAGTGAGTGGGTGGTTGATTACAGTGGTGAGCCTTTCACACAACCCTGGGTGTTGCTTATATAGCTTGTTTAATGCGTCTTCGTGCTTCCTGATCATATGCCATCTACAGTTCCTATGGCATGTTTGTTTAAACACTGCAGGTATTGCTTTGGCCATCGCATTGTCCTGATCTGCAACATTTTTCCGATGCATGTTGGTAACAATGTGAAACATACATCATATATTTTTATTCTGGTAGCATATATATATACAGTACAAATGATGCAGTAGTTTATAAGAGAACATTAGTAGCATAATACGCAGTATAAAATGATTCAGTAGATTGTAAGAGTGTTATTTAGTTTTAGTTGAAGTAATACATGTAAAAATTATTATGGGGTCTTTACCAACCATGCATTCATGGAATGTGCTAAATAACCATTCAAATGTATCCGCACGCTCATCTCTTAATAGTGCTTGTCCAAAAACTATGTTTTGGAGCTGGTTATTGAAGCCAACGAACATTGCAAGAGGCATGTTGTACTGGTTGGTCCTGTAGGTTGTATCAAATGTAACGACATCTCCATAATCTGCAAATGCAAATAATCATGAGACAGAACAATTCATATTTAATTTTTTTTGGAAATACCAATTCAGTCTAGTATGCATCAGTTTTTAAAAATATAGTTTCTGAGTATAGGAGCATTACCTGCAAAGTCCCATTGCTGGCTTGCATGACTCCAGAACACATTTCGTACGACGTTCTTATCATCAAAGTGGAACTCAAAGAAGAATTGATGATTGTTTTTTTGCATTCTTTGAAAAAAGTCTGGAGCTTCAGAATATCACCTGTTTGATCCTCACGAATCAGTGCAGCTCTTCTGCAAAGCATATATGCAAAATAATATTTCAATTGTGAGTCAGCATTAGTAAAGCATTACACAACAATTTATATTGTTCAGTATAAAATAAGCGGTCAACATTTTTTTTGGATGTTTTGTTTCAGTGTTTTACCTGTTTTGGATATCTCTTTCAGTCAAACACAGATTGTCTATTCCTCCAACAACAGTTTTAAGGATGCTCATCACCGTAGAATGTCTCGCTTTGCTCTTGAGAGCGATGTCAACTATGTGCATCAACCCAGGATCACGGGTTTTATGGGCTTGCATTCTTCTCGTCATACGAGGTGAGCGGGTTAACAGATGATTGTGTTCAAGTACAATTTTGCTAAAGAATACATGGCCATCTGCTTTCGTACGTCTCGCATGCACCATTGCTTTGCACCCTATTCTTTTACTTGTTTTTTCCCGTACACGGTCCATGACATTGATTGCTTTGTGTTTTCCTTCAAATGAGCAAGTATAATCTTATCCAAGAACTCGTTTTTTGTTCTTTCTGACAGAGAACCCAACAAGATGAGCGTAGTTAACGTAGAATTGAAATGCGTGTTCCATATCACCAAATTCCAAATCAAATGTTGGTACAAATTTTGGGTCAACTGTATCATCCTGTTCAAATGCAACATTAAAATTATGCTATTTTCCACGCAAAACAATTGTTAGTATTTATATACAAATTCAGTTAACACAATCAATGGTACTCACATGAGTGACAGATACAACTACTTCTGGTGTTGTTAGTTGTTCAGAAGATAGGCTTTGTGGAGGTGGTTTCATAGGTTTATGCCTTTCACTTATATCACACCAAGGCGGACTAACCGAGATGGGTTCGACATCAACAACATCAGGGGGTGTTGCTGAAACATCCACACTCATTATTTCCATCATTGACAGATCCTTTGTTCATATATTTCAACCCTGTAGAACATTCATAACAATTATTGATATATTATGGGTAGTTTATCAGTAGGTTAGCAGATATAGTACTAAGTAAAAAATAGCAATTGAGTAGTTCTTTTTTTATTAGTAGGAGATTTTTTCAATCCAGGAAAATTGACTTCAGCAACTATAATACCCAGTAAAACAATAGCAATCTAGTATTTTTTTCTCACCAATAAGTTTTATCATTGCAGCAAAAATGATTCAGTGGAACTTGAAAGAGCTCATCAGTAGTTTTAGTAGTAAAAAATAGCATTTGAGTAGTTCTTTTTTAAGAAGATTTTTTCAAAGCAGAAAAATTAATTCAATGGACTTTGCAAGAGTTCTTAGTAGTTTCAGTAGATGTAGTACTCAGTAAAACAACAGCAATTTAGTAATGCAACAATATTTTTTTATACCTTTTTTTCATTAGAAGAATTGTTTATTAGTATTTTTTTAGCATATACATCACTTAGTCAAGCAATTGCATATACAACGACAATATTTTTTTTACTGAACAAACAGTTACCTCGTAGGTGGCAAGAATTTGCAGTGGTGATATGCAGATTGAGGAGGAAGCGGCAGGATTACAATGATCTGAGGAGAGATTCTGTGGTAGGAGGATTTATGCAATCGGTAGTCGGTGATGATCCTGGAGCACGGTGGTTGGGGGTCGATGTTGTGGCGGACGGCGAT
Source organism: Zizania palustris (assembly GCA_019279435.1). Lineage (NCBI taxonomy): Eukaryota > Viridiplantae > Streptophyta > Magnoliopsida > Poales > Poaceae > Zizania > Zizania palustris. The sequence goes on along the minus strand of JAAALK010000287.1, from coordinate 15,089,704 downwards.
CAGGGGGTGGGGGAGTCGCGGTGGTGAGGGGTGGGTGCGCGTCGGAGGTCACGCGGCGATCGTCGTCTGGTGGCTGCGCGCAGGCTTGCCGGAGGTCGCGCGGTGGATCGGGGCGAGGGGTGGGTTTTCGGTGTAGATGGCTCGCTGGCGTGGCAGAGGACTCGCGGCGATCTGTGGATGGTGGTGGCTTTGCCGATCGTCGGATGGTGGCGGCGCGCGGGCATGGCAGAGGTCGCGCGGGGGATCTGGCAAGGGGGCGGGGGTTTCCTGGTGGAGGCGGCTCACGGGCGTGGCGGACGTCTCGCGGCGATCGGTGGAATTGTGGCGCGCGCCGATCGGGGAGGGGGTGAGGGGGTGGCAGAGTTTTCAGTTGAGGCAGTACGTGGCGGAGGCGGACCTCACGCGGCGTCACAGACAAGATCGCGTAAATATCGGAGGTGCCTGGTCAGGGTCGGTTTGTTCGGTCGGCCAGCTGGGTCGGCGAGCACGCTGGGTCAGAGTAGAATAGTTATTCTACATCCATGGTCTAGGATAGCATTTGTATATATATATGTATGTATATGTACGTATATTATATATATATACACACACCATAGGCACGTACGTATACATATACGTATGTATCGTTGGGGGTGGTATAGTAGCCTTCACCATTTGCAGGTGACGCGGTCGATCACGGCCGGCACTTGGTTTTCTTCCTAGCATTCGTCTTAGCGGTAGGGGTTCCTGCCATCGGCCAGCAAGGTATTTTTTAAAATTGTTTTCTTCCTTTGTGGCATCAATTTTTCTATCGCGTCTGGCAAATTAAATTTACCTTGTTCTCTCGGATTTCGGAATACACCTTTTAATTTAGGAAGTTAGCTTTCCACAATTATACTTTCTGATAAATATCTATGCTAAAAAAACTGAGGTTTGTCGAGTGCTACACTTAATGAAGAGTTCGTCGAGAGCTACACTCAACGAAGAACACTCAGTAAACTTCTATTGATGAACGGGGTTTGTTGAACCATTCGTTGAATGTCAAATTTAATATTTGGCAAAAAAATCTAACGGTGACTATGAGGACTCCTGGTTTACCGAACGTCAAAAATTTAGCACTCAACAAATAAGAAAACTGAAAATAAAAATAAGAGGCACAACCACTTGGCACCGTGAGGGGTGACGAGGCACCGACGTAGCATCGCGCCGACGACGGGATACAATACCAGTGATGAGCCGTGGTTTCGGGCGACGGGGTGGTGTTGAGCGATGGCACGGCGATGGGGCACGACACCAGTGGCACGGCACACGATAAGGATGGTGGCCGAGGGAGGGATGAGGGGAGGCGACTGGGCATGGGGTCAACGAGGGCAGCGGAGATGGTGCTGACGGAGGGAAAAGGAGAGCCACAACAGCATTTAAAGGTGCGCTAAGGAAATTTTGCACCAAATTTGAAAAAAAAGATGTCGGATTTGATGAAATCCATGACAGATGTGAAAACATTGATCGAGAAGTGAAAATTTTGTTTTTCGAGTGTTTGCACTCGAGTGCCTCTATTTTGGCACTATGGCAAATATTTTTTATTTTTTAAAATTTTGTTAAATGTGATTTTCATTCTTTTTCTTCACATTTTTTTGTGAAACATTTTCATATGTAGTGTGTAAGGCCTAAAAATAGACTCAAACATGAATATACTTTTTTTGGACAAGTTATTTTACAATTTCATACAATTCAAATTTAACCTATTTCAATTTAAATCTTACAAATACAATTAATAAATTAAAAATAGCTAACTAGCCTACAAAAATGCTAAACTTTTCATGGGATATGATACACTATATTTAATCATCGAATTGCTTTCCAACTATCGAGGATATGACCCGAGGTACTTACCGAGTATATTTATAAAGACTAGTATAAAGAGGGGTCGTAAGATAAGATATTAAGATAATCCACTAGTGGTCAGATTATCAAATAGTGAAGGAAGCAGACGGTCTAAAAGCTCCCAAGTCCCACACTCGGGAAGATGGCCCGACTGCAAGCACTCATACGGTCGACGTTAACAGCTAGTCCACCTCATTGATGATAATAAAGTTCAGGTCTATAATTGTCCAATAAATACAATAGATAACGTCTAAGTTTATAGCCCACATTCTAACCATGTCTAACCATTAAATACAAATTGATAGACATGATTAGGGTTATTATATTCTAGAAGGCCCGAACATGTCTAAAACCTCTTTGATTTACGAACATCGCATGTGATAACTTGATTAAAATATTTTTAATTTTTATCATAACATGTACGTATCATATCATTATACCATACCATGACATATATCATATTTTTCAAACTTCATTTACTACTAAGCTCCATTATACCAGTCAAGTTTCGCAACATAGATTTTTTTAAAAAAATAAATTTAGTGGATAACAATTAAAATTAGACTAATAACATCAGTATGATTTTTCTATATATTTTTGTTCATTATTTCAAGTGTTGTAGTTCAAATTTAACCTATTTAATTTTAAATCCTAGAAATATACCTAATAAATTAAAATAGCAAACGGATCTAAAAAATGCAAAATTTTACATGGAATAAAATATGTTGTATTTCGAGTGTAGAAAAAAAATTTAAACTCAAATCAAGTTGCAAATATCACATAGGCTTGAAACATTTTTCACACAAAATGATGAGTGGGTTTGACAAGTGTGTTTGAAAAAAACACTTAGCGAACCTAGAAAAAACTTTTTTCCCACCTTAAACATGTCATCGTGACTTCCGTTGCTATTGATTTATGTTGTTTTTGTTGACTGTTAAACTTCACCGAGGGTATTGTTTGTTGTTCGCTGATTGTTTTTTCTTCACTAAGTATATTTGACTGACACTTGTTGAACATCCCTCTTTGCCAAGTGCCTAAGTGAATACACTTGTCAAACCCTTATTGCTAGAATTTTGGGATAGACCCATATGAATATTTTAGAAATTCCTAAATAAATATCAAATGCCCATGTCAAGAAAAGGAATACCGAGTGGTCAAAAGTCGGACTCAAAAGTCAGCACTACTGAGTACCGAATCTAAGCCAAAGACTTGAGAGTCAGGGTCAGCACTGTCAAGTGCTTGATCTCAGTCAAGAATGAGATAACAGATCTGAGCTAAGAATCATGCCAGGGGTTCTTAGTCATCTCTTCTCTTTGATGTTCTACCGTTGTAGTTTACTCCATTCCGTCTGCCGGCGTACACCGGGAATGGGAGAGAAGGTGTCCAAAACCAGTCATCCTTGTGATCCTGCACTAGGAGAGCGCAAATAAGATTTTTGGGAAGCACTCCACGCGACTGCTCAAGTTCATCATCACAGCTTGTCTTCCCACTATGTCTACCATCGGTCACCGTCCGGTGCTGCGATCTGACACCAATAGAAGTGTATTTGTCCCAACCATGGATTCGTTCTCAACTACCATACAATACATGTACTACTTTTCTATACGATTTATGATCATGTATTTCTGTACTCTAGTATGATAGATCTGTTCATTCTTGTTAATATTGAGGCCATGATTTATCTATTTCGGAAATTAATCATAAAACTATCTAATATTTCAACAATCCAAAAACCTTATAATAGGCAATCTGCGATCAATTCAATGGCTATATTTGTGGATGCATTGAGGCCAAAGAAATTCTCTAGTCTGTATTTCAAGAGATGGAATGCAAAGGTCCGTTTGTCGCTTACTTCTATGAATGTATGGGAAGCGAGAGTTGGCAAACCTGAGGGCAAACTTTCTGTCGATGAGCAAAAGAAGTTCACTGAGGCCAATAATCTCTTCGTGTGATGCATTCTTGGTGTGATCTCTAACCTTCTGTGTGATTTTTACCTCACTGCGATAGATGTGAAAGAGTTATGAGATGCTCTGATTGCAAAATAGAATGCATTAGACGTAGACAATGAATTATACCTCATGGAGAGCTTTCATGACTATAGGATGGTACACAACCATTTTGTGGTGGAACAAGATCACAAGGTTGTGTGCATTGTCAAGGAACTTGACCTCATTAAGTGTCCTCTACCCGACAAGTTTGTGGCTAGGTGCATAATTGCAAAGTTGCCTTCTTCCTGGAGGAACTTCGCCACTAATCTAAAACATCAGAGGTAGGATATATCAATTGAAAACCTGATAGTGTCTCTTGATGTTGAAGAGAAGGCTCAAGAAAAGGACGTTGCTGAAAAAGGAGGCGAGGGTCAGTCTAGTGCCAACCTGGTGCAGAAATCCTCACATACCAAGAGCAAAGGGAAATATAATCCTAACAAGGTTAAGAACCACTACCTTTAAGAAAAAGAAGAAAAACATAGCTGAGTGGAGTTTCTACCCTTGCAGTAAACTGGGACATTTCTCCAAGATTGTTCAAATCATGTAGACCATAAAGGGAAAAATGCTATGAATGTCAACATGGTGACCATCGACAATGCTGAGGATGGATACGGGTGTCAATGTTCATGTATGTGGTAACATCTCTATGTTCTCTTCTTACTAGGCCGTCCAAGGTTCTTCCGTCATAATAGGGAATGGGTCACATGCTTCTTTTCATGGCGTTGGCACGTTCGGTCTAAAGTTTACTTCTGAAAAGATCGTGTAGTTGAGGAACGTGCAACATGTCCCTACTATTAATTAGAATCTTGTTAGCGGTTCCATTATGTGAAAGGACATGTTTACGGTAGTCTTAGAATCCAATAAATTAGTCTTATCAAATATGGATAATTTATTGGTAAAGGCTATGATTGTGGAGGTTTGTTCTCTTTTTTCCCTTTCTTATTTTAGTAATAATTCAGTGAACCATATTTGTGGTGATATTAATGGTGATGCAATCGTTTGGCATTCCCATTTATGTCATGTTAATTTTGGCTTGATGTCTTGTCTGTCCAACATGTGTTTAATTATGAATTTCACTATTTCCAAAGGTTCTAAGTGTCATAGTTGTGTGCAATCAAAGTAACCTCGGAAGCCTCACAAGGCGACTGAGGAGAGAAATTTTGCACCTTTAGAACTCATAAATTATAATCTCTACGAGATGAATGGTGTGTTGACAAAAGATGAAAAGATGTACTTCAGGAAATTGATTAATGATGCTTCTAGATTTTGTTATGTATACCTGTTGTAGACTAAGGATGAGACATTAGACTACTTTAAAATTTATAGAGCCAAAGTTGAAAATAAATAAGAGAGAAAGATCAAGCGTCTAAGGTTTTATTAGGGTGGTGAATATTTTCCCAAATTATTTGATTAATTCTGCGAGGAACACGATATTATTCATGAGAGGACGCCTCCTTATTCGCCTGAATCAAACGATGTTGTCGAGAGGAAAAACTGCACGCTAACTGACTCGTTTAACGCCATATTAGATACCGTTGGTTTATCAAAGGCATAGGGGGCCTCTACTAACTGCCAATCACATCCTGAATAAAGTTTCTAACAAGAATCAATATCAAGATATGGACTAGGAGAAAACCATCACTTTTTTATTTGTGTACTTGGGATGTTTGGCAAAAGTCAATGTCCTAATTATGAAGAAACGCAAGTTGAGACCTAAGACAGTGGATTGTGTCTTTCTACGCTATGCTCAGAGGAGTGTGGCGTATAGATTTTTGGTAGTAAGATATGAGGTGTCTGATATGCATGTTGATACTATTTTAGAATCTCATGATGCGGCATTTTTTGATAATGTGTTTCCTTTGAAATATATGCACAACATTGCTATATTTTCTACTAATATAATTTCTAAACCTAATACATCTTTAAATTTTGAGTGTTCTGAACAACATAATCAGTTTGAGGAGATCCTTGAGGAGGATGACAGGGAAGCTCCTAGAAGGAGTAAGAGACAAAAGCTTGTAAAATCCTTTGTGATAATTTCACCATGTACCTTGTGGATGATACTCCAACTATTACTGAGGCATTTGCATCTTTAGATGCAGATGATTAGAAAGAAGCTATCCGTAATGAGATGGAATTGATTCTATCCAATGGTCCATTGGAATTGACTAAACAACCATATGGTTGCAAAACCATGGGTTGTAAGTGGGTGTTCAAGAAGAAGCTTAGGTCTGATGGTACTGTTGAGAAGTACAAGGCTCGGCTTGTGGCCAAAGGATATACACAAAAGGAAGGTGAAGACTTTTTAGATCCTTATTCATCTCTCACTAGACTGACCACAATCAGAGCATTACTTTTTCTGGCAGCTTCATATGGTCTAATCATTCATCAAATGGATGTAAAGATATCTTTCCTAAATGGAGAGTTAGGTGAGGATATCTACATGGATCATCTCGATGGGTTTGTGGAGAAGGGTTAAGAGAGCAAGGTGTGTAAATTATTAAAGTTTTTGTATGGCCTGAAACAAGCACCTAAGCAATGGCATGAGAAGTTCAATAGAACTCTAACTTCTATAGGTTTTGTCATAAATGATGCCGATAGATGTGTATACTATCGACATGGTGGGGGTGAAGTTATATTATGTTTGTATGTCGATGACATACTAATTTTTGGCACTAACATTGATGTGATCAATGAGATCAAGTCTTTTCTATCAAAGAGTTTTGATATGAAAGATCTGGGGGAAGCTGATGTTATTCTCAATATCAAACTAAATAAGGATGAAAATGGGATTACACTTTCGCAATCTCATTATGTACATAAGCCCTTGAGTTTTTTTGGCTATAAAGACAACAAGTCTTCTCCAACACCTTATGATCCTAGTGTGACACTTCAAAAGAACAAGAAAATTGCCAAAGATAAACTGAGATACTCTCAGATAATTAGTTTACTTATGTACCTAGCTAGTGCCACGAGACCGAACATATCATTTGCTATTAACAAATTGAGTAGGTTCATGTCCAACCTGGGTTGTGATCACTAGCATGCACTTGAAAAGGTTATGCGCTACCTAGTAGGTACTATGAGCTATGGGATTCATTATTCTAGGCACCCCGCTGTGCTTTAGGGATATAGTGATTAGAACTGGATATATAATGCTGATGAGCTTTACGCCACGATTGGATATATGTTTACCCATATCATGGAGGTCATGCAAATAGACCATTTTGATGTGGTTAACCATGGAAGCATAACTTACTACTTTAGATACAACAACTGTAGATGCAAAGTCACTATGTGAGCTATTGATGGACTTGCCCATGTTTAAAAAACCAGTGCCGGCTATCCTTATGAACTGTTATAATCAAGATGCGATAGTCAAGGTGAACAATGCTAAGGATAATGTGAAGTCATCATGACATGTTAAAAGACGATTGAAGTCTATCAGGAAGTTAAGAAACTCCAGAGTTATAAGTGTGAGTTATATTCAAACAAACAAAAACTTGGCAGATCCCTTTACAAAAGGGCTATCACAGAATGTGCAAGGAAATGCATCGATGGAGATAGGTGTGAGACCCATATGAGTTTTCATAGTGATAACCCAACCTATGTGATCCGGAGATCCCGTGAATTAGGACCTAGGAAAAACAAGCTATTGGTTAATAGAGGAGAGTAATTATTATTTCCTAACCCTCTCTAAGATGCAATACTCTTAGAAACTGTAAGACATGTTGGTATTAAGCCTTAATGTATTATGTTGGCTTTAATTAGAAAATATGCTACCCTATAGATCATTCTTGAAAGAATACACCTATATCATCCTAACTATCTAACGTCACAGTCCATGAGACTTGGGTAATCTCTAGTAAGCTTATTATGAGACCATGAAGTATGAAACATATGATCCAGTTGAGGGGTAGGCTACTGCCATCCAAGTACTAGTTAGGACTTTTAGTGAAACTCATTCGCGAAAAACATGCAATTCAGGGTATAGTCTATTGTTCAAGTTGGGGATGAGTGTGGCTTGAAAATCGAGGTAGGAGTTCAACTTAACAGTCCACACCTAAATGCTAGTATATCAAACAGTAGTGAGAATGAGACAAATTTCTAAATGATTGTTTGAGATTTGGTGGGGGATTGCTAGAATTTTGGGATAGACCCATATGAATATTTTAGAAATTCCTAGATAAATCTCAAAGGCCCATGTGAAGAAAAGGAATACCAAGTGGTCGGAAGTCAGACTTGGGAGTCGGCATTGTTGAGTGCCAAATCTGAGCCAAAGACTCAGGAGTTAGGGTCATCACTATCGAGTGCTTGATCCGAGTTGGGACTCGGGGGTCGGGGGTCGGCTTGCCGAGCCTGCAACATATTCCAGGAATCCGACTTCTTGCCTTATGGGGATGTGCTCTTTTCATTTATTGTTCTGATTCTTTGGGAACGTGGCAAAGATTGTGGGATATGGTTATATGGAAATCGACTTGATTTAGATTGTGATAATGACACGGGATCTGGCAACATCCTTGTAAATACCCATCAATTAGGATGATTCCTAGAATTAGAGAACGAGATAACAGATCTTAACTAAGAATCATGCTAGGGGTTCTTAGTCGTCTCTTCTCTCTACTATGCTAATGCCATAGTTTACTCCATTTTGTCTAGCGACGTGCACCAGGAATGGGTGAGAAGGTCTCTAGAACCAATCATCCTTGTGATCATGCACTAGAAGAGGGCGAATAAGGTTTTTGGGAAGCGCTTCGCACGACTGCTCAAGTTTATCATCACGGTGCGTCTTCCGTCTATGTCTACCATTGGTCGCCATTGGGTGCTACAATCCTACACCAATAGAAGTGTATCTTTCCTGACCGTAGATTCGTTCTCGATCACCGTACAATACATGCACTACTTTTCTGTACGGTTTATGATCACATTTTATGAATCTATGATTATTTTATTTTTGTACTCTAGTATGATATATCTGTTCATGCTAGTTAATGTTGAGGCCATGATTTATCAATTTTGGAAATTAATCATAAAATTTCCTAATATTACAACACCTATGTAGTCGACAAAGAATTATTTTCAAATTAGTATATTGTATATGTTATCCTTTAATTAACACTAGAAAAAGTGTTTTTCAATCGCCCACTTTCTATAAGTCAAATGACCCTAGACATGGTAGGAAGAGACGGGACACACGGTCACTGTCCATTTGTAAAAATCCAATTTACGCAAACAATCCACTTAGTAGGACCATCTATGAAAAATTATTCATTTTCACACGTGATTGGCTTTGGAAAACCACAGACATAAACCGTTATTTTTATAGATGATGAGCTTAAGAGAATCATCTATAAAAATAGACTTATTTCCATGAGCTATTGACTTAAGATAACTCCTATGGAAAACTAACATTTTTATAGAGAACCACTAATGAAAACACAAATATGAATGTTTTAAATAAATCATAACTATTTGATATTTAGTAGGATGAGGACCAACTTTAATTGAAAATTGGAGATCCCGATGAGATCTATGCCTTTTTAGTTGGAACTTTCTTTATTTGGAATTGTTTATGGGACTAAGTATATATTTGAAAATTAGGTTTATGAGGTGACTTTTAAAAATCAGTATGTTTTAAGAGAACTGCTGGTAAAAATAGTTGTTGGGGTAATTGATTCCCATCGTACTCAAAGATAATTTATTCCCGGCATCTACACCCTTGATGATACCACCTCGAAGGTGATAGGTAATGGGGAGGATACACTAGTCAAAAACAAAACTTTTCTTACTGCACAGACCAAGAAGCCTTTCTAGAGAGGGACCATAGAACATTACCTCATGCACATAGTGTAGCATAAGAAAAGTTGGAGTAGTGAGCCGATCCAACTTTAGCATACTAAATAGGTCAAGAAGCCAATCACCATCCACGAGAAGTAGATCGATGTCCTTGAGAAGTCTTTGCTCGAGGTCATGAACTCATGAGGACTTCTCCTGATGATTTATGTTCCTTCAAGCCGATGATGTCATTGATTCGATTATTCGATTAGTGACACTGATGCCAATGTACGTCAGTGACATAGTAAAGCAACACCTCTAACAATATCCACACATCCAAGGGTAGAATACTAGTAGATGGTGTACTAGCACCTAAGTAATTGGTGAGATGGTCGGGCTCGAGAGGTGGCAGCTATGGTTTGCTCTCGGAGATTAACAACTTAGAATGAGAAACACATCAACATGTGAATATGCAATAGGAATAGTGTTGCCTCCCTATGCCCTGCACCCTCATATATATGGACGTCCTAGCATGGGACCATCTAGGCCCAACCAGGACTCTACTCAGATATGCATCCAATCTATTTGGATCTTCATCTAAACCCGCTTAGATCTCTATCCAAATTAAGCCTAATTCGATTCCTATTTGAATCCAGTGTTCCTACCCATTAAGTATGTGAACTTATATATTCATGTATAGCTTAGTTAATATATAGAAACTAATTTTCCATACTCTGTTAACAATGACCTCTAGCATAGCATATTAATCCAGGTATACGTAAATATCATATTGGTTGAACCTTATAATGTATCTCATGTACATGTCCCTTTGCCTCATGATATTGATCGAGTACGAGGTGAGATTTATGCCATCCTATCAATAGCTTTATCCCTTTCTTCATATCCATACTAGATTATGACATGTGATTAACTCTTTGATCACATCGACATGGCCATGCACTTCCATAATCCATTACATCGAGGGGCCTAGAGTTATCTCTCCTGTTAAGGAGGGGAAATCCCATCTTGATCACTCACATCCCACTACATGTTTCATGGTAGACTCGATAATTACTTTTATAACTACCCAGTTATGGAATAGCATTTGATAGTCCCAAAGTAAGCCACGATGCATGTTGGGAACCATGGAGATATTAGGTCTAAGAACTTTACATAAATACTACTGAGACCTACAAATCACACATCAATTCTCAATTGTGTCTTGTATGGGTCTATCCAAGATATGTTCTCCATCATGCATCCATGTTATTGAGTTAGTATCTCCATACCTATGATCCATGAGACTTGATCATCAATCAATACACATGTCGATCTCAATTATATTTGTTCCACATATAACCCAAACCAATTAGGGATTATTTAGAAATATTCACATTATTATGATTCTCATGAACAAATCAAGCATTTGTTGATCCATAATGATAATATATTTCGAGGAAAAGAATGGTGTTTCATTAATATAGTATGCCTCCTGCAACATCTCTATGTTGACTCTAAGGGCATAATGTTAACAGAAGGCCCCAAATCGCTTTGGAGGCTGAATATCAAAACCAGGGGTATCTGTTCTATCCGATATGATATGTACTTTATAGCATTACACTAAGTCTTTTACTGTGTTACCCCTACCCGTGTATTACAACTATAGTCGATTGTAAATAGGTGGTAACAGTGTATTACCCTGTATGGATTGTGCATATAAATAACCCATCATTACTATTAGAGAGTGTGTTGATAGCAAAAAATGGCATCAATGGTTAAGATTGTCAAAATATCAATTTTGGTAATTTGGGTCGAAAATACACATGTCTTGGGTCAGGCCGAAGCCCTATAGGGTCAAAGGACCATTGGGCTACGGGCTCCAGAAGCTTCTAGACAACCCACAGCCTTTGGCTAGGAGGCCTTCGGAAGACCACGCCACCGAAGCTTCGGCCCAAGGAGCAGGCTTCGACGGGCCTGGCCGAAGGCCCACTTCGGGCAGAGACAGAGTTGGACCCGATTCTGGCTAAGTGTTTATCTCTATTCGGCCGAATTACAGTAAATTAGATTAGAGGTCTAGCCCCTATAATTATAGAGGCGAATCCAGTTCAGAGCCCCCCAACACAAATCAACCACAAAGCCCTAGCTTTGAATCACATTTACTTTATCTTTACTTTTATGTACTCTTCATGGGTTTGCCTGGAAGCCCTCCGACGGCCACTTCGGAACAGTGGTAATCCTTGTTACTTCGCTTGTGAAGTATCCGCTTATCTGCGTAATAGATTGATATCGCCTTGTTACTTCACATGTGAAGTATCTGTTAATCTACGTAATAGATTGCTATCGCCTTGTTACTTTGCATGTGAAGTATCCGCTAATCTGCGTAATAGATTGCTTCCTTCGCCACTAGTGCAAAACTTAGCAGAATTCGGTCCCCAAGCCGAATTGGTACTTCAAATCCACTCTGTTATAGGTTTCCACTTTCGGAGCTACCTCGTTAGAGGTTTTCGGAGCTGAGAGATCGGTTTCGGAGGTTACTAGAACACCTTTCAGCGGGACGGTTGCTTTGACCGCATGCTCCATCAGCAGACTTCATCACGACGGGCTTCGCCACGCTCGTACTCTTCTCCGAACAAAGTCACGTTTGTTAGTTGCGTTTGAGTCATTATTCTGTATCTTACTGTATTAGAGACTTCGCACCGAACCCCGCTGTTCGGAGGTGATTGTCGCGTCCAGATCCGTTCGGAGTTCATCTTTGGCCAGATCAGTCCGAACGCTGAAGGTATCCTTCACACCATACTTCAAAGCAGACACGCACCGACCGGTTTGCTGATTTATTCTGTTTAATATATTTCTTTCGGCTAATTGGATTATTTTGTGTGATCTGATTACCTAGCGACTCCACCCCTTACCACGGCTAAGGGTAGTCGGAACGCGACGTCGGTGCTGTGTTACGCTTAGGCTTGTCCCTAAGTATCTGCACACTTCTGGATCGTCGAACTGACCCAAGTGCGGGGGCACGTTTTCGTGTTAATAGAGTGGACCACTGAATACTTGATATTCTAGTAATACCCATACTCCCAAATGTATAGTCTTACTCCATTAAGAGACCTAAACTAAACTCAAATATTTCATACAATTCTAAGCGACCTGAACTAAACTCAAACATTTCGTACAATTCTAAGCCCTTTGAGGCTTACTAAACATGTCGTGTAATGATTTATTACACACATAGTTGGTGACATCCATGGAGAACCTAGTTATAAATTATCCACTCTACCACAATTCAAAACCAACTTCGAAGCATGTCTCTAAAGAAAGGCAAGGGTGTCGCCCATCCTTGAACATCCCCTTGGATCCCAAGACCCTCGTCACATTTCAGAGACCCTCCACCCAAAGCCAACACTCTAGCTTCTATGGACCTCACAGACCATGGACCGTAGGGACCACAGGGCCTTCCATTGTCCTCCCTACAACATGAGGACCTCCATGGAGCACTGAGGGATAAAAAACGATTTGTGGAGAACTCGACGTTGACGATCCGGCTTCTGATCCACGAGATCGGCCCTTGCAATCGCTACACCACTGCTATGTTAGTTATCAACCAAGCACAACCTGATTGACCTCACCAAGAAGGATAATCCTTGCCTGTGAATCGAAGAACACAAGCAAGAACGCAGAAAACATAATTGAACTGAAAATTCTATTGGAATCTGCGAATTAAGGTTCACTTACAAATCTGGCGAAGCGGCGACTATCAAAGCAACGTGTAAACTAAACCTAAAAACCCTAGATGGCTGTAGAAACACCTTATATAATAGTTTGGGATGCACCCCCTAATGGGCTCAACTGGATACACGACCCAAAGGCTCAATAATGCAGAAAACAGCATGCTGACAGATTCTGGACGCTATCTTGTTTTGATGATTCCCATCGATATAGAAAGAATTTTGAGATGAAATTGGTGGCATTGGAAAGGTTCTGAAGTTATCTTTGCGTGGATGGGTGGAACGCCAAAAACAAAGTCCGTATGCGGCCTGGGGTATGATTTTAGTGCACACTGCTTCTGGAATCCGAGTTGGACAATTGTAGTTGGATTGGACTCTCAAATTGGCTTGGACATCCTTCCTGGTTCTTCTCCAACTCTTTGTTTATCTCCAAGTGATTTTCATCATCTCCATGGTTAGGTAGTAATTTATTCCCTAGATAATATACAAAGTATTTAGAAAAGAGTTGACCTGGAGATTTAATCGTCATGCTCGAACACGAATAATTGGATCTTAGTATTCATGTATGGTTGTATCATTGGTAGGGATGTCCTCATCATCCTCCCCTTCTTGATTTGGAGTCGCCCTCGACTTAACGTCTATTGGTCCCCAATCAACTTCCATGATAATACAAGATTTCCATATAATTGCATATATTCTATTGATCCAAGAAAGTATTTTTGAAATTGAAAATGAACACATCTCATGGTGTAGCATCTGAGGTTCTAATATATAAAAATTAAATCTAACATAGAAAGCATGTACCTTAACTTGTTTCCTCACAATCATGATCCTATCCCAACTGGTGATGTTCTCATCATTATCTCTCTCTTGAAATAGAGTCGTCCTCGACTCATACTCATCTTTTGCTCCCATGGTTGGTTTCAATTCTGCAACGTTAAATGTGGAACTATTCCAAGACTTGGGAGGCAAGACAAGTTTATAGTTATGTAACTCAGCTGAAGATAAAAACTCAGGAGGCATATCAAATTTATACTTATGTAGCTCAATATGAGATAAATACTTAGTGATAACTGGGGGCAAAGTATAAACTATATTAGTAAGAGAATAATAAGCAGTTTCACAAATCACAATATAGCACACATCTTGACTATGAATTTCAGTTTGATTAGTTGTATGTGCAAGGATAGAAGAATCTTTTAATTTGATTTCATGCTGAATTTCAGATCTAATATCAAGTTGTTTGCTCTCATTAGTTGTTGTCTCGATATCATCTTTAACAATTTCATCAGAAGTTGAAAGTAAAAAGTAGATTTCACATCCTCATGCACAACGGTATAGTTATTAGTCCTATCATGGTGAAGTGCATCATTATCAAATTGCAAAGGGTGTTCTATTATTTTAGCTGATGAAGCAACCTCAACGGGTACCTGTAAGGACTTTTTACCTGACACCTCAACTCGTGTAGAGATGTAAGGTCATATGCTTGCTGATGTTGGTGCAGGTATATGTACAGTTGCATGACGAACACTTGAAGAAGAGAGAGGCTTGGTTAGTGCTGGTGTACTCGTCACTCGTGGTGGATAGGAGTTTCTTGCCTTGTATTGTCATTCCTGCAATTCTTTCTCTGCAATGATGGTAAGATGGAACAAACGACTAAGAGTATTAAATTCTTTATAATAAACGATATCTTGAATGTCATGCCTCAATCCATCATAGAAGCGCCACATCATGTCCTTCGAGTGCTCCACAACACCACAACATGTCATGCTCTCTCGAAGCTCAGCATAATACTCTCTCACAGACATGTTACCTTGAACTAAGCATTGTAGTTTCATACACAATTCACGATGATAAGAAGGAGAGACAAATTTACTACGCATAGCTCTTTTTAAATGACCCCATGTATCAGGTTGTAATTGAAGTTCACTTATATCTTCCCACCAGATTAAAGCATGATTTTTAAACATACCAGTTGCTTGTTTAACTCTATGTTGTTTAGGAACTAGATATAAGTTAAATTTATGCTCTACTGTCATCTCCCAATCTAGGTATTCTTCAGCATCATATTCACCATAAAAAGATGGGATGGTAAACTTACTTTTGATAGAAGAAACATTGTTACCATGATTCTGATTTGTCGTACCTCCCATACTTGCCATGGTTAGTAGAAAAGGAAAAACACTAGGAAAAAATATTAGCCCTATCAACTATTAGGTAGTAGAAGGTGCTTTCGCTCACACTTAAGCGTCTTACCACAATCTTACAAGGTTCTTACCATCACAGGGCAGTGGATGGCACAATCTTAGTCGTGGCACAATTCTTGACTGGTTGGTGACTTCTAAAAAGAGTGGTATACGATTGCAAAGACTCAAGTTGCACTGATGATAAGTATATATGTGGAGTCTAGGCGGTTAAACAAGAGTAATTTACATAGTGGAACACGATTCAAAAACAAATAGTAATGTTAAATAAGTGTCCAGAGTACTCGTACTAATTGCTAGTCTGAATGTGATCCCTATGACAACAAGGCTTATATGAGAGAGTAATTGAGGCTCAAAGGATGGCTTATAGATTGATAAAATCAGCACAAAACAGTACCAAACTTATCCCTAAGTGTTCCCCTTTTTTAATATTTTTTCTCTTTTTTCAATATTTTTAACTCTTTTTTGAACTCTTTTTTACACTTCTTTTTTATGATTAGGCGCACAAAGAAGACAAACCAAGAAGATGTGATACAATTTTGCTGCAAAGAAGTGCTATGTAGGTAAATGATGATGAGCTGAAAAATATGCGCAAGAAACTTCGGGGCTGGAAAACTCGATCTTTTTGGCCGAATTTGGAAAAACTAAAATCAGCCAACCTAGATAGCTAGGAAAACTTAGATATAGCTTTTTCTGTATATTTCTAAAATGTATTTATTTGCCTTATTCGGAGTCCGTATGCAAAAGATATGACTGTTTTATCTGAGGCAGTCTGAATCAAGGTTTTGAGGTTCTAGTTCAGACGTGAATTGCAAATAAATCATAGGGGATTTATGGGTGGTGGCTAGTATAAGGGATTTATAAAAAAGGGATCACAATAATAACCAGCAACCGGACTTTACCAAGGACACAAACTCAATTCTACGGACTCTAAAACCAAAACGCGCAAAGGATAGGGATTGTCTTGGATTGGGGAAAACCTATAACTACAAATTTTTTGTTGGCTTTTTCGTGGACTATGGGATGAATATGAAATCAATCTAATCTAAGATACATGAACCTAACGGTAAACCAAGCTCTGATACCACTTGATGGAGGAGGGAGTGCCCGATCTTCCGTTAGGTGGGGGATAAACAACGATTTGTGGAGAACTCAACGTTGACGATTCGGTTTCCGATCCACGAGATCGCCCTTGCAATCGCTACACCACTACTCCGTTGGTTATCAACCAAAAATAGCCTGATTGACCTCGCCAAGAAGGCTAATCCTTGCCTGTGAATCGAAGAACACAAGCAAGAACGCAAAAAACACAATCGAACTGAAAATTCTATTGGAATCTGTGAATTGGGGTTCTCTTACAAATCCGGCGAAGTGGTGGCTATCAAAGCAACGTGTAAACTAAACCCAAAAACCCTAGATGGTTGTAGAAACACCTTATATAGTAGTTTGGGACGCAACCCCTAATGAGCTCAAGTGGATACATGGCCCAAATGCCCAATAACGCAGAAAACAGCATGCTGACAGATTTATGACTCTATCTTGTTTTGACGATTCCCATTGATCTAGAAGAAATTTTGAGATGAAAATAGTGGCATTGGAAAGGTTATGAAGTTATCTTTCCTTGGCTGAGTGGAACGCCAAAAACGGAGTCTGTATGCGGCTTGGGCGATGATTTTAGTGCACGCTGCTCCTGGAATCCGAGTTGGACAATTGTAGTTGGATTGGACTCTTAAATTAGCTTGGACGTCCTTCCTGGTTCTTCTCCAATTCTTTGTTTATCTCCAAGTGATTTTCATAATCTCCATGGTTCCTAACAATAATAATAATATTAGGTAGTAATTTATTCCCAAGATAATATACTAAGATAATTATAAACGAGTTGACCTAGAGATTTAATCGTCATGCTCGAACACGAATAATTGGATCATGGTATTCATGTATGGTTGTATCATTGGTAGTGATGTTCTCATCATCCCACAACGCACGTCCCTTCATCATCGGCATCTCTATGGGTTATAGGGCCCACCAATAGCCTCCCTTTGGCCTTATTCTCACTAAGGGCTAAGAGGATGGTGTACCTGATGACCTTATCACCCTCGGCGGCACTGCAAACCAACTTGGGTCAGTTCGACGATCCAAAAGCGCGCGGATACTTAGGGTTCCGATGTCGCGTTCCGACGAATCCTTAATGGTTGTAAGGGTAATGAAGTCACCAGGTAATCAAACAAATATTAAGAAATAAAGTTCGATTAGCCGATGTATGAAGAAAATAACTAAAAATAATAAAACCTCATCAAACTGGCCAGAATAGGGCCGATTCTGATCTGCAATAAAAATAGCGGTTGGATCGGAGGTATACTCCCGGTCAGACCGGTGATGCGAAGTGAGAAACCAAGTTGAAATGTGCCTTGGTTTCAAGTTTGTGATGAGTGATTTACAAGGTTCCTCCTCTGGGCGAAGGAGTTCGGACGTGTTTGCCAAAGGGTACTGATTTAGGTGGCTGAAGTTGTGCAGCGGAGTGTGTCTATCGGAGGGATCTGACAGAGCACAATGACTTGGCGGTACCAAAGGGTTCGGTACTTTGTGCGGTAAACTGGAGTGTGTACCGAAGGTTGGTTACCGAAGAGGTCTCCGGGGTACTGGATACACTTGTCTGCTTGTCGGTGGTGCGCAGGTGACTTCGGAGGTGACAAATGGTTCGCAGCAAGTGAACCTGGGTCAAGCGGGAGGCTTGATGCCAGGCGAGCGGGGAGCTCGGTCACGAAGGCTGCGTGGGGTCAAGGTCGGTCCTCGGGTCAAGGTGCGCCAGGCGAAGGCAGAAAGTACGGAGGGTGGGTCCGGCTGAAGGTAACCCGAGGCAAAGTCCTCGGAGGTGAGGAACTTTGAAGGGTGCTCCGAACGGAGTGACTTCGAAGTATGGTGGACAAAGTCCTCAGCATTAAGGCAAGGCATTCGAGGTGTGCTCCGGATGGAGGCACTCGAAGAGACACCTGACGAAGGTCTCAGAAGTCAAGGTGCACGAAGGCATTGTACGGATAAGGGTCTTCGTAGAGTGTGCTCGGGGCTGAGACACTGCGAAGGGGTTCTTATGGGTATGCTTCATGCGAAGGCCTTGGACTGAAAGACTTCAAAAGGTGGCGAAGGTACTCCGAAGGTGGGGCTTCGGAGTATGGCTGACTTGAGGTACTTTGGCCATACATGGCTTCGGTACATGGACTGACGGAGTTCGAGCTAAGAGTAACTGTGAAGCCATGGTGGTCCACTCTAGAGGTGATGGTGCGAAGGCTCAAGAGCTTTGACGGCTTTGGCTCAAAACCATCACTGTATCGAAGGCTGACTTCGGTGAAGCGAAGGCCATATGGCTCCAAGATTCTCGCCGAAGGTACCGCACACCTCACATGCGAAGGGGGGCTTCAGAAGACTCCCTAGCTACAAAGACTGATTGTGTCTGCTCTGCAAAAGCTGATGTTGTCTCCTCTGCGAAGCTGACAAAAGAAGCCTCCAAATAAAGTAGACTACCATCTATACCCCCTCATCTGGCTGAGACAAAATCAGTGTAAACCCTAGGGGTAAAGTAGTCTATTCATAGGGCTGAATAGTGCCTATAAATAGTGAAGGCTAGCTAGGTCTAGGTAACACTTTGAGCAGCCATTTCTAGAACTCCTATGCTAGGCTCCACATCCATGTACTCTGTCTTGTGAGTTCATTTTGTGTTCCCTGTTCATGCAATGAAATTTATTTTCTGTTCTTCATCTGTTGCTTGAACTTGTATCTCTGTTCTGCACAACATGAGTTGTTTTCTCTGAGTTACACTTCATTCTGTTCCATTCTGGGTTTGTACACTGGTCCTTTCTAGAGAAGGTTTTTAGCATTCAGTGCGTGCGAAGTGTGTGCTTATCAGTGTGTGTTCACTCTGTGTAAACTGAGCCAACCCCTCTCTGATTACTAGCGAAACACCGATTTGAGTTGTGCTCGAAGCCTGTTTTCTTTCCTCAGCAAAATTGACTCTATTTGCTTTTAGGCCTTCAAAATACGAAGCCTAGTACCAGTTACTAGTGCGAAGTATCTGGTCGAAGTCCCCAGAGGGAAATCACATCCTGCGAAGGGTGAAGTGTGAAGCCTGCTCGAAGGCACCTTGTGTGTGGAGCCTGCACGAACTTAGCAGAGGTATTTTTGTGTGAGAGCGAAGTATTCTTGACTTCGAACTTTTGCTCTTCGCGAAGCCTGGTTTCGGAGCTGCAAAATTCCTCCAAACCAGACCTTCGAAGGGTGTGTTCGAAGCCTGTTCCGCAGGAGACTGTTTTCAAAACAGATGGCTATTTTAGCTTGAAATTTTAAAAGCTCCCATTCACCCCCCTCTGGTCACCCTTTTCGGTCCAACAATTGGTATCAGAGCAGGTTAAGATCACCAGTTGACCTTAACCGGTTTTGTGATCTGTTGGCGACATGGATAGAGTTAGTAAAATACCTCTGTTCGATGGGACTGATTTTGCATACTGGAAGGTGCGCATGGAGGCTTACTGGCTAAGCCAAGGAAATGCAATTTGGGAGATTGTGGACTCACAATACTCCATACCTAAAACCCACACCTCTCAAACAGAAAAAGATCAGTATAACTCTAACTCCAAATCTAGAAACATACTATTTATTGGTTTGAGTCGGAGTGAGTTTGATCGGGTTCAGCACCTTAGGACAGCTAGGGAGATTTGGACTACACTCACTATTTTTCATGAGGGCTCTACACAGATTAAGGCTAGGTGCCAAAGCACATACAATCAATAGTATCAACTATTTGTGCAAGCGCCTGGTGAATCTATAGATGCCATGTTTTCTCGCTTTGATGCGATAGTGAGTAACTTGCGGTCCAACGGGACGCTTGCTTACAATTACCATGATAGGGATATCAAGCTTCTCTATGCTCTTGATCGTAGCATATGGGAAGTGAAGATATCCAGCATTGAGGAGTCCGCAGGTTATGACACATTGACCTGTGATGAGCTCTTCAGCAAGCTGAAGTCCATAGAGATTGCCAAGACATCTCTTGCAGTGCATAGAAACTCTTTACCACAACCATTGGCACTAGTTTCTAGCTCTAGCCGTGGCACCACTGCAGAACCAAACACATCTGGTACTTGTGTTCTTTCTGGTGGTTTTGCTTTGTCCTCCTTGGTCTCCGTCACTAAGGAGCAGGTGGATACTCTGGATGATGAAGAGCTTGCTCTCATTGCCAGAAAGTTCACCCGTTTCACAAATGAGAGATGAGATCAGAGGAGAAGTGCCTTTAGTGGTTGTTTTGAGTGTGGTGAAACTTCTCACATCAAGGACAATTGCCCTAAACTCAAGAGGAGAGATGAGAGTGAGCGCTCTAAATACCATAAAAGGAGAGGAAACCCTTTGTGAAGGGTAAACACGGCAAGATGGCTAAGAGTGTAGCCAAGGCCACCTCCAGAGCTTTTGTTGCTGCACTCAACGACATCGACACTTCCTCAACTGAGGAGTCAAGCTCTGATGAGGAGAAAGAGTCCCCAAGAAAGGAGGAGAAGAAGGCAAGGGATTTCACCGGCCTTTGTTTCATGGCTGACAATAGTCACAACGGTGATGAGCTTGACTCATCTGAGGCATCAGATTGAGGCTTGGAGGGCACGTGGATCATGGACTCCGGTTGTTCGCGCCATATGACTGGAAATGCAGCATGGTTCTCCAGCCTCACCACAACCAAGCAAAAGGAGCAAATCACCTTCGGCAACAACCGAAGAAGTAGAGTGAAAGGTAAAGGTGTAGTAAAAATCAACTCGAACTTCACTCTCAAAGATGTTGCTTTGGTTGAAAACTTGGGATACAATTTGCTCTCTGTATCTCAATTGCTTGATGAGGGCTTCGAAGTGCGATTCCATCATGATACTTCGCAAGTACTCAATTCTGATGGCGTTGTGGTTTGTAAGATATTTAGAGTTGGGAGAGTTTTTGGAGCTGATTTTTCTGAGTCATCTAGTTCTTCTCACTGCCTTGTTGCACATTCGACTTCTGAGCTTTGGAAGTGGCATAGGAGACTAGGGCACATGAGCTTTGAGTTGCTCGCTCGTTTGAGTGCCCTAGGTTTGATCCGAGGATTGCCCAAGCTAAAATTTGAGAAGAATTTAATTTGCGCTCCCTGTCGACATGGAAAAATGATTGCTGCTTTGCATTCACCACTCACCATGGTGATGACTGAACAACCTGGAGAACTTCTCCATATGGACACTGTTGGTCCTTCTCGGGTTAGTTCTTTAGGCGGCAAGTGGTATGTGTTAGTCATTGTCGACGATTTCTCTCGCTACACTTGGGTCTTCTTTCTAGCCAGCAAGGATGAAGTGTTTTCACACTTTCGGAACTTAGCCTTGAGACTTTTTACTGAACTCACTGGTGCATTAAAATTCATTTGAAGTGATAATGGCACTGAGTTCAAGAATAGTCTCTTTGTTGACTTTTGCATAGAGCATGGCATAGAACATCAATTCTCTACTCCGCGGGTTCCTCAACACAACGTGTTGTTGAGAGAAAGAACCGCACTTTGGTTGAGATGGCTAGGACGATGCTCGATGAGCACAGGACTCCTAGAAAATTTTGGGCTGAGGCCATGAACACTGCTTGCTACATCTCAAACTGAATTTTCTTGCGCTTAATTTTGAACTTGACTTCTTATGAGCTGCATTTTGGGAGACAGCCCAAAGTTACTCATCTTCGAGTTTTTGGCCATCGATGCTTTATCCTAAAATGTGGAAATTTGGACAAATTTGAGTCATAATCTTCTAACGTGATTTTCTTGGGATACTATTGACGTAGAAATGCGCCCCACACTTGGGCCGGTTCAACGTCCAAAAGTATCACAACGATACCGACGTCACGTTCCAACTACCCTAGACAGTGACAAGGGATTTGGAGTCGCCTGGCAATTAGATAAATAATTGATATTATAATCCAATTGGCCGAAAAGTAATAGTAACAATGTAAACAATAGCAAAGTGATCAAAATACCTAGAATCGGCCAATTCGAAGGCCGATTCGGAGTTACAGCAGATACTGGTCCGAAGGGTCCCTAGGGCACCTTCGGCCTCGAACCTGGTCAGACCAGAGGTATGCCCTCGGTCGGACCGGACGTGCGGAGGGGCTTCAGGCGCATCCTGAAGATAGCTGCGAAGTAGGCTCCAGTCAGTGTGGAGGGTTTCGGTCGGACCGGTGAAGCCCTCCTAGTCGGACTAGCGAGGCAGGCATCGAAGTGCGCGGCCTTTAGCGCGTAGGGCTCCGGCGAAAAGGCTTTGGCGAAACGCTTCGGTGCGGTGTGGAGTATCCCGGTCAGACCGGCGGGGGACCTTTGGTCTAACCGGCCGTTGCCGAAAACAGCCTGACGAAGGCGCTCCGGTCAAACCGGCCCTGTACCTCCGGTCAGACCGGTGATGGCAGATCCAATCTATTAGAACCTAGACAGCCTAGCAAACAAGATCCGATCACCTCCAAATGTTGCATAGGTGTTCAGGGAGACAATTGATCTGCAAAGATAATAAGAGATCAAACACAATTCGGCCAGAGGGCTGAATTGCCGAGTAGGGTGATAAAAACCGATAAAAGGATAACAATCCGTTACATGGATTAGCGGGAGGTTCACAAGCGAACCAGCAAGGGTTACCGTGATTACGGACGCGGTAGACGAAGGGCTTTCAAGCAAACCCACGAAGATGCAGAAAGTAAAGAAAATAAATGCAATTCAAAGCTAGGGCTTTGGATTTTTTGGATTGGGGAGCGAGCGAGATTGAATCGGCCTTGCCCCTAATATTTATAGGGGGTGGGCTGGTTATCCCTGGCTAGAGATAGAGTTAGATGTGGCCAAAACCCTGTAAAGATAAGATTTGGGCAAAAATACCTCGAATCCTCCTTGGATCCATATTCTGGACCCTGGCCGGTCTGACCGAGCCCATGGGTCCGGTCTGACCGGACCTGGCCGGTTGGACCGGCCTACCATAGCCGGTCAGACCGGCCTTTGCCAGGTTTGACATATTTTCGGTCAAAAATACCACTTTTCAGTATTTGCCTAATTTGACCATTAATGCCATTTTTTGCTATAAACACATGCCCCCTGCCTTTTAGCAAACTTAGTGAGCTAAAAGCATGACGGGCCTTGGGTAATACTTTCAATATCGGCCTTTTAACACTTCAAGCGTTTTGCCACACACTTGGGAAGTACTTTTTCAAATATCTACCATTCAAAACCCTTCAAAATCGCTCTCCTTGCAAAGCCTCTAGGACATATGCGTTGCCTGGAGCGATTTCTACTACCCTAAAAGGTCCTTCCCAACTAGGTGACCATTTACCAAATTTTGAGCTCTTAGTGCCTAATGGCAAAATTGTCTTCCACACCAAGTCGTTGATTTGAAATGATTTTGCCTTGACCTTCTTGTTGTAGGCCCTAGCTACTCTTCTTTTATCTTTCTCTATTGCCTCTAGAGCCTTCAACCTCTTATCGGTCACCTCTTCTAAATTATCCTTTAGAAGTGTCTCATATTCGTCGACCGATAAGCCATCTTGCTTAAGAAATCTAAGTGAGCCAAAATCCACCTCTACCGGTAGAACGGCTTCTTGTCCATATACTAACTCATATGGACTGACTTTAGTGGCACCGTGCCTTGCAACTCTATTAGCCCATAGAGCTTTGGAAAGTACCTCATGCCACCTTTTTGGAAACTATTCAATCTTTTTCTTGATTAGTTTAATCACAGTTTTGTTACTAGACTCGACATGACCATTGGACTGAGCATAATATGGGAAAGAGTTTACCAAATGTATCCCATAGTATTCGGCAAAGTCCCTCACCTCTTTAGCAACAAATGAAGTACCTTGGTCTGTAGTGAGAGTTTGGGGAATGCCTAATCTATGTATAATATGTTTCAAGATGAAATCAATTACCTCGTTGTGAGTCATGTTCTTGAGCGGCACAACCTCGGTCCATTTGGTGAAGTAATTTGTTGCCATCAACACGAACCGATGCCCTTTCAAAGATGGAGGATGAATTTGGCCTATGAAGTCTAAACTCCAACCTCGGAACGACCATGGTTTGATAATAGGATTAAGCATCGACACGGGTGCTAGCTGAATATTTCCAAACTTTTGACAAGCTTCGCATCCTCTATAGTATCTAAAACAGTCTTCAGTCATAGTCGGCTAGTAAAAACCCACCCTTTTGAGCATCCAACTCATTTTCAGGGCCAACTGATGAGTACCGCAAAGCCCTTCATGTACTTCACCTGCAGCAACTCTAGCTTGATCAGGGTACAGACACTTCAAAAGTACACCATCAATAGTCCGGCGATACAACACATCGTCGAGCAAAACAAATTTGAAAGCCTATCGCCGAACCTTCCGATCAACCTTTTGGCTTGGATTTCTCAAATATTAGACGATTGGGATCCTCCAATCGTCTTCACTGATCGAAGGAGCAATGGCCAAATTCCCACTAGAATTGGCCTCGAGATTTCCCGTTTGGATCTACCCCCGAGCACTAAACCTTCCTGACAACAGCCGGTCGGACCGGCCATGTTGGCACGGTTCAACCGACTATTGCGGGTCATCTGGCACGGTTTGGTCTGACCATCCTGACATGGTCGGTCGGACCGAGAACGCAAGGGCGGTCTGACCGTGCTTACAAGGCCGGTCAGACCGACATCAGTACCCTTGGGTGCTACATCATCTTCAAACATCGGCTTTTCCCATGTACAAAATTTACCTCTCCTAATTTGATAGCCTGATGCTTGTTGATCCAAGTCATTTGCAAGTGAGTTGGCCTCTCTAGATACATGAGTAATCTCAAAATCATTAAAGGTAGCAATTAAGTCTAAACACTTATCCATGTAGCTATTTAGTATATCGTTAAAACATTGAGCAAGGTTGGCTATTTGTTGCACAAGTAATAAAGAATCACCATATGCATGAACATATTTCACACCCATGGAGTTTAACAACTCAAGACCTAGCAATAGGGCTTCATATTCGGCTTGATTATTAGTTGAATGAGATTCCAAACGGGCCGAGGTTTCAAAGTGCATACCACTTGGTGATACGAGCACTACTCCAACACTTTGGCCATTTTTGCAAGCCGAACCATCGAAATAAAGTTTCCATGGTAATACTTCAATCAAAGCGACTTTATCGCCCCAATTGACATCTACATGGTGATGCACTATAAAATTAGCAACAACTTGGCCTTTCATAGCTCTCAACGGTTCATAAGCCAAATCATATTTAATTAACGCATACGCCCACTTGCCGATTCTACCACTTAGAATAGGCTTTTGCCACATGTAATTTATGACATCCGTTTGGCAAGTGACAACACATGTGCTAGGGAGAAGATAGTGACGTAATTTGGTACACTCATAATAGAGGGATAAACGCAAACGCTCCACAAACACATACCTTGTGTCGGCGTCTAGAAGTCGACGACTCAAGAAGGTGATGATGTACTATCTCCCTTCAATGTATTGAGTCAACACGGCTCCAATGACACTCTCCTCCGTGATAGTATACAACCAAAACGGAATCCCAGCCTTCGGCGCCCTTACTACTGGCGGCGTCGATAAGCACTCTTTGGTTTTTCAAAGCCACGTTGCTGGATTGCCCCCCAAGTGAACTCGGCCTCATTTTTTAGCCGGAGTATCGGGACGAAAGCATCAATTTTTCCAGACAAGTTAGATATAAAGCATCACAAATAATTAACCTTGCCTAGTAGTTTCTGAACATCTTTCTTACATGTCGGTGCTACACATCCTCTAATTTTCTCAAGCCTTTTAGGATCGATTTCAATGCCTCTTTCATGAATCATGAATCCCAAGAACTTACCCGTCGACACGCCAAAAGCATACTTGAGTGGGTTCATTTTTAAGCCATACTGGCGCATTCTTTCGAAAGCTACTCTTAAATCGGCGAGGTGGTTTTCCATAGCAGCTGATTTGACCACAACATCATCTATATAACCCTCTAACATAACTCCTAGCAAGTCATGAAAGATTCAGTTCATCACACTCTGATATGTGGCGCCAGCATTCTTTAAACCAAACGTCATTACTACCCACTCGAACAAGCCGACAAAACCCGGGCAGCAAAAAGCCGTTCTAAAAACGTCTTCTTTGGCCATAAAGATTTGATTATAACCAGCATTGCCATAAAGAAAACTTAGTACCTTGTGTCCTGAGGCATCGTTGATCAACATGTCGGCTATTGGCATGGGATACTCATCTTTCGGAGTGGCTTTGTTCAAATCCCTGAAGTCGACGCAGATGCGGATCTCGCCACTCTCTTTCTTCTCGACAGGCACAATGTTAGCGACCCATTCCGCGTACCGGCATGGCTTAATAAAACCTGCCGCTAATAGATGTTCGACCTTGTAACACCCCAAATGTTCAAGGAAATAAAAATATCATTTAATATATTTTTCTGGAATTATTTAATTTGGAAATACCTTTAATGCCCTCCTTAGCCTATTTGAACTAGTACCTAGTTGAAATGACCAACCCAGAGGCTAGAAAATTTTGTATATGATCCCAAGACCAAGTTATATTTTTGAGAATTTTTATAAATTTTTATCACCCTTGGAAGTAGCCCAAATATTTTAAATCAATTTCTACAATTATTTTTATTCGGAAAAGAATTGAAACAGTGACGGGCCCCATCCCCCTCTTCTCTCTCTCCCAGCCGGCCCAACCCACTCCTCCCCACGCCCCCGACTGACAAATGGACCCCACCCATCAGCGACCCCCTCTCCCATCGTGCACACGCCCGACCGCCCGACCCCACTTGTCGGCGCCGACTCCCTCTCTCGGCCGAGTCCGACCCCACCTGTCAGTCGCCCGTTGCCTCACTCGCACCCGTTGACCGTCTTGGCCCACCTATCGGACCTGTCGTCCACCTCGCGCCAACCCCCTAACTCTGCCGGCCACCGCATCCGCCTCGGATCCGCTCCCGCCGGCCCCCTACCCCTCAATGGCCGCCGTTTAATGCACCTGAGGCCCGCCAGCCATTTAAACGCATTAAGACACGCGTTTAAGCCCTAGGATCGTGGTGCCGTGCATGACGAGACCTGCCGGTGAATGAATACACCCACCCGGCTTTCCATGCATGCGACCCCCTCTAACCCCACTGGAGCTCCTATTTAATCCCCTGGCCTCCACCGCGTCCAACCCGCACGCCCGATCGCATTGGAAACCAACCAGAGCGCTCCACTTCGGCTTTTAGCGCCTCACCGTTGCCCTCGCTTCAGCCGCCACTCGCCATCGCCGGAGTCCTCCTCCGTCCTCGGTGACCACACCTTCGTTACCGCACCAACCTCCCCAACCTCGGCCACCCCTCCAACGTCGATGAACCCCACCGGAACGCCATCGCCGACGAGGACCTGAACGCCTCCATCGTCTACGCTCGTCGCCAGCCACGCTCTGACGACCTCTCTCCTTGCCTAAGGTACCCTCGTGATCCCCGTAGTCCCCTCCGTCCATTTTAGCCCTTAGATCCGACCGCCACCGCTCGCCGTGGCCCCTGGCCCGCTCGCCATCACCGGAGAAGACGACCGGCACGGGTCGAGTACCCGTGCCGTGTCAGATTCAATCGCGACCATTTGATCTGGCTCCGACAGTGGCGATTAAATCATCTGTGTGGTTTAATCAGATCCATCTGATCTTGGCAAAGCGGCATGTTTTAATCTTGTGCGTCCGTTAGCACTTAAAGCCCTTGTTGAATCTGGCCCGTCGGATCGTAGCGAAACGTTATCTGGACCGTTCATTGCTATTTAAAACCCATGGTGGATCTGGGCCATCCATCGCGTACCATTTCGGCCTTTTAATCTCGGTCGTCGGTTTTCACTTAAACCGCCTGCCTCACCCTCGCGCGTCTGATCATGATCCAACGGTGGATCTGGATCCGGCACACACGCACAGTGCGCGAGTTCACCGTGAGCCCGGTTCACCTTGGACCCGAGGCTGTTTTTGATTTAAATTAAATTCCAGAAACTGTTTTAAACTTGTAAAATTCATATCTAGCGCATTTTAACTCCAAAAATTATCATTTCAATTCTAGAAAATTCATAATTTTATTCTCTACATGTTAATGCAATAAAAATAGTAGGTTTATATTGAGCATTTTATTTTTGTTTAATAACATATTCAAGTGCACTTTAGGGTAAATTAAAAATTGGCTCGTTTCTATTTTAGAAAAAATTATCTTTTATTCTTTTCATGTTAACAAAATAAAACCACTAGGTTTACACTGAACCCCTTATTTTAAAATAGTTAGAAAAATTTAAAATACAATTGTTTACATTTTTGTTCCTTTAGAAAGACCATTATTTCATTTTAAAATTTATTTTTAATATGTTCTTAGGATAACCTTCAGAAAGTTAATAACTTTATTTTTCTTAGTTCAAACCAATTCAAAAACCTATAATGCCTATTTTGTGGATTTTTGTATTGTTTATTGAATGTTATGTTTACTATTCATGTTAAAAAGACTACGACGTCGCCGAGGAGCCGAAATACTTTCCCGAAGTTCCTCCCTCCCCTTTCGCTGAACAAGGCAAGTCACCAAACCAATATTTTGAGCATATTGAACCCATGTTTTACTAAACTAATGCTAAAACACATAGGATATACATGCATTAGTCAAATGGAACCCTTACAATATATATTTTAGGATCCCCCGACCTTGATGTGAAACCCAAGCCATGCTATCTAGCCTAAACTTCTTGTCACCATATGATTAGTATTATTAGCTAGTGTCCAATGTATCGACACGATTGCTATAGGATTAAAAATGAGTCGTAGCAACTTGGTTCTACTATATGATTCCCCGTTATACTTATCTTTGGAATTCTGTTGGTGATAGAGTTATGGTTGAGAGTGTATGCATGGTGGGTTCCGGGTGCAAGTTAGGGCATTGGTCGGTAGCACCCGGGACACTATGAGGACCGGTCTGCGGGATCCATTGCAATACACTTCTGTACTAACCACAAGTCTAGTGGGTAAGTCCTAACTAAGGTATGGAGTGTTCCAAACCGAGGCCACCACTTGGAGATGGGTCAAGCAGCACCTGCGGGTGGCTTGTACCGACATGGCGCAAAAGGGGGTGCAACGTTAGCCGGGATGCGGCCCGGCGCGCTAGCGAAACCTACAGCGGGTGGTTATCGCTTGGAGCATTTCATGCTGAAGTTTTGGCACGAGTTCCCGTGGTATGGGTCATCTCGTTACACCTTTGTGTTTGGAATGAGTGCATGCCTTGTGGGTACAGTAGTACATCTCTGATCAGAGTCATAAATCTTTTCGAAAAGCCGAGCCCACGGTCAAGGGCGGGTTGCATGACATCCCACAATTAGTTTACTTTTGGAATGAATGTGAATGATGGTTTGACATGTAAGGACTACTGTGCGAGGAGGGAAAACGTACTCCTCGAGTTAGATGGTATTATAATGTTCATGTTTATTATTCCGCATGATAAAATTTGACTACACTAAATGCAATAACTAAAAAATGTACTTTTCCGCACTTTTAGCCAATTATCATTCCTTTGTTATTATCTGCATTATTACTTGCATTTGCGGTGGCTTGTTGAGTACTCTTTGTACTCATACCCGTTGGACACACAATTCAGAGGATGCCTACTACGAGGATGGTCTGGAGTAGCGACCCAGTCAAGAAGAAGATCCTGAAGAGGGCGTTCGTCATGCTTTTACTTATTTTTAATTTTACTCTTATGTAATAATATGGTCTGCGTACCATGAATGCTTGTCGTATGTACGTTGTCGCATGATGAACCTCTTGTATTATTGTTTTTGTTTGGAAATTCAATAATGTTCTGTAACACCCCAAATTTTCAAAGAAATAAAAATATCAATTAATCTATTTTCCGGGAATTATTTGTTTTGGAAATACCTTTAATTCCCTCCTTAACCTTTTTGAACTAGAACCTAGATGACATGACCAAACCAGGGGCTAGAAGATTTTGCATATGATCCCAAGGCCAAGATATATTTTTGAGAATTTTTACAAATTTTTATCAACCTTGGAAGTAGCCCAAATATTTTAATCCATTTTTTGTAATTATTTTTAATCAGAAAATCCTTTAAATAGTAGCGGGCCCTCTCCCTCCCTTTCTCTCTCTCCCGGTCGGCCCATCCCGTTACCCCCACGCGCCTCGGGCTGACACCCGGGTCCCACTTGTCAGCAAGCCCTTCTCTCCGCGCACGCGCACCCGACACCCTGGCCCCACCTGTCGGCGCCAACCGACCCCTCTCTCGGCCGATGCCCGACCCCACCCGTCAGCCACCGCACTGATGCGCTCGTGCCCGCTGACCACCTTGGCCCACCTGTCGGACCCATCGTCCACCTCCCGCCACCGCCCCCAAATTGCGTCGGCCGACGACCCCGCCTCAGATCCGCCTCGCCGGCCCCTCCCCCATTAATTCGACGCCATTAAACGGCCCCCCGCGCTCGGCCGACCGTTTCCCCCTTTATTTCACGTGTCGTTGCCCTGGATCGAGCGCGCGCATGCAAGGAAAGAGCTCGCCGGTGTTGAAGAGAGTTTTTACTCTCGGCCTCCCCCAATCGCGCCCCCTCTGCCCCCGCCGATGACCCTATTTATACCCCCTGGCGTTCAACCCCCATGCTCACACGCTTCAAGATCGAACCGAACACACGTACTCCAAGTTTTAACACTCCTCCGCCGCCCGCATTCCAGTCGTCGTTCGCCGCCGCCGGAGTCCCTCTCCATCCATGCCGACCGCACCTTCGTGACCGCCAAGACCTCACCGACCTCGGCCACTCCTCTGCCAACGATGAACCCCGCCGGATCTCCATCGTCGACAAGGACCCGAACGGCTTCGCCGCCTCCCCTCGTAGCTGGCCACGCCCCGTCGACCTCGGACCACCGCAAGGGTACCCTCGTGTTCCCCGTAGTTCCCTCTTTACGTTTTTAGCTTTAGTTAGGCCGGATAACCCTCACCGTCGCCGGAATCGCTCACCGTCGCGTCGCCGGAGTCGGGGAAGACAGGTACTTTACCCCTCCCGACGCGTGCCGTGTCGGATTCAATCGTGACCGTGCGATATGGATCTGACGGTGGTGATTAAACCCCTCGCGTGGTTTAATCGGATCCGTTAGATCCTGGCGAAGCGTTATGTTTTAATTTGGGCCGTTCGCTAGATTTTAAATCCCGCATCGCATCTGGACTGCACGATGCGTACCGGTTCAACGTTTTAATCTCAGCCGTCCACGTCATTTCAACTCCCCTGCCTCGCCCGTGGCCACCCGATCGCGATCCAACGGTGGATCTTGATCCGGCGCACGTGCACAGTGCGCGGGTGCACAGTGGACTCGGCTCACCGTGGACCCGAGGCTGTTTTGGGATTTAATTTAAATTCCAGAAATGATTTTAAACTTCTAAAATTCATATCTTGCGCATTTTTACATCAAAAATTACCATTTCAATTCAAGAAAGTTTGTAATATTATTCTCTACATGTTCATACAATAAAAACAGTATATTTACTTTGGATATTCCATGTTTATTTAATAAAGTATCCAAATGCTCTTTAATGAAAGTTACAAATTCAAATATTTAAATTTCAGCAAAATTTATATTTATTCATTTCCTGTTAATTTAATGAAACCACTACATTTTCTCTGAAGCTCTTATTTTAAATTGATTAGAAAACTTAAAATAAGTTTATTCACAATTAAAACCCCTTTTATAAAGGGCCATATCTCATTATAGTTCATTTTAATTATTCATAAAACGACTTTCAGAAACTTAACAACTTTGTTTTCTTTAAATTAACCCAATCAAAACCTATATGCTTGTTGTGTGTTTTAGATTGTTTAATTGAATGTCGTATTTATTTTATTTATATTGGGAAGTCTACGATGTCGCCGAGGAGCTGGAATACTTCCCGAAAGTTCCTCCCTCCCCTTTCGCTGAACAAGGCAAGTCACCAAACCAATCTTTTGAGCATATTGAACCCATGTCTTACTAAACTATCGCTAAAACACATAGGATGTACATGCATTAGTCAAATGGAACCCTTACAATATATTTATTTAGGATCCCCTGACCTTGATGTGCAACCCAAGCCATGCTATCTCACCTATACTCCTTGCCACCAAATGATTAGTATCATTAGTTAGTGTCTGATATATTGGCACGCTTGCTATAGGATAAAGAAATGAGTCGTAGCAATTGGAATCTCTTATATGATCCCTGTTATTCTTATCTCTGGAATGTTGTTGGTGATAGAGTTATGGTTGAGAGTGTATGCATGGTGGGTTCCGGGTGCAAGCTAGGGCATTGGTCGGTAGCACCCGGGGCCCTATAAGGACCGGTCTGCGGGATCCGTTGCAATACACTTCCGTACTAACCACAAGTCTAATGGGTAAGTCCTAACTAAGGTATGGAGTGTTCCAAACCGAGACCACCACTTGGAGATGGGTCAAGCAGCACCTGCGGGTGGCTTGTACCGACGTGGCGCAAAAGGGGGTGCGACGTTAGCCGGGATGCGGCCCGGTGCGCCGGTGAAACCTAGAGCAGATGGTTATCGCTTGGAGCATTTCATGCTGAAGTTTTGGCACGAGTTCTCGTGGTATGGGTCATCTCGTTACACTTTGGTGTTTGGGATGAGTGCGTGCCTTGTGGGTACAGTAGTACACCTCTGATCAGAGTCATAAATCTTTTTGAAAAGCCGAGCCCACAGTCAAGGGCAGGTTGCATGACATCCCACAGTTAGTTTACTATTGAAATGAATGTGCATGATGATTTGACATGTAAGGACTGTTGTGCGAGGAGGGAAAACATACTCCTCGAGTTAGTTGGTGTTATGATGTTCATGTTTAATATTCCGCATGATAAAATTTGACTTCACTAAATGCAATAACTGAAAAATATACTTTTCCACACTTTTAGCCATTATGTTAACTTTGTTATTATCTTGCATTACTATTGCATTTGCGGTGGCTTGTTGAGTACTTTTGTACTCATATCCGTTGGACACACAATTCAGAAGATGCCTACTACGAGGAGGATGGTCTGGAGCAGCGACCCAATCAAGAAGAAAGATCCTGAAGAGGGTGTTCGTCATGCTTTTTATTATTTATTTTAATTTTACACTTTTGTAATAACGTGGTCTGCGTACCACGAATGTTTGCCGTATGTACGTTGTCGCATGATGAACCTCTTGTATTATTGTTTTTCTTTGGAAATTTAATAATGTTCCGATTTGTTAAATCGGGGCGTCACATGTTCTGATTCGATAAATCGGGGCGTCACAAGATGGTATCAGAGTCGACTTGACTGTAGGAAGCCAAACAGACCAGCCTAGCCAATGGCTGCAGAAAATTATTTCTCGAAAACCTACTTTATAAACTTTGTTCCTCCCCTCATTTTTCTTCAACTTGTTGTTTTTGTAGATGCCATTCTACCAAGTGCACAGCTTCTGCCGCTACTTCGAGGGCTTCGTCAGGGAGCTCCGTATGATGGTTACCTTCCTTGGGTTCCTCTTCGAGCCCGAGCTCCATGGGGTGTACATGGAAGAGTTCGCAGGACCATGCGACGTCTCCCTCACCATCCACGGATCCGGCAAGCACCTGCCGTTTTTCATGGCAGCACTTGGGGGCCCAACCTTCGACGTCGCGTGCCAACGCGTCTCCCTCCAAGCCCTCATGGAGCTGAGGATGATCTATGACGATCGTCTTCAGAACTCGTCCTTCCGGCTCGTGCCGAAGCACACTCCCGGTGCCCACCGTAGCATCTACATCGGAGTTCACTCCGACCGCGTTGCGGTCATGGCCCGGCAGACACGCCTTCTTTAGGCCATGGACGATCTCCATACCGAGGCCGTGCTTGACGCCGAGGAGCACCATGAGGCGGTCGAGTTCCTTCATCAGGAGATGAAGAGCTTGATCCAACAGAATGGCGAGCTGCAGCGCAAGATTATGCAGCTGCAGAAGGACATAGCGGAGATGGTCCCTGTTGGACCGAAAACGGCGACCAGAGGGGGGTGAATGGGAGCTTTTAAAATTTCGGGCTAAAAATAGCCTTCGGTTTTAATCCTGTCTTCTGCGGAACAGGCTTCGAACACTACCTTCGAAGGTCTGATTCGGAGGTGCTTTGACAGCTCCAAACACAGGCTCCACTACAACCCTCGAAAATCTACTCCGCTAAGTCAGTGCAGGCTCCGCACACAGGGTGCTTCGAGCAAGCTTCACACTTCACCCTTCGCAAGAGTGGACACCCTACTGAGGACTTCGACCAAGTACTTGGCAGCAGCAACTGGTGCTGGGCTTCGTACACGAAGGTCTAAACACACACAAACGGACTTCGCTAAGGGCTTCGACACAAGAAGCAAAACGGTCTTCGATCAGGGCTTCGCTAGTAATCTGTGAGGTCTGGCCTCAAGTTACACAGAGCGAACGCGCGCTGAAAACACACTTCGCACAAAACACCCTTCGCCTAGACAGGCTTCGGTGCCCTATAACTAGTGAGGTATGTAAAACGAGCTCAAGCAAAAAGCACGCAGAAGCAGGGCTTCACCGCTTGAACAAGGAACACAATAAAATTGAACTCCGGATGAATACAGCGAGGTGTGTGGCTAGTACAGGAGCTCAACAGTAAATGCTCAAAGTGTTAAATGTTACCTACCGAGCCCCCATATTTATAGCCCACAGTTCACCCAAAGGAATTGACTACTTTACCCCTAGGGTTTACACCAGTTTTGTCTCTACAGAACAGAGGGGTACAAAAGGTAGTCCAACTTTATTCTGGAGGCTTCTCTGTCAGCTTTGCAGAGGGGACAGCGTCAGCTTTTTACAGAGCAGACAGTGTCAGCCTTTGCAGTCTTTGACCTTCTGGAGCCTCCCTTTGCACGCGAGGGTGTGGTAGCTTCGGCGAGAAGCCTTGAGCCTGGTGGCCTTCGCTTCGCCGAAGATAGCCTCCGATACAGTGACGGTTTTGAGCCGAAGCCGTCAAAGCCCTTGGGCCTTCGCACCAACACCTCCGGAGTGGACCACCACGGCTTCGCAGCTTCACCCAGCTCGAACTCCGTCAGTCCGTGTACCGAAGCCATGCAGGCCGAAGCACCTCAAGTCAACCTTGCTCCGGAGCTAGCCTTGCTCCGAAGCCTTCCTCACTCCGAAGCCCCACCTCCGGAGTACCACCCTTCGAAGTCCCTCCTTCGTCCAAAGCCTCCGCATGAAGCATTCCATGAGCACTTCGTCGCAGTTCCTCTCCCCGAGCACACTCCTCGATGAGCCTCACCTGGACCATGCCTTCGATGCGCCTCGACTTCTGAGACCTTCGTCGGGTACCTTCGAATGTCTCCCTCCGGAGCACACTTCGAATTCCTTGCCTCCGTAGAGGACTTGATCCATCCAACTCCAAAGTCACTCCATTCGGAGTACCTTCGAAGTGCCTCACCTCCGACGACTTTGTCTCGGAGTACCTTCAGCCGGAGCCACGCTCCGCACTCTCTGCCTTCACCTGGCGCACCTCGACCCGAGGACCGACCCAGACCCTTTCGCAGCCACCGTGACGGAGCTCCCTGCTCCCCTGGCATCAAGCCTCCCGCTTGACCCAGGTTCACCTGCTACGAACCTGTCCGTCGCCTCCGAAGTCCCTGCGCACCACAGACAAGCAAACAAGTGTGTCTAGTACTCCGGAGACCTCTCCGGGTAAGCAACCTCCGGCACACACTCCGGTGTACCGCCCAAAGTACCGAAGCCTTCGGTACAAACCCAGTCATCGTGTACTGTTGGACCCCTCCGACAGGCACACTCTGCTGCAACAGCTGCAGCAACCAAACCACCGAACATACTTCGGTGAA
The DNA here is from genome assembly GCA_019279435.1 of Zizania palustris. Taxonomy (NCBI): domain Eukaryota; kingdom Viridiplantae; phylum Streptophyta; class Magnoliopsida; order Poales; family Poaceae; genus Zizania; species Zizania palustris. The sequence goes on along the minus strand of JAAALK010000287.1, from coordinate 15,053,277 downwards.
ACCACCTCCGAACACCCTTCGGAGGTACAACCTCCAAAACCCCTCCGGAGGTACCCTCCTCCGAACACCTTCGGAGGTCCAACCTCCGAACACCCTTCGGAGGTACCCTTCGAACCAGAGGGTAAAAGCCTGTCAATCACTCATCACAAACACCGAAACCAACACTTGGTTTCTCAATCTCCCCCTTGATGAGTGCATTGACAACCAAATTTAAGTCCAAGAAAAATTAAAAGACTTTCAGCACACAAGTGACCATAAAAACTCAGAAAAGAGCCAAATCATGTCACTTGACAGAAGAATTTTCCTCCCCCGTTTTCAAAAGAGTAAAAAGCCCCTTTGGCAATAAAAAACTCCCCCTGAGTTAAGTTTTCCCCCTTTGGCAACAAAGACCCTTTATGTCACATTTTCTCCCCCTTTGGAAATTATACCCCCTTGCAGCAGAGAACGTAGCAAGTCTCTCTCCCTTTAGGAATTTCTCCCCCTTTGGCAATGCAAGCATCAAGGAGCATGTAAAAGATGCAAAGCTTCGAAATGGTCAGAATTGCAAAGACATATGAAGCAAAAATATGCCAACAATAACACCAATGATCATGGGCTCAGCTCAAATTAATATTCTCTAAAAAACATGATGAAGCATGTGATTTGATCATTTTTGAAATAAAAGCATCACCACTTAGTCAAGGAAACTAGACAAGTAAAAGCAAGGACTGCGAACAGCTAGTCAATTTCTACTCTAGACAGACAAGTCCAGTTCAAATGGAGCATGAAAAGCAAACTTGATGATCAATGAATTTTGTTGTTCTTTTCATAGTGCCAGGGGTTATTTGTTTATCCACCTTATACTTTCCAATCAGGCCAAGCCTAGGCATGAAAGCCATTAGAAGCTTAAAGCAATGATTTTGGCATACACTACACTATTCCAGTTCAGACCAATGTGCAATGGTAAGCAGTCTAGAATAGGGTAGTGCGACAAACAAACCCACCTGGATCTTTCCACTTAAAGCATGCAAATCATGGAATTTTTGATTTTGATTAAGTGAATCAATTTGTTTATCACTTGAAGAATATCCATGAGGATGTAGAACAATTTTTCAAGTTGCAATTTTTAGCATCCAATGAACAGTGTCTTGCTATCAAGCAGATAAAAGATAGCTAAAGCAGTCCTGCCTAAACATGCTAGATTCAAGACTGAGCAGTGAGCACGATTTGACTTTGAAAATAAAACATCATGCACATGAATGTTTCAGATAAATTAAAGAGAGCTGAGCTGTCATGATTTCATGAATTATAAGCAGGCATATAAGTGCAAAAGATGTAAATGCAATTTCACACATAATGAGCATATGCAAGATAATTACAAACAGCTCCCCCTCACAAAATGCCATAAGGGTGACAAATACCAAGTTTCCCACGCAAGTAAGCAAATCGAGAAGCATCGAGGGGTTTTGTGAAAATGTCGGCAAGCTGGTGTTGGGTATCAACATATTGAAGTTCAATATCACCCTTCTCATTGTGATCTCTGAAAAAATGATATCTCACATCAATGTGTTTGGTTCTGGAGTGCTGAACCAGGTTGTTTGCAATACAAATAGCGCTAGTGTTATCACAGAAAAGTGGAACACTCTTATAATCTAACCCGAAATCCCGCAAAGTGGAAACCATCCACAAAATCTGAGAGCAACAGCTAGCTGCAGCGACATATTCGGCCTCAGCCGTCGATTGTGCAACACTAGACTGTTTGCGGGAAGACCAGCAAACCAGAGATGTACCCAGAAAATGACAAGTACCAGAGGTACTCTTCCTATCAATTCTACACCCAGCAAAATCCGCATCGGAATAACCTCGAAGACATAAAGATGAAGATGCTGAATACCATATGCCAAATTCAAGGGTGTGTTTGAGATACCTTAAGATGTGCTTTACCGCTTGGCGGTGCGAAGCTCGTGGTGAAGCCTGAAAACGAGCGCACAGACATACTGCGAAGTGTATGTCCGGCCTCGTAGCAGTCAAGTAGAGGAGGGAGCCGATCATGCTTCGGAACTCCTTCTGATCTACGGCTTCTCCATCTTCGTCAGGATCCAATGCTACAGATGTAGCCATTGGAGTGGCGAGGGGCTTCGCATCGGACATGTCGAATTTCTTGAGCAGGTCCTTGGTGTACTTCGTCTGGTGGACGAAAGTACCTTGTTTGCTTTGCTTGATTTGCAAACCAAGAAAAAAGGTGAGTTCACCCATCATTGACATTTCAAATTCCCTGCTCATGGTATCTGCAAACTCGGCAACCAAAGCATGAGAAGAGCCACCAAAGATGATATCATCCACATAAATCTGAACTAGGAGGAAATCTTTGCCATGCTTGAGAGTAAACAGTGTTTTATCAACAGAGCCCATCAAATACCCTCGCTCAAGCAGAAAAGACTTAAGTCTGTCATACCACGCCCGAGGGGCCTGCTTGAGTCCATAAAGAGCCTTATGAAGTTTAAGGACTTTATGTGGGTACTTGGGGTTTTCAAAACCAGGGGGTTGTTTTACATAAACATCTTCACCTATGAAGCCATTAAGAAAAGCGCTTTTGACATCCATTTGATAGAGTTTGAATCCCCGGGATGTCGCAAAGGCAAGCAAAATCCTAATGGCCTCAAGGCGAGCAACAGGTGCAAAAGTTTCAGCAAAATCAATCCCTTCTAGTTGAGAAAAGCCCTGAGCTACAAGTCTAGCCTTGTTTCTAACTAGTCCCATCCTCCCCTTGTTTATTTTTGAAAATCCATTTTGTTCCAATGAAATGAACATTTGGTGGAGGATCAACTAATGACCAGACTTGGTTTCTCTCAAAATTTTCAAGCTCTTCATGTATGGCATTGATCCAACTAGAATCAGAAAGTGCATGACTAACATCTAAGGGCTCAAAAGAAGCAACAAAAGCGGAATCAATGAAATGAGCATGAGAACGTGTTACCCTTTGATCAAGCTCACCAATGATCTGCTCGGGAGGGTGCATCCTTTGAACATGATGTGGAGCCTCGCGGCGGGATGCAGTCTCCCCCTCAACTTGTGCGTTGGAGTGGTCCAAGATTACCGATGTTGAGGTAGTCGCTTCGGGACCTCGTGCCGAAGTAGTCGAAGCGGGGTCGGCTTCGGGGGTTGATGTCGAGGGTAGTAGGGGTTCATCCTCGAATTCTCCGGGATCTTCTTCTTCGAAGATGGTCTGTTCCATGTCGTGTTCATTTGCCTGTTCAAGAGCAGAACTAACAGAGGGGGTTGATTCATCAAAAGTCACATCACATGACTCGATGACAGTGTTAGTCTCTAAATTATAAACACGATAAGAATGACCATGTGTAGTGTAACCCAAAAAGATCCCGTCAGAAGAGCGCGACTCAAATTTATCCAAATTACCACGTTTTAGGATAAAGCAGCGACAGCCAAAAACTCGAAGATGAGTAACCTTGGGCTGTCTCCCAAAACGCAGCTCATAAGATGTCAAATTTAAAATTGAGCGCAAGAATATACGGTTTGAGATGTAACATGCAGTGTTCATGGCCTCAGCCCAGAATTTTCTAGGAGTCCTATGCTCATCAAGCATCGTCCTAGCCATCTCAACCAAAGTGCGGTTCTTCCTCTCAACAACACCGTTCTGTTGAGGAACTCGCGGAGCAGAGAATTGATGTTCTATGCCATGCTCCATGCAAAAGTCAACAAAGAGACTGTTTTTGAACTCGGTGCCATTATCACTTCGAATGAATTTCAATGCACCTGGGAGTTCAGTGAAAAGTCTCAAAGCCAAGCTCCGAAAGTGTGAAAACACTTCATCCTTGCTGGCAAGAAAGAAGACCCAAGAGTACCGAGAGAAATCGTCGACAATAACTAATACATACCACTTGCCGCCTAAAGAACTGACCCGAGAAGGACCTACAGTGTCCATATGGAGAAGTTCTCCGGGTTGTTCAGTCATCACTGTGGTGACTAGCGAATGCGAAGCAGCAATCATTTTTCCATGTCGACACGGAGCGCAAACTAAATTCTTCTCAAACTTGAGCTTGGGCAATCCTCGGATTAGACCTAGGGCGCTCAGATGAGCGAGCAACTCAAAGCTCATATGCCCTAGTCTCCTATGCCACTTCAAAAGCTCAGAAGTCGAATGTGCAACAAGGCAGTGAGAAGAACCAGATGACTCTGAAAAATCAGCTCCAAAAACTCTCCCAACTCTAAAGATCTTACACACCACAACGCCATCAGAATTGAGCACTTGCGAAGTATCGCGATGGAATCGCACTTCGAAGCCCTCATCAAGCAACTGAGATACAGACAGCAAATTGTATCCCAGGTTTTCAACCAAAGCAACATCTTTGAGAGTGAAATTTGAGTTAATTCTTACCACACCTTTACCTTTCACTCTACTCCTTCGATTGTTTCCGAAGGTGATATGTTCCCTTTGCTTGGTTGTGGTGAGGCTGGAGAACCAAGCTGCATCTCCGGTCATGTGGCGCGAACAACCGGAGTCCATGATCCACGTGCCCTCCAAGCCTCGATCTGTCGCCTACACATGATAAGAATATCTCGATTGCTCAGTGCTGGGGTGAGTGAAATAATGACGAGGCATCCAGCACTGAGTGACACGAGTAGTAGGCGCAGTAAAAGTAGACGGTCTACGCACAGGAAAATCTGAATGATGCAAGGTGCGAGGTCTACCTACATGCTGTGATCGAACAACATGTGGAGGTCTCCTACTCTGACGAGGTACAAAGCTACTCGCCCGGGGTCTACCACCATATGGAACATGGTGAACACCTCGAGGAGCAAAACCTCTCCGAGAAGCACGAGGAGCCTCGAAAACAGGACGATAGTACAACTCAGACTCATGCATACCTAAAGATGGGTAATGCATGTCCTGGTAACTCATCGCCTGAGAGCGTCGCTCATTCTTGATGCGACGAAAACAGAAACCAACCAAATGACCCGCCCGCTGACAGTAGGAACAGTGAAAAACTCTCCTGGGGGCACTCTCATGGGTCACAGGAGCAACTCTCACAGGCTCCTTGGGTTTCTGCTGAGTGGTTTTCTTGGGAGGATTTTTCTTGGCAGGAGGTGTGGTTTTCTTTGGTGGTTAGGTAGGCTTTTTGGCTGATGGGGTGTCTAACAGAGCTCTCTCTTTCTCTAGGGTAGTGGGAGAGGTAAAAACAGTTTTGGTCTTACTGTCTGAAGGTATCCTCTCAAAACCCAAACCTAGAGCTACCCCTGCTCTGTCAGCACACAACTTGGTCTTGGCCAAGAGCAAATCCATCCTACCCTTTCCCTCAGTGCATTTATTAACCACAGAAAGAAGGTACTCATTTTCAGACATGACTTTCTCAGCTCGCTCTCTAACAGTGCCTAGCTGGTCCTTAAGGGTAATGCAAGTGTCACAAACAGGTTGCACATCCTTAGAACTACCGGCCCTCTCCAATCTAGCCTCTAAATCATGAACATGTTTATCACGTAAATTAATGCTCTCGCGCAATAAAGAACAGTTCATGCAATCAATAACATCATGAGGTCTAGAATCCACCTCCAAAAGCTGCTTCTGTGCAGTCTCAAGCTCAAAGAGAGTTTGAGCATGTACAGAATGCAACTGAGCAAGCTCACCCATGACAACAGAACATGACTCACATTCAGCATCATTAAATTTAGACTTAAGCATGACATATTCAGTAGAAATAGTTTCTAGCCTAAGTCTAAGGTCTTTTCTTTCTCTAGCGGCTTGCACAAGTAATCTATCCTGACCAAGAACTACTTCATTCAGCTCATCTAATTTAATTAATAGCTGGTCAGATGATAGAGGTACCTCAGATGAGTCTAGCTCATCGCCGCTGTGATCGCTGTCGGCCATGAAGCAAAGACCGGTGAAGTCTCGTCCCTTCTTGTCCTTCTTGTCCTCCTTCCTTGGGGACTCCTCCTCCTCAGAGCTCGACTCCTCAGTTGAGGAAGTGTCGATGTCACTGAGAGCAGCAACAAATGCTCTGGAAGCGGCTTTGGCTACTTTCTTAGCCATCTTGCCGCGCTTGCCCTTCACAAAAGGCTTCCTCTCCTTTTTGTGGTATTTGGGGCGCTCACTCTCATCTCTCTTCTTGAGCTTGGGGCAATTGGCCTTAATGTGAGAGGTGTCGCCACATTCAAAGCAACCACTAAAACCACTTCTCCTCTGATCCCGTCTCTCATGGTGAAAACGGGTGAACCTTCTGGCAATGAGAGCAAGCTCATCATCATCCAGAGTGTCCACCTGCTCCTTTGTGACGGAGACCAGGGAGGACAAAGCAAAACCATCTGCAATAACACAAGTGCCAGATGTGCTTGGTTCTGCAGTGGTGCCACGGCTAGTGCTAGAAACAAAATGCCAATGGCTGTGACAAAGAGCTTCTGTGCACAGCAAGAGATGCCTTGGCAATCTCTGTGGACTTCAGCATGCTGAAGAGTTCATCACAGGTCAATGTGTCATAACCTGCAGACTCCTCAATGCTGGATATCTTTACTTCCCATACGCTACGGTCAAGAGCATAGAGAAGCTTGATAGCCCTATCATGATCATTGTAAGCAAGCGTCCCGTTGGACCGCAAGTTACTCACTATAGCATCGAAACGTGAAAACATGGCATTTATAGATTCACCAGGTGCCTGCACAAACAGCTGATACTATTGATTGTATGTGCTTTGGCGCCTGGCCTTGATCTGAGTAGAGCCCTCATGAAAAATAGTGAGAGTGGTCCAAATTTCCCTAGCAGTCCTAAGGTGATGCACCCTATCGAACTCACTTCTACTCAAACCAATGAACAGTATATTTCTTGCCTTGGAGTTGGCATTATATTGATCCTTCTCTGTTTGAGAGGTGCGAGTCTCAGGGATGGAGTATTGTGAATCCACAATCTCCCAAATTGCATTTCCTTGGCTTAACAAGTAAGCCTCCATGCGCACCTTCCAGTATGCAAAATTTGTCCCATCGAACAGAGGAATTTTACTGCCTCTATCCATGTCGCCAACAGATCACAAAACCGGTTAAGGTCAACTGGTGATCTTAACCTGCTCTGATACCAATTGTTGGATCGGAAACGGCGACCAGAGGGGGGGTGAATGGGATCTTTTAAAATTTCGGGCTAAAAATAGCCTTCGGTTTTAATCCTGTCTTCTGCGGAACAGGCTTCGAACACTACCTTCCAAGGTCTGATTTGGAGGTGCTTTGACAGCTCCGAACACAGGCTTCGCAGGAGCAAAAGTTCGAAGCCAAGAAGACTTCGCTCCACTACAACCCTCAAAAATCTACTCCGCTAAGTCAGTGCAGGCTCCGCACACAGGGTGCTTCGAGCAAGCTTCGCACTTCACCCTTCGCAAGAGTGGACACCCTACTGAGGACTTCGACCAAGTACTTGGCAGCAGCAACTAGTGCTGGGCTTTGTACACGAAGGTCTAAACACACACAAACGGACTTCGCTAAGGGCTTCGACACAAGAAGCAAAACGGTCTTTGATCAGGGCTTCGCTAGTAATCTGTGAGGTCTGGCCTCAAGTTACACAGAGCGAACGCGCGCTGAAAACACACTTCGCACAAAACACCCTTTGCCTAGACAGGCTTCGGTGCACTATAACTAGCGAGGTATGTAAAACGAGCTCAAGCAAAAAGCACGCAGAAGCAGGGCTTCGCCGCTTAAACAAGGAACACAATAAAATTGAACTCCGGATGAATACAGCGAGGTGTGTGGCTAGTACAGGAGCTCAACAGTAAATGCTCAAAGTGTTAAATGTTACCTACCGAGCCCCCATATTTATAGCCCACAATTCACCCAAAGGAATTGACTACTTTACCCCTAGGGTTTACACCAGTTTTGTCTCTACAGAACAGAGGGGTACAAAAGGTAGTCCAACTTTATTCTGGAGGCTTCTTTGTCAGCTTTGCAGAGGGGACAGCGTCAGCTTTTTACAGAGCAGACAGTGTCAGCCTTTGCAGTCTTTGACCTTCTGGAGCCTCCCTTCGCACGCGAGGGTGCGGTAGCTTCGACGAGAAGCCTTGAGCCTGGTGGCCTTCGCTTCGCCGAAGATAGCCTCCGATACAGTGACGGTTTTGAGCCGAAGCCGTCAAAGCCCTTGGGCCTTCGCACCAACACCTCCGGAGTGGACCACCACGGCTTCGCAGCTTCACCCAGCTCGAAATCCGTCAGTCCGTGTACCGAAGCCATGCAGGCCGAAGCACCTCAAGTCAACCTTGCTCCGGAGCTAGCCTTGCTCCGAAGCCTTCCTCACTCCGAAGCCCCACCTTCGGAGTACCACCCTTCGAAGTCCCTCCTTCGTCCAAGGCCTCCGCATGAAGCATTCCATGAGCACTTCGTCGTAGTGCCTCTCCCCGAGCACACTCCTCGACGAGCCTCACCCGGACCATGCCTTCGATGCGCCTCGACTTCTGAGACCTTCGTCGGGTACCTTTGAATGTCTCCCTCCGGAGCACACTTCGAATTCCTTGCCTCCGCAGAGGACTTGATCCATCCAACTCCGAAGTCACTCCATTCGGAGTACCTTCGAAGTGCCTCACCTCCGAGGACTTTGTCTCGGAGTACCTTCAGCCGGAGCCACGCTCCGCACTCTCTGCCTTCACCTGGCGCACCTCGACCCGAGGACCGACCCGGACCCTTTCGCAGCCACCGTGATGGAGCTCCCTGCTCCCCTGGCATCAAGCCTCCCGCTTGACCTAGGTTCACCTGCTACGAACCTGTCCGTCGCCTCCGAAGTCCCTGCGCACCACAGACAAGCAAACAAGTGTGTCTAGTACTCCGGATACCTCTCCGGGTAAGCAACCTCCGGCACACACTCCGGTGTACCGCCCAAAGTACCGAAGCCTTCGGTACAAACCCAGTCATCGTGTACTGTCGGACCCCTCCGACAAGCACACTCCGCTGCAACAGCTGCAGCAACCAAACCACCGAACATACTTCGGTGAAACCACCTCCGAACACCCTTCGGAGGTACAACCTCTGAAACCCCTCCGGAGGTACCCTCCTCCGAACACCTTCGGAGGTCCAACCTCCGAACACCCTTCGGAGGTACCCTTCGAACCAGAGGGTAAAAGCCTGTCAATAACTCGTCACAAACACCGAAACCAACACTTGGTTTCTCAGTCCCCCTCATCCCGAGGAGGAAGAAGCCCATCCGCGAGCCCACCCCTCGCCCCAAGAGGATCCCGCCACACCCCTCGACCGCCGGACCGTCCACCTCCAGCGCTCCTGCACCGCACCCCGCCCTCGTCTCCGACCCCATCATCGAAAACTTTCTCGAGCCCACCGTCCCTCAGAACCCTCGTGGTTCCGAGAGCACGGAGACCGCCTCCGGTGGCAAGTAGACGATGGTTATCGTTGTTTGATTATAATAATTTTGTGTTTGTAGGATAAAATAAGAGCATGGATGTAATGAACTTTTTATACCACTTTGAGATATATATATATATATGAGCCTCGATGGGCCATTTTGGTTAAAAGTTTGTTTCACCACCTTTTATCTTATGGCTAAAACTCTTATGTTGAGAAGATGGCCGACAACCAGAACACCGGGCCCAACAACAGAGAAGGGGCAAGCAATGGTTTGCCCGGAAGCGTTGTGCCCAATTGGGGCGCAACGGGCCAACGTCAGACTAGGCCGCCGTCCGCCAACCACCCCACCTTGGCGGAAATGATGGCTAACCAGAACCAGCTGATCACCGCCCTCCTCACCCAAATGCAGCACCAACAGGCACAGTTGGACCGACTGTAGAATGGGGAGCCCACCCCTTGTGCACCAGCACCCGCACCCGCGCCCCAACTCTCGGAGTTCTTGCGCGTGCGTCCCCCGATCCTCTCCAGCACCACCAACCCCATGGAGGCCGGAGACTGGCTCCGCACCATAGGGAAGAAGTTGGACCTCCTACCCTGCACCGACCGGGAGAGAGTGGCGTTCGCCACTCATCAGCTCCAGGGTCCTGCCGCAGAGTGGTGGGACAACTACCGTGAGTCCCAACCAGAGGACCACGTGGTGACTTGGGCGGAGTTCACCATCGCCTTTCGTGCTGCCCACATCCCCGCCGGAGTCATCGCGGTCAAACTTGCAACAGGGCAGCCGGACTGTCATGGAGTACCTCCATGAGTTCAACCGTCTGGCATGCTACACGCCAGAGGAGGTGCGAACCGATGCCCTCCGTCAGGCCAAGTTCCTCTGGGGAATCAAGGATGAGTTGTCCATCCCGCTCGTCGCCACCGACTACACCGACTTCCAACGGCTGGTGAACAAGGTGCTCATCCGAGAGACTGAGCAAAACAAGTTGGACCTCAAGAAGAGGAAGATGATCGCCTTCAAGCATCAACAGGCGAATTCTCAGAGGCCCCGCTTCGTCCCTCCGCCACCAGCACCCGCCTACCATCCTCGACCCGCCTATAGGCCACCTCACGCCGTTGGTGGATCCAACGCCAGGCATCCCCTCCCCGCTCCACCAGCTTCGGCCACTCAGCCGACGCCCGCCGCCAAGGCCCCGATCTTGAGGGATCGCCAAGGAAAGTCGATCGTCTGCTTCAACTGCCGGAAGGAAGGACACTACTCGCACCAGTGTCCTCACCCCAAGCAACCCCAAGGCGTGGCATCCAACCATACGGTTCGTGCCCGCGTCAACCAAATCAGCGCGGAGGAAGCTCAAGAAGCTCCCGAAGTCGTGCTTGGTACGTTCACCACAAATTCTTTACCGGCTACCATACTATTTGACTCTAGGGCAACACACTCTTTGATCTCGGAGGATTTTGTGAAAACCAACAACTTGGAAGTGCTCCCTCTACCAGCCCCCATGATGATTGCCACTCCAGGCAAGAAAACCTTAGCCCGCTTATACAGCCCTAAGGTAAAAATAGAGATCCGAGAGACAATATTCCGGGTCGAGCCAGTCCTCATTAAGTGTACCGGACTCGACCTCATCCTAGGGATGGATTGGCTAATGAAACACCAGGGAGTGATCGATTGTGCTAGCAAGTCCGTAACGGTGAACAACCTCGAAGGTGAAGACGTCACCTTTTGGATGACCAGCCGCAAACCTCTTGAGTCATCTCTTCATTCGCTAGCCCTTGAAGAAGTACCCGTAGTCAAGGAATTCATGGACGTCTTCCTAGAGGACCTGCCAGGAATGCCCCCCAAACGGGACATCGAATTCAGAATCGAGCTTGTCCCCGGGACCACTCCAATCTCCAAGCGCCCATACCAGATGGCCGCCAATGAACTAGCCGAAGTCAAGAGCAACATCGAAGACTTGGAACAGAAAGGGTATATCCGACCGAGTACCTCACCCTAGGGTGCACCGGTCATCTTCGCCATGAAGAATGACAAGACTAAAAGGATGTGTGTGGACTATAGAGCCCTGAACGATGTAACCATCAAGAACAAGTACCCATTGCCGTGGATCGATGACCTATTTGATCAGCTGAAAGGATCCTCGGTGTTTTCCAAGATCGACCTCAGATCAGGTTATCACAAATTGAGGATTAGAGAATAAGACATCCCTAAGACTACCTTCACCTCTCGCTATGGACTCTACGAGTATACTGTGATATCGTTCGGACTCATGAATGCCCTGGCCTTTTTCATGAACATGATGAACAATGTATTCATGGAGTTCTTGGATAAGTTCATCGTGGTGTTCATCGACGATATCCTCGTCTACTCCAAGACCAAAGAAAAACATGAAACCCACCTCCGTCTGACCCTCGGAAAGCTAAGGGAATAGCAATTGTACGCCAAATACAGCAAATGCGAGTTTTGGTCATCAGAGGTGAAGTTCCTCGGTCATGTCATATCTGTCGGAGGAATAGCTGTGGACCCAACCACCGTGGAAGCAATGACCAACTGGCTACAACCCACGAACGTAACCGAGATCTGGAGTTTTCTCGGATTGGCCGGATACTACCGCCGGTTCATCGAGAACTTTTCGAAGATAGCCAAACCTATGACCAGGCTATTGCAGAAGGAGGTAAAGTTTGAATGGACCCCGGATTGCGAAGAATGCTTCCAAACCCTTAAGAAGAAGCTCGTGTTAGCTCCAATTCTGACTCTACCAGACATCCGGGAAGACTTCCACGTCTACTGTGATGCCTCTCACCAAGGATTGGGATGCGTCTTAATGCAAGATGGGACGGTGATATCTTACGCCTCCCGACAGCTGAGACCACATTAGCTGAACTACCCGACCCACGACCGGGAGTTAGTAGTCGTGGTTCATGCCTTGAAGATATGGATACATTACCTTGTGGGAAATCGGTGTGAGGTCTTCACCGACCACAAGAGCCTCAAGTATATATTCACCCAACCGGACCTGAACCTCAGGCAAAGGAGATGGTTGGAACTGATCAAAGATTACGACTTGGGCATCCATTATCATCCAGGCAAGGCCAATGTGGTGGCAGATGCCCTTAGTCGAAAAGGGTACTGCAATGCCATCATGATACAGGACCAGGCCCCTTTGCTATATAAGGAAATGGAAAGGCTGAATTTAGGGATCGCCAACCGAGCGTACCTCGCTGCTATGGAGTCTAGACCTGTCTTTATAGACCAGAGCCGTGAGACATAGAAGGAAGACCCGGACATCTTAGAGATCCAGCAAAACATGCGGAAGGGTAAAGCCCCCGGATTCTCCGAGGACGGACAAGGTACCATCTGGTTCGGAAACCAGATATGCGTACCCGACAAGCCTGAGTTGAGGACTCTCATCCTTCAAGAAGCCCACGATACTCTATACTCCATACATCCCGGGAGTACAAAGATGTATCAAGACCTAAAGGAGAAATATTGGTGGGTCAGCATGAAGAGGGAAATAGCTGAGTATGTGGCCAAGTGCGACACATGTCGGCGAGTCAAGGCAGAGAACCAAAGACATGCTGGACTGTTGCAACCCCTCAAGGTCCCCGAATGGAAGTGGGAAGAGATAGGAATGAACTTCATCACTGGACTACCCAGGACCCAAGCTGGTCATGATTCTATCTGGGTAATCGTCGACCGACTCACCAAGGTGGCTCACTTCATCCCCATCAAGACAACTTACACCGTCGCCAAGTTGGACGAGTTGTATATGACCCGGATTGTGTGCCTGCACGGAGTTCCAAAGAAGATTGTATCTGACCATGGGAGTCAGTTTACCTCTAAGTTTTGGAAGAACCTTCAAGAGGAACTCGACACCCGGCTAAACTTTAGCACCGCCTATCATCCACAGACCGATTGTCAAACCGAAAGGGTCAACCAAGTATTGAAGGATATGCTTAGACCTTGCGCTCTAGACTTTAGTGGAATGTGGGACAAGAACTTGCCTTATGCGGAGTTCTCCTACAACAACAGCTATCAAGTTAGCCTGCAGATGTCCCCGTTTGAAGCACTTTATGGGCGTAAGTGCAGAACGCCATTACTTTGGGATCAGACCAGAGAGTCACAGCTGTTTGGGACAGATATATTGAGAGAAGCCGAAGAGAAGGTCAAGATCATTAGGGACAGATTGAAAATAGCCCAGTCCCGACAAAAGAGCTACGCCGATAACCGCCGAAGAGACCTGACCTTTGAGGAAGGTGATTATGTCTATCTCCGAGTCACTCCCCTCCGTGGCACTCAAAGGTTCAACATGAGAGGCAAGCTAGCACCTTGCTATGTCAGACCTTTTCAGATCCTCCGATGACAAGGAGAAGTGGCATATCAACTAGAACTGCCTCCATCTCTGGCATGAGTCCATGATGTGTTCCACGTCTCTCAGCTGGAGAAGTGTCTTCGTGTGCCCGCCGAGCAGGCTGACCTCCAACAACTCAACGTCCAAGAGGATTTGACCTACGTCGAGAAACCCATCAAGATCCTTAAGACTAAGGAAAGAGTAACCAGGAGTCGTGTGGTTCACTTCTGCAAGGTTCAGTGGGACAACCATCCGTTGAAGAAGCCACATGGGAAAAAGAAGACGAGTTGAAAGCCCAATACCCCGAGTTATTCGAGTAGCATTCCAATCTCGAGGACAAGATTCTTTGTCAGGGGGATAGGTTTGTAACACCCCAAATTTTCAAGGAAATAAAAATATCATTTAATATATTTTTCTGGAATTATTTAATTTGGAAATACCTTTAATGCCCTCCTTAGCCTATTTGAACTAGTACCTAGTTGAAATGACCAACCTAGAGGCTAGAAAATTTTGCATATGATCCAAGACCAAGTTATATTTTTGAGAATTTTATAAATTTTTATCACCCTTGGAATTAGCCCAAATATTTTAAATCAATTTCTGCAATTATTTTTATTCGGAAAAGAATTGAAACAGTGACGGGCCCCTTCCCCCTCTTCTCTCTCTCCCGGCCGGCCCAGCCCACTCCTCCCCGCGCCCCCGATAACAAACGGACCCCACCCGTCAGCGACCCCCTCTCCCTTCACGCGACCGCCCGACCCCACCTGTCGGCGCCGACTCCCTCTCTCGGCCGAGTTCGACCCCACCCGTCAGTCGCCCGTTGCCTCACTCGCACCCGCTGACCGTCTTGGCCCACCTATCGGACCCATCATCCACCTCGCGTCAACCCTCCTATCTCCGCCGGCCACCGCATCCGCCTCAGATCCGCTCCCGCCGGCCCCACTGCTCCTCAATGGCCGCCGTTTAATGCACCCGAGGCCCGCTTGCCATTTAAACGCATTAAGACACGCGTTTAAGCCCCAGGATCACGGTGTCGTGCATGATGAGACCTCGCCAGCGAATGAATACACCCCCCTCGGCTTTCCATGCATGTGACCCCCTCTAACCCCACCGGAGCTCCTATTTAATCCCCAGGCCTCCACCGCGTCTAGCCCGCACGCCCGATCGCGTTGGAAACCAACTAGAGCGCCCCACTTCGGCTTTTAGCGCCTCACCGCCGCCCTCGCTTCAGCCGCTGCTCGCCATCACCGGAGTCCTCCTCCGTCCTCGGCGACCACACCTTCGTTACCGCAGCAACCTCCCTAACCGCGGCCACCCCTCCAACGTCGATGAACCCCACCAGAACGCCATCGCCGACGAGGACCTGAACACCTCCATCGTCTACGCTCATCACCGGCCACGCTCCGACGACCTCTCGCCTCACCTAAGGTACCCTCGTGATCCCCGTAGTCCCCTTCGTCCATTTTAGCCCTTAGATCCGACCACCACCGCTCGTCGTGGCCCCTGGCCCGCTCGCCATCGCCGGAGAAGACGACCGGCACGGGTCGAGTACCCGTGCCATATCGGATTCAATCGCGACCGTGCGATCTGGATCCGATAGTGGCGATTAAATCATCTGTGCGGTTTAATCAGATCCGTCTGATCTCGGCAAAGCGGTATGTTTTAATCTTGTGCGTCCGTTAGCACTTAAATCCCCTGTTGAATCTGGCCCGTCGGATCATAGCAAAACATTATCTGGACCGTTCATTGCTGTTTAAAACCCGTGGTGGATCTGGGCCATCCATCGCGTACCGTTTCGGCCTTTTAATCTCGGCCGTCGGTTTTCACTTAAACCGTCTGTCTCGCCCTCGCGCGTCCGATCGCGATCCAACGGCGGATCTGGATCCGGCGCACACGCACAGTGCACGGGGTCACCGTGAGCCCGGTTCACCATGGACCCGAGGCTGTTTTTTATTTAAATTAAATTCTAGAAATTGTTTTAAACTTGTAAAATTCATATCTAGCGCATTTTAACTCCAAAAATTATCATTTCAATTCCAGAAAATTCATAATTTTATTCTCTACATGTTAATGCAATAAAAACAGTAGGTTTATATTGAGCATTTTATTTTTGTTTAATAACATATTCAAGTGCACTTTCGGGTAAATTACAAATTGGCTCATTTCTATTTTAGAAAAAATTGTCTTTTATTCTTTTCATGTTAACAAAATAAAACCACTGGGTTTACACTGAACCCCTTATTTTAAAATAGTTAGAAAAATTTAAAATACAATTGTTTACATTTTTGTTCCTTTAGAAAGACCATTATTTCATTTTAAAATTTATTTTTAATATGTTCATAGGATAACCTTCAGAAAGTTAATAACTTTATTTTCCTCAGTTCAAACCAATTCAAAAACCTATAATGCCTATTTTGTGGATTTTTGTATTGTTTATTGAATGTTATGTTTACTATTCATGTTAAAAAGACTACGACGTCGCCGAGGAGCCGGAATACTTTCCCGAAGTTCCTCCCTCCCCTTTCGCTGAACAAGGCAAGTCACCAAACCAATATTTTGAGCATATTGAACCCATGTTTTACTAAACTAATGCTAAAACACATAGGATATACATGCATTAGTCAAATGGAACCCTTACAATATATATTTTAGGATCCCCCGACCTTGATGTGCAACCCAAGCCATGCTATCTAGCCTAAACTCCTTGTCACCATATGATTAGTATTATTAGCTAGTGTCCAATGTATCGACACGATTGCTATAGGATTAAAAATGAGTCGTAGCAACTTGGTTCTACTATATGATTCCTCGTTATCCTTATCTTTGGAATTCTGTTGGTGATAGAGTTATGGTTGAGAGTGTATGCATGGTGTGTTCCGGGTGCAAGCTAGGGCATTGGTCGGTAGCACCCGAGGCACTATGAGGACCGGTCTGCGGGATCCGTTGCAATACACTTCCGTACTAACCACAAGTCTAGTGGGTAAGTCATAACTAAGGTATGGAGTGTTCCAAACCGAGGCCACCACTTGAAGATGGGTCAAGCAGCACCTGTGGGTGGCTTGTACCGACGTGGCACAAAAGGGGGTGCGACGTTAGCCGGGATGCGGCCCGGCGCGCCAGCGAAACTTACAGCGGGTGGTTATCGCTTGGAGCATTTCATGTTGAAGTTTTGGCACGAGTTCCTGTGGTATGGGTCATCTCGTTACACCTTGGTGTTTGGGATGAGTGCATGCCTTGTGGGTACAGTAGTACATCTCTGATCAGGGTCATAAATCTTTTTGAAAAGCCAAGCCCATGGTGAAGGGCGGGTTGCGTGACATCCCACAGTTAGTTTACTTTTGGAATGAATGTGAATGATGGTTTGACATGTAAGGACTGTTGTGTGAGGAGGGAAAACGTACTCCTCGAGTTAGATGGTATTATAATGTTCATGTTTATTATTCCGCATGATAAAATTTGACTACACTAAATGCAATAACTGAAAAATGTACTTTTCCGCACTTTTAGCCAATTATCCTTCCTTTGTTATTATCTCGCATTATTACTTGCATTTGTCATGGCTTGTTGAGTACTCTTTGTACTCATACCCGTTGGACACACAATTCAGAGGATGCCTACTACGAGGATGTTCTGGAGTAGCGACCCAGTCAAGAAGAAGATCCTGAAGAGGGCGTTCGTCATGCTTTTACTTACTTATTTTTAATTTTACTCTTATGTAATAATATGGTCTGCGTACCATGAATGCTTGTCGTATGTACGTTGTCGCATGATTAACCTCTTGTATTATTTTTTTTCTTTGGAAATTCAATAATGTTCCGATTCGATAAATCGGGGCATAACAAACCTCCTCTTTAACTCGGTCATAAATGGCCAAATTGAAGCGGCGTGGCGGCTGCTTATAAGGCCTAAACCTGGGTTTGATGGGGAGCCGATGTTCAACAAGCTCTCGGCTTAACCTGGGCATGTCGCTGTAGTCCCATGCGAAGCAATCAACATACGATCGATCAATTTTATTACATTGGCCTTTACATCATTATTAAAATTCTGATTTACAAACATCGGCCTCGGAACACTACCATCTCCTATGTCTACTTGTTCCAAAGGGTCGGCCGACAAGAAGCCTTGACCTAATTTTTCTACCTCGCTAAAATCTTCAATGGCTTCGGCGATACCGTCTTGAGAAGACCGATATTGCTCCACGTGATATTTTAGCCAATCAAGATTAGCACTAGACATTCTACTATCTTAGACACAACCGAGCCACACCGGTCAGCTTCATAGAAATAGGAACGAACCTCCCCTCTGATACACTGACAAAGTCGTAATCCGAGAGGTCCCATCCCGACAAGCACTCTATCTCATCATGGGTGGCGTCACCGGACGCATCGACCAGACTAACATGGGCCAATGTATCGGCGTATACTATCTCGACTTCATTGCCATCCCATTGTATTAAGTGCTGGTGCAGGGTAGACGACACACACTGGTTTGCGTGGATCCAATCACGCCCAAGCAATACATTATAATTACCTTGCACGTTGACGACGAAGAAGGTGGTAGGTAGCGTCTTGTTCCCTACTATCAGTTCTAGAGACAGCATGCCTCTAGCCTCTGTTGTGTTGCCGTTGAAGTTGTTGAGGGTGACATTGGTATTCTTTAGGTCATCGTCATCCTTGCCGAGCTTCTTTAGAAGGGAGTACGACATTACGTTCATGGTGGTGCCACCATCGACGAGCATCCTCGAGACAAGCTCCCATCGATGTGCCCCCTTATGTAGAGAGGTCTCAGGTGACGGCCCGTGTCTCCGGGCTTCTCGAATACGGCGTCCTGCGGGCTAAGGTCTAGCTGAGTGACCCCGACCTCCTCCTGAAGGGGAGTGAACTCAAAAGGCAACATGACGACGCCGACGTCCATCGCCTGAGGAGCGGGATCCTCGGAGATGGGAGTGTAGTCGTCGTTGAGCAAATCATCTTCATTGGAGCTAACAATGGGGGCCGAGTCATCGACTATGACCGGCCTGGGTCTCTAGACTTTCTTCATGGTGGGTCGAGGATGGATTTCCTCAAAAAGTGTGTCTCATGCCTCCTCGGCCTTCCCTTCTCGTATCTCTTGTGCCCGCAAGCACTGCAACCTCCTTTTTTGTGACTTGGACATCCCCGAGGGTGCCCATGACAGTTGGGGATGGGTGTCGGGTGTTACGGTCTTGCCTTTAGTAGTTTTGGCCGAAGGGGACTTGTCCGCATCGGCCTCAACTATCTTGCGCTTGCCATGAGAGCTCCTCTGCTCCTGGTCAGTCAGAACGGCCATAGCAGGCCGGTCGGACCGGTCTGTGCCGAACACCGTCGTAAGGTCGGTCAGACCGGCCATCATAGGCCAGTCAGACCGGGCTTCGGTCGGCCCTTCGTGCCATCCCATTGGGGCACCCTTCGGGATTGGGACCTCCTGGGATCCCACCCTGATGACTATAGCCTTTGAGGCGTCTTCACGTTCATCCCTTCTAGTGACATCTTGCGGAGCCCGATTCTGAGGTACTACGGACAGGCGGTGAATAACATTACCATCCTGCGCTCGTCCCCGAACCTGCCACTCGGAAATGCTAGAAGGAATGTGAGTGTCAGTAGCTAGGCACTACCCGGAGTTCTCCGGCGGTGGAGGCCAAGTCGGAGCCATCATCCAGCAGTAGGGTGGTGGCATCGGGGGCTCTAGCGGCCTTGCCCACTGAGTGCCGAACCTGTTGGCCTGTTGGAAGCTCGGCCATGTCAGCGGTACCTCGGACCAGACCAGCGAAGGTTCCTGCCAGGCTGGAGGTAAATTAGCCCATGGCGGAGGCGGGCCTAGCCACTAGAGGCTGAGTCCATCCGGAGGCTGCAGCCCACTCGAAGTATGTGTGTCTGGCCAATGAGGCCCGAACCCCCCCCCCCCCGAAGGTTGGAACTCATCTAGAGGAGGTGGGTTCGGCCACTGAGGCCCGAAGCCTCCCAGAAACTGGGGCGAAGTCGGAGTAGGGTTCGACCACTGAGGTCCGAACCCTGCTAGAGGCTAGGACCAAGACGGAGGGGGGTTCGGCCACTGAGGTCCGAACTCAACCCTCGCGGGGCTCGTTCTCTCAAGGGGTTTCGACCGTCTCGGAGCCCGTGGGTGAACACCTCTCCTCTCGGACCTTCGCTGGTGCTTGTCCAAAAGCATCTTGTAAGTCACCTTCGGCCTTCTACGATGCATGGCCGAAGATGATGGCTTAATATTTTCTTTCCACACTCCTACCTCCGGATTCTTTGGTACGAGTATGCGTGTGCGAGTGTCTCCTATGATGATCGCTTTACCTTTAGCTGACTCAGCCTGCTCTGGCCAAATAAACACCTTCTTTCCCATGAGCTCAACATTGTTCATGGGAAAAGGGTCTCTATCTAATTTCATCTTTGGATTTGCTTCTATTTTCAATCGTCCTTCCTCTATGGCTGATTGTACCTGCCGACAAAAAACATTGCAATCGTTAGTGTAGTGATAATGTGAATTATGCCACTTGCAGTAGGGACGCTTTTTGAATTCGTCGGCAGATGGCATGACTTGCCCTTTTGGCAGCCGTAGGAGTTGATTTTTTAATAGGAAATCAAATATCTTATCACATTTAGTTACGTCGAATGAATATCTAATTTAATTAGGCCGACTCTTAGAGGGAGATGGCCGCAATTCGGAGCAGGTGACGGGCTTAGACTTTGCGTTCCAAATCCATTCGACCATGTACGTATCAGCCAGATCTTCTTCCTCTTTGGATTCTCCCTCGTCAGAGTGCTCCATAGTGTGGATTTCAGCCCTTGGTTTATTAAAAGTCTTAACGAATTTTCTATCTTTAGCCCGGCCTTCCTGGACTAGAGCCTGTTGCAAGACTTGGCTAACATCTAGCAGATTCTGGTTATCCATTTGTTCCCTAATTTCTGTCTGTAGGCCATTAAATGCGAGGTCTGCTAGGTCCCTTTCTGATATGTTTAGGCTAAAACATTTATTCCTAGTGTCTCTAAAGCGCTTGACGTATTCAGAAATACTTTCACCAGTTTTTTGCTTAATTGTCGTGAGGTGTGATAGCCTAAGCTCGGTCTCGCCTGTGTAAAAATAATCATGAAACTTCTGCTCTAGTTGAGCCCATGTCTGGATGGAGTTCGGCGGAAGCGCTGAAAACCAAGTGAATGTGGTGCCGGACAATGATAGGGAAAATGACATGAGTTTTAATGCATCCGATCCGTTAGCTTCGCCACATTGTGCTAGAAATTGGCTAATGTGTTCTAATGTGGATTTACTACCCTCGCCATCAAATTTCGTGAAATATGGGACTCTATAATCGCGAGGGTACAGAATGGTGTTAAAGTGATCAGGATATGGTTTTCGATAAACCCTAGCTATATCCCGAGGTGCAAAGTCGGTGCATTCCCTAAATAGCGCGTGAATACGTTCCTCGATATCATTGTGGTCTAATGCTTGTGCGCGTCTTTCATGTGGTGGTGGGACATGTGGCGGTATATCGACATGCTCTGGCCTATGCTGTAGTGTGGGAGTGTGCAGTGCGAGCGGCGGCGGCAGAGCTGGTATGGGTGCAGGCGGTGGCGGTACTTGATAAGCTGGGTTTGCCTGACCATAAGCGTAATTATGTGTTTCGGTTGTGGATGATGTAGCCGGAAATGTGATGGTTTTTCCAGTATTACCGTCGGTTCTACTATAAATCTGTTGTGCTGGTGGGATACTAGAGATTGGTGCTGGTGAATCGGCCTCAGTAAAACCGAATCTTCTAAACATTGCCACCACTTGCGAGACAACTGCGGGTTCTAGTTTTTTGGCTAGCGAGGCGCTAAACGCCTGATCAACAGACGCAGCTATTCTACGGTCAACTTGTGAGGCAGATAAAGGGGGTGATGACGGGCGTACCTGGGTTAAGTTGAGGTTGTCGCGCATGACGAAGCTCGAGCGTGTCTTTATGCAATCTTTGAGCATCAGTTCTTCGAGTTCCTTCTTTTTCGCTTCAATCTTTGCTCGGTCTTCCTCAGATATGTCCGCCATGGTGGGCGTCATAATGTTGCGGTCATCGGTGTCCGTGCTCCCCATAGTGTTCATCGGTGATGTAGTGGATGTAGATGTAGTAGAGGTACCCGCTGCTGATGTAGAGGTAGTAGTCATGGTTGGCGTTATCCCCAGCGGAGTCGCTAAAAAGTGTGTTGACGTAGAAATGCGCCCCCGCACTTGGGCCGGTTCAACGTTCAAAAGTATCGCAACGATACCGACATCGTGTTCCGACTACCCTAGATAGTGACAAGGGATTTGGAGTCGCCAGGCAATCAGATAAATAATTGATATTTTAATCCAATTGGCCGAAAAGTACTAGTAACAATAACAAAGTGATCAAAATACCTAGAATCGGTCAATTTAGAGGCCGATTCGGAGTTACGGCAGATACTGGTATGCCCTCGGTCAGACCGGATGTGCGGAGGGGCTTTGGGTGCATCCTGAAGATAGCTACGAAGTAGGCTCCGGCGTCGTGCGGAGGGTTCCGGTCGGACCGGCGAAGCCCTCCTGGTCGGACCGGTGAGGCAGGCTTCGAAGTGCGCGGGCTCCGGCGAAAAGGTTTCGGCGAAATGCTTTGGTGCAGTGCGGAGTATCCTGGTCGGACCGGCGGTGGACCTTCGGTCTGACTGGCCGTTGCCGAAAACAGCATAACGAAGGCGCTCCGGTCAGATAGGCCCTGTACCTCCGGTCAGAACAGCGATGGCAGATCCAATCTGTTAGAACCCGGATGGCCTAGCAAACGAGATCCAATCGGCTCCAAATTTTGTAAGGTGTTCAAGGAGACAATTGATCTGCAAAGATAATAAGAGATCAAACACAATTTGGCCAGAGGACCGAATTGCCGAGTAGGGTGATAAAAACCGATAAAAAGGATAACAATCCATTATGTGGATTAGCGGGAGGTTCCCAAGCGAACCAGCAAGAGTTACCATGATTACGGACGCAACAAATGGAGGGCTTTCAAGCAAACTCACGAAGATGCAGAAAGTAAAGAAAATAAATGTGATTCAAAGCTAGGGCTTTGGATTTTTGGATTGGGGAGCGAGCGAGATTGAATCGGCCTTGCCCCTAATATTTATAGGGGGTGGGCTGGTTATCCCTGGCTAGAGATAGAGTTAGATGCGGCCAAAACCCTATTAAGATAAGATTTGAGCGAAAATACCTCGAATCCTCCTCAGATCCATATTTTGGACCCTAGCCGGTCTGACCAAGCCCATGGGTCCGGTCTGACCGGACCTAGCCAGTTGGACCGGTCTACCATAGCCGGTCAGACTGGCCTTTGCCAGGTTTGACATATTTTCGGTCAAAAATACCACTTTTTAGTATTTTCCTAATTTGACCATTAATGCCATTTTTTGCTATAAACAGATACACTACTCACGGTCATTCTTATCATGTTTTCACTTTGTAAACTAACACTATCATCGAGTCATGTGATGTGACTTTTGATGAATCGACCCCTTGTGTTAGCCCCTCTTTTGAATAGGCCAATAAACACGATATGGAGCAAACCATCTTCGAAGATGAAGATCCCGGAGCTTTCGAGGACGAACCTCTACTACCCTCAACATCGACCCCGAAGCTGACCACGCTTCGATCACTTCGGCAAGAGGCACCAAAGCTACAACCTCAATATCGGTCATCTTTGACCATTCACCAACACAAGTTGAGGGGGAGGCTGCATCCCGCCGCAAGGCTCCTCATCACATTCAAAGGATGTACCCTCCCGAGCAGATCATTGGTGAGCTTGATCAAAGGGTAACTCATTATCATGCTCATTTCATTGATTCTGCTTTTGTTACTTCTTTCGAACCATTAGATGTGAGTCATGCACTTTCTGATTCTAGTTGGATCAATGCCATGCATGAAGAACTTGAAAATTTTGAGAGAAACCAAGTCTGGTCACTTGTAGATCCTCCACTTAATGTTCATTTTATTGGAACTAAATGGATTTTCAAAAACAAACAAGGGGATGATGGGTCTGTAGTTAGAAACAAAGCTAGACTTATGGCTTAGGGTTATTCTCAGTTAGAAGGGATTGATTTTACTGAAACTTTTGCACCTGTTGCTCGTCTTGAGGCCATTAGAATTTTGCTTGCTTTTGCGGCCTCCCACGGTTTCAAACTTTATCAAATGGATGTTAAAAGTGCTTTTCTTAATGGCTTCATAGGCGAAGATGTTTATGTAAAACAACCCCTGGTTTTGAAAACCCCAAATTCCCATATAAAGTCCTTAAACTTCATAAGCCTCTTTATGGACTCAAGCAGGCCCCTCGGGCTTGGTATGATAGACTTAAGTCTTTTCTACTTGAGCGAGGGTATTTGATGGGATCTGTCGATAAAACCCTGTTCACTCTCAAGCATGGCAAAGATTTCCTTCTAGTTCAGATTTATGTTGACGACATCATCTTTGGTGGCTCTTCTCATGCTTTGGTTGCCGAGTTTGCAGATGCCATGAGCAGGGAGTTTGAAATGTCCATGATGGGCAAACTCACATTTTTCCTTAGTTTGCAAATCAAGCAAAGCAAACAAGGTACCTTTGTTCACCAGACGAAGTACACCAAGGATCTGCTCAAGAAGTTTGACATGGCTGATGCGAAGCCACTCGCCACTTGTGTGCTGAAAATCTTCAAATTTTCTTGAACTTGAATTTGGTTGTCAACGCACTCATCAAGGGGGAGATTGATAAACCAAGTTGAAATGTGCCTTGGTTTCAAGTCTGTGATGAGTGATTGACAAGGTTCCTCCTCTAGGTGAAGGGGTTCAGATGTGTTTGCTGAAGGGTACTGATTTAGGTGCCTACAGCTGTGCAGCGGAATGTGTCTATCGGAGGGGTCCGATAGAGCACAATGACTTGGCGGTACTAAAGGGTTCAGTACTTTGGGCGGTACACCAGAGTGTGTACCAAAGGTTGTTTATCAGAGAGGTCTCTAGGGTACTGGAAATACTTGTCTATTGTCGGTGGTGCGTAGGTGACTTCGGAGGCGACGGACGGTTCGCAGCGAGTGAACCTGGGTCAAGCAGGAGGCTTGATGCCAGACGAGCGGGGAGCTCGGTCACGAAGGCTGCGTGGGGTCGAGGTCGGTCCTCGGGTCAAGGTGTGCCAAGTGAAGGCAGAAAGTACGGAGGGTGGCTATGGCTGAAGGTTCCCTGAGGCAAAGTCCTCGAAGGTGGGGCACTTCGAAGGGTGCTCCGGACGGAGTGACTTTGAAGTATGGTGGACTAAGTCCTCAGCATTGAGGCAAGGCATTCGAGGTGTGCTCTGGATGGAGGCACTCGAAGGGACACCTGATGAAGGTCTCGAAAGTCAAGGTGCATCGAAGACATTTTCGGGATAAGGGTCTTCGTAGAGTGTGCTCAGAGCTGAGACACTGCGAAGGGGTGCTTATGGATATGCTTCATGCGGAGGCCTTGGACTGAAGGACTTCAAAAGGTGGCAAAGGTACTCCGAAGGTGGGGCTTCGGAGTATGGCTGACTTGAGGTACTTTGGTCATACATAGCTTCGGTACACGGACTGACGGAGTTCAAGCTGAGAGTAGCTGCGAAGCAGTGGTGGTCCACTCTGGAGGTGATGGTGCGAAGTCTCAAGAGCTTTGACGGCTTCGGCTCAAAACTGTCACTGTATCGAAGGCTGACTTCGGTGAAGCGAAGGTCATCTGACTCCAAGCTTCTCGCCGAAGCTACCTCACACCTCGCGTGCGAAGGGGGGCTTCAGAAGACTCCAAAACTGCAAAGGTTGATTGTGTCTGCTCTGCAAAAGTTGATGTTGTCTCCTCTGCGAACCTGACAAAAGAAGCCTCCAAATAAAGTAGATTACTATTTGTACCCCCTCATCTGGCTGAGACAAAATCAGTGTAAACCCTAGAGGTAAAGTAGTCTATTCCGCATGAGACTATTTTCAAAACAGAAGGCTATTTTAGCCTGAAATTTTAAAAGCTCTCATTCACCCCCCTATGGTCGCCCTTTTCGGTCCAACACGAAGTATCGCCGAAGGGGTACCCTTCGGCGTTCGGCGCGGGATAAATCCAAAGTACCCCAAAGGGTGGGGCTTCGGCCTGTTGGCCGTTCGAACCAGAGTAGAACTCTCGGTCGGGCCGACGCCTGCGAATGGGTCGCCGAAGAGGGCTCCGGTGTTCTGGTGCGAAGCGGGTTCTGGGCGGTCAGACCGACAGAGAGTACCCGGTCAGACCGACAGCAAAGCTTCGGTCAGACCAGGGGCTTCGGCGTCGTGGAGTCCGGTGCGAGGTGTACTGCAGAGGGGTTCTCGCTGAATAGGGCATCGGCATGATGTTGAAGGTTTCTCCGTTTGGGAGTGGTTCGGTCGGAGGGATTCGGTTGGACCGGCGAAGATCCCTCGGTCGGACCGAGGGGTGCTAGTGACGATGTAGCGAAGCGTGCCGATAACAGCCTGATGGCCCAGCATGGCAAAGTCCGGTCAGACCGGCGAAGCCCTATCGGTCAAACCGACAGTCTTTGGTCTGATCGCCTAAGGGCTCCGGTGACCTTGAAGATGAACAGCACTCACCCCCAAACTTTTTGGCGATGATTTTGAAGGTGTTTCCCCTACAAAACAGTAAGAGATCAAGTGCAATCCGACCTAGAGGTCGATCTCCCAAGAGTAGCAGAAGAATCCCGATAAAATGATAAAAATTTGTTTCATGGATTAAACAGGAGATTCACGAGTGAATCAACAAGGGTTATCGTGATTTCGACGTGGCGAATGGACGGCTTTTAGCGCAAACCCATGAAGATGGACGTTACTTAGCTAATCCTAGGGCAAGAAAGTAGATTGAAAGGTAAAAGAACGATTCAAAGCGAAGGCTTTGTATTGATATGAAAGCGGGTGTCCTCTTGAATCGGCCTCACCCCTCTATTTATAGGGGCTGGTCTCACCTAATCTGAGTAGGATTCGGCCAAGTGGTTAAGATTTAGATAAGAGATCTCACCTAATCTAAGTAGGATTCAGCCAAGTGGTTAAGACTTGGATAAGAGATCAAAAACAGCCGAATTATACTAATCTAATTCGAATTCTGCTGGCTAGAGTAGGCCTCCACGGGCCTCACCAAAGCCAGCCTGCCGGGCCGAAGCATACAGGCCGCCGAAAGGGCCCACTGGGCCGAAGCCTGCCTGTGAAGCAGGCCTCCGAAGGTGCCGCCGAAGCCCAACGTAGGACGGGCCTTCGGCACTTTAGGGCTTCGGCCTATGCCGGAGATGGCATATTTTCGGCTCAAATTACCAAAATTCATATTTCGACAATTTCGACCATTAATGCCAAATTCGAGTGTCAATAAGCTCTCTATTTCCAATTAAGAAAATAATCGAGACTTCCGATTCCAAATCATAACTTCTGATCCAACCGGAATTTTGTTGGGCACTATTCCTTCATACATGTTCTACAATCTTAGAAGAAAATGGATTTTGAGCATGCCAATCAGTTTGACCTTGCAACTGATAAGGGGAAAGAAAGAATGACATTAGTATCAAAGATGATCGGCTAGTAAGATGATGACCGTGGCGATATAAAAAGAAACGTGTGTAGTGGCACCAATCGGTTGTCGAGCCAATGACCATGGCCAAATTATCGTGATTTGGTAATACCATCGATCGATAAGACATACGTCCCGCACACAAGGGTCAATGAGTAACTTTCGATGGAAACAAAATTAAGTGTGGAATTAAGGATA
The DNA here is from genome assembly GCA_019279435.1 of Zizania palustris. NCBI lineage: Eukaryota > Viridiplantae > Streptophyta > Magnoliopsida > Poales > Poaceae > Zizania > Zizania palustris. Next base: position 15,025,877 of record JAAALK010000287.1, on the reverse strand, counting down.
ACCTATCGGCTTGTACTCCGAAAGAAGCTAAATCTAGCATACCAGAGAATGCATCCATACTATCAAACTATTATAACAACAAGATTACCCTTAACCAAGACAATTGCTAATTCACGATTAATCAACAATATTTTAACATATCGGGCATTATTTATTCAGATGAATGGTGCATAACATAAATCAAATACAATAGATCAAGATGTCAAACTTAATTGATGAAACCTTGAGCCACTATACCTAACTCACATCAATCTAAGAGATCGTGACGATGCATCCTTTGACCTAGAAATTACACCAAGATAAACTAGTGACCATACTAACCGAGTCGATGCCTCAAGAGATCGATATGATACAGCCTTGAAGAACATCGATTCAGTCAATACAACCATCGAGTGGGTGAGACACACCTCTTCATCGGAGATCAAAATGATGCAGCCCTGCTCCGAGTGCCAAGTCCCACCGGGATTAACCTTGGAAGCCAAGGGTGGCGATGCGCTGAGAGTAGTTTGTGGTTGTGTTTTTTCTTCTTTAACCTAGCTAATAGTTACATATTTATAGTTCAGAGACTTTCCATTTGTTACGATAACCATAGCTGATTCTAGATTTGTCTCTATCATTCTTCATCCTTATCGGCTCCTTCGTATCCGGCTGCGTCTAACCACCTGGATAGACTTCTTTGACTACCCTTTGACCGGACTCCTTTTACTTTTTTTGACCATGCAGCACTCTTGATGGGCCTAGGCTTTTACTAAATCTTGGCGTCAACACATGCACCACGTCATTTCAAAAGTCCCATCCATCTTTTTACTAGTAGTCGAAAACTCTTTACCTTTTGGCACCTTTTGCAGTATATATTTGGATTACTGCCTTGTATCTATTCTTCATCTTCTTCCCAACCTGGTACAATCGGTTCATGACGAAGGCCTCGAGACACAACTTCTAGTAGTTTTCCACATGGTCTTGTATCTCCGCCCTCTATTCATCAGTCAACGTCTCCATGGTAACCAGGATGATGTTATTGTTATCGATTTCACCCGCCATGGATGAGTCGTCTGAAGAGTGTCACACGCGTGGCCTGGAAGGTCTGCTTAATTCTAGTGCACTTCCTACAATCTTAGAAGAAAAGGGGTTTTTAGCGTGCCAATCAGTTTGACCCTACAACTGATAAGCGGAAATAAAGAATAACATTAGTAGCAAAGCCGGTCAGCTACCAAGCCGATGACCGTGGTGATATAAAAAGAAACGTGGGTAGTGGCGACAATCGGTTGTCGAGCCAATGACTATGGCCAGATTATTGGGATTTGGTAATACCATCAGCTAATAAGACATACATACCACACACAAGGGTCGATGAGTACCTTTCGATGGAAACAAAATTAAGTGTGGAATTAAGGATAACCTATCGACTTGTACTCCGATAGAAACTAAATATAGCATACCAGAGAATGCATCCATACTATCAAACTATTATAACAGCAAGATTGGACTTAATCAAGATAGTCGCTAAATTACGATTAATTAACAATACTTTAACATATCCGGCATGCTTTATTCAAATGAATGGTGCACAACATAAATTAGATACAATATATCAAGATATCGAACTTAACAGATGAATCCTTGAGCCACTATACCTAACTCACATCAATCTAAGAGATCGTGACGATGTAGCCTTAGACCTAGTAATTACACCAAGATAAATCAGCGACCGTACTGACCAAGCAGACATCTCAAGAGATCGATATGATGCAAACTTGAAGAATGCTGATCTAGCCAGTATGACAGTCGAGGTGGCGGGACTCACCTCTTCGACGCAGATCAAAATGATGTAGCCTAGCTCTGAGTTTCAAGTCCCATCCCACCGGGATTAACCTTGGAAGCCAAGGGTGGCGATGCGCCGAGAGTAGTTTGTGGTTGTGTTTTTTTCTTCTTTAACATAGCTAATAGTTACATATTTATAGTTTGGAGACTTGCCGTCTGTTACGATAACCATAACTGATTTTGTATTTGTCTCTATCTTTCTTCATCCATATTGGCTCCTTTGTATTCGGCCGCCTCTAACCACCTGGACGGACTTCTTTGACCACCCTTTGACCATACTCCTTTGACTTCTATTGATCATGCGACACTCCTGATGGGCCTAGGCTTTTACCAAATCTTGGCATCAACAGATAAATACAAGGGACTCTGAGTGAAAAACTTAATGCATTCCCCAAGGTCAAAAGTCACCAAAAACACAAAGCCTTGTTTCGATTAACACAATACTTCGCACTACTTGAGGACACTCTCAAAGCCCAGCAGCAATGCATATGGAGTACTCGTAACATGCACCCAAAACATGTGTTTGCCATGATCAAGGGGGTAGCAATAAGCGCATATGAATTTGGACTATGCTTCGATAAATGAGTATAAGGATGCAATAAAAGCACCTTTATTCAAGTACATATCAAATTACAAATACGAAGTACTCCATTGAGTATACTTTGATTACAAAGAAAATAAACAACGACTATGTTACAACTCGTCCCAAAAAAGCATTTTCTAAACATAGCAAAAGGTGACCACCCCTCATAGAAAATTGATGGCAATATCCCCCTAGATGGATGTCTCCCCCTGTTGGCTTCGAACCACTCTTGGAGCCCCCATAACCATTACATTTTCTTCATCCTAAAGGGCTTCATTTGTGCTCTGAGCCCCTATGCTTCAAAGCTCATTGGGCCTTCCTCTCTTCCTAGAGATAATCCCATGGTTGAGGGGCTTGAGGATAAGTGTCGATGGTTAAGAAGTCAAGTTCCTCGATGGCAGCCCCAACCATCTGATGATCGAGGAGGATGTGTGTCAGGGATATGATCTAGGGTACCCTACCGAGTGGTTTTACTCAGATCGCCAACTGTTGGCTAGGCCAGCCCATGAAGGACTTCCCGACTGCTAGGCCTCCCACTCGGGAGCGGATGCGCCTAAGTGATGAGATGCCAACGGTCGGCCAGGGGCCATCCGCCCAACGGTTATCTCCAATCAACACCAACGGTTCCCTCTAATCAACACCGATGTCTCATTGACAGTCATTAGTGCAAATTAAAGGAAGTTATGCTGGTAGTTATGCGTCTGTTTTTGCATGCTATCAATGTTATGGTTTATTCCCGCAACTCCCCAATTCTTCTCATATAAAAGGATTAGGGTAAGACCTAATACAGGGCAACCCTAGCATCATATATGATCGGATAGCACACGCTACGGCATGTCACGCTCTATAGCATCATCAGATCACATAGACTCGACAAAAGATAACACTCTCATTCATCCATACACACACAAGAGTAGGGTTATTATCCTCTAGGAGGCCCGAAACTGTCTAAAATTCTCTCTTGTCTATCTCCTTATTGTTTTGCCCCCTTTTCTGCCCCTCACAACCAGGGTAACCATCGAATCCATAGCCGCGACTCCTCCCTTATACCTACACAAATCACACTACGGGTACCCCCTGTAGGCTTGTCGTTCCCACGCAACGACAATGTGCCCCTCTAGTCTCAAGCCCGCACCATCAAAACCAATTAAGTCCAGTAAATATGATGAACTTTGAACATGCTCCATTATAATCAAGGCTAGGCATTCGTTAGTCACTTCATCAATATTTCACCATTAGAACCCCATGGAAGTTTTAAGCGTGAACAAACTTTAGCCCTAGCTTCTTCAAAAACTATCCATTCGTGGTGAAGTGCTTTGGAGGCTTCAAGCACCTTAACATCATGTTTATTATTCACAGCTCAATCCTGGACACAAGTTCAAAGTACCCCCTTCTTTTCATTAAATATTAAAGAACAATTACATAAAAAGGATCAAAGCATTACAAAAGGCCTAGAACCTTCACCTCATGGGGAGTAGGCGTAGGAGGGGGTGGCTGGTCTGAAGAAAGAGAAAAAAGTTGTTGTTGGCAAAGGTGTAACGCCCCGATTTAATAAAACCGGGAATTTATTGAAATTCCATAGAAAATCAATAAATACAAGACGTTCATCACACGACTGCGTACAATATGCCAATCAATCATGGTTCGTAGACCATATTATCACAAAAGAGTTAAAACAAAGAGAAAATAGTGAAACAAATTTCCTAGATGAACGCCTTCTTCCTGTCTTGTGCCTTGACTGGGTCGCTACTCTAGACCGTCACCCTCCTCATAGTAGACTACCTCTGGTGGTGTAAGTCAATGGGGGTGAGTACAATTGTACTAAGCAAGCCACCGGATGCAATTATAATGCAAGGTAATAACAAGGAAGGTAGTGGCTACTTTTGTGGAAAAGCATATTTGTAAAGCATTTAATGTAAGCAGATTATTAGTACAGAAAATTAAACATGAGTACATGCATCATCTTCTAACTCGAGGGGTACAGTCATCCCACCCTCACTCAACAGTCCTTACATGCCATGAATCTCACGATCATTCATACAAAAGTAAACTAACTGCGAGAAGTCACACAACCCTCCCTTGACCGTGGGCTCGGCTTTTCGAAAAGATTTAAACTCTGATCAGAGGTGTACCACTGTACCCACAAGACACTTGTTCCCCGCACACCGCAGTGTGTTAAATGACTCCTGTCACGAGAAATTCGTGCCAAAACCTTCAGTATGGAATGCACCAATTCGATAACACCCTCTTATAGGTTTCATATGGTTTCCCAGTCACTTCGGGCCAACACCATACCCCCCTTTGAGCCTCTTTGGTACAAGTCACCCGCAGGTTGCCCCTTGCCCCCTCCACTATGGTGCTTCAGGTTGGTACGATCCATACCTCCAGTTAGGACTTACCCACTAGACTTGTGGTTAGTACGAGTTTGTTTTGCAACAGATCCCGCAAACCGGTCCTTATAGTGCCCCGGGTGCGACCAACCAATGCCCTAGCTTTCACCCGGAACCCACCATACTTATAACATAGCCAACTCCAATAGAATCCAGAGACGAGAATAACAGGGAAATCATATAGTAGAATCCAACTATCTACGACTCGTTCTTTTATCCTATAGTAGTTGTGTCGATACATTGGACACTAACTAATATAATATTTAAAAGTGACAAGGAGTTTAGGCTCAATAAGCATGGATTGGGTTTACACACAAGGATGGGGATCTAATAAATATAATTTAGCGCTTGAGATTTGACTAATGCAATATTTAATTCCTATGAGTTATAGCGGTAGTTATAAAAAAACTGGGCTCAAATATGATCAACTTGGGGTTTGTGACTTGCCTTGATCCGCAAACGGTGAAGGTGGAACCTCGAGGTAAAACTCTGGATTTTCGACGGCGTCGTAGTCTTCTCGAAACGGAAAAGTAAATACGACATTCAATAAACACTCCAAAAGCATCAAGACAAACATACATGTTTTTGTTGTATTAAATAAAGGGAGTGAAGCCTTAAATTATATGAAATTATTACCTAATCATTTAAGATTAATTTTTAAAGAGGTTTATGAATTTTATTAATTGGTATAAGTATTTTCCCTAAGGGGTTTTTATTTTCCCTTTTACAGGTGAGTAAAAAGTATAAAGCAACCCTATTGTTTCTATTGCATTAAAATAGTGAAATGAAGTTATTATGTCCTCTGAAATTAATATTCAAAATTTTAAGGGTTCTTCTCAATTATTTAATGAAATATGAATTTAATCCTATGGGGTTTTTAATTTATTATTTAATATGAATATATTGTGCAAAATAAACATACTGTTTTTATGGCATAAATGTGTAGATAATAAATAGACAAATTTTACAAAATTTGAATGGTCGAATTTGGAGTTAAATTGAGCAAGTTATGAATTTTTAAAGTTTAAACAATTTTCTGAAATTTTTATTAAACAGGAAAATGGGTTCTGGTCCACGGTGAGCTAGGCTCACCACGGACCAGCGCACTGTGCACGTGACCCGATCTGATCTGGACCGTCTGATCTGGATCTAGCGGCCAGGCGTGAGGCGGGAGTACTTAAGTGAGATCCAACAGCCCAGAGGGCTCGGTACCCCTTCGGCTCAAATCAACGACCAGGATTAAATCCCACGAGGGATTTAATCTTGCCGTCAGATCGAAATCATGCGATTTAATCATCCGGTCCAACTGCCGTTTTGTTGCAGATCAGAATCGACCCTATTCTGGCCGGTTTTATTAGGTTTTATTATTTTTAGTTATTTTCTCACACATTGGCTAATCGAATTTTATTTCTTAATATTTGTTTGATTACCTGGCGACTCCGTTTTTCCTTACCACTGCTTAAGGGTCGTCAGAACGCGACATCAGCGCCGCATCACGCTTAGGTTTATCCCTAATTATCTGTGCACTTTTTCATGTCAACAGACATATATTAACTTAAAATATCAGAACATATTTACATAAAGGTTTCAATAAGTTTTAAATGTGACATTGTTCTTACGATACAAACATAATAGAGAGATACACAAGACAAATTACAACACATATATAACAACCTTTAGTACACCATTGTTGATATAGAAATGAAAACACATATTGTACTAACAACTAAATCATTGGCTCACAAAAATTAACCAAAACTAGTCATAAGGTAGCACCATTCATCTATTGACTTATGCAATGCAACTATAACTATTGTGCTTCCTACTGCTATCACTTGGATCTGTGAGGTCTATTAGTGTAGATGAGGCGTGATGTACTTCTCACAGTACTGCTTTAAAAAATATTGTTATGAATAAAATATGTTAGTAGCTAGTTAGATGAGGCAAGTGTAAATATATAAATATTTGCAATTATCACATGTACAAAGTGTTGACACGAAAACGTGCCCCCGCACTCGGGCCGGTTCGATGATCCAAAAACATCAAGAGATGTTGATGTCACATTCCGACAATTCTTAAACCGTGGTAAGGGGATAACGGAGTTGCCAGCCAATCAAATAATATTAATCTAAAATTACTCAATTAACCGAAGTGTTGAAAAATAACTAAAAACGATAAAAAACCTAACTAAACCCAACCGGCCAGAACAGGGCTGGTTGGACCAAAGTCTATTGGACGGTCGGACCGACCAGGGAGTCTGGTTGAATCGAAGGCACACGGCAGTCTGACCAGCAGTGCGAAGCCCTCGCCGAAGGGGCCTTCGGCGCACAGATGCGAAGGGGCCTGAAGGGGCCTTCGGCCTATCAGCCGGTCGGGCCGAGGGTTTAACCTCGGTCAGACCGAAAGGTCTTTGGAAGTCCCGAAGCCGACGTGAAGATGAGCTCCACTGTGAAATTACCTTCGGCGCGAGGGTGTTCGGGGTCTCTTGCGAGGTCCGGTCAGACTGGCCTTGTGCCGTCAGTCGGACCGCAGCATGCCGGTGGTTGGACCGCAGTGTGCCGGCCCGTTAGATGATGGCACTGCACGGGCCGGTCGGACCGAGGGGTGACCGCTGGTCAGAATGACTGCTCCTGGAAAGTGGACTCTAGGCTCCAGCGACCATCTTCCATGGATGAATCACAACCAAACTCCTCGGAGGGGATGAAAGTGATGAAATACTAAAAAAATAAAAAATAGATCAAAGTAATTTGGCCAGGAAGACCGAATTACCAATAAAAACTGATAAAACCGATAGAAATCCATTACGTGGATGAAACGGACGATTCACGAGCGAACCGACAAGGACTTACCGTGATTACGACGCGGCGGACGGATGGTTTACAATGCAAACCAGCAAAGATGTAAGTGGTAGGCTAAAACTAGGGTAAAGAAAGTAAATGCGATTCAAAGTAGATAATAGATTGGATCTATTAGAGTTTTTGGAGGGCTCCTTGAATCGGCCTTGCCTCTATTTATAGAGGTGGGTCATGAATTCCTAGGGCCTAATCTGAGTTAGACACAGGTTGCAAGTCGTCCAAAATTAATTAGGGATAAAATACCCTGAAATCAGTCATTTAGAGTCGGACTCGGGTTGGGCCGGTCTGATCAAGCCCGCCGGTCTGACTAGGCCTACACGGCCGGTTGGACCGGCCTGTGCTAGGTCTAGGCATATTTTCGGTAAAATTACCAAAAAATGATATTATGATAATGTTGACCATTAATACCATTTTTTGCCATCAACACATGCCCCCTGCTTTTTGGCCAACTTTAGCAGGCCAAAAGCACAATGAGATAACGACGATATGCTTTATATCGGCCTTTCAACACTTCAAGCGTTTTGCCACACACTTGAGAAGTACTTTTTCAAATACCTACCATTCAAAGCCCTACGAAATTGCTCTCCTTGAAGTGACTCTAGCAAATATGCATTACCTGGAGCGATTTCAACAACTTTAAAAGGACCTTCCCAACTAGGCGACCATTTGCCAAATTTTGGGCTCTTAGTGCCTAAAGGCAAAATCGCCTTCCAAACCAAGTCACCAACTTGAAACGATTTTGCTCTTACCTTCTTGTTATAAGCTTTAGCCACTCTTCTTTTATCTCTTTCTATTGCTTCTAGAGCTCTTAACCTCTTATCGATCACCTTTTCTAAATTATCCTTCAAAAGAGTTTCATACTCATCGACCAATAAGCCATCTTGCTTAAGTAATCTTAAAGATCCAAGATTCACCTCTACGGGTAAAATGACTTCTTGTCCATACACCAACTCATATGGACTTACCTTGGTGGCACCATGCTTCACAACTCTACAAGCCCATAATGCTTCAGAAAGCACTTCGTGCCACCTTTTAGGAAACTCTTCAATCTTTTTCTTAATGAACTTAATCACAGTTTTATTACTAGACTCGGCCTGACCATTGGCCTGAGCATAGTATGGTGAAGAGTTTACCAACTTTATACTATAAGACTTGGCAAAATCACAAACTTCCTTAGAAACAAATGAAGCACCGTGATCTGTAGTAAGAGTTTGAGGAATACTGAATTTGTGTATAATGTGCTTCAAGATGAAATCAATTACCTCGTTTTGCGTCATGTTCTTGAGAGGCACAACCTTGGTCCACTTGGTGAAGTAATCTGTAGCCATCAACACGAACCGAAAGCTTGAATTAATTGCATATCAAGTTTGTTGAAGCTTCTCGTAGTGGTATTTGCTTATCTCGTTAGTATTTGTTAGCTTTAGCATCTCATGCCTTGCCATGTGTAGTATGCTAGTCTGAGTGATGATGATTTTATTTGTTAAAATCTGAAAATGCTTGCTCATGCTTTTATTTAGAGAGTATTCATATGAGCTTGTCATACAATACTTTTAGAAAATATTCAAGGCAAATGTTTGTTTGTATTGTAATTGGAGTTGGTCATGTTTCAGAAGCTTGCATTTACACATTACCCTCACACCCCTCTTTGCATCATTTTTATCACCTTGATGCTTGCATTGCCAAAGGGGAGAATGGTTTACATGATGCTTTTCCCAAAGGGGGGGAATGTTTTACATGTTTTTGCCAAAAGGGGGAGATCTTTTATCAAGTGACATGTTTTGGCTCAAAGGGGGAGATCTTTTATCAAGTGACATGTTTTGGCTCTTTTCTGAGTTTTTATGGTCACTTGTGCGCTGAATTTGAAACTTTCATCATGTTTCTTTTTGGAGTTGTCAATGCACTCATCAAGGGGGAGATTGTGGAACCAAGTGAGGTCGCACTGTGGTTCATATCTTGGTGATCAGTGATTGACAAGTTTGCTCGATTTGGAGTGATAAGTGATTGGTGATTTGCTTGCATCAATGGGATCGATGTGTGAGTGGAGATTGTGGCCGAGGGGATCGATGTGCATCGCGTTTCGTGTTTTGATTTGTCTCATGTGTGCAGGATGGAGATGCTAGCCAACTGTCAACGACAGGTGATCAAGGGTCAAGAGGGGAGGTTGATGCCAGAGAATCAAGGAGGCCGGGTGAAGTTGGGGATGATCTCAAGAGTACACAATTGGAGATAGAGCGAGACATGGACGGACGGATGATCGAGATAGCGTGTCAACCAAATCAGCGAAAGGGAGGCCATTGCAAGTAATCAGGTGGTTCGAGGGGATCGAGAGAGGGAGATACTTGTTGGCGATCGAGTTCGCGGATTGGTGTCACGTGTCGGCGATCGGGAAGGCTTTGTCGGTTTCGGCTGAAAACCGTCGTATTAGAAAATGTTTTTAAATTCCATTAAATATGAGTTTATTTTTTGTTTAGTCGTCTAGATTAAGCGTAATGTTTTAATATTTTTCAGAATTCTTAATTCTAAAAAATATTAAAAGAATAGGGTCAATGATGTAATAAATTAGGTGTATAGTTTTGTGTATTTTTCAGAATTATTAATTCTGAAAATAGATAAGGATATTTAGGTAAATACTTGTTCATTAAACCCTAATGGCATTTTGGGGAATACCTTGATGGGCTTGCCTATATAAAGGACCCCATGCCTAGGGGATTAGGTGAACTTTTGGCTGTAATTTTTGGTGGCTGAGTTTTGGGGGCTGAATACTTTTGAGAGAGAGCAATTCTTCCAGAAATTTCCTATGATCTCTTCTCTGTATTTCTGTTCTCCTACCTCTACTCTTCTCTGGTTCACCAAACTTCAGCGCTGTGCTGGACTAGCTACAGGAAGCAGAAGCCATTGCATGCAGCAGCAAACCACCAGGTGCACAGAATTTTGCTGGTTTTATTTTACTGGTTTTATTGAGAAGTTCCTGTTCATCGTTGGATCTCTGGTTTGTTTCTCCAGATTTGATTCTGTTATTTTAGCCATGAAGAGAATGTACTATTTCGGTTTTATCTATGTTCTTTGTTGATTTCTGCTACTATTTCGGATGAACAACAGTGCTATCATTATTCTACCATGAGCAGAGTTCATCTCCTGTTGTGCTTCACCATTCCTACAGAAGCTTATTTTGGTTGATTAATTGCTTCAGCTTGTCGCCAACAAAACTAACTTTCTATTCAGTATTTTGCTGTTATCGCTGTTCATCATCCGACAAAGGTCATTCTTCTGTTCTTTGTTAGTATGAATCATTAACTTCAAATCCGCCACAAGTGTTTTTCTATTCTTAATAGATGGCTTTGATTAATTTTGTTTCACTAGTTACTACAAAGCACCCAAGCAGCACCACAACATTTGATTTTTACTCCTTGAGACCTCTCAAATTTACAGTGCATTTAATTATGTACATGCTACAGTAAGCACTGTAATGTCATAGAACTCCTGCATCACTGATGTGAAAAAGTGACTCATCATATATTGTTTGTGGCTGTCCATCTGAGATTTTCTGTTTTGGTTCAATGTGTGAACTCTATGCTGCCATCTTAGTTCTCTATGTGCTGTTGATCCTTGCAGAGACATGTTTGAAGCAACATTTTCAGAACTGCCTGCATTTTGTTTCTGATATCAACTTTGTTGCTTAATTTCTCAGGAGTTTCTACTGTAACCTGTCCAATATAAGTAGTTGGCTCGTGATCATCTATTCACAGATATTCTTCTTCTGTCTAGAGATTTCTGGTTCAATCTTATTGCTATTAATGATGGCTTTTTTGTTCAATATAATTTGCCAAGAGCTATAATTGTACTAAATTCATCAGTAAGTCTTTTTAGTATCTGTAAACTTGAATAGCCACTTGCTTTGTTTCTCTGGTGGCAGAATCAATTTGAGAAAGCAAGAGGTGGATGAAAACAGTGGTACAGAATGTTTTGCCAGTTTTACATTGGGTTTCTACTGTAATTTTCCACTGTTGTCCCTATTCATTGCTAATTGCCGTGCTTTACTTGTTGTGCTTCTGTTCAGTATTCAGTGAACTCTGTGTTGATCTGATCATTTAAGTCTCTTGGTTCATCTATTTTTGTTTTCTCCACTGCTGTAAGTTTTCCTGTTGTTTGTGATTAATGTGAAGAACTAGATCATTATTGCATTACATAGAGAAGATAACCTTGTTTAGCAAATCACAGTTCTACTGCAGTAAATTCAGTTCTCAGCTATTTCTGAACATTGTCGACCATTCAGTTCCTGATAGCCTCCTATCGGAGTTTCATATACCGATATACAGAAGCCATCTGTAATTCAAACTTCGAACTAGGATATCGGCAATTCAAACTCCGATCTAGAGAAAAATTCAAATTGCATTAATTCTTGGTTTGGATTTGTATTGTGATCATCAATTTTGCTTCTGTAATCTTTTAGAGGTGCGTTGGGTGATCTGAACAGGCCATCAATTCACGAGAATTAGTCGAGGCGCCTATTCACCCCCTCTAGTCGCCATTCCGATCCCACACGTGTATTATCCTTTGGTTCATTAGGGTAGGATTGCTCTAAAACATAATCCTTTATCTTGCTTAAGAACAATTCTTAAGCTTCCGTTAGTCTATAAAGTTTGTTCCAAACAATTTCTCCCTCTCAAGGATAGATTGCAAATTTAAAATAAAAGTGTTCTTTATAGTAGGTGCCATGATCTATAAAAAAAATGTAAGGTTCAACACTATGTTATGTTGATCTTCTATCAAAAAAAGATGCTCCACGATATGTAAAACGATCGTTTTCCCTCTAATGACATATTGTGGGACAAGATTCATATTCAACTAACTCCTAGTGAGCTTTGTCATCACTGCTAGAAGATTAGTGACATAGGTAAACAACACTTTACTAATCACATCATTTGTGACTCTTGTTCTTTGGGGTAGCAACAAATGCTGACTCCCAACTCCATGGCTCAAAGCCCCAAACCGTTTTGATAGCTTTGCTAAACAAACCAATCCTATGTATTTAGTTGTCTAATATCGACCCTAACTGGCAAGATAAAAGATAGTAGCATACTTTGGCAGACCCACCATCAGTGATCAAGAACCTTGGTAGGTGCAGTTATTGGAAAGAGCATCAATACTTAGTTTTTTAAGGGAAACTATTCTAACATGGTAACGATGCCTACCGCACACGGAATATGTAAGAATAGTATGACAGGAACATAAGTAAATATCACAAGCAATCATATCGAATGTAACATAGTATGTCCCTTTTCACATGGCGATCTCCATCTCCATGGTTCCTGTACTTTGGGTCATCACGTTTTAGGCCTCCATGAACTTATATCAACCTATTACACCTAATAACACTATACTAATTATATGAGCAGAAGAATCACATGTCGAATAGTAGGTCGTACAACCATTGAACAACTTTGGGTTGTAATAACCATGACACGTAAGCCATGAAATTACAATCATGCATCTCATACATTTGCAAGGACATACTAGTCACAACATTCTCTACCAAAACAAGTTAGGCGAATAATCTACGCATGACTGAGCTGGACCCAAAATTTTCGGCTCAACAGGGCTGGAACTTTTGGTTGAAGGGTCCAAAACTTCCGACTGAGGGATGAAACTTTTAAACCACCCTTGTATATCGAATTTAATTAGGCCTGGAACTTCCGGGTCACATCCAAAACTTCCAAAAATAATCTTTTGTATTGAATTTATTTTTGACCGAAACTTTCGAGTCACACCCAGAACTTTTAGGTCATACCTAGAACATCCTAAAATCCAAGCAAAGAACAATAGATCCAATCTATTTCCATCACATATTGCTATACATGATCGATCCAAATCGAACACTACACATATAGGCACAGATACCACTCTTGGGTTATGAGGAGTCTACATTAGTCGATAATTTTGATTTTTAACCCTATTAGCCCAAGAACCATGTTCGCAATAGGATCATGGATTGTTACCTTCTAACACGAGACATGCTAGTGTAGCGGAAGAATATGACGTAATTTGATGATCTGCTCGAGAGAAGACCAGCACTACTATTCAAGTAGTGCCTCCATGGTATCCACACTTCCATGGATGGGATCACCTCACGTTGGCGTGCTAGCTCTGATCACAAGATCCAAGGAGGGATGATCATAATAGTTGCAATCCGAGAGAGAAGAAGACATGGCGCCTAGGGTTTAGAGCACAATGGCAACAATACCCCACATCCTTCTACTTATTACCTTCTATATAGTGCTGCATATGGGCATTTAATCATTATTAAAGCCAACAAATCTAATTTGTTCATCTGGACCAAAACTTCCGACCCATAGGCCCAAAACTTCTGGAATAACCTTTCTATTCAGAAATTATTTATGTCCAGAACTTCTGGTCTAACTGGAACTTCCGAAAATAACATTCTGTATCGAATTAATTCCCACACGGAACTTACGGATCATACCCGGAACTTCTGGTTCATCTAGAACTCAGAACTTCCGAATCACATCTGAAACTTCTCGTTCCTCTAGGAAACCAAATCTGGGACTGGATTGGAACTTTCGATCCTACCAGAACTTCTAGATGCTCTAGAACTCGGAACTTCCGGTTACTCGGAATTCTCTTGGACACAATTCTATCACTTCGCCACTGACATCCAACCGGTCCCAAGCCTCCTCGCCACCTAAGCCCACAGGATCTGCCACAACTCCTCCTCTACTGACCAGATCTTCCATAACTCTGCTGCCACCACTAGTCGCCCCTATAGTCTCATCTCTCCTGTCCCAAGGTCGCCCATCAGCCACGGGTTGCTTAGTTGCCCCATATTTTGTTGAGTCTACGATTACCCATCAGGTTTATAGTTACCCAACGGGTGTGGGTTTAGGTGAAGATTTATACCCATATGAGTGTCCAGGTTGGGTCTAAACGAGTACAAGTTTATGTCTGGTATTAGGCAACTATTACCTGACTTGATCTATTGTCACCCCCGCTCACGCGTCTGCCCGCCACACCTTGTTTGCTTGCCACCATGCCTCGGCTCCTGCGCCCCTTAGCCGATGGTAGCCTGCCAACCACCATGCATCACTTTGGGTTTCACATGCCACAATCAATGTTAGGTCCACCATGCGAAGGGAGGGTGGGCATGCGCTCGAATGGAGCGGTGTTTCACGTCAAAAGATGAGCCTCTGTTGATATTTGAACCATTAGTAAGGAGATATGTCGACAATTCAACTATTAACAGAAGCCAAGACATTGACATATGCTTTTGTTGTCATTCCAAGAATCGACAGAGGCTTTGTCGATAGTTAAATCATTGACATGGATCTATTTTTTGCTTTTTTAAGATCACATACCTGAATTAAATTTTCATAAAAATATATTATTTATATTTTTTTTGCATTGCATTGTCCGATATAAGTTGTCGGTCCTGCACAACCATCATCGAGAGTTGTCGCAACTTACAAAAGAGGAAATGAAAGACCACGCTGCCTTTCTCCTCCCTGAGGGTGGGCCCATGTGATCGCCGTGGCTGCAGTTTCATGTCACGGGAGCCAGCCATCAACCGTTCGTGTTATATCGGATGACACTAACGCCCCCCATCCATCTATCTTAGGGGTGTTTGTGGTTCCATAGACTAAAATTTAGTCCGGTTAAATTAGATGTTTGGATATCAAATTGAATGACTAAAAATAAACTAATTATAAAAACAATTGTAGAACTGGAAATAATTTGCAAGATGAATTTATTAAGTCTAATTAATGTATGATTAGTCACGCCGGCGGGCCATCGTAGGCGCCACTCAAATCACCGCACGGTGGACCCCACCCGCAGCGAGACAAACCCCCCAGTTAGTTCATCCAATCGACCAATCTCATCTACCTCTCTCCTCCGCCTCATGCACTTTCCACCCCCACATCTCCCTCCCTCTCTCCCTCTCTCCTCGCCTAGGGTTTCACGCCCATCGCCTCCCGCGGCGGCGAAGCTTCCACTCGCTTGCCCTCGGCACCGGCGCCGGTCAGGTAAATCACCAGCTCGGTTCTCTCTCTTTCTCCCCTCTTTTCTTCTTTCTCCCCCTCCCGGTCGGATTGGGTCTCGAGGCGATCCAATGCGTTGCGGCCTGCTGCAGATCTTTCCGACTCGATCTGTGTCCGCGGGTGTGTGCAGTCCATGTTGCGTGTTTATTCGCTTCCGATTTGGGATGGATGCGTTTGATGCGGATGGTTTGGTGGTAGGTGAGCAGTCCAGATCCACGCGGATCCAGGTTGGTGTGTTCGTTGGTAGTTGTGATTCGCCGCGGTTTTTGATCGAGAGCGATGTTTCTGTTTTTCCAGGATTTATGGGTGGTTTCAGGGTTGCATAATCTCATCTCCTGTTGTTAAATATTGTGTTTTAAGCAATGAAAAATGATAGCATCGTAGGTCGTAGGGTGTATGTATGGTATATTGAGTCCGGATCCAAGCTAATTTACCAAATTTCGGACGAATTGGTTAACGCAACATTTTTGCCATCGATGAAAGTTGCTGGCTTTCTAGATGGAACATGAAAAAAATATACATATCTGCCCGTAAAATCATCTGCTTCCTTTTGCGAGCTTATGCATAGCTACTTAGCTAGCTCCTCACTTTTTCTTTGACTTAATTATGTCTCTAATTTAATAAGGAGTACATATATTTTTCCTTATTCGTTACTGATGCAAAATATGCATTAACTCGTTCAGTTGCAAATTGATCCAAGTGAAGAAAATTCCTTTCTGCTCATTTTCCATCAAAGATGTGCTGGTTCATATTTGACTTTGATTTTCATTATATTTGTTATAATGGGCTTCCTGTTTTTGCATGTCAATATTTTGGCTGGCTTGCTTTCCTTGCCATCAAAGGAATGCATGTCCTATTCTCCTTAGCTCGAAAACTTTATAGTTTACGAGATTTTCATGTGCATTGTGCCAAATGCTGATCTGTTTTCCTGATCACAGAAAGATGGCTGGCGGTTTTCGAGTACTTCATCTTGTCAGGCCCTTTCTGGCTTTCTTGCCAGAAGTACAGAGTGCTGATAGGAAAATACCATTCAGAGAAAAAGTGATATACACTGTTATTTCTCTCTTCATTTTCCTGGTGTGCAGCCAGCTCCCGCTCTATGGCATTCATTCAACTACTGGAGCTGATCCTTTCTACTGGATGCGTGTTATTCTTGCATCAAACCGGGGTACTGTTATGGAGCTGGGTATCACCCCAATTGTGACATCTGGAATGGTAATGCAACTTTTAGTGGGATCAAAGATTATTGAAGTTGACAACAGTGTGAGAGAGGACCGTGCACTCTTGTAAGTATTGATAGAAATAGCAGAATCTCCAATCTGCCGTGTCTATATATTAGTGGATAGTGTGTTCAGAATCTGATGTGCATGTGCTACATACCCTATCCTCTATCAAGTGAATGGTCATAGAAAATGTAGAGCAAGCTTATTATTTTTCTTTTATCTGGTGATAACCTTGTGATGCATCTTTTAACCCAGGAATGGTGCACAAAAGTTGCTGGGCATCCTGATTGCTATTGGGGAAGCTGTGGCGTATGTGCTGTCAGGAATGTATGGTAGTGTTAGCCAACTTGGAACTGGGAATGCCATTCTCATTATCCTCCAACTTTTCTTTGCTGGCATCATTGTCATCTGTCTTGATGAACTTCTCCAAAAAGGTTATGGTTTGGGTTCTGGTATTTCTCTGTTCATTGCGACCAATATCTGGTAAGCATCTTAAACTTATTTCTCTTACTGTTGTACTATTCTGTTACAATTTGGCTTATTTGTAAACTTGCTATTGCATAGTGAGAATATCATCTGGAAGGCTTTTAGCCCCACAACCATCAACAGTGGACGTGGTGCTGAATTTGAAGGAGCTGTCATTGCATTGTTCCATTTGTTGATTACTCGAACTGACAAAGTCCGTGCCTTACGTGAGGCTTTCTACCGTCAGAACCTTCCAAATGTGACCAATTTACTTGCTACTGTATTGGTCTTCCTCATAGTTATCTACTTCCAAGGCTTCCGTGTTGTCCTTCCAGTAAGATCAAAGAATGCTCGGGGGCAACAAGGCTCATATCCAATTAAGTTGTTTTACACTTCAAACATGCCCATCATTCTGCACTCTGCACTGATTACCAACCTCTACTTCATATCCCAGGTGCATATACTATAATTGTAGTGGTGCAGTAATCTTTACATAAATGAGCAAGTTCTAATGTGTTTTTATTGTTATTGCAGCTTCTCTACAGGAGGTACAGCGGAAATTTTCTGGTTAACCTTCTTGGGAAATGGAAAGAATCTGAATACTCTGGCCATTCAGTTCCTGTTGGTGGTCTTGCTTACTATGTAACTGCCCCATCAAGGTGAAAAATAGTTATATTATGTTATTACCATCGTTTTATACTTTTATTATGATTTTGCCTTTTGTTTGCCAATCAATAATTTACTGTTAATTGTATTTTTGCATGTTTGGAAACCATGCAGTTTGGCTGATGTTCTTGCAAACCCCTTCCATGCGTTGTTCTATGTGGTTTTCATGCTGTCAGCCTGTGCTCTCTTCTCGAAGACATGGATTGAGGTTTCTGGTTCATCTGCAAAGGATGTTGCCAAACAGTTGAAGGTAAAAAAAGTACTTGTAGATACACGATTATTAGATAGCTATTGATCTAGTGTGCCTGTAGCATGTCACAAGCCTTGCGTGGGCTGTGATGGTTTTTCTATGATATCACACTGACACCTGCAGATGGTTTGATATATGGTAGTTATTGTCCAGTTCTGGATACTGTATACATAAAACTCAAATATTGTTTTGTTATGCAATATTAGAGTCATTGAAGCACATAAACTGGTCAACCGGTGTTTACTGTAGGGTGTGAAGCTCTCATAAACTATCCAAAGTCTCTTATAATTTATTATCAATCTGAAACTCTTGGACTTTTACTGGATCCTTAGAAACTGGGATAAATATACTGTGGGATATAAACTATTAGGTTAAGATCTTTTACTGGATCCTTAGAAACTGGGGTAAATAAGTGTGATATGAACTATTAGTGTTGATGTGATCTGTTGTCTATATTGGTTTACATACATAAATGTTGTTCAAAATCTACATATAAACACTGTCTATCATTGTAACAGGAACAACAAATGGTGATGCCTGGTCATCGTGAGTCAAACTTGCAGAAGGAATTGAACAGATACATTCCCACTGCCGCTGCATTTGGTGGAGTATGCATCGGTGCTCTAACTGTTCTAGCTGATTTCATGGGTGCTATTGGTTCAGGAACTGGTATACTGCTTGCTGTTACCATCATATACCAATACTTTGAGACATTTGAGAAAGAAAGGGCAACCGAGCTTGGTTTCTTTGGTTTTTAATACTGTTGGTTGAGGACTGTGTTATGCCAATAATTGAATCTTCTTGCAAATCGAAGTACTTATTGGCCGGCTGTTCATGGATGCAATTGGAGAGCTTAAAGTCAGTTTAGATTGCCCAACTTATTTTAAAATCAGATAAATTTGTAGCAGATTCAGTGCGTGTTTTCAGGCCAGTATGGTGGTATGTCTGTTCAAGTACTGTCATGGCCATCATCGATCCATCTTCAGCATCCTTCTCATGTCTTTAACTATGTAGTCACCATATTTTGAGTTCAGTTTGTCATTGTGAACTGAATATATCTTCCACTTTTTGCAACGATCAGCTGTACTAATCCTTCTGATTCCTAGAAATTATGGAGTAATGCCTTTTGTGTTCTTTATATCTGGGTTTTGAAAATTGGTAATTTACTAGTCTGGTATCTTTTTTTTTAATTATTGTGCACAGCACAAGTGGTTTCTGATGTTTAATCTTACCCTGTTCTTCCCTTAATTCAATTGTATCGGGTTAGAGGTGTTGTAGCACAGTAACTGTAAGCATGTTACGTTGCTTAGGGTGTGTTTGGTTGAGCTGTGGCTGTGGAAAAAAGCTGCTGTGGCATGTGGGCTGTGGAAAAGCTGCTGTGAGAAGTCAGCTGTAAGAAAGCTAAAAGTTGTTTGGCTGAAACGACTGTGAAGAAGCTGCTTTGAGTTGTGAGCTGTGTAAAAAGTCTGTAATGCCCATGTATATTTCAAACGTTGATTATATATAAAATGGTTATAAAATATTATAACAATCAATAAATTACATATAAGTAGAAATTTTAGAAAAGAAAAATTAATCTTCATTACTTTTGCATACACCATCAATGCAGATTATAGCTCAACAGCAAGTGTAATTTGGGACTCCAAATTAATGTAAGATTCAGACAAAAAGAAGATGTTTGATTTGTACAAACACACATGGAGATCCTTTATGTGTTTTCTAACACCTAGTAAAAGGGGAAGAAACTGAAAACAAAGTACAAACACACATGGGCTCCTCATCGTCGTCGGTGATCTCCGTCGTCCTCATATATAGCCGCCCATGCTGGCTTGGGAATCAGCGGCGACAATGACGCCCTTGTCGAAGATGAACGCGAGCGTGGTCGTACCCTTCTTGTTCTTCATCAGCTCCTTGGTCTCCTTCTGGAACCCATCAAATTTCCCGCACCCACAGATCAAGGGTTAGAACCCAACCCGACTTGTCGCGGCAAAGGGGATCGAAATCGAGGGGAGTGGGAGGGGACGGTCCACTCACGTCGGTGCAGGTGGGGAGTTCCATGTCGGGCATGTCGGCGCCGGCGCCGAAGAGGCCTGCATAGTCATCGACTTGGCCGGCAAAGCTTTTCTCCATGGCGGATACGTCCAGCCTCATCGCGGTGCGGGCGCCATGTGCAGGAAGCACCGGAGGAAACCAGGCCGGTGCGGGGCGACGTTGATGGGCGGCGAGGGACGCTGGCGATGGACGGCAACGGACGGGGAGGAACGCCGGCGACAATCGGAACAACGCCCTGGACGCTGGATCTGAGAAACCGCACGCGTGAGAGGGTGGGTGGAGCCTGAGAGTGCGGCGGCTGTGAAGGAGGTGAGATGGGAAGCTGCCAAAAGCTGGTCCATACGAGCTTTCAATTTTACACTAAAGCAGAAGCTGCTTTTGAAAAAAGCTGGTTGGCTGGGTATAACTCTTTGGTTGAGCTTCTGGCTTTTAGGAAGCAAAAGCTGCTTCCAAAAGCTCAACCAAAGGGACCCTTATTAAACTACGACTGCGCTGTTATACGCGTAAAGTGATTTCCAGTGTTTATGTTTTTTATTACTGAATGCTATTTGACTATTCCTATTTCCCAACCAACTGTGGGTGTGCATAATTCCATGTGTTAGGACTTAGGAGCCAACACTTGCTTGAACAGGAGTAATTTAGTTGGTATTTTGTTACTTTCTCCGTTTTTACAATATAAGTCATTATGATATTATCTACATTAATATATATATATATATTTTGATCTAGATGAATTTGGATAATGCTAAGATGATTTATATTCTGAAACACAATAAAGCTAAATTGATTTATAGTTTGAAACAGAGAAATTAATTATTATGCTTAGTATGAAACTCCCATATTCGCATATCACTATTAGAGCTGATGAACTGCGAATGAATTCAGAGAATGTGACTTTTTTATTGATTCATTCATATGGGTACTCGTACGTGAAGAAAGGGTGTCTTTTCATGAGGAGTTTAGAAGAGATATCGATTAATGTGTACATGTCTTCTCTAAAAGACACATTTTCACTAATACTACTTCCACCTTTTCATCGAACGAATCACCGGCTGCTGATCACCTGTGTTCTTCAACACTCCCTTATCAATGCCTATAATTTAAAACCCAATGGGAAAAATAGAGAGAAAATGATATGCTACAAAAAAATGAATTTAGGATAATTAGTATACAATGTATATATTCCCTATATAGACTCTTTTAGGAAAAAATAGAAATATGGTAAAACATGTATATATATCTCACTAAAACCTTGTATACGAAAGTATATAAAATTTATAAAAGAAACTATTGTATATGATGTATATTTAGGTTAAGTCTCACAAAGATACCATCCTAATACTTGTAAATTATGAAAAATGTTGCATATCGATACCATGAACATATTTCTGAAATAATGTTGATGTTGTTATACTTTGTGAATAAATCTGTGGTGTTATCACAAGATATAATTTGCAAGAAATTTATTTTTTTTATTTGTTATAACTCATGCGGCGTAAAATAATTTAGGAGCAGTGTGTTTAGTTATATTGCTCTTTATTTAACTTATTTGTATTTGTGCAACACAAATAACATCCTTGATAATTATAAGTGATTCAATGGAACCTATACCACATAATTTTTATATGCGTGTTTATCATTCTGCGAAGCCAGGTTTCACAATACAATTATTTCAGAATGATTAGTAGATGTAGCCACTAGAGTTTATTTAGTAGACTTGTATAAAATGATTGACCTACCGTGTAAGAACACAAAATAAGTTCGAAATCTATAATTATGAGATCTAATAAGTAGCTCACATTTGTATATCCAATAATATTATAATCTTGTTTTCTTTGAAAGAACAAGCCAAGATCTTTGGTATCATGAAGATATCAAAAGATATTTTTAACTCTCGTCTAATGATGTTTATAAGTCGAAACACACTGTGTGTCTAGCTAGTAAATTCATTAAAATATGATGTCCGTCCTAGTGTAATTTGCTAGATACATAAGTGCTCTAACATCACTAAGATATGGAACGCTAGTCTTAGTATCAATTCTTCATTTTTTGTGTTAAAATTGATCTTTCTCTGCATCAAGAGATAAAACCACTATGTGGGGAGGAAGAGACGAGAAGAGGCACACACTGATGTCACGATGATTGTCGATGATTACCTTGTCATGATCGATTTTCCCGTTCTGTCCCACCCCATTCGGCTACGACAAATCTCTGATCTGTCCCCTCAAGAACACACCAAACTTTGTGAACCTATCGTGGAAGAAGCAAAGCAGCAGACTGGGTCAAGCCAGCTTAGACTGGAGCTATACACTCCCACGGTGGCCTGAGGAGATGCATAGACATAAGGCCTCCAAGAGGGGCAACATGATGGCTAGGAGACACTACAAGAAAACTGAAGATTTTCGATGGTTTATTTAATTTTCGTCATTTTTTCTAAAGCCGATGAAAGAGCACTAACTTTCGTCGGCTAGGTCGAGCCGACGAAAGTAATACTTAACTTTCATCGGTCCATCCTTGGTCGATGGAAGTTAAGTGTCCCCGTGCACTTGACGACAATTTTTTCATAACTTCCATCAGCCCAACCCCCGGTCGATAGAAGTTATGTTTTCACTAACTTAACTCAAATAATTCCAACTAGGCTGCCACCACCAAATAGCTCCACATCTCATAATAGCTCCACTGCCGCCACCCCCATGCGCCACCTCCGTGCCGACGGTCGCCATCCCTCCGCCACCTCCCCGTTGACACCACCACACCACCTCCTCATCGCCACCTCCACGCCATCACCTCCCTGCCATTGCCCCCCGCTGCCACCACCACCTCTGCGATGACCTCCATGGATCTCTCCGCCTCTAGAGCCATGCCACCCCTGACTCCTATGCCACCGCCACCGGTGACCAGAGGGAGAGCAACAACAACAGTAGTTGGCTATGGGCCAGCTCACCGCTGCGTCAGGGAGAGCCCGCTCAGTTCTGATGTCATCTTTTGCCACGTGAGGACGAGTCATCGTCTACTTCGATCCGGCTCTAAATTTTTTGCAATAATATTGGAATTTTTTTGTTTGTATGCTAATATGTTGTATACATGCTTGTTTAAATGTGAATAATATTAATATGTATGCATATGCTATTATGCTTTGATATCACATTGTTCTAGTGCATAAAATCGTCGGTAGTGTGTAACAAAACATATGTGTCACCCAGGTCTAGAATTGTCCCTTTTTGGACAGCGTCGGAGTGGATGACATAGTGTGGTATTTATGATGAGCCATGAGTCCGAACGAGATTTTGGTGTCATAAGTTTTTGTTCCGTTGATGCGTGAACTTTTGTCAGTCTAATCTAGCCAACGAAAGATACTTATCTTTCGTATACGGCCGACAGAAGTTAGCATTTTTTTGGACCAAAAACGGCGACCAGAGGGAGGGTGAATGGGAGCTTTTAAAATTTCAGGCTAAAATAGCCTTCTGTTTTAATTATTTCTTCCGCGGAACAGGCTTCGAACACACCCTTTGAAGTTCTGGTTCAGAGGTATTTCACAGCTCCGAAACCAGCCTTCGCAAGGAGCAAAAGTTCGAACTCAAGAAGACTTCGCTCCACCCACAAAACCAAACCCTCAATTCTGCTAAGTCAATGCAGGCTTCGTACACTGGGTGCCTTGAGCAGACTTCGCACTTCACCCTTCGTAGGAGGTGGTTTCCCTCTGCAGACTTCGACCAGAAACTCCACACTAGCAACTGTTACAAGGAATTATGTTTCGAAGGTCTAAACGCACACAAAACACACTGCGCTGAGGACTTCGATAGGGAGGAAATCAGCCTTCGAGTTAAGCCTTGAACAGTGTTTCGCTAGTAATCAGAGAGGACTAGCCTCTAGTTTATACAGAGAGAACACACACTGAGAACACACACTCCATAGACACAGATCACTCACACACTTCTCCAAAAACACCCAGTGAACAAACTCGAATTAGGAAGAAGTGGAGCAGAAAGAAATCAAAACTTGCAGTGCAAAACAAGCATACAAGTTCAAGCAGTAAATGAAAATAGAATCAAAGTTTCATTGCTTGAACAGGGAACACAAATGAACTCACAGATCTGAATACATGTGTATGGTGGCTAGCACATGAGTTCTAAAAATGGCTGCTCAAAGTGTTACTGTTGCCTAGCTAGCCTCCACTATTTATAGGCACTATTTAGCCCTATGAATAGACTACTTTACCCTTAGGGTTTACACTATTTTGTCTCTCTCAGACAGGGGGTACAGATGGTAGTCTACTTTATTTGGAGGCTTCTTTTGTCAGCTTCACAGAGGAGACAACATCAGCTTTTGCAGAGCAGACACGATCAACCTTTGCAGTTTTGGATTCTTCTAAAGCCCCCCTTCGCACGCGAAGGGTGCGGTAGCTTCGATGAGAAGCCTTGAGTCTGATGGTCTTCGCTTCACCGAAGTCAGCCTTCGATACAGTGACGGTTTTGAGCCGAAGCCATCAAAGCCCTTGAGCCTTCGCGCCATCACCTCCGGAGTGGACCACCATGGCTTCGCAGCTACTCCCAGCTCGAACTCCGTCAGACCGTGTACCGAAGCCATGCATGGCCGAAGTACCTCAAGTCAGCCACACTCCGAAGCCCCACCTTCGGAGTACCACCCTTCGAAGTCCCTCCTTTGTCCAAGGCCTTCACATGAAGCATTCCATGAGAACTTCGTCGCAGTGTCTCTCCCCGAGCACACTCCTCGACGAACCTCACCCGTACCATGCCTTCGATGCACCTCAACTTCTAAGACCTCCATCGGGTAAACCTTTGAGTGCCTCCCTCCAGAGCACACTTTGACTGCCTTGCCTAATTGCTGAGGACTTTGTCCACCATACTCCGAAGTCACTCCATTCGGAGTACCCTTAGAAGTGCCTCGCCTTCGAGGACTTTGTCTCGGGGTACCTTCAGCCAGAGCCACGCTACGCACTCTCTGTCTTCGCCTGGCGCACCTTGACCCGAGGACCAACCTCGACCCCACGCAGCCTTCAGGACCGAGCTCCCCGCTCTCCTGGCATCAAGCCTCCCACTTGACCCAGGTCCACCTGCTGTGAACCGTCCGTCGCCTCCGAAGTCACCTGCGCACCACAGATAGACATACAATTTTATCCAGTACCCCGAAGACCTCTCCGGGTAAACAACCTCCGGTACACACTCCGGTGTACTGCCCAAAGTACCAAACCCTTCGGTACGACCAAGTCATTGTGTACTGTCGGACCCCTCCAACAGTCACACTCCGTTGCAACAGCCGCAACAACCGAACCTACCAAACCCTTCGGTGAAACAACCTCCGAACCCCTTCGGAGCTACCCCTTCGAAACCAGAGGATAAAATCTATCAATCACTCATCACAGAATCCGAAACCAACACTTGGTTTATCAATTTTGCCGACGGAAGATACTAACTTCCATCAAATTTGGCCTAACTTTTGTCGGATTAACTACTTTCTTGTAGTGAGGAGAAGGAGGATGGGACACCACCGCACCACTAGTCGCATGTAGGAATGGCAATTAGACTCGATTACACATTTACCCGTGGGTAAAAACCCTATTTGGGTCAGGTATATTCCTAAAATCATACCCGATGGGAAAACAGGTACGGGTATTCTCAATACACATTGTTGACATGGAAACGTGCCCCCGCACTTAGGTCAGTTCGACGATCCAAAAGTGCATGGATACTTAGGGACAAGCCTAAGTGTGACGTGGCACCGACGTCGCGTTCCGACTACCCTTAATAGTGATAAGGGGGGTGGAGTCGCCAGGCAACTAGATTACACAAAATAATCCAATTAGCCGAAAGAAATAGATTAAACAGAGCAAAATCAACAAACCAGTCGAAGCCCATCTGGTTCAAAGTCTGATGCAAAGGGTGCGCCAAAGGGTACCTTTGGCGTCTGGTGCGAAGTGCTCCGTCGAAGGGTGCTTCGGTGTTCGGACTGATCCGGCCGAAGATAGACTTCGAACGGATATGAACGTAGTGATCACCTCCGAACAGCGGGGTTCGACGTGTGATCTCCGATACAGCAATCTACAGAATAGTGACGCGAGGGCCACGTGCGAGTGCAACTTCATTTGGTGCGGAGTATGGTCATGGCGAAGCCTGTTGCGACGAAGTATGCTTGGCGAAGCCTGTCGCGATGAAGTATGCTGGCGAAGCCTGTTACCGAAGCCTGTAGTCCTGCCGAAGGGTGTCCTGAGGGACCTCCGAAACCGATCTCTCAGCACTGGACACCTTCGACGAAGGGGCTCCGAACGGGCGAAGCCTACAACAGAAGAGTGCGAAGTACCAATTCGGCCGGAGGACCGAATTTTGCTAAGTGTTGCACGGGTAGCGAAGGTAGCAATATGTTACGCAGATTAGCGGATACTTCACAGGCGAAGTAACAAGGCGATAACAATCTATTACATAGATTAACGGATACTTCACAGGCAAAGTAACAAGGATTACCACTGTTCCATAGCGGCCGACGGAGGGCTTCCAGGCAAACCCACGAAGAGGTACAGGAAAGTAAAGGGGTTCAACTCCTAATCTAATCTGCTATTGATCCGACCAGATAGAGATAGAGATTGAGCTGGAAACACGTACAACTCTATCTCTACCGAGATGGGCTTCGACCAGGCCTGTCGAGGCTTGCTTCCTCGGGCCGAAGCTTCGGTAGTGTGGGCTTCGGCCAGGCCCGTCGAGGCCTGCTCCTCGGGCGGAAGCTTCGGTAGCGTGGGCTTTGGCCAGGCCCGTCGAGGCTTGCTCCTCAGGCCGAAGCTTCAGCAGTGTGGGCCTTCGAAGACTTCCGAAGCTTCGGCAGCATGGGCCTCCGAAGGCTTCCTGGCCGAAGCCCGTGGGCTGGCTAGAGGCTTTCGGAGCCCGTAGCGCAGTGGGCTTCAGCCCTGTAGGGCTTCGGACAGACCCTGTACATGTGTATTTTTGGCCCAAATCACCAAAATTGATATTTTGACGATCTAGCCATTAATGCCATTTTTTGCTATCAACCCATGCCCCCTGCCTTTTAGTGAATTAGTGAACTAAAAGCATAACAAGCTGAATACGATACCATCTGTATCAGCTTTTCGACACTTTTATGATGTTTGCCACACACTTGGGAAATACCTTTTCAAGTATCTACCATTCAAAGCTCTTCGAAACTGCTCTCCCTACAGGGATTCCAACACGTAAGCGTTGCTGGGAGCAATTTCGGCTATTTTAAAAGGACCTTCCCAACTAGGTGACCATTTACCAAATTTGGGACTCTTCGTGCCTAAGGGTAAAATCGTCTTCCACACCAATTCTCCTGTTTGAAATGACTTTGGTTTAACCTTCTTATTGTAGGCTTTAGCTACTCTCTTCTTGTCTACTTCTATGACCTCTAAAGCCCTTAGTCTTTTATTGGTCACTTCCTCTAGATTATCTCTTAGAAGAGTCTCATATTCGTCGACCGATAAGCCATCTTGCTTCAACACTCTTAAGGAGCCAAGATCTACCTCTACAGGCAGAATGACCTCTTGTCCATATACCAACTCATATGGACTGACCTTGGTGGCACCGTGCTTTGCAATCCTACAAGCCCATAACGTCTCGGAAAACACTTCATGCCACCTTTTAGGGAACTCTTCAATTTTCTTCTTAATAAGCTTAATCACGGTTTTATTACTAGACTCGGCCTGACCATTGGCGTGAGCATAGTAAGGTGAAGAGTTTATCAACTTAATGTCATAGTATTCGGCGAAGTCCCTTACCTCTTTAGAAACAAATGAACTACCTTGATCCGTAATGAGGGTTTGAGGGATGCCGAATCTATGTATGATGTGCTTTAAAATAAAATCACGTACCTCATTGTGACTCATGTTCTTGAGAGGTACGGCCTCGGTCCATTTGGTGAACTAATCTGTCGCCATCAACATGAACCGATGCCCCTTTGAGGAAGGAGGGTAGATCTGGCCGATGAAGTCTAAACCCCAACCTCGAAACGGCCATGGCTTGACAATAGGATTGAGAAATGAGGCAGGAGCTAACTGGATGTTGCCAAACTTCTGACATGCCTCACACCCTCTGTAGTACTTGAAACAATCTTCAATCATAGTCGACTAATAAAAACCCGCTCTTTTGAGCATCCAACTCATCTTTTGGGCCGACTGGTGAGTGCCGCAAAGCCCCTCATGAACTTCTCCTATAGCCACTTGGGACTGCTCATGGTCCAAACACTTCAATAGCACTCCGTCGATGGTTCGGCGATACAACGTGTCATCCAACAACACGAATTTGAACGCTTGTCGCCGAACCTTCCAATCAACCCTTTGGCTAGGGTCTCTCAAATAATGGATGATTGGGACTCTCCAATCGGCCTTGCAGGTTTCGGAGGGCTTCGCTAGTCCGCCTTTTGAAAATACTTCTAAATTACTGACTTCGGGGTGCCCCCCGAGCTTTTCAAGCTCTTGCCGAAGCCTGGCCGAAGTGGCCATTCGGAGCCTGCTAGGCCGAAGCTCTTTGGGGGGTTCGGACTCCGGGGAGCCTTCTCCTTCCGTGAGGCTTCGCACGATGGGCTCTGGCGTGCCAGACCCTTCATTCGGCAGAACACTCCGATCCAGGGGCTTCGGCGCGCGGGGGCCTTTGGCGACCCGAGGTGTGCGCCCGCTCACCTTTAGCAGTAAGACAGAACACCGTCTTCTCCAATACAGAAAATTTCCCTCTCTTGACTTGGTAGCCATATGCCTGCTGAGCCAAATCATTGGCGACTGAATTGGCCTCTCTTGACACGTGAGATATTTTGAAATCATCAACAGTAGTAACTATGTCTAGACACTTGTCCAAGTAACTATTCAGCAAGCCATTAAAACATTGAGCATTCTTAGCTACTTGTTGTACTACTAGTAACGAATCACCATATGCGTGAACATGTTTAGCGCCTACAGACTCTAGTAATTCAAGTCCTAACAACAAAGCTTCGTATTCGGCTTGGTTATTAGTGGAAGAAAACTCTAGTCGGGCCGAGGTTTCAAAGCGCATACCATTAGGTGATACGAGAACTACTCCAATACCTTGGCCACTCTTGCAAGCCGAACCATCAAAATAGATTTTCCATGGTACTACCTCAACTAGAGCAATAGTATCACTCCAGCTAACATCTATGTGATGATCAACTATAAAGTTGGCTACGACTTAGCCTTTCATCGCTCTTAGGGGCTCGTAGGCCAAATCGTACTCAATTAACGCGTAAGCCCATTTTCCGATTCTTCCACTTAGAATCGGCTTCTGTAACATGTGCTTTATCACATCGGTTTGGCAAACGACAACACATGTAGTGGGGAGGAGATAGTGGCGTAACTTAGTGCACGCGTAATACAGTGATAAACACAATCGTTCCACAAACGCGTACCTGGTCTCGGCGTCCAGCAGGCGGCGGCTCAAGAATGTTATGGCGTACTCCTTTCCCTCTACCTCTTGGGTTAGCACGGCTCCAATCACACCATCTTCAGCGGCGATGTATAGCCGAAACAGAATCCCGGCCTTGGGTGCTCTCACCACGGGCGGTGATGACAAGCACTCCTTGATCTTTTCAAAAGCACTTTGCTGGCTTGCCCCCCAAGTGAACTCGGCTTTGTTTTTCAGCCGGAGTATGGGGATAAAGGCATCAATCTTGCCGGACAAGTTGGATATAAAGCGACACAAATAGTTCAACTTTCCTAGCAACTTTTGCACATCCTTCTTGCATGTCGGCGCTGTAGCGTTTCTAATCTTTTCAAGTTTCTTAGGATCAATTTCTATGCCTCTCTCATGAATCATGAAATCTAAGAACTTACCCGCCGATACACCAAAAGCACATTTGAGTGGGTTCATCTTCAACCCATACTGTCGCATTCTATCGAAAGCAACCTTCAAATCGGCTATTTGCTGTTGACCGCTCTCGCCGGGAAGGTGTCTTGGAACTCCCTCCGAAGCTGGAAGTTTGCGCTGCCGAAGGCCAAGGCCCTCTTGACGCGGTCTATGCCCTCCCTTGGCTTCGACTGGCAGTTGGCATCATGAAGGGCGATGAATACATCTGCGCGGCCCTCGCAACCTTCGGCCCTCATGGCCCACTCGAAGACAGCAAGCCTCGCCACGGCGTTGGGCGAAAGCTGAGGAAGTTCGAGGTTGTAAGCCCTCGGGACTTCGCTCAACATTCCCACTGCTGGCAGCCCGAGGCCGGCTTCGAAGAAGGCTTCGAACAGCACCACCTCGTCAGCTCGAGGTCTTGGTATGGCTTCCGTCTTCTCTGGCACTCTGAGTTGGATCTTCGTAGCAATCCTTCCCTCGCAGGACCTCCGGACGGACTCCTCTGTAGAGATCGAAGCCCTCATCTCCAGCGTTTGCTCAAATTTGTCGGATGGCATTCAAATGTCCCTCGGCCCCAGCCGCCTCGGTGCAGGCTTCGCTACCGCAGCCTGCAGTTGGGCGGAGCTAGAGCTCGGGCCTAAGGCCAGGGCCTTCGAAGTTGCCTTCTTCGACATTTTTGTGGGACTTCGGCGCGAGGGGCTAAAGCTAGCGAGGGGTGCTTCGCGCGAATCCAAGGAGGAGAAGAGAGCGAAGGATGCATGGCGCTGAGAAGAAAGAAAATGAGAGCGTGCCGAAGCCGCGCGCGGTAAACCCCTATTTATAGGCGGTAAGAAATCCAACGGTTCGTGGGCCGAACCCACTGGCAGGTGGGCCTCCAGTGAAGGCGAAGTGGCCCAGCACGGGGTAACGGTCAATTTGCTAGCCGTTGCGGAGCCAGTTGATCTCCCCAAGGTCATTCTGACAGCTGACGTAGGCAGTTGTTACCTGCGATTTTCCGAAGTCACCTTCGGTCCAAGCTCCGAAGGCATGTTTTCTCTGAAGTTGTAATTTTTGGGTCATTTGTCCCAAGGGCGCACGCACCCCTTCGTTCTGAAGGCCTGCACGCGAGGGGCTACTGTTGGGGGAATAGTTTTCCCTTGAACAGAGGCCAAATGACGTCAACCTCCGACAACCTTCGGCCCGGAGCCCAACACTGTCGAAGCCTGTATCTTCCCAAAGAAGCTGTTTCCAAGCTTCAAGGTTCACTTCGGAGCCTGTTAGGGCGAAGCCCCCGAGCCCCGTCGAAACCCTCTGGAGCGAGGTCCCTCGGAGCCCTTCGGAGCGAAGCCCTCAAGATTCCTTGAAGATTGCCAGAAGTTGTCTCAGGCTAACTTCGAAGCTAGTCTCCGGGCCTTGTCCGGAGTTAGCCTTTGAGCCTGTTCGGAGTTAACCTTCGAGTTCCCTTCGAAGCTCCTCAGAGCCAACCTCCGGGCCCTGTCCGGCCAGTTCAAAGCCAAGTCTCCGAGACCTCAGTTCGGAGTGTACTTCGAAGCCTCCTTCATAGCCTCCGCCAGAAGAGCTCCGGTCCCTATTCCGAACCCAAGAAATATCTACACCTCGCTACAGTGTAGAGGCCATACTGGGGGCCCCTCCGCCCCTGGTATGTCGCTTAGCTGGTCAAAGTATGACGTTGTCTGACATGTCTGTAAAGCTGTAAAGCACTTTTGTACAGTAGCTAGCTCCTTTTTCCCTTTTTACCCCTGTGAGCCTAGGGCTCATAGAGGGTATTTTGGTCTTTTCCTTAAGGCCTGCGTGCCTATAAAAGTAAGGCCAAGCCCTTGTAACAGGTACCTTCTCCAGGGCCATGAGACCCTAGAACTTCCAACTTCATACCGAGGGATACCATGCCAAATCCACCACCAACTGGACGTAGGGCTATTATCCCCTAGGGGAGGTCCGAACCAGTATAAATCTTGTCTCCCTCTGATAGAACCCTTCGAGGTTCATTTTACACTCCGTATACACATATACAAAACCTGTGCTGTAGCTAACAAAATTGCTACAACAGTTGGTCTGACCGACTTCTTTATTTTTCTGTTCAATTGGCTTTAATTGGTCGATTAGATCTAACACTATATATTTTCGGTTAATTAGGTTATATTTTAGTAATATAATTGAATTGCCTGGCGACTTTGTTATTCCCCTTACAACTGTTTAAGGGTTGTCGGAACGCAACGTCAGCGTCTCACGATGTTTTAGGGTTTATCCTTGAAACATCCGTGCGCTTTTGGATCGTCGAACTGACCCAAGTGCGGGGGCACGTTTTCCTGTCAACAGCTCTTTAAACAGAAGATTTGATTTCTATAAACTTGGGCCTACAAAGATATCAACACTTTTAAAATTGTACTCATGATTACCTTTTGTCGAACGTTGCAGGTGGCCACATCAAATCTGGCGGAATCAGCTTTCCTCGATGTTGAAGAGTTACTTCTTGTTTTATAAGTACCCTGGTCACTCCGCCCTTCTTCTTCACGCTTTCTGCTCACTATTCATTCTTGCCCCCAAGCTCGGCGCCGTTCTCCTTCTTTGTCATCGATTTCACCGATTAAGGCCTACATCAGACCTCTTATGAGTTCTATCATCCATCGGTCTTCTCCCGACAATTGGGCTTAAAACCCGCGGGAGACTCACAAGTCCCTTGGAGTGGGTTCGCCCTTCGCGAATGACCGATTGGATTTGTACCAGGGACCTTATCTCCTGGACGACCTGTCGGGTGACTTCTGTGGCCTTCTACCGATGGTGGAGCAATGTGAAACAACACATCTTCAACCACTCCTCGCTGATATATCAGGAGCGGCTTCACCCAAACGTCGACGCCACGGACCCTGAGGTAGAACGCTCTGACTCACCTCTTCACTTGTCCCCTATTGCTTCATCCGATTAAAATTGTCTTCTATAGGACGACGATCGTGATTCCCCCTTGGTGAGCTTTAGTGGCCGACCGATACAGTACGAGCCGGTATTGGCCACTACAAACTTGGGTGCCGGTGCCCCTACACCCACAACGTGGGTGAATGGGAGGCTACCCTAGCCTATCGACCGCGTTGGGGGAAATCCGATCGACAGTGGAGGGAGAAGTCAGTCTGGAGGAGAAGCTCGAAGTAGCCCGTCGAAGGCTCTTGCTTTTGGTGTAAACACCTTTGCATTGTTTCTTGGATTTCTTTCCGTAAGTCATGATCTTTTGTTTTATTTTTCTAAGGGTGATGCCTTCACATTGGCCATCTCGAGGCGATGCCATTAGCATTGGCTATAATGTTTTGTCCGAACGATCCAAAAACGTCTCCTCAAACACCTCATTTAGCCTCTTTTCCTCCCTTCGATGTAGTGTCTCTGAGTACATTAGGAGGTTTAGGGACACAAGAAACCAATGTTTTAACTTAAATATTTCTGAGAGAGACCTAGTTGATTTGGCTTTTAACGGCTTGCATTCCAAACTTAAAGAAAAGCTAGATGGCTAGGATTTTCTAGAGGTCAACCAATTCCTACAAAAGGCTCTGGCCCAGTAAGGCTGAGTCAAGGCAAAGAAGTCCACTAAAACATTTAGCAAGCCCAAGGCCGAACTACATGTCATAGAGCATTCCGATGAGGAGTCATCATAAAGTGAGGTCGACTCGGCTGACATGTACACCGCCGAGTGGACTTGGTCTGATAAGACCAAACCATTCACTTGCTCAGAATTATGGCCATCCCCTAGAAATAGTTGACCCATTGAAGTCAAGTACACTTATGATGTGACCAAGTGTGACAAGATTTTTGATTTTTTGTTGAAACACAAGCTCATCAAGTTTCCAAAGGGCCACATCATTCCCACTGCTGACGATTTGAAGAAGTGTGCTTATTGTAAGTGGCATGATTCTCATTCTCGTTCTACTAACAATTGCAATGTTTTTCATCGACAGGTTCAATCGGCCATAGATGAAGAACGATTGAAGGTGGAAACTAGCTCCAAGATGAAGCTAGATCAAGACACCTTTCCCATGAACATGGTTGATCTTGATGGGAAGAAGGTGCTGATTCGGTCCGAACAGGCCGAGTCAACCAAAGGGAAAGT
Source organism: Zizania palustris (assembly GCA_019279435.1). Lineage (NCBI taxonomy): Eukaryota > Viridiplantae > Streptophyta > Magnoliopsida > Poales > Poaceae > Zizania > Zizania palustris. The sequence continues at coordinate 14,991,595 of JAAALK010000287.1, read as the reverse complement.
GGTCGTAGTGGGGGAACCTCGTCCACAAATGCTCGTGCTGAAGAATCTGTTGACACCAAAATTTGGCACCAATTTGGAGTAGAATAAGTGTTAGCCAAGTTTGGAAGAAATTGGAAAATCCACGCGGGGGTCGGTCCGACCTTTTCTACATGGTTGGTCCGACCGTAGTTATGTGGTCGGTCCGACCAGCATTACATGGCCAATCCGACCACCCATCTACCACCAGTTCGACCGACCATGTATGGTCGGTCCGACCTTCAGGGTGATAGCACGTCGAGTCCGAGTTAATTACAACTAAATCTCATGTTTCTTGGTTTAAACCTAGATATTTCGTACTCAAATTCATCTCTAACCACCCTAGGACGTGGACAACCTCCAACTCTTGCAAGACTAACCCCTATATAAAGGGACAAGGCCGATTCAAGCCACCCCCTGGCTGCACTACATTGAATCGTTCTTTTTACATTCAATCTACTATTTCCTCTCTAATTTTTCCCTAGATTTATTCTTTACTCTAGCAGTAGCCCTTTATCAATTTGATCAATAAATTGTCCGTATTTCACCACGTTATCGCGAGTTCTTTGTGGGTTTGATCCGAAAACCTTCCATTTCACCCTTGTATGGGTTTTTATCGATCTAATCTAGTAATTCGGTTTCTAGGCCGAATTGCTATTAATTGTGTGTTTTGCAGCAGCCAAGGAAATCATCTTTGTCACCAAGGCCTCCTGCACCGAGCCCTCACCGTTGGCGCACCCACTGGCGAACCGAAGCGGTCACCAGCACACCCATCGGTTTGACCGGCCACCTATTGCTGGTCTGACCGGGCCGTGCCGGCAACAGCCAGTCCTACCGGTGGCTCAAGGCCGGTCTGATCGCCTGCACCCGATCAACTCGTCTTCGCTTCCAGTCGGTCTAGGTTCCACCCCTTCGCACCATCGGTTCGACTGCCACCCTACGGCCGGTCTGACCGCCGTTGTTCCATCGGTCCGACCAGTCCGCCTTGGCCGGTTCGACCACCCCTCATCTACATTTGGTCGATTGAGTAACTCATTTGTGGCGTGGTTTGATTGCTTGGCGACTCCACACATATCCCTTGTCACGGTCAAGGGTCGTTGAAACGCGGTGTCAGTGTTGTGTGACATCTAGTGGGCCACCCCTAGACGTCTACGCGCTTTTGGATTATTGAACTGACGTCAGTGTCCGTTTGTGTTGAATCGACAGATTTTAGCATCAACAGAATATTAAGGTAGTGGTATGGAAGGTGAATACCAATGAAGCATCTTTGGCTAAATCTCACAAGAAGCCGAAGGTGACGTATGATGCCTCTACCTCCATACCAACTACTAGTGACACAATGGAACCCGTGCTATCTCTCTCCGGTCGGGTATCCATTTCTGTACTTTTTTGCATATGTACCTTCTAGGACACCAGAGATGTATGGTATGCAGCGACAGGCAAACACGATGGGATGCAGCATCTTCAGTCAGCTATCCATTGTGCCACGAGGCGGGGAATGGACGCCTCAGCACGAAGATAAAGGAGATGACACAGAGGTGCCGGAGAGGATCTTTGAGGCCATCATCATCAAGGTGGGTTCCCAGGACATTCCAATTCCTGAGGGAGCCCTCCCAAGACGAGGGTCGGTCCGACCAGCCTAACCTACCCGGTCTAACCGGCCTTGTATGGCTGGTTCGACCGCCCCATTTTGAGCATCTAGCAATGGCCGGTCTGACCGGCCTCTGTGGCCAATCCGACTGACAATGCCCAGTCCGACCGGCTTAGCATGGCCGGTCCGACCAACATCATACAAGAGGCCACCAATAGCAAGCGGAAAATTGGTGAGGCTGATTCGAGTATTTCCCATTCAGCCAAAAAAATCTAGAAGTGAGTTTGTGGCTCCCGGAACAAAGCCACGACCTTCATGGCAGCTACAAACATGAATAAGTCTTAGAAGAGGTGCCTACAATATCTTCGGGCATAGGAGATGAAAGAAAAGAAGGCCAAAGATGAGAGGGATGTGATCTTCGAGGAGATTCGCCCCCGACCAGCACCTAGATCGGTATGGAAGCCTAAGATGGTTGTGTTGGACAACCCGGCTACCACTTTGAGTGATGATGAGGATGATATGCTGGACGACAACTACACACCTATCTCAGAGGGACCACCACCTCAGGCTATGGATATGAACGTCGTCATGCTTCCTACTGAGTTTGGATTGCTAGAAGGTGAGGCTGAGGTCACTAAGCTGAACCTTGGCCCACGGGAGGTCGTATTCGAGAAGCCCGAGGAGTCAGCTCACCAATTGAAGCCCCTTTACATCCACGGTCAAATTGATGGTAAGCTGATATCGAGGATGCTCGTAGACAGAGGTGCTACCGTCAATCTGATGTCGTATTACATATCTTGAAGCACATTATACATAGATCAGGTATTCCCCAAACTCTTACTATAGATCAGGGTGCTTCATTTGTTTCTAAAGAGGTATGTGATTTTGCCAAATCTTATGGTATAAAGTTGATAAATTCCTCATCATACTATGCTTAGGTCAACAGTCGGGCTGAGTCTAGTAATAAAATTGTGATTAAGCTCATTAAGAAAAAGATTGAGGAGGTTCCTAGAAGGTGGCATGAGGTGCTTTCTAGAGTGTTATGGGCATGCAGAATAACGAAGCACGGTGCTAAAAAGGTAAGTCCATATGAATTGGTATATGGGCAAGAAGTCGTTTTACCAGTAGAGGTGAATCTTGGCTCTTTGAGGTTGCTTAAGTAGGATGGCTTATCGGTCGGTTATTATGAGACTTTGTTAAAAGACAACGTGGAGGAAGTGGCCGATAAGAAATTAAGGGCTCTAGAAGTAATAGAAAGAGATAAGCGGAGAGTGGCTAGAGCTTATAATGAAAAGGTGAAAGCAAAATCGTTTCAAATTGATGATTTGGTATAGAAGATGATTTTGCCTTTAGACACCAAAAGTGCGAAGTTTGGCAAGTTGTCACCTAGTTGGCAAGGTCCTATTAAAGGTGTCGAAATCACTCCAAGTAATGCATATTTGTTAGAATCTTTACAATGAGAGCATTTTCGTAGGAATCTTAATTGCAGGTATTTGAAAAAGTATTTCCCAAGTGTGTGGCAAGATGCTTGAGGTGTCGTATGACCGATGTGGAGTATATCACCCTTAGCCTGTAGTGCTTTTGGCTCACTAGTTTGCCAAAAGGCAAGAGACATGTGTTGATAGCAAAATTTGGCACTAATGGTCAAAATTGTCAAAATTGGTAATTTGGCCGAAAATACGTTATCCCTGGCACAGGCCGGTCCAATTGGCCATAGTAGGCTGGCCCGACCAGCCATGTTACCCTAGTCTGACCAGTCATATGGGCCCAGTCAGACCGACAATGTCCGAGTCCGACCCCAAAACGAGTATTTTCGGGGTATTTTATCTCTAATTAATTTTTAACGACTTGAACTCATATCATAGTCAATCTATGATGGGAATCAAGTCTAGGGATGTCAAGACCACAACCTATATATATAGAATTAAGGCCGATTCAAAAGGGAGACTACAATCCAATCTAATCTACCCTCGTAGAATCGTCGTTTTTTCAATCTATCACTCTTTTACCCTTTTTTGCATTAGATCTAGCCTAGTTCGTCCATCTTTTCTGGTTTACGCCGTAAACTTGCCATTCATCGCATCGTAATCGTGATATCCCTTGTCGATTCTCTTGTGAATCGTCTGTCTCACCCCTACAATGGGTTTTTATCGATTAACCTCGGTAATTCGGTCCCTGGATCGAGTTGCTGTTGTTTCTACGTGTTTTGCAGGGGTCAAGGCATCCATATTCATCACCAAGAATCCCCTGCACCGAGTCTTCATCGACAAGGCAATCGCCGGCAAGTCAGGGCATTTCTTGTCCTAGCCGTATGTCTGACCGCCGACACCCGCCGGTCCTACCGGGTTGTGTCGCCGGTGAGGAGCCATGCTGAATAGCATGGGCCTCATGGCTCCAGATGTGATGAGTCATTGTCAACGATAGTCAAAGGGGACAAAAGAAGAAGAGATCTGCTGTTTCATGGGCCGCGTGTGACTCAGGTACACGGGCAGCGAGCGACTGTCGGGCAGAGGAGGCTGCGAAGTCGGGCTGGCCCAATCCGGGTACATGGGCCAGAAGCACTAGAAGACCCACTGGGTTGTTGACCAGGGTAGACTCAGGTACACGGGCGGTGAGCGATTGTCGGGCTGAGAGAGCTGCGGAGTCGGGCCGGCCCAATCCGGGTACCTAGTGCAAAGTCAGTGGAGGCTTTGTCAGTTTCGGCGCAAAACTGACAACCGTTGATCTTGTATCCGACTGTCCAGAAGAGAAGCCGTAGTCGCTACGAAAACTTAGCTTCCGGATAAGTCATCTGTATCTCTAGGCCCACAGTCAGTCAGTCATGTATGTAAAAATACCTAAGGGCAGTAGAGTCTTTTCCTTTATTATTGCGTCGGTAAAAACCCTAAGGGGCTGGTAGAATATTCCTAGTGTTGGGCAGCCTATAAATAGGGCCCCAATCCCTAGGGTTTGGACTACCCTTCTAGAAATCACTTTTTCAATCATCCCTTGGGTCATTTTGTTCCTGCGTGCTTTTTCTCTCTCCCTGTGTGCGCTGCCAGGCAACCTCCTGTTCTTCCTGAGATTCATTTGGCTCTTTACTGTTTGGAAGTTTTTGTTCCTATTGATTCTCATGCGCAACACTTCATTTAAGGTTCTGTTGGTTCGGTTTGCACACAACTAATTTATTCCTAAGCAGAAGCTTCTCTGTGGCTTCTGTTTGTTCTTCACAAGAGTACTAGTTCTTGTGGCTGGTAGCAAGTAGTACTACTTTCCTGTAGCTACAGTATGCTAGTACTTTAGCCTTGCTTTTCTTGTGTTGCTTTTTGATCGAGTTGGCAGGGCCAAAGTCCCTTTTCTTGTGTGAAGTCCAACTCTGTGAAGCAGACTTCGAATCTGCAAGCTTCGAATCTGCAGGCTTCGAATCAGCAGACTTCGAATCAGCAGACTTCGAATCTGCAAGCTTCAAATCTGCAAACTTCGAATCAGCAGACTTCGAATCAGCAGACTTCAAATCTGCAAGCTTCGAATCTGCATACTTCGAATCTGCATACTTCGAATCTGCAGGCTTCGAATCTGCATACTTCGAATCTACATACTTCGAATCTGCAGGCTTCGAATCTGCAACCTTCGAATCTGCAACCTTCAAATCCACAGACTTCGAATCAGCAGACTTCGAAATCAGCAGACTTCGAATCTACAACCTTCGAATCTGCAACCTTCGAATCTGCAACCTCCGAATCTGCAACCTTCGAATCTGCAACCTCCGAATCTGCAACCTTCGAATCTGCAACCTCTGAATCAGCAGACTTCGAATCTGCAGACTTAGTCAATCTGTTCTCGCTTTGCTGTTTAGTTTTTTTAATGCGTTGGGTTTTGGGAGCAGGCCATTGATTCGAAAGAATTTTTTAGGCGCCCATTCACCCCCCCTCTGGTCGCTACTTTCGGTCCTACAAGTGGTATCAGAGCTTGGTTAGGGTTTTTCCATACCTTAACCGGTTCTAAACCCCGGTAGTGACCATGACGTCTCCTGGCAAGGTCCCGTCCTTGGAAGCCTATGGCTATAACTATTGGAAGACTCGCATGCGAGCCTATCTTATGAGCCAGGGTTCGGACATTTGGGATATTTGCGTTCACACCACGTTTGTCATATTACCAGTTACTGAGCAGGGTACTGCTGGTATCATTGCTCAGCATCTGAGCAACAGTAAGGCTGTGAACATTCTGTTTTTTGGTTTAGGTCCCACTGAGTTTGAGCGTGTGAGTCATCTCTCCACTGCGAGAGATATCTGGGCTACCCTCAAGGCACACCATGAGGGAACAGCACATGTCAAGGCTCGGCTCTATCAGACCTACCGGCATGAATATGAGAATTTCACACAGAAGCCGGGTGAATCTGTTGAGGCTCTGTTTGGTCGTTTTCAGTCGATCATAAACAAGCTTCGAGACAACAAGGCTGAGGGAGCTCAGTTAGTCTCAGATCACGAGCAGGCGCTCAAGGTTCTCCATACCTTGGACCCAAAGATCTGGGAGATCAAGGTATCCTCTATCGTTGAGAGCACTTCTTACGATACCTTGACCATTTCTGAGTTGTTTAGCAAGCTGAAGGCCACTGAGGTAGATATCCAGCTGAGATCAAATCTCACTGGTTCTGGATCAAAATCCCTGGCCCTTGCTACACCTTCTGTTGATCCCTCTTCTGTGAGTTGTGTTGGGTTCTCTTTGATGTCTATCACTGAGGACCAGCTAGATTTATTGGGAGATGATGATTTGTGTCTTTTTAACAACCGGGTGCATCGTGTCTATGATAAGAGAATGTTCAAAAGACACGGCACAAAATCCGGATGCTTTGAGTGTGGTGATCCAGGACACTTCATCGCCGACTGCCCCAAGCGCAATGGACATAAGAAGGACAAGGACGATCCGGCGGGCCTCTGCTTCATGGCCTTCAGAGACAAGCCGAAGAGCCGCTCACACCAGCGCCGAAGATCTCGCAAGAGCTTCTGTTCAATGGCTCTTGGGGATAGGGAAGAAAAGAGCTCCTCCGATGACTCCGACGACGACGACAACAAGGTATCATCCTATGAACGAGAAATTGTTGATTTACTTGAGAGCAATCGTCAGGAGTTAAAATATCGGGAAAAACTGCTTAGGGGGGCTAAGAAGAGGATAGACGAGTGAGAGAGTGAGCTTGCCGTAGCCAACGGCAGAATTGAGAGTCTATCTTCTTCCCCTTGCTTGGGTGATAGCAGTGAGTGCCCGAAGTGTGAGGTGCTTCTGTGTGACCTATCAACTCTGAAGTCCAGGTACACAGAAAGGGTTGATGAGAGGGACGCTTTGGCCACTGAGCTTGAAAGTGCTCAGCTGGAGCTGAAAGATGCTCAAGCCACTGTCGTCGCACCCTGTGCTGATTGCCCATCTCATCTAGCTGTCTTAGCTGAGCTGAAAGCCAAGGGCAATGAGCATTTAGGGGATTTGGAGAGAGTGAGAGCTGAGCTTGCACAGACTAGGCTAGAGCTTGAGACACTGTCAGTTCCACCCACTGTTTGTGAGAACTGTCTGTCTCTTAGAATGGAGTTGATCAAGCTGAAAGCTAAAAAGTCTGTCCAAGTAGAGAGTGAGTGTGAGACCTGCTTGTCTCAGGTGGAGGTTCTAGCTTCCTTGAGAGAGGAGCTAGCAGATTCTCAGAATGAGAACTTTTACCTCCGTTCTATCCTGAGTTGGATCAGTGCCAGAGAGCCACAGCTTGGCATGATGATCCAGCAGTTCAAGAGGCAGGATGGGTTTGGGATAGGTTACACCTACACCAAGGCTGACTTTGAGAGTGCCATTAGCCGGGCAGTGGAGTAGAGCAAAATGACCCCAGAGCAGAGGTATCCCAAGACTCACTCCACTGAGACCTCCCAGGCTTGTCAGCCCAAGAATGGAGTGATTCATGAACCACCCAAAGCTCCACCCAAGAAGCCTATCTGGGTTCCTAAGCCCAAACACCTCCATTCTTCTCTAGACTCTCTTCCTGGACCCTCTCAACCCAAGAAGACCACACCAAACACTACCAATCCCAAACATCCCAAGCCTCAACCACATCCCAAGAAGCCCACCTATCATTGTGAGTACTGTCAGAGAGACGGGCATCTTGCGGAGTTCTGCTTTAGGAGGAAGCGAGTTGAGAGAGCAGAGAGGGCTCGTGGTGATCAGGAGCAGTTCTACAAGCAGGGTGGTAGACTGCGTGTTCCTCGGCGCGGAGAGAGGCTGGAGGCCAGGCCGCGTCGTGTAGGTGGTGGTAGAGGATACGGCCTTCTTACCCGTGCTCCAGTTGGTGGTGTCTGTTCCGGCAGAGTTCCAGACCGTGTTGGCTATGGTTCTAGACCTCGTGGACGCAGGGTTAGGCAGAACCGAGGACCGCACTTTGAGCCGCGTTTTGGTCCGAACTTTCTTGATGGTTTTCGCTTTCCATCTTTTGAGCAGATGGCTCGACACTGGTTTAGCTCTTTTGCTAAACCTGGTGCCGGACCATTTGCTCCCACTTACAGCCACTGATTGTGCAGGACCGGGGACTGGAGGATGTTTGGATCATGGACTCAGGATGCTCTCGCCACATGACGGGACATCGCAGATGGTTCTCCAGTCTCACTCCCCCGAGCTCCAAAGAATACATCAAGTTCGGGAACAGCGGTCAAGGGAAAGTAAATGGCATAGGCTCAATTCGCATTTCAGATCATTTCTCTTTGAAGAATGTTGCTTTAGTTAAAAATTTGAACTTCAACTTGATCTCTGTTTCGCAACTTCTTGAGGATGGTTTGGAAGTGCGTTTTAAGAAGGGTAATTCTTCTGTGATTGATTCTAGAGGGTCTTTGATTTGCCAGATTTTACCATTCGACAAAGTTTTTCGAATTGACTTCTCTAGTTCTTTTGGCCCTTCTCGCTGTTTGATTGCTGGATCTTCTTCTGAGCTCTGGAAGTGGCATAGGAGGTTAGGTCACTTGAGTTTTGATCTGCTAGTCAGGTTAAGCTCTATGGACCTCATCCTAGGATTGCCCAAGCTTAAGATGGAGAAGGATCTAGTTTGTCATCCCTGTCGTCATGGGAAAATGGTTGCCGCTTCTCACTCACCTGTGACTCAGGTGATGACTTCGTATCTGGGCGAGCTTTTACATTTGGACACTGTAGGTCCTTCTCGGGTACGCTCAGTTGGTGGGAGGTGGTATGCACTTGTGATTGTTGACGACTTTTCTCGATTCTCGTGGGTGTTCTTTTTGGAGTCTAAGGATGAAACGTTTCAGTTTGTTCATGACCTGATTTTGAAGTTGAAGAATGAGAACAATGGTCGGATGCGAGCAATTCGCTCTGACAACGGCTCTGAGTTCAAGAACTCTCAGTTCGTCAGCTTCTGTAGTGATCAGGGTCTGGACCATCAGTTTTCCTCTCCTTACACTCCCCCACAGAACGGCGTTGTGGAACGAAAGAACCGCATGCTAGTCGAGATGGCCAGGACGATGCTCGATGAGCACAGGACTCCTAGGCGTTTTTGGGCTGAAGCCATGAACACGGCTTGCTATCTGGCCAACCGCATCTTTCTTAAAGCTTACCTTGGTAAGACATCATATGAACTGCAATTTGGCAGACTGCCCAAGGTGAGCCACTTGCGAGCATTTGGCTGCAAGTGCTTTGTGCTCAAGAAGGGAGGGCATTTGGACAAGTTTGAGTCTCGTTGCTGGGACAGTTTTTTTCTTGGTTACGCTTTGCATTCTCGAGGCTTCCGTGTTTGGAACCTCGACTCCCAACAGCTTGTCGAGACTTGCAAAGTTTCATTTGACGAGTCCTTGCCTTCTTTAACTCCTTATTTTGAGATTTCTGGGGATGATGAGCTCGGAGAGTCCATCTTCGAGGAAGATGAGGATACTCCAGCTGCTGATGAGGGTGGGCCTTCTGCACCCCCGGCATAGCCCACACATTCTGAGACTTCGATTGAGGACGAGGGCGGACCTCTGATCACTTCTTCCACTTCGATCGAGCCCCCCTCAGTCGAGTCCAGAGGTGCCAGCTGCTGACTCCGGTGAGGTGACTTCTGATCACCAGGGAACCCGAGCAGTTCAGCGTGATCACCCCTCAGAGCTCATCATTGGTGATTTGACTGAGAGAACTTTGCGTTCTTCTGCCTCTCTTGCTGTGTTTGCTGAATCTGCGTTTGTTGCATCTTTTGAGCCCAGAGACGTTTCTCATGCTCTTTCTGATTCTAATTGGATTAATGCTATGCAAGAAGAGCTTGAGAATTTTGTCCGTAATCGGGTTTGGACACTAGTTGAGCCGCCACCAGGATGCAACCCCATAGGCACCAAGTGGGTGTTCAAGAACAAACAAGGTGAAGATGTGGTTGTGGTGCGCAACAAGGCTCGACTAGTTGCCCAGGGTTATTGCCAGAAGGAAGATATTGACTTTGAAGAAACCTTCGCTCCTGTTGCCCGTCTTGAGTCCATTCGTATTCTTCTAGCTTTTGCCGTTTCGAAGGGTTTTAAGCTTTTTCAAATGGATGTTAAGAGTGCTTTTCTGAACGGGTACATAGAAGAGGAGGTTTATGTTAGGCAACCCCCGGTTTTGAGAACCCTAAGTTTCCTCGACATGTTTTTAAGTTGCACAAAGCTTTATATGGGTTGAAGCAAGCCCCCAGGGCTTGGTATGACCAGTTGAAGCAATTTTTGTTGGGGAAGGGCTTTGTGATGGGTTTTGTGGACAAAACTCTTTTCTTGCTCAGAGATGCTCCAGATTTTTTAGTTGCTCAGATTTACGTGGACGATATTATTTTTGGCGGTACTACTAATGATCTTGTGTCCAAGTTTTCTGAGCAGATGCACAGTGAGGTTGAGATGAGCCTCATGGGTGAGCTCAAGTACTTCTTAGGGCTCCAGATCAAGCAGACCAAGGACGACACCTTCATCCACCAAGGTAAGTACACTCGCGACATGCTTAAGAAATTTGACTTTGGTGGTGAGTTGAAGCCGCAGATGACCCCGATGGGCACATCTAGGGGTCTGTACAAGGACGAGAGCGGCGTCAAGGTCAATGAAAGGGAGTTTCGAGGGATGATCGGTTCGCTGTTATACTTAACAGCAACAAGACCAGACATACAGTTCGCCGTGGGACTTTGCACGCGCTTCTAGTCTTCACCACGCGTGTCTCATCGGCAGGCTGTCAAGCGCATCTTCAGGTATCTCACTTATGCGCCTGATCTTGGTCTTTTCTATTCAGCATCATCTTCTCTTGATTTATCTGGATTTTCGGATGTCGATTTTGGTGGGTGCCGGTTGGATCGCAAGTCGACTTCCGGTACTTGCCCGTTTCTTGGTACTTCTCTTGTATCTTGGTCTTCTCGAAAGCAATCTGGAGTTGCTCTTTCGACCACAGAGGCTGAGTACGTAGCTGCTGCTAGCTGCTGCTCACAATTGGTTTGGATGATTTCCACTCTGCGAGATTTTGGGTTATTCTTTCCTACCAGGGTTCCATTGTTTTGCGACAGCACCAGTGCTATTAGTGTAGGGAAAAACCCGTGTCTCCATTCAAAAACCAAACATATTGATGTGCGCTTTCACTTCTTGCGGGATCAATATGAGAAAGGTGTCATTGACCTTGTTCATGTTGATACCCATCATCAGTTGGCTGACATTTTCACTAAACCCCTAGATCAGTCTACATTTGAGTGTTTACGAGGGGATTTGGGTGTTGTATATCCTTTTTAGGATATTTTGCGTCAGTTTTTTCTTTCTTCTTTACTCTTTTCTTGAGTCTTTCTGTGTGTGTTCATATCTTGCATATTCACATATCACACTTTTGAGCTTGCTTCTGTTATATGATTGAACTGCTTTACTTATTCTAGCTGGTACATGCTTTTGATTACTTGTCGATGATCATGCTTTGCTTCAGTTCAAATGATATGTCTGATATCTGTCATATGCATGGCTTTTATGCTTTAAAATTGAAAAAATGATCACCATTGCTTCTGGTAACTAGCATGCGTAGGCTGAATGTTCTTGCTATCTGTTACATGCCTTGTAGCTAGTTTCTGACTTAGATGCAAATATGCAACTTGGACATCTGTATGCTTTAAACATGGAAATGTGCTATAAAAATGATGAAAATTCGAGAACAATAAAAATTCCATACCTTTTTGTGCATAACTTGAAAAGATCCAGGTGGGTTTGCTTTGTTGCATTACATTTGTTCTGGACTGCATACCATAGCACTTTGGTATGAACTAGGACAGTGTAGTGTATACCAAGACCAATGTCTTAAGCTTCTGATGGTCCAGATCTGGCCTAGGCTTGACTTGGTCGGTCAGCATAAGGTTTGACATGCAAATAACCCCTGGCAAAAATGAAAAAGGAAAAAGAAAAAGCTTGAAAATTGAAATGATAACAAGTTTACTGAAGCACTTTGTTTTTGAACAAAGCTTATCTTGGTAGATATCAGTTAGCTTTTGCATCTCATGTTTTACCTTTCTTGTTTTACTGGAAAATGTGGTGATGCTTTTTGTTTGCAAAAACTGAAAAATGCGTGCTAATGACTTTCTTTAGATATCATCTGTTGCACTGATCATGCCATGTGTCTTAGACAGTATCTCTTTTGCTATACTTGTTAGATGCTGTAATTGCAGTCAATCATATTTGAGAAGCATGCTTTCTACACTCCTTATGCACTCCAGTTGAATTCACTGCATATTTTGAGGGGGAGTTGCATTTTAGGGTGAGTCTGTGTCTCTATTGAGTGCTTGATGAGTTCACTTGTCAACAAGGGGGAGAAATTTGGGATCAGATTTTAAGGGGGAGTTTTTACTCTGTTGATATCCTTGTTGTTCTGAAATCGCACTCATTTTTGAGCTTTTACGTTTTGGTTAACCATAATGACCACTTCTTGCTTTTGTTTGGCTTTCGGTCATTAGGGTTAAACTTTTACCTTATTTTTTCTTCTTCTTTGTTTTCTTGTGTTTTGTTTTCGTGTTTCCACATTTGTTCGCAGGTGCTGAAGAGCTGAAGAAGAGGAGTGTTGACAATGCACTCATCAAGGGGGAGATTGAGGAGCCATGCTGAATAGCATGGGCCTCATGGCTCCAGATGTGATGAGTCATTGTCAACGATAGTCAAAGGGGACAAAAGAAGAAGAGATCTGCTGTTTCATGGGCCGCGTGTGACTTAGGTACAAGGGCAGCGAGCGACTGTCGGGCAGAGGAGGCTGCGAAGTCGGGCTGGCCCAATCCGGGTACATGGGCCAGAAGCAGTAGAAGACCCACTGGGCTGTTGACCAGGGTAGACTCAGGTACACGGGCGGTGAGCGATTGCCGGGCTGAGAGAGCTGCGGAGTCGGGCCGGCCCAATCCGGGTACCTAGTGCAAAGTTGGTGGAGGTTTTGTCAGTTTCGGCGCAAAACTGACAACCGTTGATCTTGTATCCGACTGTCCAGAAGAGAAGTCATAGTTGCTACGAAAACTTAGCTTCCGGATAAGTCATCTGTATCTCTAGGCCCACAGTCAGTCAATCATGTTTGTAAAAATACCTAAGGGCAGTAGAGTCTTTTCCTTTATTCTTGCGTCGGTAAAAACCCTAAGGGGCTGGTAGAATATTCCTAGTGTTGGGCAGCCTATAAATAGGGCCCCAATCCCTAGGGTTTGGACTACCCTTCTAGAAATCACTTTTTCAATCATCCCTTGGGTCATTTTGTTCCTGCGTGCTTTTTCTCTCTCCCTATGTGCGCCGCCAGGCAACCTCCTGTTCTTCCTGAGATTCATTTGGCTCTTTACTGTTTGGAAGTTTTTGCTCCTATTGATTCTCATGCGCAACACTTCATTTAAGGTTCTGTTGGTTTGGTTTGCACACAACTAATTTATTCCTAAGCAGAAGCTTCTCTGTGGCTTCTGTTTGTTCTTCACAAGAGTACTAGTTCTTGTGGCTGGTAGCAAGTAGTACTACTTTCCTGTAGCTACAGTATGCTAGTACTTTAGCCTTACTTTTCCTGTGTTGCTTTTTGATCGAGTTGGCAGGGCCAAAGTCCCTTTTCTTGTGTGAAGTCCAACTCTGTGAAGCAGACTTCGAATCTGCAGGCTTCGAATCAGCAGACTTCGAATCAGCAGACTTCGAATCTGCAAGCTTCGAATCTGTAGACTTCGAATCAGCAGACTTCGAATCTGCAGACTTCGAATCTGCAAGCTTCGAATCTGCATACTTCGAATCTGCATACTTCGAATCTGCAAGCTTCGAATCTGCATACTTCGAATCTGCAGGCTTCGAATCTGCAACCTTCGAATCTGCAACCTTCGAATCCACAAACTTCGAATCAGCAGACTTCGAAATCAGCAGACTTCGAATCTGCAACCTCCGAATCTACAATCTTCGAATCTGCAACCTCCGAATCTACAACCTTCGAATCTGCAACCTCCGAATCTGCAACCTTCGAATCCGCAACCTCTGAATCAGCAGACTTCGAATCTGCAGACTTAGTCAATCTGTTCTCGCTTTGCTGTTTAGTTTTTTTTAATGCGTTGGGTTTTGGGAGCAGGCCATTGATTCGAAAGAATTTTTTAGGCGCCCATTCACCCCCCCTCTGGTCGCTACTTTCGGTCCTACAGCCGGTCTGACTGCAACAACACGGCCGGCCCGACTGGCCGTGTCTTGTTGGGCCAATTGGATCGCCCCCTCATGGTGCGGTTTAATTGTCTGGCGACTCTACTCTAATTCTCTCGTCACGGTCGAGGGTCGTCGGAACACGGCAGCGGTGCCATTTGGTATTTGGAAGACTACTCCAAGTGTCTATGCACTTTTGGATCACTGGATCGATGTCAGTGTTGATTGGTGCTTTATCGAGAGATTTTAGCGTCAACAGGTTTTATATAGCCGTTCTCAGCTATATAAACGGTTAGACAACGTATTTTAGCTGTTCTCAGCCTTATTGCTTGGCGGCTAAGTATGTGTCTCTCGTAGATATCGTACATCACTTTATCTCCTGCATGTAATCCGGCCAGGTAAGTTGCATACCGCCCTATATATACAAAATCCATGTATACGCTTCAATCAATAAAGCATCGTTGTAGCTTTTTTTTCTCAGATTTTCATCGACAATAGGTCATTAGAATATCAGATCGCATCGATCGAGCATGGCAGATCAATCCGAAACATCATCGCCGTGGTCGTGCAAGAGACCTTTGCGATCGAGCATGGCAGATCAATCTGAAACATCGTCGCCGCTGTCGTGCAAGAGACCTCGCTACGGCAACGCGACGCTGCCGGACAAACTGGTGATCGAGCACATCCTCACGCGCGTCCCGCCGGCCGCCGTCGTTGGCCTACGCGCCGTCTGCCGGACGTGGCGCGCCGCGCTCACCTCCGACCGCTTTGTCCGCGCGCACCGCGATCGTCGCAGGGCTGCCACCGGCGATAGCCAGACGGAGATCATCTTCTTCGCTCCAGCGGCAATGGGCAACGCCGCCGCCTTCTACGCCTGCAAGCTAGCGCCGGACGGATCGGGCGTGGCGCGCGAGCTCGTCAGCGTGCACAACCTGATGGAACTAATCAATGTTTAGGATCGCCTAGGGTTAGACCAGTAGGGTGGATCTTAGGGTTACCTCTTAGGTTGCTTGATGAAGAGGAGGACGCCATGGCCGGTGGTGCTGTGGCGTCGAAGTCCGGTGAACGGCGGTGAAGGAGGCTTCCCAACGCTCCAGCACATACATAGATCGGTGTAGCATTTTGGGGTGACTTTGCACACGAACAACAACCCTTCTGTGCACTGTCTCCCTTTCTTATATAGTGCTGTGCGCCAGGGGCCCTTCAACCAATCGGTTGGGGGCACCCCCGATCAGAGTGCCTAAAAACCAGGGGGTTCTGTTTTGACTGAGTCCGAGTTCCAGGGAGGAGAGGGACTCGGTCCCCCTCTCCTCCCCGAGAGCTAATTTCCAACATTCTCCCCCTAGATCTCGACTTAGTTCTTAACTTAACTTAACATTACATCTATTCCATCATAGATTAATGCATAGAGCATGCTGCATCACAATAGTCAGTTACGTACTATATGACTCAACAACTACAATGCACATTTCCATTTTGAAACAGTTTCTCAACTCATTTTGGGCCCTTATAAATCCATAGATCATAGGCTTACCTTAAACCATGTCGACTAAGTGTTCTCTGAACACATTGGGAGGTAAGCCTTTTGTGAGCGGATCCGCAAGCGTTCGCTTGGTGCTTATATGCTCTACTTATCATTTGATCTTGGATTCTCTCCTCAACAACATAACACTTAACTTAGATGTATTTGGCAGTAACACACTTCTTGTTGTTGTAGGAGAAATATACTGTTGACTCATTGTTACAGTATAACTTAAGTGGTTTTAAAATGCTGTCGACCACTCTTAAAACCGGAATTAATTTCTTAAAAACATAGTGCCTGTCCGACGGCCTCACAACTTACTACAAACTTGGCATACATCGTGGTAGATGCCATCATAGTTTGTTTGGAGCTTTTCCACGACACAGCTCCCTTTGCGAGTGTGAATATATAACTTAATGTGGACTACTTAATATTCACAAATCTTGCAAAAACTTAATTTGAATAACCTGCAATCGCTAGGTTATCTAATCTTACATACGTTAGCATGAGGCCTTTGTGACTTACATAAAACTCAAGGTTTTCTCAATTTGATCCAGTGATCTATTTCTGGATTTTCTGATTTCTGCCAAGCATTCCGGCGGCATAAACTTAGTCAGGACGAGTACATAATTGAGCATACATTGGCTTCCGACAGCAGAAGCATATGTAACCAATCTAATTTGATCGATCTCATATTGGTTCCTGGGATACTAAAAATTCCCAACTTATCACCCTTGACTATCGGATCAGGCGATAGCTTATACACATGCATACTATACTTTATTAGTATATCTTCTAGTATGCCGTATGCAATAATCTTAATACCCCTTTAATGGTAATCTTAGAGAAACTCTAGTCCTAACATATAGGAAAATTTCTCCAAGGTTCTTAATGTCAAAATGAGAGGACAATATTTCTTAGTTTCTAATAGTAGATGGACATTACCACTTGAAAGCGGAATGTCATCCAGATGCTAAACTGGGAAAATAAATCCCCCATTCTTAAACTTAGCACAAATGCAATTGTCCTCTTCATTATTCTTAAAAAAACCCAAAATTTTCTAATAGTCCAATTAAATTTCAGATACCCTTACTTAAAACTTATTTAAGTCCATTGGACTTAGATAAAACGGTATCATAAAATTTCCTTTCATTTCTATGATAAAACATTTAGTTGTGTCATATAGACATTCTCATTTAAAACATATTGAAAATGTCGTCTTAATATCAATCTGATGCAGTTCTAAGTCATAATGTGCCTTAATGATTCTTAAAGAATCCTTAAATAAGACATACAAAAATGTCTCATTTGATCTGCTTCTTGTCTGAGTTGGCACATTATTTACTAAGTTAGAGAGTTGTTCCTTTACTTCTTCATTAGAATCATCTAGAAATGCAGATTCCCGAATGACACGAGCCTCATGAACAATAGATGTCGCTAATGAAGGTCCAAACTTAAGTGTTGGACAAAAGGACACTACCACAGGTACATGGAAAATTGCTCTTGAATCATAGGAGTGGATTCACTAAACCACTTCTCTTCAAGATTAATTTCTCTAAGTACCGTGCTCCCCTAATTAAAGCATCTTCAAAAAATGCATGTCTCGTTTCTTCAAACTTAACATGTCTGTTAGGACATTAAAAAACAAGATCACCTAGACTTATCTTTGCAGTCAATAAAATTGACAACTTACTGTCTTAGGACTTTAACTTATTAATATTTGGGTTAAAATATAGCCTTAGCAGGACGACATACCCTTATTCTAAAATAATTTAGAAAATGATTATCGTCTTGTCCATAATTCTTATGGTGCTTTTAGGCACAGGCTTATTAGGGATCCAATTAAAATTATGAATGGTGGTTTGAATGCCTCCATCCACAAATTAATCGGTAGAGTGGAATGACTTACCATACTACTTACTATGTCCACTGAGGTGCGAGTGCACCTTATAACCACTCTATTTTGCTAAGACACACCCGATATAAAATACGGGGCTATTTTGCCATTTTCTATAGAGCCTTGCAAAAGAGTTCAAGAAGTCGGCCATACGGGGTATATTGACCGTAGCACGGTCAGATCTTACTCTTTTAAACTTTAGATCATGCTGATATAAGAATCAGCCTTAAAAAACATCTTAAATTTATCCAGAGCAACTGATGATCTGATCACTATGATCTGATCGCTCTTAGATTGGATAAATGTTAATCAATTAATTTTAAATCACCGTTGGACAGAATTAGATTCAATTGAGCTTAAATATAATAACATTATCACCAACGTTGGTCAGGAGATAAAAATTACTACAATCATTGGACTTAATTTCGTGTCTTTCTTAATTTATTTCACGTATTTATCTTAATGCAATATATGCTTGAAACTCAGTCTAAAGGAACTAAAGCGGAAGAATTGACTAAACGTTCAATCCTCCCCCTCGAAATATGGTCCATTAGATAGTGCCATAATTTCGAAAATACGTCATCAATTCTTTTGGTCTTATCATTATTCTCAGATGATAAAATCATCTTGAGAAAATAAATAAAGTTTGTCATGCTGAAAAGCAAGACTAAGGACTTTATTTCTAAGTGCGAAAATTCATCTATTTCCATTCTTGTTCATCCATTTTTGGAAACTCCATATATTCCTTCATGTGATGTTTCTCCTTACAATGTCTGTAGAAGTCTTTTCAGGACATCATGTTCCTTTATGTGAGCTTATAAGAGGAGTCATTAGCATCATTAGAACAAGTCTTATAATGCTTCTTCCCCTTTATTCGTGTTGCACATTATGACCTAAATCATTGTGTGCTTTCTTAATTCTTATACATAGTTTGAAATCAGCATCTACAAACTCCAACACTCTCGCTGTAAGTTGTAGTTGATCACAAAATGATCAGAAAAACTTAGTGTGACGTCATAATAAAAATTTGGACGATAATATCCTCATCGAGCTCTTTATTCATGGGTTTCAGTTTTGAAAACCATGTCGCAAAAACTTACTAAGCTTTTCTTAATAAGCGTGCTAGCATACGCCTTAGAAATGTCACCTTCAGATACTCTTTGCAGTATCATGACGTGGGATAGAACCCTAATTGGCTCCATAATGGAGCTCTTAATCATAATACATTTTGTGTTTCCATTGATTTCATTTAGTACGATATGTCTTATTTTATTCTTATTTCGGCGAAGTCACGTAACCTTATGACAAAAGCCTCTTGGTTTTCATCCTCTCAGATCACGGGCTTCGCACGCTTAGTTAAACAATCAAGCATTACAGCAAGATTTATGTCCTATAGCACAATCGCTATCTTAATATCTCGTCTCCGAGAACTATAGTTCTTACCATTGAGAGACTCAATGCCGGAGATATGACTTAGCAAATTTCTAATAAGGAACATTATCAAAGTATATTATAACAGATATAATATGATAGATGAAAATTTAACGTTGGTCAAAATTAACATGTGATACACTTAATACTTAAAAGACGAATTAATTCTACATCACCGTTGGGCAGAAATAGAATCAATTCAACTGAACCAAAGTAATTTCATCACCAACGTTGGTCAAGAGATAAAATCACTATGTTAACAAAATACAACATTTATAATGCCAAATTAAATTATCTCGTTGGTTCAAATATAATTGACAGAATAAATGCTACTTAATTGATAGGATGAACATGGTACTAATCTTAAAACAGTGTATTCGCAGCGGAAGACTTAAAACTAATTAATACACTGCTTGATCAGTAATAAAATTCCGAATTTACAGCATGGTACTAATTTTAAACAGTGTACGCACAATGAAAGACTTAATCTAAACATGCACAACAAAAGACTTAATTTTAATTAATACACTGCGTAAAACAGTAATAAAAATTCTGAATTTAAACTTAAAACAAAAATTCCTAATTGATATTCTTCAATTAAATGTAGTCCTTGGACTAAATTTAATAAATAAACATCACAAAACACTAAAAATGCTTTAAAACTCAGAAAACTTAATCATAATTGATACATTACTTATTTTAAACAGTATATGCACAGCAGAATACTTAATGTTAATTAATACACTGATTAAAACAGTAATAAAATCTAAATTTAAACTTAATCAAAATTCTTAATAGATATTTCTCAATTAAATATAGTCCTTAGACTAATATTTAATAAAGAGAATATCATGAAAAATACTTAAAAATGCTGTAAAATTCAGAACAAATTTTACTGAGTCTGTACAAACTTATACAAAATTTTCCCCGCAGATAACTTATCTTTTCTTAATTTTGGGGATTTATCTTAATTTCCAGTTATTACTTAATTGGGAAACTAATTCTGAAAATCGTGGAAAATAAGAGAATAATTTCGGCCCGTACTGTGCTAAAATTTTAGCCCAAAAACTGAAAACGGCCTGGCCCACAAGCGAATACGTCTCGGTCCAAAACTCCTCTTACGCGCGCCAGCGGACCCAGGCCGCAACTTGGGCCTGGGCCGCGATTTCACTCCCCCGCTTGGGCCGAATCCCGCTCGATCAATCTCAGCCATCCGTTTCAATCCAACGGCCACGCGTGAATTTCGTTCATATATAAGCCTCCCGCCGCACATAGCCCTAACCCTAGTTTCATTTTCCCGCACCCGAGCGCACGACCGAGAGCAGAGAGCGGCGGCGGCGGCGGCGCGAGCGGCGCGGAGCGGAGTGGCGGCGGCCACCGGCGGCGTGCCGCCCGCCGGTTAGCTGGCCGGAGCCGTGCGCTCACCCGAGGGTGAGCGGCGCTCCGTCGAGCTGACCGGCGGCGGCCACAAACAATGGACCCGAGCACAGCGGCGGTCTTCCCGGACTCCGGCGAGCGGATCCGGCGGCGAGGAGCCATGGTAAGGACCCGACTCCCTCTTTAGTCAAAATTTAGGGTTAGGGTTAGGGTGAAAACCCTAACCCTAGTCCTCTGATTTGGTTTGATTCTCTGAGTTCTTCGGGTGAAACCGAGGGGTTTTCTTACTTGCGGGATTTAGCAGGGGGGATTTCTTAGTGATTTATTCCCTTACCCGAAGGGTGTTGGAGTAACCCTAGGGGTTCTTGCGGGTTGGACCAGGGGAAAACCAAAGGGGATTCTTAGGGTTTATGCAGGAACCGGGGGTCTAATAGAGGGCCTTAGGTACATAAGAATGGCGTCGGTCTGACGCCCAAAACCTAGCTAGCCTAGCCCTAGAACAACTGAGCTCTGATACTATTGATGGAACTAATCAATGTTTAGGATCGCCTAGGGTTAGACCAGTAGGGTGGATCTTAGGGTTACCTCTTAGGTTGCTTGATGAAGAGGAGGACGCCATGGCCGGTGGTGCTGTGGCGTCGAAGTCCGGTGAACGGCGGTGAAGGAGGCTTCCCGACGCTCCAGCACATACATAGATCGGTGTAGCATTTTGGGGTGACTTTGCACACGAACAACAACCCTTCTGTGCACTGTCTCCCTTTCTTATATAGTGCTGTGCGCCAGGGGCCCTTCAACCAATCGGTTGGGGGCACCCCCGATCAGAGTGCCTAAAAACCAGGGGGTTCTGTTTTGACTGAGTCCGAGTTCCAGGGAGGAGAGGGACTCGGTCCCCCTCTCCTCCCCGAGAGCTAATTTCCAACACAACCTACCGGTCCTACCCGACGGACAGCTCGTCATGCCCACCAAGCCGTACCACGGCCTCACCCTCCTCTGCAACGCCAAGTCGTCGGCGTACTACGTCCTCAACCTCTCCACCGGCGAGCACGTCGCCCTGCTGCCGTGCGCGCTGGCTGATAATCATAGCCCTTACGGCACCGACTGCGTTCGCTCGAGCACGGCCGCCCCAGGCCCCCACCACCTAGAGGGCCCCATATATATGTGTGTGTGTGTTTGTGTGTATTTATAGATATAAATGTATGTATGTGTGTGTATATATATATATGTATGTATACGTATGGGCTAATTATGTTGGACATACAAAAAAGTCGCAAAGCAAGTTGCAAACTTGCAATTTGCATGTTAATTTGTCATGCTCTTAGCTTCTCCTCGACCATCAATCCTAGCTCTAGCCTCCCTTATGATTGATATGACAATCAATTTATTGAAAAAGAGATTTGAAGAACTATAATCATTTGAAGAAATATTTAGGTTTTTAGCGAGTTCAACAACTTTGAAGTCATTTGATGGTCTCGAACTAAATATGTGTTGCATAATGTTGGCATTAACCTTCTCTATATATGGTTCATCTGATCTGAATTTAAATAATCTAGTTTATGAGTTAAGTGTTTTATAATTCATTTTGCGATAAACAAATGTCAATTATAGAGATTTTTGATTTTTTTAGATCTATAATATCTCAAGAGATGTTAAATAATTTTTCAACTTTATACATTGAGAAACACTTATAGGATGAAATTGATATTGATAGCATCATCAATAAAATTTGTTTTATTATTAAGAAACATTAGTAGAAATTTTTAAAGTAATTTAAAATATTTACGTAGTTCGTTCCAGGCCCCACCGGCCCTGAGCACGGGGCTCGGCTTCGACCCGGTGGCCTGCGAACACAAGGTGGTCAGGCTCTACCAGGACTTGGAGAAGAGGCCGCGCTGCGAGGTGTACAGCCTGGGGTCCGGCGGCCGGTGGCGCCCCTGCGCCGGACAAGTGCCGGAGCACGCGACCAAGGGTCTTGAAGGCCGGCCTCCGGTGTTTTTGGACGGGTGCTTCTACTGGCACATGCACACTGGGCACATGTCCTGCGTGGAAGCCAGAATGTTCCGCACGCCGGAGCTTATTCTGTCGCTGTCCGCCAGCACGGAGCAGTTTGGGTGGGTGCACACTCCGGAAGAGCTGGCGCCCACGGTCTGTCACATCGTCGACCACGGCTCCCTGTGCGCGGTGGTGGACCACCGCCTCACCGCCGACGCTTCTTTTCTTTCAAAGAACAAGTGCAGTACGTGCTACAGCCTGTTTGCTGCCCTTGAAGCTCACTTACTGATTAATTTTGTGCCAATTTTAGTTTGCGCTGATCGATGTGCTCTCAACTTATTTAATTTTGAACTTAGCACTATGCATGGCTAATTACTTAAACATTTGACAAAATTAGCTCCGACAGTCTGACATACGTAACAGAACGCGTTTCAATATCATCAATGTGAGACTGAGTCTGACTTACTGATTGAGAGCTCAGGCCATAAAGTTTTCCAGCTATCAGCCCAACTAAAAAACCCGTTTTATTTTGACCATAATATATTTTTAATGAAAAGAAATTGGAAGCGATAAAAAATTCCTCCGACGATATTAAATCTTATTATTTAGTCGATTCTCAAATATTTAAATACAAATTAATATAAATATAGTTGTTTTTCTATTATCAAGCATATAGTACATTATCTTATTATCTTATGTTGAGATAACTAGTATAGAATACATTAGTTTTTTATCACAAAACTTATGTTATTATAATTGTTACTGCATCCCTAATCTATGACTAGCAGAAAAGAGATAATTCAATTTTACATGTGTATTACTCCATTAACTTATTAATATATTTATGACTATTCAGTTCCGCACATATACATGACTACTACTAGGGGAAACACACCACTCCATGCATGCCTAAAGAATTAGTACTACTTTTGGTCTTGGTGTTGAACCCTTATATGCTTAGTGGTGCTGCTCCTTTAGATGTGAGCATGACCGTGTGTGTGTCATTAGGGCCTCCCCTAATCCTTTTATATGATAATGATTGGTGAGTTACAAGAATAATCAAGACATTGATAGCCAGCGGAAACAACCGCATAACTACCAACATAACCATCTCTAAATGGTGCTAATGGTTGTCATAGAGACGACAATACTAAGGGTAACTGTCGGCGTTGATTAGAGATAATCGTTGGGCGAATGGCCCCAGTCCAACCGTTGGCGTCTAACCACTTGGGCGCATTCGCTCCTGAGTGGGAGGGCAGGTGGTCGGGAAATCCTTCATGGGCTAGCCTGGTGTAGGACCAAAAGTAGCGACCAGAGGGGGGTGAATGGGCGCCTAAAAACTCTTTCGAATCAATGGCCTGCTCCCAACACCTAATGCACCTCAAAAGACTTAGCAGCAAAACGTAAACAGATCGACGAGACCTAAAATAATCTAGCCTAAAAACAACCAGTGTCCTAATTGAAAAGACACCAACATAGTGCTAATAGACAGATAAACAAAACATTTCAAAACAAAGGCAGATCAAGTTTCTTCACAGCTATTCAAACTGAGAGCACGTGAAAGAGATGAGGAGTTACTGTTCAAAGTTGTCTCCAGTAAGGTACTTGATGAAGCCTGCTGTGTCGAAGCCTACAGTGTCGAAGCCTGCAGTGTCGAAGGTTGTCGATCGAAGTGTGCAATGTCAAAGTGTGTAGCTTCCGAAGTCTTCTTTGCAAATTACAGTACCAAGGCTAAAAAACAGACTCCGAAACACAAACGTCAAAACCTTCGAAAATACAGCAACCAAAAGAAAGACTTCGAGTACTAAGAAACTTCAAAATGCTGGACTTCGGTTCGAAGCTGAACATCAGCGAAGCTTTGAAAAGTCTGGCTTAAACTCCGAAGATCAAGCAATCGGTCATGCGTACTTCGAACTAAGAGCAAAAAAGTTGACCAACCCTTCGAACTTGTGCAAACAACAGCTGTTGAGGAGTACTTCGAATTTGTCGAAGCCCAAAGGACAAAATCGGAGTCTGCCGAGTGAGAGAACTTCAAAACCCAGACCTACGAAGTACCTTCGGCAGAAAAAGTGGCAGCGAAGTCTGATCGAGGCCTGCCGGAAGCAACCAATCTGAAACCTATACATGAACTCCGACAAGAAACCGAGGCTACAGTAAAGCAGGCTTCCCTGCAGGAATAATCCTTGAAAGCAAATTTCCGAAGCCTGTTGCTAGCTTCTCTAGTTGGACCCGCATACACAGGCTACAGCGTAATACCGCAGAAAGCAACTGGCAAGCCAGCTGGTGCGATCACAGGCTATGTCGGCTAGATGCAGGAAGCTATGGCTGAAGGCAAAATAAATGTCAAAACAAATGGAGCCGGACAAACGATTTATACTGCTGCTGCTACCGAGATTTCTGAAAGACTGTGCGGTAGAATCTATAGCCTTGATACTAGCTGTTGCAAACCATACTGGCTAGAGCAATAAACAAACAAGTGCAAAACAGTTGCTCTATCAATATAGAAAATTTCTTGCCCGCCTCACGTGAAATAGGCCATGTAGGGACAGAACTAGCTGTAAGATTAAAAATAGCTTAGGCTGTAGCAAGCTATGGAACAAAAACTGCTGCTCTAGCCTATAGGCTGATGCAGGAAACCACGGATTGAAACATACTCAAGTACTAGTGGAAACCGAATACACTCTCAGATAAAAAATTGCTCAGGAAGATGAATACCGAGACTACACGGTGGAAATACTTCTTGCTGAGAACTCAGAGAACATAAGCGAACGAATCACACAAACCGAGGCGATAAAAATTTGAGAGACAAAAATACCGGCCTGGTTTTCTTGCAATGAACAGAGAATCGCTGATGGCGGCAGAGAGAGACAAAACGCCAGGAAAAACAAAACTGGTAGCGCACACAAACAGGAGTGGGTGAGGTGAACACTGATTTTTCAGATTAAAGTGTGTTGACCCTAACCCTAGGGATTGGGGCCTATTTATAGGTAGCCCAATAAATGGGGAAAATGCAGAAATACCCCTAGGGTTTTTTACAGACGCTGAAATAAATGGAAAAGACCAAATTGCCCTTAGGATATTTTTACAGACTCGACTGACTGACTGTGGGCCTACGGACAAAATAGTAAACTCCTATTTACAGATGACTTATCCGAAAGCTAAGCTTTCGTAGCGACTACGGCTTCACTTCTGGACGGTCCGTTCCAAGATCAGCAGTCGTCAGTTTTGCGCCGAAACTGACAAAGCGTCCACCAGCTTTGCACCAGGTACCCGGATTGGGCTGGCCCGACTCCGCGACTCTCTCAGCCCGGCAATCGCTCGCCGCTCGTGTACCTGAGTCAATCCTGGTCAACAACCCAGTGGATCCTCTACTGCTCCTAACCCATGTATCCAGATTGGGCCAGCCCGACTTCACGGCCCCTCTGCCCGACAGTCGCTCGCTGCCCGTGTACCTGAGTCACACACGGCCCAGACGCAGCAGATCTTCTCTCTCTTTTCAGTCCTCTTTGACTATCATTGACAATGACTCATCACATCTGGAGCCATGAGGCCCACGCTATTCAGCATGGCTCCTCACCTGGCCAGCAGTCGGTGACCTGAGTAAAACCACTCAGTGGGATACCTTGGATCATATCCCCGATAGCAGCCCTCGAGCTCTTTTCGGCGTGCGCCTTGCTCGAAATGGACAGGAAGAGCTCCAAGTACCCAGGTGCACCGCCTAGGTGCACCTACCGAGTGAAGCCCCCGAGGCCGAAGTTCCTTCAGAGAATGAGCCTCAGTCTCAAATCATCTTCTTTGGGGGAGTTACCATTGGAGTAGTTGATTTTGAAATCGTGTGGCCTCCCTATGGGCGGAAGTTATCGCGTGGGGAGATGGTAGTTGGTGATTGTGCTTCACTTGCTTTTTGCTTGCTTCGTCTTCTAGAGCACGGACCAGGACCTCCTGAGAGATCCCAAGGAACCGTGCCGACACGATTGATGGCGAAAAGGTGCTTCTCCTAACTGTTCGCTTTGGCAGTCACAATGCCTTCGGACGGGGAATCGCCGGGAGGAAAGTTATAAGTAACTTTCCCCAGCATGCTTGGAAGTAGTACTCCATCTTTTGCTTCATTTCTGATCTCCTGGAGCCTCACAAAAGCTTCCGGCACTACAACTGCATGGTTTGCTATCGCAAAGCCTGGTGACTGTTCAGCCTGAAACCTTTTGCAAGGGCGCCCAAGATTCCAATGGCGGGGAGCACTCCTCGGAAGCCGATGGACCACCTGGAAGAGTTCTGCATCTCCTCCATTGGAGAAGAGGCGGTGCAAACACTAGAGGATCAGGGCAATATCTCGTCGAAGGCCATTTCGTCGTGGCGAGCGGCCGACAGCGAGACATTTCCATCCCAGATACCCACGAGATCGTGGTCTTCGACTCCTTTCTTCGTGGCTTTGGGTTTCCGGCGCATCCTTTCCTTCGAGGTGTCCTTCATCATTATGACATCTCTCTCTGTAATTTGAATCCCAACTCCATTCTTCATCTTATGATCTTTTTTGAGTTGTCTGAATCTTTTCTGGGGTCGATCCCAATTTCAATCTTTTCTGCCACTTCTTCTACTTGCGACCTCTTCGGAGCAAAGTGGTTGGTGGATGCGGGCTTCAGCTTCGTGATGGTAAGGTGGTAGAGTACATCTCTTTCCCCTTCCTTCTTCAAACAAGGGGTGGCACTCACGTTGGTTTTACGTGGCCAACCACGAACCATCCCTTTCTCCACAGATTGATCAAGTGCCACTGGTGACTGCCACCTGGACCGACCGAGGTCCGGTTGAGGAGCATGGCCAAGTTGACAAGCTGGTGACTTTGGTCAGTCATATTCGAGAGAGGGGTCCCTCGGGCTTCCATGTTGTACTCAACTTCATGCTTCGTCGGGTAGCGCCACTAAAGCAGCGGCTCTACCCGGGGTACGAGTTCTTGGGACTCGACGATCTGACTAGGTAGTCGGATGACAGGATGCCATTGGAGCAGGCGTTGGTGAGGGCGTGAAGCATCTTCAACAGCAAGGTTGATGCCCAAACCACCACCTGTTGCCGCCCCTTCCTCCTCAACCATCCCCGACCGGAGGCAATGTTGTTTCCTCCTGTTTCTTCATCGCTAGAAGTTGTGATTGATCTCCAGGTCTTGAATGTGATCTTGTGCACTATCGGGTTTCCTTCATCTCTCTGGCTCCACTACCAGAGTACCCCTGCCCTATTGGGCAGAAGCACGTTGGGCCGAATGGCGACGCACCTGGTAGGAAGAGGAAGAGCAAGGAGGCTTACTCCCCCTCGGTGAAGAAGGCGAAGAAGTGGGTGGTGACTCTACCGAGCCGTCGTGCGACTCGGAGTGCTGCCCAATCATAGGTGAGGTGGAGGCAAGCTGAGGGTTATCCGAAGATTCCTTCATCTCCGGGTGCCGACTCAGACGCCTTCAAGAAAGTGCCTGGGATGGTTGAGGCTGCGATGTCATTGTAGGACTGAAAACGGCGACTAGAGGGGGGTGAATGGGAGCTTTTAAAATTTCAGACTAAAACTAGCCTTCTGTTTTAATTATGTCTTCTGCGGAACAGGCTTCGAACACAACCTTCGAAGTTTTGGATCAGAGTTATTTCACAGCTCCGAACATAGGCTTCGCAAGGGGAAAAAGTCCGAAGCCAAGAAGACTTCGCTCCACACACAACCCCGGAAAAACAACTCTGCTAAGTCAGTGCAGGCTCCGCACACAAGGTGCTTCGAGCAGGCTTCGCACTTCACCCTTCGCAGGAGTGGACTACCCTCTGAGGACTTAGACCAAAATACTTAGCGACAACAACTGGTGCTGGGCTTCGCACTACGAAGGTCGAAACGCACACTTAACACAGACTTTGCTAAGGGATTCGCTATGGGAAGAAAAACAGGCTTCGCACAGTGCTTCGCTAGTAAACAGCGAGGTCTAACCTCCAATTACACAGAGCGAACGCACTGAAAAGCACCCTTCGCTAAAACACAGGCTTCACTCAAACTGGCTTCGCACACTCAACTCAAAAGATGTGACGCACAAACAAGCGAAGTGTGTAGCGAGGTATGCAAACAAGTTCAAGCCTAAAATGAACTCAGAAGCAGGGCTTCGCTGCTTGAACAGGGAACACAATAAATGAACTCAGGATGAATACAAAGAGTGCGGTGGCTAGCACACGAGTTCTACAATGAATGCTCAAAGTGTTAAATGTGACCTACCAGCCTCCACTATTTATAGCCACTATTCATCCAAGTGAATTGACTACTTTACCCCTAGGGTTTACATTGGTTTTGTCTCATCAGAACTGAGGGGTACCAAAGGTAGTCAACTTTATTTTGGAGGCTTCTCTGTCAGCTTTGCAGAGGGGACAGCGTCAGCTTTTTGCAGAGTAGACACTGTCAGCCTTTATAGCCTTTGACCTTCTTGAAGCCCCCCTTCGCACGCGAGGGGTGCGGTAGCTTCGGTGAGAAGCCTTGAGCCTGACGGCCTTCGCTTCACCGAAGTCAGCCTCCGATACAGCGACGGTTTTGAGCCGAAGCCATCAAAGCCCTTGAGCCTTCGCACCAACACCTTCGGAGTGGACCACCACGGCTTCGTAGCTTCGCCCAGCTCAAACTCCGTCAGTCCGTATACCGAAGCCATGTAGGCCGAAGTACCTCAAGACAACCTCACTCCGAAGCCCCCACCTTCGGAGTACCACCCTTCGAAGTCCCTCCTTCGTCCAAGGCCTCCGCATGAAGCATTCCATGAGCACTTCATCGCAGTGCCTCTCCCCGAGCACACTCCTCGACGAGCCTCACCCGGACCATGCCTTCGACGCACCTCGACTTCTGAGACCTTCATCGGGTACCTTCGAGTGTCTCCCTCCAGAGCACACTTCGAACACTTTGCCTCTGCTGACTTGAGCCACCATACTCCGAATTCACTCCATTCGGAGTACCCTTCGAAGTGCCTCGCCTCCGAGGACTTCGTCTCAGAGTACCTTCACCCGGAGCCACGCTCCGCACTTAATGCCTTCTCCTGGTGCACCTCGACCCGAGGACCGACCTCGACCCCTTCGCAGCCTTCGTGACGGAGCTCCCCGCTCCCCTGGCATCAAGCCTCCCGCTTGACCTAGGTTCACCTGCTATGAACCGTCCGTCGCCTCCGAGGTCCCTGCACACCACAGACAAGCAGACAAGTGTATCCAGTACTCCAGAGACCTCTCTGGGTTAGCAACCTTCGGCACACACTCCGGTGTACCGCCCAAAGTACCGAGGCCTTCGGTACAGCCAAGTCATCGTGTACTATCAGACCCCTCCGACAAGCACACTCCGCTGCAACAGCTGCAGCAACCAAAGCCCACCGAACCCTTCGGTGAAACCTACCTCCGAACACCTTCGGAGGTCCAACCTCCGAACCCCTTCGGAGGACCCCTTCGAATCAGAGGGTTAACTCTGTCAATCACTCATCACAGACTCCGAAACCAACCCTTGGTTTCTCAATCTCCCCCTTGATGAGTGTATTGATAACCAAATTCAAGTTCAAGAAAATTTGAAACAGTTCAGCACACAAGTGACCATAAAAACTCAGAAACGAGCCAAATCATGTCACTTGATAAAAGAATTTTCCTCCCCCTTTTTAAAAGAGTAAAAACCCCTTTGGCAAATCTCCCCTTTGCAAGATAAAAACTCCCCCTGAGTTATTTTACCCCCTTGCTGCAGAGAACTAAAAAATTTCTCCCCCTTTGGCAATGCAAGCATCAAGGAGCATTCAAAAGATGCAAAGCTTCGAAATGAGCAGAATTGCAAAGACATATAGAGCAAAAATATGCCAACACTAATACCAATTTTTCATGTTCTCAGCTCAATTTAACATTCTCTAAAAACATGATGACCGCATGTGATTTTATCTTTTTGAAATAAAAGCATCACCACTTAATCAAGGTAACTAGACAAGTAA
Source organism: Zizania palustris (assembly GCA_019279435.1). NCBI lineage: Eukaryota > Viridiplantae > Streptophyta > Magnoliopsida > Poales > Poaceae > Zizania > Zizania palustris. The sequence continues at coordinate 14,961,235 of JAAALK010000287.1, read as the reverse complement.
AAGCACGTTGTTGGGGGAAAATATCTCATCTTCAGGGTTATTGCCAAAGCAGCATGAAGACAGCCAGCCAGTTCGAAGATTGTCCGAAGGCCATCTTCGAAGGTGCATGGAACCTGGTTCGAAGCTCGAAGGCAGGCATTGGTTCGAAGTATGTCTTCGAACCAAAGTCCTTCAGGATCTTTTCTGCCAGCTAAGATGGAAGACTTATCTTCTATCCTATTAGATTAGTCTTTTACCATTTTAGCCCTATTAAGGAAACCAAATAGTTTCCTTAATGTCGGTTGTAATAAAGGGGTAAATAGGTCTTTTCCTTAATGTTCAGGCCTATAAATACCCCCCATTTCATCCTGTAATAGGGACCGATTACAAGTGAATCAATACACACTTTCGAACTATTCTAAGTTATTATCCTTTCGGAGGCTTAGAACAGTTTGCTTCGCAAACACTTCGTTTGTTAGTTTCTTTTCTACAGAAACCTGTTAGCGTAATCTTTTACGCCAACAGTTGGCGCCGTCCGTGGGGAACTTAGTCCAAAAAACTTCGTTCTCTACCAACCTCTTGCATCATGCCTCCTAAGCGGAGTGCACCTCGCAATCCCACTCGGAGGTCCTCTCGGATCTCCGGAGAGATACCCTTCGACACAGTTGAAGTCGGAGGGTCTTCGACTATCCCTCCACCTCAAACTCCGCAAGGGGCTTCTATCCCTCGAGGATACGAAACCTCTCCACCAACCCCTTCTACACTCCGACCGCCCGGAGCCACTCTGCCACCCTCCATTCCGATCGGAACTGATCATACCAGTTCTCAAGACCCGGAAGGTCCTTCCGGAGGAGATGAAGATAGCCTTGGAGACATGGCCACTCAAATGGCCAATCTTCAAGCCGAGGTAGCGAGGTGGCGACAGGAGGCTGCGAACAGGCTTCGCCCTCAAGCCACCCCAGCTATCCCCGAAGTGCACGAAGACGACGATCTTGATTATCCCGAAGCCCCGAAGAACGCTTCTTACGACAACGAATCTCCGTTGCATCCTGAGCTTCAGAAGATTCGCTTCAATCCGAAGTTTAAAACTTCGAAGCTCTGCAAGTATGCTGGAGACGAAGATCCCAGTGAGTTTGTGCGTTCTTATGCCCTAGCAATCGAAGCTAGTGGCGGAGACAGAGAAACTATGGCGAAGTGCTTCCCGTTAGCCCTTGAAGGAGTGGCGTTGAGATGGTTCTGGTCTTTAAAGCCAGGATCAATCGATTCTTGGTCACAGTTAAAGAGGAAGTTCATAAGTAACTTTCAGGGCACCTTCGTGCCCCCCATGTCGACAGGAAGCCTTTTCCAAGTGAAACAGCTCCCCGGAGAAACATTGAGGCAGTACTTCAAGCGCTTCGCTCACACGAAGTCGCAAATTCGGGGGCTGTCCACATCCTCGGTGGTTGATGCGGCTCGGGAAGGCGTCAGTCATAAAGGCCTTCTGGATAAATTGCATCGGAAGAGCATCACCACAGTATCACAGTTGATGTCGTACTTCGAGGAGTACTCGAAGTCAGAAGAAGGTTGGCTTCGGAGGACTACTGCTACTTCGACAGTGTTGACAGAAGTTAAAGCAGAGGTGAAGACTTCGGCTCAGCCACAAGAACCAGTCCCCGAAGTGCAACATGATAGAAGAAGAGGGCAAAAGCACCCTCGCTCTGAGGTCTTAAACATTGCACCCCCGCAGAAGTTTGCACCAAGAGCTCCACAGTCTGCAGGGAACAAGTCCAGCGGCTGGAGGCCGCCAGGGAAAACGGCTGGCAAGGGCCAGACCCTTTTTTGCTGTATTCATGGAGAGAACCGAAGCCATGCAACTGATACCTGCAAGGCTATTCTTACCCTTCGGGGAGAATACTTGGAGAGAACTTCGGGTCGAGGTAGTACCGACCGAAGTCCAGCAGCAGCAGTGCGCTCGGAGCCGGTCCAGGCTGTGGCGCGGATAGAAAATCTTGATGCTGCAAGGCATCCTCCGGTGGCCAATGTTATGCCACCTCCGAAGCAAGAAGAAGGGCAAGATAGAGGGAAGAGAGTAGTTCTCCCTATCTCCGGAGGAGGTACCCTCGGAAGCATGTCCAAGAGACAGCGAAGAGAGTACGTCCGAGAAGTAGGCCACATTGGGACTTCGTCATCTGCAGCTGCAATGCCGGAGTGGTCTCATGTTCCAATATCTTTCTCTGCGGAGGATGCAGCTGGTATCAAGTTTCCGCATGCAGATCCATTGGTTATCACTGCTGATATTGCCGGAACTGAAGTCCGAAGGGTGCTAATCGACGGAGGTAGCTCGGCAGATATCATATTTGTACAAGCCTTCGATCAGTTATGCATTTCCCGGAAGCATCTTCTCCCAGCGGCTCGTCCTCTGCAAGGCTTTGCAGGACCTCCGCTAGATGCACTTGGCCAGATAGGCCTGGAAGTAACCTTCGGAGAAGGTTTACTAGCCCGAACTGAAGAAGTTATCTTTGATGTGGTGGATGCCCCGTATGCTTATAATGTTATCTTTGGCCGAGGCATGTTGAATCAGTTCGGAGCTGTGGCGCATCACAATTACTTGTGCATGAAGATGCCCACACAATCAGGAGTTCTGACAGTCTTCGGAGATCAAGCCATAGCTCGGAGAGCAGAATATGGTCATGGTCCTCCTCTTGATCCGAGGCAAGTAAACAGTGTCCAAGAAAATGGAGAAATTTTTTCAGCCTCCTCCGAAGCTTCGAAGAAATCGTTTCCAAGACCAAGTCCCGAAGGAGAGATTGCAACGAAGATCATTGTCAAAGATGGTAAAGAATACACTTTTCAGTTTGGTAAAGATTTACCTCCCGAAGTTGCAACTTCCTTGGAAAAGGTTGTAGGAGAAAATTTGGATGTCTTCGCCTGGTCTGACGAAGATATCACCGGAGTCAATCGGGATATTATTGAGCACAGCTTGCTTGTAAACCCGAAGGCCCGGCCTGTTCGACAAGGGCTCCGGAAGATGTCCGCAGAGAGAGCTGCTCTAGCTAAGGACGAAGTTGAAAAACTGTTGAAGGCTGGGATTATCAGAGAAGTGACCCATACAGAATGGTTAGCAAACCCAGTCTTCGTCAGGAAGAAGTCCTCCGGAAAGTGGCGCATGTGCATTGATTTCACATCTTTGAATAAAGCGTGCCCACGTGACCCCTACCCCATGCCCCGAATTGATCAACTAGTTGACTCCACTGCAGGTTCGGAGTTACTAAGCTTCCTTGACGCCTATTCCGGCTATCATCAAATATGGTTGAAGCGCGAAGATGAAATCAAGACGAGCTTTGTAACTCCTTCGGGAGTCTTTTGCTATGTAAGAATGCCCTTTGGCCTAAGAAATGCCGGGGCTACTTTTTCAAGATTAGTTGCTAAGGCTCTAGGTCATCAACTAGGTCGCAATGTGGAGGCCTATATGGATGATATTGTAATAAAGAGTGCTTTAAAGCACCAACATAGCCTAGACTTAGCAGAAACATTCAATAGCCTTCGGGCATGTGGGATCCGCCTTAACCCCGAAAAATGTATATTCGGAGCTAAGGCTGGAAAATTGTTAGGGTACTTAGTTTCAAGCAGGGGAATTGAAGCTAGCCCTACTCAAATAACTGCGCTGCAGAAGATGGCTCCTCCGGAGAATGTAAAGCAAGTGCAAAAGCTGACCGGACGTCTGGCCGCACTTAGCAGGTTTTTATCAAGGTCTGCGGAGAGGAGCTTGCCAATCTTTAAAGCTTTGAAAGGGTCCGAAGATTTTGCATGGACACCGGAGTGTCAGAAAAGCTTTGAAGATATTAAAGATTATCTCAGCAATCTTGCTACACTTACGGTGCCTATTGCGGACGAAACCCTACTTCTGTATCTTGCAGCCACAGGCTCAGCAGTCAGCGCAGTCCTTGTCAGAGAAGCTGATATCAATGGGAAGTTGGTCCAAAATCCTGTCTATTTTGTATCCGAAGCATTGTCAGGAGCGAAGACAAGATACTCCGAACTTGAGAAGTTCGTTTATGCTCTGATAATGGCTTCGAGGAAGCTAAGACATTATTTTTTGGCTCACAATGTAATTGTACCAACTTCGTATCCTTTAGGAGATATGCTCCGAAGCAAAGATTCCACTGGAAGAATTGGAAAGTGGGCAGTAGAACTAGCACCCTTCGGCATATCTTTCCTGGCAAGGACAGCTATCAAATCTCAAGTCCTAGCAGACTTCGTAGCAGAGTGGACTCCACCTGCGAAGTTGACTCCGGAGAAATCAGATGACGGAGTCTGGACTATTTACTCCGATGGGGCTTTCCAAGTATCCGGAGCAGGCATTGGGGCAGTATTAATTTCTCCGTCAGGTCATAGAGCAATGTACTCCGCAAGACTCAACTTTAAGTCTACCAATAATATAGCGGAGTACGAAGGAATTTTATTAGGACTCCGGAAAGCACGTGCTCTAGGGGCTACAAGGATAATTATAAAAACAGATTCTCAGATAGTAGCAGGGCACGTAGACAAAAGTTTTCAAGTCCGACATCCACAGCTTGCAAAGTACTTGGAAGAAATTCGCAAGATCGAAGCACATTTCAAGGGTATTTCCATTCGGAGTATACCAAGAGCTGAAAACGTGCAAGCGGACATTTTAGCGAAGGCTGCTGCCGGAGCTGTGGATGTGCCTGACGAAGCTTTCTATGAGGAGCTCAATATACCTTCGGTGCCACAAGTTGCTTCTGCAGAGATTCTCTGCATTCCTAGTGCAGATTGGAAAAATTCAATCATAGAACTCTTGCAAGGAGGAACGAATTTGCCCGAAGAGCCCCAATTGTCAAGGTTAAAGCTCAGAGCAAGAAACTATCAGTTAATCAACGGTATATTATACAAGGCCGGAGTATGTTCCCCTCTACTCCGATGTATATCTCAAGCCAAAGGCCAAGAAATTCTTCGAGAAATTCACGAAGGCCTTTGTGGAAGCCATTTAGCCCCTAGAGCTCTGGCAGGAAAAACACTTCGCCAGGGGCTTTATTGGCCCACAATAACAGCTGATGCGGAGAGCTTAGTCCGCACTTGCCAAGGATGCCAGTGGATGGGTCGACGGAGTCATCGCCCACCAACAGCTCTTCAAATCATTGCTCCAGTATGGCCTATGGCCAGATGGGGTATGGATCTAATTGGTCCCTTTCCGTTAGCAAAGGGAAATCTCAAGTTCGCAGTGGTAGCTATTGAATATTTCTCTAAGTGGGTGGAAGCAGAGCCCTTAACAGCTATCACTTCGAACAATGTACAGAAATTCTTCTGGAAAAACATTATTTGCCGGTTCGGAGTGCCTAGATATCTCACAGTTGATAATGGAACACAGTTCGATGCAGAACCCTTCAGGAAGTTTTGCGAAGACTTAGGCATTCAACTATGTTTTGCTGCAGTGAGACATCCTCAGTCAAATGGAGCAGTTGAGCGAGCCAATGGAAATATCTTATCAGGGCTAAATCGAAGAATAGTAGGATTATCAAAGGGACTGTGGACCGAAGAGCTTCCGAAGATTCTGTGGTCCATTCGGACTACGCAAACAAGGTCCACAGGTTTTACTCCGTTCAGACTACTATTCGGAGATAAAGCTATGACTCCAACGGAGCTCAAAGGAGGATCACTTCGCAGCACCGAACCAGACATCGAAGAAGAAAGACAAGCTTCGTTAGATTTGTCAGAAGAGACAAGACTTCGAGCTGTAGCCAATTTATCAAAGTATCATCAGCAGACGAAGACTTGGTATGACCCGAAGGTTAAGCTCAGCGAGTTAAGGCCGGGTCATCTTGTTCTACGAAGCATTATAGCACCAGGGAAGTTAGGCAATAAATGGGAAGGTCCATATCTAATCGTCCGCTCGGGGCGCCCTGGTTCATTCAAATTAGCTAATTTAGAAGGTGAAGAGTTAGCACATACTTGGCATGCGGAGCACCTAAAGCGATACTTCGCATAAGGGCCCCTTGTAATCTGTTTGTAATCACCTCTAAATTAATAAAACATACACCAGTGGTTTGCCCTTCCCCTTGACACTCCTAGTTTCCCGAGCGGACGCGCTGGGACGGAAGTCGATCGAGAGGGAAGTGTCATCAAGCTGGCTGTATTTCCGGACTTCGAACCCTTAAAGTCGAAGCCTCCGGCGTGGTGGCTGAAATCCATCCGGAGCCCAAGCTGATACCTTGTAGGCATCCGTAAAAGAGCCAATACCACATTCTACGGAGTCCAAGCTTCGGCTGGTAGACTTCCGTAAAAAGAGCCGAAGGTGGCCAAAATCTGCGGAGTCCAAGCTGCAGCTTGTCAGACTTCCGTAAAAAGAGCCGTAGGTGGCCAAATTCTGCGAAGTCCAAGCTCCGGCTGGTAGACTTCTGCAAAAAAGAGCCCAAGTGGCTAAATTCTGCGAAGTCCAAGCTCCGGCTGGTAGACTTCTGCAAAAAAGAGCCCAAGTGGCCAAATTCTGCGAAGTCCAAGCTCCGGCTGGTAGACTTCTGCAAAAATAGCCGAAGGTGGCTACAATTTCTGCGAAATCCAAGCTCCGGCTGGTAGATTTCCGCAAAAAACAGCCGAAGGTGGCTAAAGCAAAGCAGCATTTAAGCCATGAGCTTCGAATGATTGTTCATATGCGTCCAAAGTGACAAAATTTTTTAAGACATTAAAGTGTCCTGGAAGTTATCTCAATTGATCTCTTTCATGAAATAAACAAAGGTACCAAGTTACCATTCTTCTGACTACAGATGGTCGAAGACATTTCATAAGATTTCAAAAGATCTTTAAATGACAGAGGGGCTCCGAACCCCCAAAAAAAATTGTACTCCGAAGTTTTTTCTTTGTGTATAACCATCTTCGAATACAGTTCGAAGTTGCTTATACCCAAAGAGGGGCTAGTAAATAGGGAGACAATTTTAAATCGGCATTCATTATCAAAACAAATGTATTTACAAATTACATCATGAAAAATTGGTATCTATACCAAGAAGGAATCGGAGACCTCTTCGGTCCCGAGAGCTAGGGGTGGAACGACTAGTTCCAACATCGGAAGTTCTAAGAACTTTACGTTTAACTCTCTTCCTCCCCTTCGAAGCTCTAAAATCCTTCTGCTCTTGTTGAAGTTCGGCCCAAGTTCGAAGCCGCTCGGGGCTTCTCTCCCAGCTTCTAAGATCTTCAGATCTTTTATTTTGGGCTTCACCTTCGTCTTCGGACCAATTAGTGTCTTCAGAAGACGAGGTGTTTGCGTCGCTTTCTTTATCTTCCTCTTTAATATAAGACAATATGTCTTTGATTACTTCGGGCGCAATAACGCCGGAGTCATCTCGAGGGATAAGAAATCGAGGACGCTTATAACTCTTTAGAAGTTCGAAGGTGTTCCACAGTGAGCGAAGTTCGCTGTTAAGCTCTAACACTTCGATATCTTCCATAAGAGGCAAAGCCTAAAAATATGACAAACAAGATTTTCATTGATAAATATTTACAAGCATCAGCTTTACATAATCAAAAAATCCTAAATAATCCTAAACCTGCGGGTTCGGAGGAGGCTGACTGCTCGAAGCTTGGCTCCGAACTTGTTTTTGGCGTTGGCCTTCGTCAATCCAAGCCTTGATCGCAGATCGACCTTCGGCTCTCCATGAAGTCTGGAAGGCTCGCCAAGCAACAGCTACACCTTCGGAAGGTTTTAAAAGTCGGTCGTCGTCGAAGATGATGGAGCCCTGTGCGCTCGGAGTGATTGATCGGCCCAAATCCTCGTAGTAGCGAAGTATTCCAAGGGCAGACACTTGTCCGGAGAGTTCTCCATAACGTATGCCTGCCGTCTTCATTTGCTTCGCTGCTCCTTGGATCCTCTTTAGCCGGCGCAGCAGAGTTATATTGTCATCCGAAGGTAGTGATCCAGTAGTACCGAAGTACTCCAAGACACCTAACATTTGTTCAATGACCTCCGAAGCCACCTTCTCGGACTTAACCTTTTCTTCAATAAGCATATCCTTGGCCGAAGTTGTTTCAGCTAAAACTCCGGAGATTCGAGCGTTCTCCGTAGTCAAAGCATTCTTTTGAGTTCGGAGTTGGCCAGCCTCTTCTTGTAGCCTTACAAGTGCGGAGTTCTTCGCAGCATCCTCCGTCCGCAGTCTTTCAATCTCCGCTCGAAGCACAACTCTTTCTGCTTCGAGCTCTTTCCTTGCAGCTTCCAAACTTTGCCTAGCCCTTCGCTCTGCTATTATCACATTGTCCATTTGAGATACTCGACCTTCGGAGAAGTTAAGATTTCTTTGAAGAGTTTCGTTCTCTTCCCGAAGTTGAGCAATTTCGTTTTCATTCGACAAAGCTGCAGCGCGGGCTAAGACTGCTTGCTAAGAAAAAGAAAAACTAGAATAAGAAATTATTCATATATAATTCATTATTTGGTTCGAAGATGCTTTATACCTGATAAGCTGCTCTTTCCACAGCAAGGTTAAGCTCCGAACCCTTCACTCTGCTTAAACGGGCTACCAGTTCTGTTTCCCCGACTTGGCGACTGGCTTCACCCAAAGGTTTAACCAAAGTCCCAAGTCCGGTTTTCTCCTCCAAAAAAGGAGTTATGAGAGGAAGCAGTTTCGAAGCTTTCTGGTCAGCCCTGCTTAGCGAAGGTCCGGAGGTTTCTTCCGAGGCCCTTGGAACTTCAGAAGATGGCCCCCCCTCAGTCGATTCACTTTCGTCCGTTGACTCAGATGAAGTCGATCCTTGAGCTGGGAGGGGCTCGATGTGTCTTTTTCCTCTTCCAGGCCCCGGTAGAGCAACTCCCGGTTGCGGCCCCGAAGTTGTCGAAGGTCTTAGAGTTGTATCTTCGAGGGATACTTCGACAACAGGAGGCTCTGAAAAACCAAAAATATTACACATTGTATAATTTTGCAAAAATTGATAAGAATTAAGCAAAAATTTACCTTCGATATTCTCTGGAATATCGAGCACCGGGCTGATCGGAGGATCATAAGTGTAGTCCTCATCCGAATCAGCCGTTAAATCTTGGGCTACAGGAGCATCGTCCTGAAGAACCCTCGTTACTTCTTCGAGAATCGAAGCCATAGTGACTTCGACTCCCTCTTCATCCACTGAAACTTCGGCCTGAGTTGTGTCTTCTTGAACTACCGAAGTCATTGGTTGATCAACATTGTCTCCAGACTCCGGTATGTTCGCAGGCACTTCGGCCTCATTCACACCCATAGGGGCTTCGTTTTGTTCTTCCTGGGTATCCGGAGCTCTTACTTCTTCGATGTTGGTTTGAGGCTCCGGAATACCTGCAGTGTCTTCAATGAGAATACTTCGTTGAGCTGCATCTTCGTCAATTAATCTTACTAGTAAAATACCTTCGTCTTCTTTAGAGCTAGAAACCGAAGCTTTTGAGCTCGAAGGTGCGAGGTTTTTCGGCTTCCGAGCCACCTTCTTCGTCGGAGTCCTTGCGGAGCTGGAGGCTCCAGCTTCGGCTACTCTCTTCTTGGGTCCTTTCTCTTGAGGCACCCAGTCCATCAGAGGGGGCGGAGTTAACTCCAACATTCCCCATACTCTGTTAGATCGCTCCCAACTTCCGACTAATTTGATTCGCCATTCCTTTTCTGACGGAGTTGGAGCACCCAAGATCTTCTCCGAAGCCCTTATAATTTGCTCTGAAGTAATAGGGGCTGAAGAAGCTAAAAAATAACTCAAGTTAATCTTTCTTCGAAGTAAATATGTATTATGCATGTTGGTTTCGAAGTTACCTGCAGGGCTCGAAGTATAGTTTATTTTACGAAGGCCGCCTTCGGAGTCATCTTCGAAGATGATAGGCCAGTTGGCCATCAGTGGAGGAATTTGAAGACCGATGAATTCTTCGGCCAAATCTCGCATACTGAGCCTCCGACTAATTTTTTCAAGCAGGTTCAGGCGGGCTTCGAGCTGACCTTCGTCGGGTTGCACTAGAGCTTCCTTCCGGAATCTGATTTCTTTGAGAGGTCCAGCTAGAGGACTGTTAACTCCGACTTCGGCGTAAAACCACCGCAGCACCCAATCAGTATACCATCTAGCGTTGATGGCCTTAGCAGGGAATTGCAGAGCGTATTCATCTCGAAGCCTAAAATTGATGCTTCCGAAGGCAACCAATACTTTTTCACCTCCGGAGCCTACGGAAGTCTTCGGCTGACAAGTTGCTCTATGCAGTGCTGCGAAGACTTCAGCCCTCCCCTCACAACCTTCAGCTCTCAGAGCCCATTCGAAGATAGCTAATCTAGCTACAGCATTCGGAGACAGCTGGGGGAGGGTTACATGAAACAAGTCAAGGACTTCGGCCAAGAAATCTACAGCAGGGAGGCCCAAGCCTGCTTCGAAAAAAGCTTCGAACACTACGACTTCTCCGGGTCTTGGTGATGGGATTGCTTCTTTGCCTGGTTTTCGAACCATTACCCCATTGCTAATCTTACCCCCTGCTGTGATTGCCAAGGACTCTCTTTTGCAGGTCGAAGGTCCCAATTCAAAGGACTGATCCAAATATTTGGTCGATGGAGGGCACAGACCTTGGTCATCGGGGATTTGGGGATTTCTCCCCCCTGCCGCCATGGACATTGCCGCCTGCATCGAGGGTGCCGCCGCCAATGTTGCCGCCGCTGCTGCTGCGGCTGCCTGCTGCCGAGCCAAGGTCGAAGGCGGCGCAGATCCTTTGGTCTTCACCATCGCGATTGCCGGATCAACTTGAGAGAATGGGAACTAGGGCTCAAGAACTTGAAGGTTAGGGCTCAAGAACTCAAGAACTCAAGAACTCAAAAGGCTTTTGACTGGGAGCGAGCGGTGAAAAGGTAATCGAGTAAGTTCCAAAGTTCTTTATTTATAATCTAAAACTTTCCGTTTGTTACCGTTTGGGCTCTGCCCTTTCGCATTCCCGCCTGTTATTTTCCTCCGAAAATAACGCCTCATATAACTCCGTTAGAAACAGAAACTAACGGCTATATTTTCTAAGTCTAAAAGACTTTCGAACTTCCTGAGTCAGTTCTAAGATAGTTCGAAAAGTAATTACTTTATGACTGATTCGAAGTTCATATCTTCATGTATTTCGGAGATAAAACAAAAATCAATAACCCCTATGATTGGTTATCTTTTCTTTCCGTATACTGCTCTCCTAACGTTACAGGCCGAACGGAGAAGCGTATTCGAGGGGCTACTGTTGGGGGAAAATATCTCATCTTCAGGGTTATTGCCAAAGCAGCATGAAGACAGCCAGCCAGTTCGAAGATTGTCCGAAGGCCATCTTCGAAGGTGCATGGAACCTGGTTCGAAGCCCGAAGGCAGGCATTGGTTCGAAGTATGTCTTCGAACCAAAGTCCTTCAGGATCTTTTCTGCCAGCTAAGATGGAAGACTTATCTTCTATCCTATTAGATTAGTCTTTTACCATTTTAGCCCTATTAAGGAAACCAAATAGTTTCCTTAATGTCGGTTGTAATAAAGGGGTAAATAGGTCTTTTCCTTAATGTTCAGGCCTATAAATACCCCCCATTTCATCCTGTAATAGGGACCGATTACAAGTGAATCAATACACACTTTCGAACTATTCTAAGTTATTATCCTTTCGGAGGCTTAGAACAGTTTGCTTCGCAAACACTTCGTTTGTTAGTTTCTTTTCTACAGAAACCTGTTAGCGTAATCTTTTACGCCAACACACGTGCTGCACAAAGCTAGTCAATTTCTACTCTAGACAGACAAGTCCAGTTCAAGTGGAGCAATGAAAAGCAAACTTGATGATTAATGAATTTTTCTTTTTCATAATGCCAGGGGTTATTTGTTTGTCCACCTTATACTTTCCAATCAGGCCAAGCCTAGGCATGAAAGCCATCAGAAGCTTAAGGCGGTGATTTTGGCATACACTACACTATCCCAGTTTAGACCAAAGTGCAATGGTAAGCAGTCTAGAATAGGGTAGTGCGACAAACAAACCCACCTGGATATTTTTGCTAAATCATGGATTTTTGAAATTTGAATTACATGAACAAATTGTTTTGCACTTTATGAGTATCCATGAGTAAATAACACAATTTTTTTCAAGTTGCAATGATTAGCATCCAGAGAAAAGGAGTCTTGCTATTAGGCAGATAAAAGATAGCTAATGCAGTCTCGCCTAAAACATGCTAGAATCAAGACTAAGTAGTGAGCATGATTTGATTTTGGAAAGAAAACGTCATGCACAAAATGTTCCAGACATATTAAAAAGAGCTGAGCTGACATGATTTCAGGAGTTAAATCAAGGCATATAAGTGCAAAAGATGTAAATGCAATTTCACACACAGTGAGCATATGCAAGAAAATCAAACTTGCTCCCCCTCACAAAATGCCGTAAGGGTGACAAACACCAAGTTCCCCACGCAAGTAGGCAAACGAGAAGCATCAAGGGGTTTTGTGAAAATATCGGCTAGCTGGTGTTGGGTATCAACATATTGAAGTTCAATATCACCCTTCTCATTATGATCTCTGAGAAAATGATATCGCACATCAATGTGTTTGGTTCTGGAATGCTGAACCGGGTTGTTTGCAATACAAATAGCACTAGTGTTATCACAAAAAAGTGGAACACTCTTATAATCTAACCCGAAATCCCGCAAAGTGGAAACCATCCACAAAATCTGAGAGCAACAGCTAGCTGCAGCAACATATTCGGCCTCAGCCGTTGATTGTGCAACGCTAGACTGTTTGTGGGAAGACCAGCAAACCAGAGATGTACCCAGAAAATGACAAGTACAAGAGGTACTTTTCCTATCAATCCTACACCCAGCAAAGTTCGCATCGGAATAACCTCGAAGACACAAAGAGGATGACGCTGAATACCAAATGCCGAATTCAAGGGTATGTTTGAGATACCTTAAAATGCGTTTTACCGCTTGGCGGTGCGAAGCTCCTGGTGAAGCCTGAAAACGAGCGCATAGACACACTGCGAAGTGTATGTCCAGCCTCGTAGCAGTCAAGTAGAGGAGGGAGCCGATCATGCTTCGGAACTCCTTCTGATCTACGGCTTCTCCATCTTCGTCAGGATCCAATGCTACAGATGTAGCCATTGGAGTGGCAAGAGGATTCGCATCAGCCACGTCGAACTTCTTGAGCAGGTCCTTGCTGTACTTCGTCTGGTGAACGAAGGTACCTTGTTTGCTTTGCTTGATTTACAAACCAAGGAATAATGTAAGTTTGCCCATCATGGACATCTCGAACTCCCTGCTCATGGCATCTGCAAACTCGGCAACCAAAGCATGAGAAGAGCCACCGAAGATGATATCATCCACATAAATCTGCACTAAAATGAAATCTTTGCCATGCTTGAGAGTGAACAGGGTTTTATCAATAGATCCCATCAAATACCCCCGCTCAAATAGAAAAGACTTAAGTCTATCATACTGAGAAACCAAGGGTTGGTTTCGGTGTTTTGTGATGAGTGATTGACAGGCTTTTTACCTCTGTTCGGAGGTGATACCTCCGAAGGGAGTTCGGAGGTGGTTTCACCGAAGGGTGTTCGGTGTTTGCTTGCTGCAGCTGTTGCAGCGGAGTGTGCGTGTCGGAGGGGTCCGACAGTACACGATGACTGGGTGTGTACCGATGGCTTCGGTACTTTGGGCGGTACACCGGAGTGTGTGCTGGAGGTTGCTAACCCGGAGAGGTCTCCGGAGTACTGGATACACTTGTCTGCTTGTCTATGGTGCGCAGGGACTTCGGAGGAGACGGACAAGGTTCGCAGCAGGTGAACCTGGGTCGAGCGGGAGGCTTGATGCCAGGGAGCGGGGAGCTCCGTCACGGTGGCTGCGAAGGTGGTCCGGGTCGGTTCTCGGGTCGAGGCGTGCCAGGTGAAGGCAGAGAGTGCGGAGCATGGCTCCGGGTGAAGGTACTCCGAGACAAAGTCCTCGGAGGTGAGGCACTTCGAAGGTACTCTGGATGGAGTGACTTCGGAGTTGGTGGAACAAGTCCTCTGCGGAGGCAAGGGTTCGAAGTGTGCTCCGGAGGGAGACACTCGAAGGTGCCCAACGAAGGTCTCAGAAGTCGAGGCGCATCGACGGCATGGTCCGGGTGAGGCTCGTCGAGGAGTGTGCTCGGGGAGAGGCACTGCGACGAAGTGCTCATGGAATGCTTCATGCGGAGGCCTTGGACGAAGGAGGGACTTCGAAGGGTGGTACTCCGAAGGTGGGGCTTCGGAGTGAGGAAGGGTTCGGAGCGAGGCTAGCTCCAGAGCAAGTTTGACTTGAGGTGCTTCGGCCTGCATGGCTTCAGTACACGGACTGACGGAGTTCGAGCTGAGTGAAGCTGCGAAACCGTGGTGGTCCACTCCGGAGGTGTTGGTGCGAAGGCCCAAGGAGCTTTGACGGCTTCGGCTCAAAACCGTCACTGTATCGAAGACCATCTTCGGCGAAGCGAAGGCCACCAGGCTAAAGGCTTCTCGCCGAAGCTACCGCACCCTCACGTGCGAAGGGAGGATTCCAGAAGGTCAAAGACTGCAAAGGCTGACACTGTCTGTTCTGTAAAAGGCTGACACTGTCCCCTCTGCAAAGCTGACAGAGAAGCCTCCAGAATAAAGGTGGACTACCTTTTGTACCCCTTAGTTCTGTAGAGTCAAATCCTTTGTAAACCCTAGGGGTAAAGTAGTCATTTCCTTTGGGTGAACTGTGGGCTATAAATATGGGGGCTCGGTAGGTAACATTTAACACTTTGAGCGTTTACTGTTGAGCTCCTGTAGCCACATACCTCGCTGTATTTCATCCAGAGTTCAATTTATTGTGTTCCTTGTTCAAGCAGCGAAGCCCTGCTTCTTTGTGCTTTTTGCTTGAGCTTGCTTTACATACCTCGCTAGTTTTAGTGCACCGAAGCCTGTCTAGGCGAAGGGTGTTTTGTGCGAAGTGTGTTTTTCAGTGTGCTGTCGCTCTGTGTAACTTGAGGCCTGACCTCACTTCTTACTAGCGAAGTCCTGTTCGAGGCCCGTTGTGCTTCTTGTGTCAAAGCCTTTAGCGAAGTCCGTGTGTGTGCGTTTAGACCTTCGTGTACGAAGCCCAGCACCAGTTGCTGTTGCCAAGTACTTGGTCGTAGTCCTCAGAGGGCTGTCCACTCTTGCAAAGGGTGAAGTGCGAAGCCTGCTCGAAGCACCCTGTGTGCGGAGCCTGCACTGACTTAGCAGAGTAGATTTTCGAGGGTTGTAAGTGGAGCGAAGTCTTTTTGGCTTCGAACTTTTGCTCCTGCGAAGCCTGTGTTCGGAGCTGTCGAAGTACCTCCGAACCAGACCTTCGAAGGTAGTATTCGAAGCCTGTTCCGCAGAAGACAACCAAACCGAAGGCTTGTTTTTAGCCTGAATTTTTAAAAGCTCCCATTCACCCCCCCCCCCCTCTGGTCGCCGTTTCTGGTCCAACAATTGGTATCAGAGCAGGTTAAGATCACCAGTTGACCTTAACCGGTTTTGTGATCTGTTGGCGACATGGATAGAGGCAGTAAAATTCCTCTGTTCGATGGGACAGATTTTGCATACTGGAAAGGTGCGCATGGAGGCTTACTTGTTAAGCCAAGGAAATGCAATTTGGGAGATTGTGGACTCACAATACTCCATCCCTGAGACTCGCACCTCTCAGATTGAGAAGGATCAGTATAATGCCAATTCCAAGGCAAGAAACATACTGTTCATCGGTTTGAGTAGAAGTGAGTTTGATAGGGTGCAGCACCTTAGGACTGCTAGGGAAATCTGGACAACACTCACTGTTTTTCATGAGGGCTCTACTCAGATTAAGGCCAGGCGCCAAAGCACCTACAATCAACAGTATCAGCTGTTTGTGCAGGCACCTGGTGAACCTATAGATGCCATATTTTCTCGCTTTGACGCAATAGTGAGTAACTTGCGATCCAACGGGACGCTTGCTTACAGTGATCATGATAGGGCTATCAAGCTTCTCTATGCTCTTGACCGTAGCATATGGGAAGTAAGATATCCAGCATTGAGGAGTCCACAGGTTATGACACACTGACATGTGATGAGCTCTTTAGAAAGCTGAAGTCCACAGAGATTGCCAAGGCATCTCTTGCAGTGCACAGAAGCTCTTTGCCACAGCCGTTGGCATTGGTTTCTAGCACTAGCCGTGGCACCACTGCAGAACCAAGCACATCTGGCACTTGTGTTTTTGCAGATGGTTTTGCTTTGTCCTCTCTGGTCTCCGTCACAAAGGAGCAAGTGGACACTCTAGCTGATGATGAGCTTGCTCTCATAGCCCGGAGGTTCACCCGTTTTCATCATGAGAGACGGGATCAGAGGAGAAGTTGTTTTGGTGGTTGTTTTGAATGCGGTGACACTTCTCACATCAAGGCTAATTGCCCTAAGCTCAAAAAGAGAGATGAGAGTGAGCGCCCCAAATACCACAAGGAGAGGAAACCCTTTGTGAAGGGCAAGCGCGGCAAGATGGCTAAGAAAGTAGCCAAGGCCGCTTCCAGAGCTTTTGTTGCTGCTCTCAGCGACATCGACACGTCCTCAACTGAGGAGTCGAGCTCTGAGGAGGAGGAGTCCCCAAGGAAGGAGGACAAGAAGGACAAGAAGGGAAGAGACTTCACCGGCCTTTGCTTCATGGCCGACAGCGATCACAGCGGCGATGAGCTTGACTCATCTGAGGTAACTCTATCATCTGACCAGCTACTAATTAAATTAGATGAGCTGAATGAAGTAGTTCTTGGTCAGGATAGATTACTTGTGCAAGCCGCTAGAGAAAGAAAAGACCTTAGACTTAGGCTAGAAACTATTTCTACTGAATATGCCATGCTTAAGTCTAAATTTAATGATGCTGAATGTGAGTCATGTTCTGTTGTCATGAGTGAGCTTGCTCAGTTGCGTTCTGTTCATGCTCAAACTCTTTCTGAGCTTGAGACTGCACAGAAGCAGCTTTTGGAGGTAGATTCTAGACCTCATGATGTTATTGATTGCATGAACTGCTCTTTATTACGCGAAAGCATTAATTTACGTGATAAGCATGTTCATTATTTAGAGGCTAGATTGGAGAGGGCCGGTAGTTCTAAGGATGTGCAGCCTGTGTGTGACACTTGCATCACCCTTAAAGACCAGCTAGGCACTGCTAGAGAGCGAGCTGAGAACCTCATGTCAGAAAATGAATACCTCCTTTCCGTGGTTAATAAATGCACTGAGGGAAAGGGTAGGATGGATTTGCTCTTGGCCAAGACCAAGTTGTGTGCTGACAGAGCAGGGGTAGCTCTAGGGTTGGGTTTTGAGAGGATACCTTCAGACAGTAAGTCCAAAACTGTTTTCACCTCTCCCACTACCCTAGAGAAAGAGAGAGCTCTGTTAGACACCCCATCAGCCAGAAAGCCTACCCATCCACCGAAGAAAACCACACCTCCTGCAAAGAAAAATCCTCCCAAGAAATCCACTCAGAGAAAACCCAAGGAGCCTGTGAGAGTTGCTCCTGTGACCCATGAGAGTGCCCCCAGGAGAGTGTTTCATTGTTCCTATTGTCAATGGGCGGGTCATTTGGTTGGGTTTTGTTTTCGTCGCATCAAGGATGAGCGACGCTCTCAGGCGATGAGTTACCAGGACATGCATTACCCATCTTTAGGTATGCATGAGTCTGAGTCTTACTATCGTCCTGCTTTTGAGGCTCCTCGTGCTTCTCGGAGAGGTTTTGCTCCTCGAGGTCTTCACCATGTTCCATATGGTGGTAGACCTCGGGCTAGCAGATTGGTACCTCGTCAGAGTAGGAGACCTCGACATGTTGTTCGATCACAGCATGTAGGTAGACCTCGCACTTTGCATCATTTCGATTTTCCTGTGCGTAGACCGTCTACTTTTACTACGCCTACTACTCGTGTCACTCAGTGCTGGATGCCTCGTCATTATTTCACTCACCCCAGCACTGAGCGATCGAGATATTCTTATCGTGTGTAGGCGACAGATCGAGGCTTGGAGGGCACGTGGATCATGGACTCCGGTTGTTCGCGCCACATGACCGGAGATGCAGCTTGGTTCTCCAGCCTCACCACAACCAAGCAAAGGGAACATATCACCTTCGGAAACAATCGAAGGAGTAGAGTGAAAGGTAAAGGTGTGGTAAGAATTAATTCGAACTTCACTCTTAAAGATGTTGCTTTGGTTGAAAACCTGGGATACAATTTGCTGTCTGTATCTCAGTTGCTTGATGAGGGCTTCGAAGTGCGATTTCATCGCGATACTTCGCAAGTGCTCAATTCTGATGGCGTTGTGGTGTGTAAGATCTTTAGGGTTGGGAGAGTTTTTGGAGCTGATTTTTCGGAGTCATCTGGTTCTTCTCATTGTCTTGTTGCACATTCAACTTCTGAGCTATGGAAGTGGCATAGGAGACTAGGGCATATGAGCTTTGAGTTGCTTGCTCGTCTGAGCGCCCTAGGTCTGATCCGAGGATTGCCTAAGCTCAAGTTTGAGAAGAATTTAGTTTGCGCTCCTTGTCGTCATGGAAAAATGATCGCCGCTTCGCATTCGCTAGTCACCACAGTGATGACTGAACAACCCGGAGAACTTCTCCATATGGACACTGTAGGTCCTTCTCGGGTTAGTTCTTTAGGCGGCAAGTGGTATGTATTAGTTATTGTCAACGATTTCTCTCGCTACTCTTGGGTCTTCTTTCTTGCCAGCAAGGATGAAGTGTTTTCACACTTTCGGAGCTTGGCTTTGAGACTTTTCACTGAACTCCTCGGTGCATTGAAATTCATTCGAAGTGATAATGGCACCGAGTTCAAAAATAGTTTCTTTGTTGACTTTTGCATGGAGCATGGCATAGAACATCAATTCTCTGCTCCGCGGGTTCCTCAACAGAACGGTGTTGTTGAGAGGAAGAACCGCACTTTGGTTGAGATGGCTAGGACGATGCTTGATGAGCATAGGACTCCTAGAAAATTCTAGACTGAGGCCATGAACACTGCATGTTACATCTCAAACCGTATATTCTTGCGCTCAATTTTAAATTTGACATCTTATGAGCTGCGTTTTGGGAGACAGCCCAAGGTTACTCATCTTCGAGTTTTTGGCTGTCGCTGCTTTATCCTAAAACGTGGTAATTTGGATAAATTTGAGTCACGCTCTTCTGACGGGATCTTTTTGGGTTACACTACTCATGGTCATTCGTATCGTGTTTATAACTTGGAAACTAACACTGTCATCGAGTCATGTGATGTGACTTTTGATGAATCAACCCCCTCTGTTAGTTCTGCTTTTGAATAGGCAAATGAACACGACATGGAACAAACCTTATTCGAAGAAGAAGATCCTGGAGAATTCGAGGATGAACCCCTACTACCCTCGACATCGACCCCCGAAGCTGACCCCGTTTCAACTACTTCGGCACGAGGTCCCAAAGCGACTACCTCAACATCGGTCATCATGGACCACTCCAACGCACAAGTTGAGGGGGAGACTGCATCCCGCCGCGAGGCTCCACATCATGTTCAAAGGATGCACCCTCCCGAGCAGATCATTGGTGAGCTTGATCAAAGGGTAACTCGTTCTCATGCCCATTTCACTAATGCTGCTTTTGTTGCTTCTTTCGAGCCCTTAGATGTTAGTCATGCACTTTCTGATTCTAGTTGGATCAATGCCATGCATGAGGAACTTGAAAATTTTGAGAGAAACCAAGTCTGGACTTTAGTTGATCCTCCACCAAATGTTCATTTCATTGGAACAAAATGGATTTTTAAAAATAAACAAGGGGAGGATGGGACAATAGTTAGAAACAAGGCTAGACTTGTAGCTCAGGGCTTTTCTCAACTAGAAGGGATTGATTTTACTGAAACTTTTGCACCTGTTGCTCGCCTTGAGGCCATTACGATTTTGCTTGCCTTTGCGACATCCCGGGGATTCAAACTCTATCAAATGGATGTCAAAAGTGCTTTTCTTAATGGCTTCATAGGTGAAGATGTTTATGTAAAACAACCCCCTGGTTTTGAAAACCCCAAGTACCCACATAAAGCCCTTAAACTTCATAAGGCTCTTTATGGACTCAAGCAGGCCCCTCGGGCTTGGTATGATAGACTTAAGTCTTTTCTGCTTGAGCGAGGGTATTTGATGGGCTCTGTTGATAAAACTTTGTTTACTCTCAAGCATGGCAAAGATTTCCTCCTAGTTCAGATTTATGTGGATGATATCATCTTTGGTGGCTCTTCTCATGCTTTGGTTGCCGAGTTTGCAGATACCATGAGCAGGGAGTTTGAAATGTTGATGATGGGTGAACTCACCTTTTTCCTTGGTTTGCAAATCAAGCAAAGCAAACAAGGTACTTTTGTCCACCAGACAAAGTACACCAAGGACCTGCTCAAGAAGTTTGACATGTCCGATGCGAAGCCCCTCGCCACTCCAATGGCTACATCTGTAGCATTGGATCCTGACGAAGATGGAGAAGCCGTAGATCAGAAGGAGTTCCGGAGCATGATCGGCTCCCTCCTCTACTTGACTGCCACGAGGCCGGACATACACTTTGCAGTGTGTCTGTGCGCTCGTTTTCAGGCTTCACCACGAGCTTCGCACCGCCAAGCGGTAAAGCGCATCCTAAGGTATCTCAAACACACCCTTGAATTTGGCATATGGTATTCAGCGTCTTCATCTTTATGTCTTCGAGGTTATTCCGATGCGGATTTTGCTGGATGTAGAATTGATAGGAAGAGTACCTCTGGTACTTGTCATTTTCTGGGTACTTCACTGGTTTGCTGGTCTTCCCGCAAACAGTCTAGTGTTGCACAATCAACGGCTGAGGCCGAATATGTTGCTGCAGCTAGCTGTTGCTCTCAGATTTTGTGGATGGTTTCCACTTTGCGGGATTTCGGGTTAGATTATAAGAGTGTTCCACTTTTTTGTGATAACACTAGTGCTATTTGTATTGCAAACAACCCGGTTCAGCATTCCAGAACCAAACACATTGATGTGAGATATCATTTTCTTAGAGATCACAATGAGAAGGGTGATATTGAACTTCAATATGTTGATACCCAACACCATCTTGCCGACATTTTTACAAAACCCCTCGATGCTTCTCGTTTTGCTTACTTGCGTGGGGAACTTGGCATTTGTCACCCTTACGGCATTTTGTGAGGGGGAGCTGTTTTAGATGGATGTGCCTGCTTATAATTCATGAAATCATGTCAGCTCAGCTCTTTTTAATTCATCTGGAACATTCATGTGCATGGTGTTTTATTTTCAAAATCAAATCGTGCTCACTGCTTAGTCTTGAATCTAGCATGTTTAGACAGGACTGCTTTAGCTATCTTTTATCTGCTTGATAGCAAGACACATTTCTTTGGATGCTACAAAATTGCAACTTGAAAAATTGTTCTCAATTTTCATGGATATTCACAAAGTACCAAACAATTGGTTCACTTGGTTAAAATCAAAATTCCATGATTTGCGTGCTTTAAGTTAAAAGATCCAGGTGGGTTTGTTTGTCACACTACCCTATTCTAGACTGCTTACCATTGCACATTGGTCTGAACTGGAATAGCGTAGTGTATGCCAAAATCTATGCCTTAAGCTTCTTATGGCTTTCATGCCTAGGCTTGGCCTAATTGGAAAGTATAAGGTGGACAAACAAATAACCCCTAGCACTAAGAAAAGAACAACAAAAATTCATTGCTTATCAAGTTTGCTTTTCAAGCTCCATTTGAACTGGACTTGTCTGTCTAGAGTAGCAATTGACTAGCTTCGCGCAGTCCTTGCTCTTACTTGTCTAGTTTCCATGAGTAAGTGGTGATGCTTTTATTTCAAAAATGATCAAATCACATGGCTCATCATGATTTTAGAGAATATTAAATTGAGTTGAGCCCATGATCATTGGTGTTATTGTTGGCATATTTTTGCTTCATCTGTCTTTGCAATTTGGCTCATTTCGAAGCTTTGCATCTTTTACATGCTCCTTGATGCTTGCATTGCCAAAGGGGGAGAAATTTACTTGCTTTGTTCTCCGTCGCAAGGGGTATAATTTTCAAAGGGGGAGAACTTTTGACATAAAGGGGGAGAAGGTTCTGTATTGCCAAAAGGAAAATTTAACTCAGGGGGAGTTTTTATTGCCGAAGGGTCTTTTCACTCTTGTGAGAAAGGGGGAGGAAAATTCTTTTGTCAAGTGACATGTTTTGGCTCTTTTGTGAGTTTTTATGGTCACTTGTGTGCTGAAAGTTTTTGAATTTTCTTGAACTTGGATTTGGTTGGTTGTCAATGCACTCATCAAGGGGAGATTGAGAAACCAAGGGTTGGTTTCGGTGTTTTGTGATGAGTGATTGACAGGCTTTTTACCTCTGTTCGGAGGTGATACCTCCGAAGGGAGTTCGGAGGTGGTTTCACCGAAGGGTGTTCGGTGTTTGCTTGCTGCAGCTGTTGCAGCGGAGTGTGCGTGTCGGAGGGGTCCGATAGTACACGATGACTGGGTGTGTACCGATGGCTTCGGTACTTTGGGCGGTACACCGGAGTGTGTGCCAGAGGTTGCTAACCCGGAGAGGTCTCCGGAGTACTGGATACACTTGTCTTCTTGTCTGTGGTGCGCAGGGACTTTGGAGGAGACGGACAAGGTTCGCAGCAGGTGAACCTGGGTCGAGCGGGAGGCTTGATGCCAGGGGAGCGGGGAGCTCCGTCACGGTGGCTGCGAAGGTGGTCCGGGTCGGTTCTCGGGTCGAGGCGTGCCAGGTGAAGGCAGAGAGTGCGGAGCATGGCTTCGGGTAAAGGTACTCCGAGACAAAGTCCTCGGAGGTGAGGCACTTCGAAGGTACTCCGGATGGAGTGACTTCGGAGTTGGTGGAACAAGTCCTCTGCGGAGGCAAGGGTTCGAAGTGTGCTCCGGAGGGAGACACTCGAAGGTGCCCAACGAAGGTCTCAGAAGTCGAGGCGCATCGAAGGCATGGTCCGGGTGAGGCTCGTCGAGGAGTGTGCTCGGGGAGAGGCACTGCGACGAAGTGCTCATGGAATGCTTCATGCGGAGGCCTTGGACGAAGGAGGGACTTCGAAGGGTGGTACTCCGAAGGTGGGGCTTCGGAGTGAGGAAGGGTTCGGAGCGAGGCTAGCTCCGGAGCAAGGTTGACTTGAGGTGCTTCGGCCTGCATGGCTTCGGTACACGGACTGATGGAGTTCGAGCTGAGTGAAGCTGCGAAACCGTGGTGGTCCACTCCGGAGGTGTTGGTACGAAGGCCCAAGGAGCTTTGACGGCTTCGGCTCAAAACCGTCACTGTATCGAAGACCATCTTCGGCGAAGCGAAGGCCACCAGGCTAAAGGATTCTCGCCGAAACTACCGCACCCTCACGTGCGAAGGGAGGATTCCAGAAGGTCAAAGACTGCAAAGGCTGACACTGTCTGTTCTGTAAAAGGCTGACACTGTCCCCTCTGCAAAGCTGACAGAGAAGCCTCCAGAATAAAGGTGGACTACCTTTTGTACCCCTTAGTTCTGTAGAGTCAAATCCTTTGTAAACCCTAGGGGTAAAGTAGTCATTTCCTTTGGGTGAACTGTGGGCTATAAATATGGGGGCTCGGTAGGTAACATTTAACACTTTGAGCGTTTACTGTTGAGCTCCTGTAGCCACATACCTCGCTGTATTTCATCCAGAGTTCAATTTATTGTGTTCCTTGTTCAAGCGGCGAAGCCCTGCTTCTTTGTGATTTTTGCTTGAGCTTGCTTTACATACCTCGCTAGTTTTAGTGCACCGAAGCCTGTCTAGGCGAAGGGTGTTTTGTGCGAAGTGTGTTTTTCAGTGTGCTGTCGCTCTGTGTAACTTCAGGCCTGACCTCACTGCTTACTAGCGAAGTCCTGTTCGAGGCCCGTTGTGCTTCTTGTGTCAAAGCCTTTAGCGAAGTCCGTGTGTGTGCATTTAGACCTTCGTGTATGAAGCCCGGCACCAGTTGTTGTTGCCAAGTACTTGGTCGTAGTCCTCAGAGGGCTATCCACTCTTGCGAAGGGTGAAGTGCGAAGCCTGCTAGAAGCACCCTGTGTGCGGAGCCTGCACTGACTTAGCAGAGTAGATTTTCGAGGGTTGTAAGTGGAGCGAAGTCTTCTTGGCTTCGAACTTTTGCTCCTGCGAAGCCTGTGTTCGGAGCTGTCGAAGTACCTCCGAACCAGACCTTCGAAGGTAGTATTCGAAGCCTGTTCCGCAGAAGACAGAAC
The DNA here is from genome assembly GCA_019279435.1 of Zizania palustris. Classification (NCBI taxonomy): domain Eukaryota; kingdom Viridiplantae; phylum Streptophyta; class Magnoliopsida; order Poales; family Poaceae; genus Zizania; species Zizania palustris. The sequence continues at coordinate 14,937,132 of JAAALK010000287.1, read as the reverse complement.
CAAACCGAAGGCTTGTTTTTAGCCTGAATTTTTAAAAGCTCCCATTCACCCCCCCTCTGGTCGCCGTTTCCGGTCCAACACATACCATGCCCGAGGGGCCTGCTTGAGTCCATAAAGAGCCTTATGAAGTTTAAGGACTTTATGTGGGTATTTGGGGTTTTCGAAACCAGGGGGTTGTTTTACATAAACATCTTCGCCTATGAAGCCATTAAGAAAAGCACTTTTAACATCTATTTGATAAAGTTTGAAACCACGGGATGCCGCAAATGCAAGTAAAATCCTAATGGCCTCAAGACGAGCAACAGGTGCAAAAGTTTCAGTAAAATCAATCCCTTCTAGTTGAGAATAACCCTGAGCCACAAGTCTAGCCTTGTTTCTAACTACAGTCCCATCCTCCCCTTGTTTGTTTTTGAAAATCCATTTTGTTCCAATGAAATGAACATTTGGTGGAGGATCAACTAAAGTCCAGACTTGGTTTCTCTCAAAATTTTCAAGTTCCTCATGCATGGCATTGATCCAACTAGAATCAGAAAGTGCATGACTAACATCTAAGGGCTCGAAAGAAGCAACAAAAGCGGAATCAATGAAATGAGCATGAGAACGTGTTACCCTTTGATCAAGCTCACCAATTATCTGCTCTAGAGGATGCATCCTTTGAACATGGTGTGGAGCCTCACGGCGGGATGCAGTCTCCCCCTCAACTTGTGCATTGGATTGGTCCAAGATGACCGATGTTGAGATAGTTGCTTCGGGACCTCGTGCCGAAGTAGTCGAAGCGGGGTCGGCTTCAGGTGTTGATGTCGAGGGTAGTAGGGGTTCATCCTCGAACTCTCTGGGATCTTCTTCTTCGAATATGGTCTGCTCCATGTCGTGTTCATTTGCCTGTTCAAAAGCAGAACTAACAGAGGGGGTTGATTCATCAAAAGTCACATCACATGACTCGATGACAGTGTTAGTCTCCAAATTATAAACACGATAAGAATGACCATGAATAGTGTAACCCAAAAAGATCTCGTCAAAAGAACGCGACTCAAATTTATCCAAATTACCACGCTTTAGGATAAAGCAACGACACCCAAAAACTCGAAGATGAGTAACCTTGGGCTGTCTCCCAAAACGTAGCTCATAAGATGTTAAGTTCAAAATTGAGCGCAAGAAGATTCGGTTTGAGATGTAACAAGCAGTGTTCATGGCCTCAGCCCAGAATTTTCTAGGAGTCCTGTGCTCATCGAGCATCGTCCTAGCCATCTCAACCAAAGTGCGGTTCTTTCTCTCAACAACACCGTTCTGTTGAGGAACCCGCGGAGCAGAGAATTGATGTTCTATGCCATGCTCCATGCAAAAGTCAACAAAGAGACTGTTTTTGAACTCAGTGCCATTATCACTTCGAATGAATTTCAATGCACTAGGGAGTTCAGTGAAAAGTCTCAAAGCCAAGCTCCGAAAGTGTGAAAACACTTCATCCTTGCTGGCAAGACAGAAGACCCAAGATTAGCGAGAGAAATCATCGGCAACGACTAATACACACCACTTGCCGCCTAAAGAACTAACCCGAGAAGGACCTACAGTGTCCATGTGGAGAAGTTCTCCGGGTTGTTCAGTCATCACTGTGGTGACTGGCGAATGCGAAGCGGCAATCATTTTACCATGTCGACAAGGAGCGCAAACTAAATTCTTCTCAAACTTGAGCTTGGGCAATCCTCGGATCATACCTAGGGCACTAAGGCGAGCAAGCAACTCAAAGCTCATATGCCCTAGTCTCCTATGCCACTTCCAAAGCTCAGAAGTCAAATGTGCAACAAGACAATGAGAAGAACCAGAAGACTCAGAAAAATCAGCTCCAAAAACTCTCCCAACTCTAAAGATCTTACACACCACAACGCCATCAGAGTTGAGTACTTGCGAAGTATCGCGATGGAATCGCACTTCGAAATCCTCATCAAGAAACTGAGATACAGAAAGCAAATTGTATCCCAGGTTCTCAACCAAAGCAACATCTTTGAGAGTGAAATTTGAATTAATTCTTACCACACCTTTACCTTTCACTCTACTCCTTCGATTGTTCCCGAAGGTGATATGTTCCCTTTGCTTGGTTGTGGTGAGGCTGGAGAACCATGCTGCATCTCCGGTCATATGGCGCGAACAACCGGAGTCCATGATCCACGTGCCCTCCAAGCCTCGATCTGTCACCTACACATGATAAGAAAATCTCGATCGCTCAGTGCTGGGGTGAGTGAAAATATGACGAGACATCCAGCACTGAGTGATACGAGTAGTAGGTACAGTAAAAGTAGACTGTCTACGCACAGGATAATCAGAATGATGCAAAGTGCGAGGTCTACCTACATGCAGTGATCAAAAAGCATGGCGAGGTCTCCTACTCTGACGAGGTACAAAGCTACTCGCCCGGGGTCTACCACCATATGGAACATGGTGAACACCTCGAGGAGCAAAACCTCTCCAAGAAGCACGAGGAGCCTCGAAAACAGGACGAGAGTAGAACTCAGACTCATGCATACCTAAAGATGGGTAATGCATGTCCTGGTAACTCATCGCCTGAGAGCGTCGCTCATCCTTGATGCGACGAAAACAGAAACCAACCAAATGACCCGCCCGCTGACAGTAGGAACAATGAAAAATTCTCCTGGGGGCACTCTCATGGGTCACAGGAGCAACTCTCACAGGCTCCTTGGGCTTCTGCTGAGTGGTTTTCTTGGGAGGGATTTTCTTGGCAGGAGGAGTGGTTTTCTTTGGAGCTCGGGTAGGCTTTTTGGCTGAAGGTGTGTCTAACAGAGCTCTCTCTTTCTCTAAGGTAGTGGGCGAGGTAAAAACAGTTTTGGTCTTACTGTCTGAAGGAATCCTCTCAAAACCCAAACCTAGAGCTACCTCTGCTTTATCAGCACACATCTTGGTCTTGGCCAAGAGCAAATCCATTCTACCCTTTCCCTCAGTGCATTTGTTAACCACAGAAAGAAGGTATTCATTTTCAGTCATGAGGTTCTCAGCTCGCTCTCTAACAGTGCCTAGCTGGTCCTTAAGGGTAATGCAAGTGTCACAAACAGGTTGCACATCCTTAGAACTACCGGCCCTCTCCAATCTAGCCTCTAAATCATGAACATGCTTATCACGTAAATCAATGCTCTCACGTAATAAAATGCAGTTCATACATTCAGTCATATCATGAGGTCTAGAATTAACCACCAAAAGCTGCTTCTGTGCAGTCTCAAGCTCAGAAAGAGTTTGAGCATGAACAGAACGCAACTGAGCAAGCTCACCCATGACAACAGTACAAGATTCACATTCAGCATTATTAACTCTAGACTTAAGCATGGCATAATCAGTAGAAACAGATTCTAGCCTAAGTCTAAGTTATTTTCTATCTCTAGCGGCTTGTACAAGTAATCTATCCTGACCAAGAACTACTTCATTCAACTCATCTAATTTTACTGAAAGCTGGTCATAGGATAGTGGTACCTCAGATGAGTCAAGTTCATCGCCGCTGTGATCGCTGTCGGCCATGAAGCAAAGGCCGGTGAAGTCTCTTCCCTTCTTGTCCTTCTTGTCCTCCTTCCTTGGGGACTCCTCCTCCTCAGAGCTCGACTCCTCAGTTGAGGAAGTATCGATGTCGCTGAGAGTAGCAACAAATGCTCTGGAAGCGGCTTTGGCTACTCTCTTAGCCACCTTGCCACGCTTGCCCTTCACAAAAGGCTTCCTCTCCTTTTTGTGGTATTTAGGGCGCTCATTCTCATCTCTCTTTTTGAGCTTAGGACAATTAGCCTTAATGTGAGAAGTGTCGCCACACTCAAAGCAACCACTAAAACCACTTCTCTTCTGATCCCGTCTCTCATGATAAAAACGGGTGAATCTCCTGGCAATGAGAGCAAGCTCATCATCATCCAGAGTATCCACCTGCTCCTTAGTGACGGAGACCAGGGAGGACAAAGCAAAACCATCTGCAAAAACACAAGTGCCAGATGTGCTTGGTTCTACAGTAGTGCCATGGCTAGTGCTAGAAACCAATGCCAATGGCAGTAGCAAAGAGCTTCTGTGCACTGCAAGAGATGCCTTGGCTATCTCTGTGGACTTCAGCTTGCTGAAGAGCTCATCACAGCTCAATGTGTCATAACCTGCAAACTCCTCAATGCTGGATATCTTCACTTCCCATATGCTACGATCAAGAGCATAGAGAAGCTTGATAGCCCTATCATGATCATTGTAAGCAAGCGTCCCGTTGGACCGCAAGTTACTCACTATAGCATCAAAGCGAGAAAACATGGCATCTATAGATTCACCAGGTGCCTGCACAAACAGCTGATATTGTTGATTGTATGTGCTTTGGCGCCTGGCCTTGATCTGTGTAGAGCCCTCATGAAAAATAGTGAGAGTGGTCCAAATTTCCCTAGCAGTCCTAAGGTGTTGCACCCTATCAAACTCACTTCTACTCAAACCAATGAACAGTATATTTCTTGCCTTGGGGTTGGCATTATTCTGATCCTTCTCTGTTTGAGAGGTGCGAGTCTCAGGGATGGAGTATTGTGAGTCCACAATCTCCCAAATTGCATTTCCTTGGCTTAGCAAGTAAGCCTCCATGCGCACCTTCCAGTATGCAAAATCAGTCCCATCGAACAGAGGTATTTTACTAGCTCTGTCCATGTCGCCAAAAGATCACAAAACCGGTTAAGGTCAACTGGTGATCTTAACCCGCTCTGATACCAATTGTAGGACCAAAAATGGCGACCAGAGGGGGGGTGAATGGGAGCTTTTAAAATTTCAGACTAAAACTAGCCTTCTGTTTTAATTCTGTCTTCTGCGGAACAGGCTTCGAACACAACCTTCGAAGTTCTGGTTCAGAGTTATTTCATAGCTCCGAACACAGGCTTCGCAAGGGGCAAAAGTCCGAAGCCAAGAAGACTTCGCTCCACACACAACCCCGGAAAAACAACTCTGCTAAGTCAGTGCAGGCTCCGCACACAAGGTGCTTCGAGCAGGCTTCGCACTTTACCCTTCGCAGGAGTGGACTACCCTCTGAGGACTTAGACCAAAATACTTAGCGACAACAACTGGTGCTGGGCTTCGCACTACGAAGGTCGAAACGCACACTTAACACAGACTTCGCTAAGGGATTCGCTATGGGAAGAAAAGCGGGCTTCGCACAGTGCTTCGCTAGTAAACAGCGAGGTCTAACCTCCAATTACACAGAGCAAACGCACTGAAAAGCACCCTTCACTAAAACACAGGCTTCGCTCAAAGTGGCTTCGCACACTCAACTCAAAAGATGTGACGCACAAAAAAGCGAAGTGTGTAGCGAGGTATGCAAACAAGTTCAAGCCTAAAATGAACTCAGAAGCAGGGCTTCGCTGCTTGAACAGGGAACACAATAAATGAACTCAGGATGAATACAAAGAGTGTGGTGGCTAGCACACAAGTTCTACAATGAATGCTCAAAGTGTTAAATGTGACCTACCAGCCTCCACTATTTATAGCCACTATTCATCTAAGTGAATTGACTACTTTACCCCTAGGGTTTACATTGGTTTTGTCTCATCAGAACTGAGGGGTACAAAAGGTAGTCAACTTTATTTTGGAGGCTTCTCTGTCAGCTTTGCAGAGGGGACAGCATTAGCTTTTTGCAGATCAGACACTGTCAGCCTTTACAGCCTTTGACCTTCTTTAAGCCCCCCTTCGCATGCGAGGGGTGCGGTAGCTTCGGTGAGAAGCCTTGAGCCTGACGGCCTTCGCTTCACCGAAGTCAGCCTCCGATACAGTGACGGTTTTGAGCCGAAGCCGTCAAAGCCCTTGAGCCTTCGCACCAACACCTTCGGAGTGGACCACCACGGCTTCGCAGCTTCGCCCAGCTCGAACTCCATCAGTCCGTGTACCGAAGCCATGCAGGCCAAAGTACCTCAAGACAACCTCACTCCGAAGCCCCCACCTTCGGAGTACCACCCTTCGAAGTCCCTCCTTCGTTCAAGGCCTCCGCATGAAGCATTCCATGAGCACTTCGTCGCAGTGCCTCTCCCCGAGCACACTCCTCGACGAGCCTCACCCGGACCATGCCTTCGATGCACCTCAACTTCTGAGACCTTCGTCGGGTACCTTCGAGTGTCTCCCTCCAGAGCACACTTTGAACACTTTGCCTCTCCTGACTTGAGCCACCATACTCCGAAGTCACTCCATTCGGAGTACCCTTTGAAGTGCCTCACCTCCGAGGACTTCGTCTCGAAGTACCTTCACCCGGAGCCATGCTCCGCACTTACTGCCTTCTCCTGGTGCACCTCGACCCGAGGACCGACCTCGACCCCTTCGCAGCCTTCGTGACGGAGCTCCCCCCTCCCCTGGCATTAAGCCTCCTACTTGACCCAGGTTCACCTGCTACGAACCGTCCGTCGCCTCCGAGGTCCCTGCACACCACAGACAAGCAGACAAGTGTATCCAGTACTCCAGAGACCTCTCCGGGTTAGCAACCTTCGGCACACACTCCGGTGTCCCGCCCAAAGTACCGAGGCCTTCTGTAACACCCCAAATTTTCAAAACAATAAAAATATTATTAAATTCAATTTATTGGAATTATTATTTCAGAAAAATACTTTTAATTCTTTTTATACCCTTTTGAACTACAACATAGAGTAGATGACCAAATCAGGAGGTGAAACTTTTTGTATATGATCCTAAGACCAAAATATAATTTTGAGAATTTTTATACATTTTTACCAGCCTTGGAAGTAGCCCTAATCTTTTAATCTATTTTCTGGAATTATTTTTATTCAGAAAAGCATTAGAACAGTATTGGGCCCTCTCCCTCCCTTCTCTCTCTCCCGGCCGGCCCAGCCCGTTACCGCGCCCGCCTCTGGCTGATAGCCCGGTCCCACCTGTCGGCGCCGAATCCCTCCCCTCGCGCGCGAACCCGACACCCCGGCCCCACTCGTCAGGCGCCACCCTCGCCCGCTCGCGCTCACTGGTTTGTGGCCCCCGCCCGTCAGAACCGTCTTCAACCCCGCGCCGGCCCCCCCCTAATCCCGCCGGCGAAGACTTCGCCTCGGATCCCCTCGCCGGCTCCCCCTCCCGTTAAACCGACGCCGGTTAATAACTCCCCGAGGTCCCCCGCCCATTTAAACCCTTAAAGGCACGCGTTTAAGTCCCCGGGAACGCAGCTCCACGCATGGCCGCGCCCTCGCCGGCGACTTCAATTCTCCCCCTCGGCTTTCCTTGCATGTGAGCCCCCTCCGACGTCCTATTTAACCCCCGGCCCCCACCGCGTCTGACCCCCACGCCTAATCGCTTTGAGAACGAACATAGCGCCCTCCCTTCGCCGTTGAACAATTCCCCCCCCCCTGCTTCGCCTCCGGCCGCCCCTCGCCGTCGCCTCGGACCACCCCGGCCCGCGCCTCCGCCACCGTAGTGACCGCAAAGACGTCCCCTACCTCGGCCACGCCTCCGCTGGTCAGGGAGATCGCCGGAACACCGTCGCCGTCGAGTACCCGAGGAGCCTTCCGCGTCTACCCTCGTCGCCGGCCACGCCCCTCCGTCCCCGGACCGTCGCCAAGGTACCATCGTGACCGCTGTAGTCCCCTCCTTCCATTTTGGACTTAGCTAGGGCCACCGTAGCTCGCCGTGGCCGTTGGCCCGCTCGCCGTCGTCGGAGAAGACGACCGGCACGGGTCGAGTACCCGTGCCGTGTCGGATTCGATCCGCGCCGCGCGATCCAGATCTAACGGCCCGGATTTAATCCCTCGTGCGATTTAATCGGCGCCGTCGGATCTAAGTGAAGCGGTACGTTTTAATCCCGTGCGTCCATTTGTTTTAAAATCCCGCGTTCCATCTCGTGCGTCCACGTGGTACCGGTTCGCGCGTTTTAATCCTGGCCGTCCGTTGTCACTTAACCCTCCCGCCTCGCGCCTGGCCATCGGATCCAGATCCGACGGTCCAGATCGAGCCGGCGCACGCGCACAGTGCGCGGGTTCACCGTGGGCCTGGCTCACCGTGGACCCGAGAGGTTTAAAATTTGAAAATAAATTCCAGAAATGCTTTTAAACTTGTAAAATTCATATCTAATGCATTTGGACTCTAAAAATTACCATTCCAATTTTAGAAAATTCATAAAATTATTCTCTACATATTCATGCAATAAAAACAGTAGGTTTGTTTTGACATTTTCATGTTTATTTAAATAAGTATTCAAATGCCCTTAGGATTTAAATGTAAATTTAAATATTTAAATTCCAGAAAACTTATATAATTGTCCCTTTCTGTTTAAACACTAATACCACTGAGTTTTCCCTGAATCATTTATATTAAATTGATTAGAAAACTTAATGTAGTATTATACACACTTAAAAACCCTTTTTATGAAAAACAATAATTCATTTAGATTCACTTTAAATTAAAGGAGAAATAAATTTCAGAACTTTAATCTTTGAATTTATTTTATTTATAATCGAACCAACTTAAACTTACGTGTTTATAATGTAATGTTATACTGTTTGATTGGATGTTGTGTTCTTTTTATTTTACTTTATATTAAAAAGACTACGACGTCGCCGAGGAGCCGGAGTACTTCCCCGAAGTCCCTCCCTCGCCTTTCGCTGAACAAGGCAAGTCACCAAACCATTCTTTTGAGCATATTGAACCCATGTCTGAATTAACTATCGCTAAAACACATAGGTTATGTATATGCATTAGTCAAATGAACCCTTACATTATATTTATTTAGGATCCCCCGACCTTGATGTGCAACCCAAGCCATGCTATCTCGCCTAACCTCCTTGTCACCATATGATGAATGATATTAGCTAGTGTCCAATGTATTGGCACGGCCGCTATAGGATAAAATGAGTCGTAGTGAAATGGTTCTATTATATGATCCCGTTACTTCTTATCTTTGGAAATTCTGTTGGTGATGAGTCATGGTTATGAGTGTATGCATGGTGGGTTCCGGGTGCAAGCTAGGGCATTGGTCAGTCGCACCCGGGGCACTATAAGGACCGGTCTGAGGGATCCGTTGCAATACACTTACGTACTAACCACAAGTCTAGTGGGTAAGTCCTAACTAAGGTATGGGTTGTTCCAAACCGAGGCCACCATTTGGAGATGGGTCAAGTTGCACCTGCGGGTGACTTGTACCAATGTGGCGCAAAAGGGGGTGCGACGTTAGCCGGGATGCGGCCCGGCGCGCCGGCGAAACCTAGAGCGGGTGGTTATCGCTTGGAACATCTCATATTGAGGTTTTGGCACGAGTTCCCGTGAAATGGGTCATCTCGTTGAGATGAGTGCGTGCCTTGTGGGTACAGTAGTACATCTCTGATCAGAGTCTTAAATCTTTTCGAAAAGCCGAGCCCACGGTCAAGGGCGGGTTGCGTGACATCCCCCAGTTAGTTTACTTGGAATATGAATGTGCATGATGGATTGACATGTAAGGACCGTTGTGCGAGGAGGTAAAACGTACTCCTCGAGTTAGTTGATGTTGATGATGTTCATATTTACGTTCCGCATGATTAAAATATGATTACACTAAATGCCATAACTGCAATTGCTTTATTCCGCATTGTTAGCCTTTATCCTTCCTTGTTTATTATCCTGCATTATTATTTGCATTTGCGGTGGCTTGTTGAGTACTTTTTGTACTCATACCCGTTGGACCCCACAGAGGATGCTTATCTTGAAGATGGTCTGGAGTAGCGACCCAGTCAAGAAGAAAGATCCTGAAGAAGACGTTCGTCATGCCGTTGTTTAATTACTTTATCACTGTTTTTACTAAAACAATGTTGTAATAAATATGGTCTGCGTACCATGGATTTTATCGTATGTACGTTGTCGCATGATGAACCTCTTGTATTATTGTTTTTCTATGGAAATTCAATAATGTCTCGATTTGTTAAATCGGGGCGCTACAAGATGGTATCAGAGCCGACTTGACTGTAGGAAGCCAAACAGACCCGCCTAGCCATTAAGTCATAGGAAATTATTTCTTGAAATTCTACTTCATAAACTTTGTTCCTCTCCTCACTTTTATTCAACTTGCTGTTTTGTAGATGCCAGTCTACCAAGTTCACAGTTACTGCCGTCACTATGAGGGCTTCGTCCGGGAGCTCCGCATGATGCTCACCTTCCTCGGGTTCCTCTTCGAACCCGAATTTCAAGGAGTCTACCCCGACGAGTTCGCCGGGCCTTGTGACGTCTCCCTCACCGTCCATGGCTCTGGAGAACACCTGCCGCCCTACACCACCGCACTTGGAGGCCCAACTTTCGACGTCGCGTGCCAACGAGTCGCCCTTCAGGCCCTCATGGAGCTGAGGATGATCTACGACGATCGTCTTCAGAACTCAACCTTCCGGCTTGTACCGAAGCGTACTCCCGGAGCCCACCGTAGCATCTACCTCGGAGTTCACTCCGTGCGTGATCCGGTCATGGCCCGGCAGTCGCGTCTTCTGCAGGCCATGGATGATCTCCACACCGAGGCGGTGCTCGACGCCGACGAGCACCATGAGGCGGTTGCATTTCTTCGTGAAGAAACGAAGAACCTGATCCAACAGAACGGCGAGCTGCAGCGCAAGATCATTCAGCTGCAGAAGGATATAGCGGAGATGGTTCCTCTTCTTCCCAGGAAGAAGAAGCCTATCCGTGAGCCCCTCCCTCGCCCCAAGAGGATCCCGCCACGACCCTCCCCCGCCAGGCCTTCCACCAGCGCCCCTACACCACGCCCCGGCCTCGTCTCCGACTCCATCATCGAGAATTTTCTCGAGCCCACTATCTCTCTGGAGCCGCGCGCTCGTGGTTCCGAGAGCACGGAGACCGCCTCCGGTGGCGAGTAGGCGTTAGGAGACGCGAGAATAAATAAAAAGAATTATTTTGTATGTGGTGCTGCCCACGACGAGTGTGTCATGGGTAGAATAAGAACTTGATTGTAACAAACAATTTATGCCACTATATATAAGTATGTGCTTGAATCTTATATGATTGTATTATCGTTTCGTCATCCTTTGCTTTATCGCTTTGTATATTCAGAAGATGGCCGACCACCAGAACACCGGCTCCAACCACGGAGCAGGAGGGAGCCGAGATGCGCCTGAGGGTGTTGTACCCAACTGGGGTGCAACGGGCCCGCGCCAATCCGGGTCGCCTTCCGCCAGTCACCCCACCTTGGCGGAGATGATGGCGAATCAGAACCATCTGATCACCGCTCTCCTCACCCAAATGCAGCACCAACAGGCTCAGTTGGACCGTCTGCAGAACGGGGAGCCAGCCCCTCGCGCACCAGCACCCGCGGCCGCTCCGCAACTCTCCGAGTTTTTGCGTGTGCGCCCGCCCATCTTCTCGAGCACAACCAACCCGATGGAGGCCGGAGATTGGCTTCGCACCATCGAGAAGAAGCTCGACCTCCTCCCCTGCACAGACCGGGAGCGGGTGGCCTTCGCCACTCACCAGCTCCAGGGTCCCGCCGCTGAATGGTGGGACAACTACCGTGCGTCCCAGCCAGAGGGCCACATGGTGACTTGGGCGGAGTTCACCATCGCCTTTCGTGCCGCTCACGTCCCCGCCGGTGTCATCGCGGTCAAGCAGCAGGAGTTCCGCGACCTGCAACAAGGCAATCGAACTGTCATGGAGTACCTCCATGAGTTCAACCGCCTCGCCCGCTACGCGCCGGAAGAAGTGCGCACCGACGCCCTCTGCCAAGCCAAGTTCCTCAGGGGACTTAAGGATGAGCTGTCCATCCAGCTTGTCGCCGCCGACTTCGCCGACTTCCAGCGGCTGGTCAACAAAGCGCTCATCCAAGAGACTGAGCAGAACAGGCTGGACCTCAAGAAGAGGAAGATGATCGCCTTCAAGCACCAGCAGGCGAACACTCAGAGGCCCCGCTTCGTCCCTCCGCCACCAGCGCCAGCCTACCATCCTCGGCCCGCCTTCAGGCAACCTCACGCAGCCGGTGGATCCAACGCCGGGCATCCTCGCCCCGCTCCACCAGCTCCGGCCGCTCAGCCGGCACCGGCCGCCAAGGCCCCGATCTTGAGGGATCGCCAAGGAAGGCCGGTCGTCTGCTTCAACTGCCGCAAGGAAGGGCACTATTCGCACCAGTGTCCTCACCCCAAGCAGAACCAAGGCGCAGCACCCCACCAGGCCGTACGCGCCCGCGTCAACCACATCAGCGCGGAGGAAGCTCAGGAGGCTCCTGAAGTCGTACTCGGTACGTTTACTATGAATTCCGTACCGGCCGTCATATTATTTGACTCTGGAGCAACCCACTCTTTCATCTCGGAAGATTTTGCAAAAACAAACAACCTGGACGTGCTCCCTCTACCCATTCCCATGGTGATTGCCACCCCCGGCAATAGGACCTCAGCTCGCTTCTTCAGCCCTAAGGTTCAACTTGACATCCAAGGAGTGCTGTTTCGGGCCGAGCCTGTCCTCATCCAATGCACCGGACTCGACCTTATACTAGGTATGGACTGGTTGATGAAGCACAAGGGAGTGATCGACTGTGCCAACAAGTCCGTCACGGTGACCAGTCCTGAAGGCGTAACCGTCACATTCCGGATGGTCAGTCGTAAACCACTCGGAGCATCCCTTCGCTCGATAGCTCTTGAAGAAGTGCCAATAGTCAAGGAGTTTGCAGATGTTTTCCCCGAAGATCTGCCCGGAATGCCTCCCAAGCGGGACATCGAATTCAGAATCGAGCTTGTCCCGGGGACCACTCCAATCTCCAAGCGCCCATACCGAATGGCCGCCAATGAACTAGCCAAAGTCAAGAGCAACATCGAAGACCTTGAGCAGAAAGGTTACATCCGACCGAGTACCTCACCCTGGGGTGCACCGGTCATATTTGCCATGAAGAAGGACAAGACCAAGAGGATGTGCGTGGACTATAGGGCCTTGAACGACGTAACCATCAAGAACAAATACCCATTGCCTCGGATCGACGACCTGTTCGATCAGCTGAAAGGATCCTCGGTGTTTTCCAAGATTGACCTCAGGTCAGGTTATCACCAGTTAAGGATCAGGGAGGAAGATATACCCAAGACTGCCTTCACCTCCCGCTATGGACTCTACGAGTACACTGTGATGTCGTTCGGACTCACGAATGCCCCGGCCTTTTTCATGAACATGATGAACAATGTATTCATGGAGTTCTTGGACAAGTTCATCGTGGTGTTCATCGACGATATCCTCGTTTACTCCAAGACCAAGGAAGAACACGAGACTCACCTCCGTCTGACCCTCGGAAAGCTAAGGGAGCAGCAACTGTACGCCAAATACAGCAAGTGCGATTTTTGGTCGTCTGAGGTGAAGTTCCTCGGTCATGTTATATCCGCCGGAGGGATAGCAGTGGACCCAACCACCGTTGAAGCGGTAACCAACTGGCTGCAGCCCACGACCGTGACCGAGATCCGGAGTTTCCTCGGATTGGCCGGATACTACCGCCGGTTCATCGAGAACTTTTCCAAGATCGCCAAGCCTATGACCAGACTTCTACAGAAGGAGGTGAAGTTTGATTGGACCCCCGACTGCGAAGAGAGCTTCCAGACTCTCAAGAAGAAGCTAGTATCAGCTCCCATTCTGACTCTGCCGGACATCCGAAAAGACTTCCACGTCTACTGTGATGCCTCTCGTCAAGGATTGGGATGCGTCTTAATGCAAGAAGGGAAGGTGATATCCTACGCCTCCCGGCAACTGAGACCGCATGAGCTAAACTACCCAACCCACGACCTGGAACTAGCAGCCGTGGTTCATGCCTTGAAGATATGGAGACATTACCTTGTGGGAAATCGGTGTGAGGTCTTCACCGACCACAAGAGCCTCAAGTACATATTCACCCAACCAGATCTGAACCTCAGGCAAAGGAGATGGTTGGAACTGATCAAGGATTACGACTTGGGCATCCATTATCATCCGGGCAAAGCGAACGTGGTGGCAGACGCCCTTAGTCGAAAAGGGTACTGCAATGCCATCATGATTCAAGACCAGGCTCCTCTACTTTATAAAGAGATGGAAAGGCTAAACCTAGGGATCACCACTCGAGCGTACCTCGCTGCTTTGGAGTCTCGGCCTGTCTTAATAGACCAGATCCGAGAGAAGCAGAAGGAAGACCCGGACATCCTGGAGATCCAGCAGAACATGAGGAAGGGCAAAGCCCCCGGATTCTCCGAGGATGAACATGGTACCATCTGGTTTGGAAACCGAGTATGCGTACCCAACATACCTGAGTTGAAGACTCTCATCCTTCAAGAAGCCCACGATACTCTTTACTCCATTCATCCCGGGAGTACAAAGATGTACCAAGACCTGAAGGAGAAATATTGGTGGGTCAGCATGAAGAGAGAAATAGCTGAGTATGTGGCCAAGTGCGACACATGCCGGCGAGTCAAGGCAGAGCATCAGAGACCTGCCGGACTGCTTCAACCCCTCAAAGTCCCTGAATGGAAGTGGGAAGAGATAGGAATGGACTTCATCACGGGACTGCCCAGGACCCAAGCTGGTCATGATTCTATCTGGGTGATCGTTGATCGACTCACCAAGGTAGCCCACTTCGTTCCGGTCAAGACAACTTACACCGTCGCCAAATTGGCTGAGTTGTATATGACCCGGATCGTGTGCCTCCACGGAGTTCCCAAGAAGATTGTATCGGACCGCGGGAGTCAGTTTACCTCCAAGTTTTGGAAGAACCTTCAAGAGGAACTCGGCACCCGGCTGAACTTTAGCACCGCCTATCATCCACAGACCGACGGTCAGACCGAAAGGGGTCAACCAGATATTGGAGGATATGCTTAGAGCTTGTGCTCTAGACTTTGGCGGAATGTGGGACAAGAACTTACCCTATGCAGAGTTCTCCTACAACAACAGCTATCAAGCCAGCCTGCAAATGTCCCCGTTCGAAGCGCTCTATGGGCGTAAGTGCAGGACGCCGTTACTCTGGGATCAAACCGGAGAATCGCAACTGTTTGGGACTGACTTATTGAGAGAAGCTGAAGAGAAAGTTAAGATCATAAGAGACCGATTGAAGGCAGCCCAATCCAGGCAAAAGAGCTACGCCGATAACCGACGAAGAGATCTAGCCTTTGAGGAGGGCGATTATGTCTACCTCCGAGTCACTCCCCTCCGTGGCACCCAAAGGTTCAACATGAAAGGCAAACTAGCACCCCGCTACGTCGGACCTTTCCAGATCCTCCGTCGACAAGGAGAAGTGGCATATCAACTTGAACTGCCTTCATCCTTGGCAGACGTTCATGATGTGTTCCATGTCTCGCAGCTGAAGAAGTGTTTCCGTGTGCCCACCGAGCAAGCCGACCTTCAGCAACTTAATGTCCAAGAAGACTTGACCTACATAGAGAGACCCGTCAAGATCTTAGAAACCAAAGAGAGAGTAACCAGAAGTCGCGTCGTCCGCTTCTGCAAAGTCCAATGGAACAACCATCCCGCCGAAGAAGCCACTTGGGAAAAAGAAGACGAGCTGAGAACCCAATACCCCGAGCTATTCGAGTAGCGTTCCAATCTCGAGGACGAGATTCTTGTAAGGGGGATAGGTTTGTAACACCCCAAATTTTCAAAACAATAAAAATATTATTAAATTCAATTTATTGGAATTATTATTTCAGAAAAATACTTTTAATTCTTTTTATACCCTTTTGAACTACAACATAGAGTAGATGACCAAATCAGGAGGTGAAACTTTTTGTATATGATCCTAAGACCAAAATATAATTTTGAGAATTTTTATACATTTTTACCAGCCTTGGAAGTAGCCCTAATCTTTTAATCTATTTTCTGGAATTATTTTTATTCAGAAAAGCATTAGAACAGTATTGGGCCCTCTCCCTCCCTTCTCTCTCTCCCGGCCGGCCCAGCCCGTTACCGCGCCCGCCTCTGGCTGACAGCCCGGTCCCACCTGTCGGCGCCGAATCCCTCCCCTCGCGCGCGAACCCGACACCCCGGCCCCACTCGTCAGGCGCCACCCTCGCCCGCTCGCGCTCACTGGTTTGTGGCCCCCGCCCGTCAGAACCGTCTTCAACCCCGCGCCGGCCCCCCCCCTAATCCCGCCGGCGAAGACTTCGCCTCGGATCCCCTCGCCGGCTCCCCCTCCCGTTAAACCGACGCCGGTTAATAACTCCCCGAGGTCCCCCGCCCATTTAAACCCTTAAAGGCACGCGTTTAAGTCCCCGGGAACGCAGCTCCACGCATGGCCGCGCCCTCGCCGGCGACTTCAATTCTCCCCCTCGGCTTTCCTTGCATGTGAGCCCCCTCCGACGTCCTATTTAACCCCCGGCCCCCGCCGCGTCCGACCCCCACGCCTAATCGCTTTGAGAACGAACATAGCGCCCTCCCTTCGCCGTTGAACAATTCCCCCCCTGCTTCGCCTCCGGCCGCCCCTCGCCGTCGCCTCGGACCACCCCGGCCCGCGCCTCCGCCACCGTCGTGACCGCAAAGACGTCCCCTACCTCGGCCACGCCTCCGCTGGTCAGGGAGATCGCCGGAACACCGTCGCCGTCGAGTACCCGAGGAGCCTTCCGCGTCTACCCTCGTCGCCGGCCACGCCCCTCCGTCCCCGGACCGTCGCCAAGGTACCATCGTGACCGCTGTAGTCCCCTCCTTCCATTTTTGGACTTAGCTAGGGCCACCGTAGCTCGCCGTGGCCGTTGGCCCGCTCGCCGTCGTCGGAGAAGACGACCGGCACGGGTCGAGTACCCGTGCCGTGTCGGATTCGATCCGCGCCGCGCGATCCAGATCTAACGGCCCGGATTTAATCCCTCGTGCGATTTAATCGGCGCCGTCGGATCTAAGTGAAGCGGTACGTTTTAATCCCGTGCGTCCATTTGTTTTAAAATCCCGCGTTCCATCTCGTGCGTCCACGTGGTACCGGTTCGCGCGTTTTAATCCTGGCCGTCCGTTGTCACTTAACCCTCCCGCCTCGCGCTTGGCCATCGGATCCAGATCCGACGGTCCAGATCGAGCCGGCGCACGCGCATAGTGCGCGGGTTCACCGTGGGCCTGGCTCACCGTGGACCCGAGAGGTTTAAAATTTGAAAATAAATTCCAGAAATGCTTTTAAACTTGTAAAATTCATATCTAATGCATTTGGACTCTAAAAATTACCATTCCAATTTTAGAAAATTCATAAAATTATTCTCTACATATTCATGCAATAAAAACAGTAGTTTTATTTTGACATTTTCATGTTTATTTAAATAAGTATTCAAATGCCCTTAGGATTTAAATGTAAATTTAAATATTTAAATTCCAGAAAACTTATATAATTGTCCCTTTCTGTTTAAACACTAATACCACTGAGTTTTCCCTGAATCATTTATATTAAATTGATTAGAAAACTTAATGTAGTATTATACACACTTAAAAACCCTTTTTATGAAAAACAATAATTCATTTAGATTCACTTTAAATTAAAGGAGAAATAAATTTCAGAACTTTAATCTTTGAATTTATTTTATTTATAATCGAACCAACTTAAACTTACGTGTTTATAATGTAATGTTATACTGTTTGATTGGATGTTGTGTTCTTTTTATTTTACTTTATATTAAAAAGACTACGACGTCGCCGAGGAGCCGGAGTACTTCCCCGAAGTCCCTCCCTCGCCTTTCGCTGAACAAGGCAAGTCACCAAACCATTCTTTTGAGCATATTGAACCCATGTCTGAATTGACTATCGCTAAAACACATAGGTTATGTATATGCATTAGTCAAATGAACCCTTACATTATATTTATTTAGGATCCCCCGACCTTGATGTGCAACCCAAGCCATGCTATCTCGCCTAACCTCCTTGTCACCATATGATGAATGATATTAGCTAGTGTCCAATGTATTGGCACGGCCGCTATAGGATAAAATGAGTCGTAGTGAAATGGTTCTATTATATGATCCCGTTACTTCTTATCTTTGGAAATTCTGTTGGTGATGAGTCATGGTTGTGAGTGTATGCATGGTGGGTTCCGGGTGCAAACTAGGGCATTGGTCAGTCGCACCCGGGGCACTATAAGGACCGGTCTGAGGGATCCGTTGCAATACACTTACGTACTAACCACAAGTCTAGTGGGTAAGTCCTAACTAAGGTATGGGTTGTTCCAAACCGAGGCCACCATTTGGAGATGGGTCAAGTTGCACCTGCGGGTGACTTGTACCAATGTGGCGCAAAAGGGGGTGCGACGTTAGCCGGGATGCGGCCCGGCGCGCCGGCGAAACCTAGAGCGGGTGGTTATCGCTTGGAACATCTCATATTGAGGTTTTGGCACGAGTTCCCGTGAAATGGGTCATCTCGTTGAGATGAGTGCGTGCCTTGTGGGTACAGTAGTACATCTCTGATCAGAGTCTTAAATCTTTTCGAAAAGCCGAGCCCACGGTCAAGGGCGGGTTGCGTGACATCCCCCAGTTAGTTTACTTGGAATATGAATGTGCATGATGGATTGACATGTAAGGACCGTTGTGCGAGGAGGTAAAACGTACTCCTCGAGTTAGTTGATGTTGATGATGTTCATATTTACGTTCCGCATGATTAAAATATGATTACACTAAATGCCATAACTGCAATTGCTTTATTCCGCATTGTTAGCCTTTATCCTTCCTTGTTTATTATCCTGCATTATTATTTGCATTTGCGGTGGCTTGTTGAGTACTTTTTGTACTCATACCCATTGGACCCCACAGAGGATGCTTATCTTGAAGATGGTCTGGAGTAGCGACCCAGTCAAGAAGAAAGATCCTGAAGAAGACGTTCGTCATGCCGTTGTTTAATTACTTTATCACTGTTTTTACTAAAACAATGTTGTAATAAATATGGTCTGCGTACCATGGATTTTATCGTATGTACGTTGTCGCATGATGAACCTCTTGTATTATTGTTTTTCTATGGAAATTCAATAATGTCTCGATTTGTTAAATCGGGGCGCTACACCTTCGGTACAGCCAAGTCATCATGTACTGTCGGACCCCTCCGACAAGCACACTCCGCTGCAACAGCTGCAGCAACCAAAGCCCACCGAACCCTTCGGTGAAACCTACCTCCGAACACCTTCGGAGGTCCAACCTCCAAACCCCTTCGGAGGACCCCTTCGAATTAGAGGGTTAACTCTTTCAATCACTCATCACAGACTCCGAAACCAACCATTGGTTTCTCAGTCATCATCCTCGAAATCAACTCCACCTCTGTCACCACGCCGCTCAGCTCCACGGACTATCTTTTCTTTTGGTGCGGGGGCTAGCTCACAGATGAGGAAGGCGGTGTTCCAGTGGTTGAAGTGGTGAGGATGTTTTGTTGATGTAGTCGATCCTCCCGAAAATCTCTTTGTGATCACCATCATATCTTTTTCTTGATATGGTCGGAGGATCGTCTTTTCCTGACCCGAGCCCGGTCGAGGTGACCAGTGTCGTTGAGCTGACCACCACCATCATGGTCTATACGAAACTGTGGGGGTCACCTTAGGGCGGGCCAGGCGTGGCGGAGTTCCATCCTTCTTTGCCGAGAAGGTTCGAGGACCCACTGACGACCGCTAGGGTGGTCGCAGCAGAGCCTACCGTGCTGGGAGAAGAGCGCTCTACTCCTCCTGTCACAGTAGAGTCGGTGCCACCACCTCTTGGGCGTGCTCCCACTCGGCGATGGTCGGTGTCCATAGCCAGGTGGTTGAAGTCGATCGAGCATCACAGCTACAAGACGATGGTGAGTTTTCCTACAAAAAAAGTTTGTGTACCTTGGTGCACGGATTAACTTGGGTATCCGCACAGGACGTAGCTCTCGAAATAAGAGAGCGGCTGGACACTAGGGATGCCAAGCTATCTCGGAAGGACAATGAGCTGTGGCAGCTGGAGGTGAAAAATGATGGTCTCCGAGGGGAACTTCATGTCCTTCGCGAGCAGTTTGGCCTCTAGGTCCTTGGTGTGTATTAATTTTTTCTTCAATACTCTTATCTGCGGATCCATAGCATAATTCTTTTTTATCCTCGTAGAGCTGTCGGCGTCGAGTGAGCGTTTGGAGACAGTTGTCGTCCAAGCGCAGCGTTCGGTGGATGCTGTGGCAGCCGAGAGGGACGTTGTTTCCTCTGAGTTGGAGAAGTCTGGTGGTGTGGGGAGTTTGTTTGGGGCAAGAGGTCATTCAACTCTTGCTACCCCAAAATTATTTCATTTTTGTTATTTACTTTTTCATTTTTAGCACTTTTTATTGATGTTTAAATCCTCATTTGAACTTGAAATTTTTTTACAATAAAAATACAACATAAATTATATAATTTAAAATTTTGGTATTTTTCTGTGTAATATTACTATGTTTAATTCATTAAGTGATTTTATAGGATTTAAATTGAAATAGGTCAAATCTAAACTACTAGTGCCTGAAATAATTATCAAAAATTTATAGAAAAATCATAATCATGTTTTTGAGTCTATGTTTAGTTATTATCTAATAAAGTTAAATACGTTGTGAAAAATCTAGATTGCGACACTCGATAGGCAACATAGAGATTTATAGTTTTTAAATTCTAAAAATAAATTGAAGTCTAAAAAAGACGAGACTTTTCATGGTGTTATGTTATGATATCTATATTCTGTAATAAAAAATTAAAAAAATTTCGAGTATTTTTTTTATGTAGGATGTTAAGAAACTGGAGATTGTGCAAGGACTAATTAGGATTTAGAGAATGAATGAGGAAGGTTTTGAAGAAAATCTATATCAAAATTCTCGTTTGGACATAAAACTTTTTTACAACCACAATTAAACATAAATTATATAATTTAAATTTTTTTTATTTTTCTGGATCAGATTACTATTTTTAATTCATTAAGTGTGTTTCTACGATTTAAATTGAAATGTGTGAAATTTGAACTACAAGTGCCTGAAATAATTATCAAAAATTTATAGAAAAAACATATTCATGTTTTTGAGTCTATTTTTAGTTCTTATCCAATAAATTTAAATACGTTATGAAAAATCTAGCTTGCGACACTTGATCGACAACATGGAGCTTTATAGTTTTTTAATTCTAAAACAATTAAGTGAAGTCTAAAAAAGATGAGAATTGGCATGGTGTAATGTTATGATACTTTTGATAGAAAAAAATGGCATCAATGGCTAAGATTGTCAAAATATCAGATTTGGTAATTTGGGCCAAAACTACACATGTCCCGAGTCAGGCCGAAGCCCTATAAGGGCCGAAGGACCATTGGGCTATGGGCTTCGAAAGCTTCCAGCTAGCCCACGGCCTTCGGCCAGGAAGCCTTTGGAGGCCCATGCCGCCAAAGCTTCGGCCCAAGGATCAGGCTTCGACGGGCCTGGCCGAAGGCCTACTTCGGCAGAGATAGAGTTAGGCATGATTCCAGCTAAGTTTTTATCTCTATTCAGCAAAAATATAGCAGATTAGATCAGAGGCATATCCCCTATAAATAGAGAGGCAAAGCTAGTTCAGAGGGCCCCCCCAACACAAATCAAACACAAAGCCCTAGCTTTGATCACATTTACTTTATCTTTACTTTATGTACCTCTTCGCGGGTTTGCCTAGAAGCCCTCCGACGGCCACTTCGAAATAGTGGTAATCCTTGTTACTTCACTTGTGAAGCATCCGTTAATCTACGTAATAGATTGCTATCGCCTTGTTACTTCACCTGTGAAGTATCCGCTAATCTACGTAACATATTGCTACCTTCGCTACTAGTGCAACACTTAGCAGAATTCGGTCCTCAGGCCGAATTAGTACTTCGAATCTTATCTGTTGCAGGTTACCTACGTTTGGAGTTGCTTCATCGGAGGTATCCAGAGCTAAGAGATTGGTTTCGGAGGTTGCTAGAACACCCTTCAGCAGACTGCTGCTTCTATCGCACGCTTCGCCAATAGACTTTGTCACGACAGGCTTCGCCATGCTCGTACTCCGCTCCGGGCAAAGTCACACTTGCGCGTTGCGCTCGGGTCATTACTATGTATTTTGCTGTATCGGAGACTCCACGCCGAACCCTGTTGTTCGGAGGTGACTTTCGCATCCAGATCCATTCAGAGTTCATCTTCGACCAGATCAGTCCGAATGCCGAAGGTATCCTTCAGTGGGACACTTCGTATCAGACGCCGAAGGTACACTTCGGCGACCCCTTCGCACCGTACTTCGAAGCAAACCGGCTCCGACGTCGGTGCTGTGTTACGCTTAGGCTTGTCCCTAAGTATCCGCACACTTTTGGATCATCGAACTGACCTAAGTGTGGGGGCACGTTTCCATGTCAACAGATACCTAGATACTGTGATAAAAATTTAAAAATATTTCGAGAAATTTTTCATGTAGGATATTAAGAAATCGGAGATTGTGCAAAGACTAATTAGGATTTAGAGAAGGAAGGAGGAAGGTTTGGAAGCAAATGGATAGCCAAATCCTCGTTTGAAATTGATTTTTTTACAACCAAAATACAACATATCTTATATAATTTAAAATTTTGGTATTTTTCTGGGTCAGATTACTATTTTAGTTCATTAAATATGTTTCTAGGATTTAAATTGAAATATGTGAAATTTGAACTACAAGTGCATGAAATAATTATCAAAAATTTATAGAAAAATCATATTCATGTTTTTGAGTCTATTTTTAGTTCTTATCCAATAAATTTAAATACATTATAAAAAATCTAGGTTGCGACACTTGATCAACAACATGGAGCTTTATAGTTTTTTAATTCTAAAAAAATCAATTGAAGTATAAAAAGAAAAGACTTGGCATGGTGTTATGATATGACAAGTAGATGATATGATAAAAATTTAAAAATGTTTCCCATAGCTAAACTTATTTTCTTAATTTTCAGGAATTCAAGAAACAAAAAAATCTAAAATTCCATAAAATAAAAACCCTAGTCAGGCCGCCTCTCCCCTCCCTCCCCACCGCCGCCTCTCCCTCACTCCCCACCACCGCAGATCTGCCGGCGGCTGCTCCACCATAAAGGCGCATGGCGGCGCTGGGTGAAGATCTCTAGGGATGTCATGGATGCGGCTGGGTGAGACGGTTCCTCCTTTCTTTTATCTATCTTTTTAGTAAAGATTATTTCTTATAGTGGCTTCTAAACATTGGCATTGTTGTAAACTTGTGATCTCGACGAGCGAGCAAACACAAGAGAAATCGATTCTATGTCCCGGAAAGATTGTCATTCTAGGATTTATTTTTTTAGATAATGGTAAAAAACTGCCGTAGTGGCCTCTACACCCAAACAGATGTACACAGCTATCACTCTAATTTATATTGTAGAAATATAACATGATTCTGAATAACTGAAGCTCATGCCTTGCAACCTCAGTTTGATTGGTTATTCTGTACTTGAAATTTGTGTTGACTCGTTTTGCCTGTTTTTTACCTGGCTTGTTACAGACTCTGTTTCAACTTTTACTCTTGATGATCATACTGTCAGTCTATAAGTTCCTGGTGAGCTTTTGTCAGGTTGTCAAATTAGAGTAATTTCAGTTAGCTATCCCCTTTCAGCTTTTGATCATTGAGGATGGAGGGATGGAGGGCTAGAGGCTATAGTTGAAGGATCAAAGTATGAGTGCTTTCTGTTTGGTATGTTCCACACTTCCGTTCCATTTGAGGCCTTGTTGGTTTAATTTATCTGCACAATCCCATGAATATGTTTGCTATGGCACCTTCAGATTTGGATGATACCCTGTACCCCTTAAGCACTGGCATCAATCTAGCTTGTCACAAAAATATACAAGGCATGTATTAATACTAATCATTTCTACAAGCCTCCTCCTGAGTTAAATGTACATTTACCTATGGTTGATATAGAATATATCAAATCTGAATATGCAAAGTTTTGCTTTTCAACTAGCTTATCCTGTTAGCTTAAATCGGATGAGTAAGATGAGTAAGATATGCCATCGGAGAGTGTACTTTTGCGTGTGTGTTGCATGTTGCGGTAGTGAATTTTGATAGATTGTAGGCCTCTTTGACGATCAGGTAGATTACTAGGTGTTTACATAGTTGCTCTAGTCAGGATAATCCTCTTCTCTTTGTTCATCTGTTATTTCTGCATATATGAGGCATAGCTATCTGTATTCAGAATGCTAAATGATTTAATAATCAAATTGCTTGTTTTGTACGTACTTGGAGAAATCTCTCATGCTGTTGGAGAGAATCGAACCCTAGATGTGTAAGTATTTAATTTGTTGTCTGTGACAAACCACATTATAGAAATGTTGTAGTGGACATCTAGATATTAGTTGGTTTTAGTGATGTGCATATATGAGGCATAGCTATCTGTACTACTTTCTGTTTCATTAATCATATCAAAACCAAACATGTCTGTGTACTATTGAATTTAGCTGTTTTAGTTCATATATTACTCTTTTGTAAGTTGAAGCTTGGTGCACATATTTAACATATAAATTACATTTTCACAATAGTGCAACCAAACATGTTGGGAATCACTTTTTTTATTTTTTTTATATGTTGGATGATTATTAGTATTTGGGCTGGTGATTTATTTGATAAGTGTGCATAATGTTCTTATACCAGAAAGTTCCTATGGGGACATGAGAAAAGCACTTGGTGCTTGCAGGTAACCCACTTGTCTAACTTTCTGTGAACATTAGTTTACTACAAGTTTCTGTGAACATCTTTTGTTGTGTATATTAAAAGTGGTGCCACTCTAAATTTGGCCCAATATGCAGGGAGCCCTAAAGCTTGTTGACGGTGGTCGGTCCTAGAGAACTTTTGTTTACATCAAGGATGTCATTGAAGATGTTTTGTTGATGATTGTATAGCTGCTCTTTTGGATATATACAGCGTAGGACTAGCTAATGTTGATGTAATATATACCACTAATTTTTGGGATAACTAATGATGTAATAGAATGAGCTTATTCGAGACGGTTTGAAAGAACTGTTACGTAGGTTAATCCATGATGCTCAATACATGATGATATCTGAAACCGTCATAGATACATTTTTATGACAGATTTTTTGCAATATGTGATGAAAATTGTATGTCATGAATCATGAGAATTCTTGTAGTAACGGATAAGGTTAAACTGGAAAAGATGATCAGTAGCATGACCTATCGACTGTCGAGCTGTTGACTACGATGAGGATGGAAAATTTGCTAATAAGTACTCCGTCGATTGGCCATAGGGCTGATGACCATGGCTGAAAGCGATCGGGCGAGTGTGCCATCGACTGATGAAATAGGTAGTACGCCCGAATGAGCTGATGGATGCTCTCCGATGGCAAATAAAATATGGCATTAAATTGAAGATAACATATCGGCTTTTACTCCAGTAGAAATAAATAAAATGTACCAGATAACATGTATATATTATGAAAATCATCACAATAACTAGATCAGATCCAACCAAGACATTAGCTAATCATGATGATCTTAATAATATGTCAAAGTATCGGGCATGCTTTATTTAGATCAACGGTATACAATATGAAAAAGATACAATAGCAAGAGATGTCGGATCTAACTGATGAAGCCTCAAACTACCACACCTAAATCACATCAATCTAAGAGATCAATCCTGATGCAGCCTTAGACCTAGCTAATACACTGAGAACAACCAACAACCGTATTGTTTCGATGTTATCCTCAAGAGATCGAACTGATGCAGCCATAAGGATACTAACCTAGTCGATATGGACGTTGGGGGTGGTGGGAATCACCTCTTCGCCCGAGATCGAAGCAATGTAGCTTGACTTCGAGTGTCGAATCCCACCGGATTAACCTTGAAAGCCAAGAGTGGCGATGCGCCGAGTAGTTGTTTGATAGAGTTGTGTGTTTAACCTAAGCTAAGGGGTGCATATTTATAGTCCGAAGACTTACCGTCCAAGTAACCTATCTTAATTGATTCCGAATAATCTTTATCTTCTTTCCACCTTTATCTCCATCGGCTTCTTCATCCGATCATGCATACGTCATGGACGAACTTCTTTGACTGGACTTCCTTGACCTTTGTTGACCGTGTGATATCCTTGATGGGCCCTGGGCTTTACTAAATCTTGGCGTCAACAGAAGGGTGGCGGACAAAGTACTCAGGAGTGAGGCAAGGATGTCAAGTGTGCTTCGGCTGGAGACATTTGGGTGTGCACCTGACGAAGGTCCTAGAAGTCAAGGTGTATCGAAGGTTTTCTTCGGAGAAGGCACTTCGGGATTGTGCTCTAGGTGGAGACACTATGAAGGTGTGCTTGAGTGGAGATACTTAGGATGGAGACCTTGGACAAATGAGGCACCTCAAAAGGTGGTGAACAAAATCCTCTAGAGGGAGGTACTTCGAAGGTGGGGCTTCGAAGTCAGGATGTCTTGATGTGCTTCGGCCATGCATAGCTTCGGTACATTGATGGACGGTGATCGAGCTAGGAGAGCTGCGAAGCTGTGCTGGTCCACTCCGAAGGTGATGGTGCGAAGGCGCATGGGCTTTGACGGCTTTGGCTCAAAACCGTCACTGTATCAAAAACAGACTTCGGTGTAGTGAAGACCTACGTGTTCGAAGCATACTACTGAAGCCACTACGGCACTTCATAGTGCAAAGAGGGCTCCGAAGATTCCAGTCTATAAAGCTGACACAAAAGGAGATTCCAATAACGTAGTACTATGTGTTGTACCCCGTGACTGTTTAAGACAGAAAAGATGTAAAACCTAGGGGTACTATTTTCACTTTGCATGTCTGAGTTTGGCTATATAAAGTGAGGCAGGTTGAGGTCTGGGGTAACACACAAGGAAACACTTTTAGAACCTTTTGTACTCATTGTAGCCAAGAGCCAGCCGCCACAAAACTCATATGTATGCTCAGATTTTGTGAAGGTATTTTGTGTTCCATTTTCATGTACTAAAGTTCTCACTTTTGCCTATGATTTTCTTCTGCATGAATCTGTTTTATTCGTCGCATTGCTCGTATTGAGTTTTTACGAGTGCATGTTGTTCTGTGTAAACCAGAGTTTTACTTTGTGCTCGTACTAATGAACAACACCTAGCATATTGCGTGCGAAGATAGTGTTGAGTGGATTTCAGAGTACGTTCGCTCTTTGTATATCGGAGGTTTACCCTCATGTGATACTAGCGAAGTACTACCCTATTACAAGATTGTGAAGTTATTTTCTCTAGTGTCTTTAGAAGTCCTAGCAGTGAGGTTTGTTTTATTGAGTCCAGTCTAGAGCCTTGTCTCAATGTGAAGCCTAATACTAGTTATTAGTGCAAAGCATCTAGATGAAGTCCTCTGAGGGGATATACTCCGAAGCTAAGTGTTATTGTGTGGAGTCTAACTCCAAGCACCTCCGAGTGCGGAACCTAATCTTGTGAAGTCCTGCTTCGAGCATTTTGGGTGTCCGGGTGTGAGTGAAGCCTTCTAGATTTCGAACTTTTGTCCAATGTGAGGCCTGTGTTCGGAGTGTGATCAATACCTTTGAACCGAACACTCCGAAAGGTGTGTTCGAAGTCTGTTAAACAGAAGAGAATTTTTATAAGCTCCCATTCACCCCACCCCCTCCCCCCTCCAGTCACCTGTTTCGGTCCAACACACATACCTCTATACCCGTCACTAAATGTTGACCATAAGTGATGGGTATAGATGTTCACACGTATACCTGTCACTAAAGGTCACCTTTAGTGACACACATACATCTATACCCATCACTAAATGTGGACCATTAGTGACAGGTATAGATGTTCACACGTCACTAAAGGTCGATTTTTTATTTCAGATATATTCTTTATAGTTTCGTTTAGTTTCTTTCAGTTCAAATGAGTTAACAATTATATTTGAGATGGTAATGTAGGTTCTCTTTTCATCATTTTTGTCATCGTTCTGATGTGATTTCCATATGGTCATCATCGGTGAGGTCTCTACCTCGAGCCATAATAGAGGAGGAGAGGTGATGATGATGAAGAAGAAGAAGAATAGATACGAGGTGGTCATGGAGGCTCTCTTTTTATTATTTTTGTCATTGTCCTGATATGTTTTCTATGTAGTCATCGTCGATAAGACCTCTACCTTGAGACAAAATAGAGGAGAGTCGATAATAAAAAAATAAGGAGATAAGAGGTGATAACAATAGAGGAGAGCAAACAATAGGATTTGGTGAAGCAATAATAATAACTTTGTACTATTTGTTGAAGTAGTTCAATACCGATGTGCTCGTGGTCGGGTAGAGCATGAAGTAACACCAGTCGTCATCAAATATATTTTGTAGTGATGTCAGCCACCATCGATAGAGCTCGAGATGAGAATGGTAAATATCAAGTAGAGAGAGCAATGGAGGGAAGTTATAGAATGGTTGAGAGTAAAAACTGAAGAGATGAAACATGGCTTTATAATAGTGTGTGTATGTTTTTGGGCTAGTGTTTTTCTACCCGCCCAAATTTTCAAAAATTTTCGTATGCGTTAATATTTAGTGATGGATCTAGATATTCACGCGTCACTAAAGGTAGGTCTTCAGTGTTTGGTCTCACACGCGTCACTAAAGATAGGTTTTTAGTGATGAGACTCAATGTTGCCTGTCACTAAAGGTAGGTCTTTAGTGACAATTATAAATACACCCGTCACTAAAGGTATATTAATGATGTGTGTCTTTTATTCGTCACTAAAGCTATGTCACTAAAGTTCATTTGTGTGGTAGTGACTACTATATAAATACTTTAGTTAATAATACTAAAAAATATTATTGTTAATATTAATAAGTTGGCCCTTCATGTTTGATTCGTGGCTCCGCCCATGGAGTCTGGTAACGTAGCCAAATTAATGCGTAAATGAGCTTCATTTAGATTGGGTATATTTTTGGACTTGAACAGCCGAGACCAAAGGTGAAAATGCACTTAACCTGGATTCTTTCCTACTTTTTAGTTATATTTCTACTAGTTAGCATGATTTTAGAGCTGTGTTTGTGCTCATGCCAGAAGCCCGTATGTACGTACCGGTTTAGTGGAATTTCGTTTCTTTCCCATGATCGAAGATCTCGGGACACGAGAGAAAATGAGTTTAATTTTTCTTAATTTTATATCCTACTATATAATTAGTTATGAGTTTGAGTGTCCACATGACCATCCATCTATTAAATCACGACTTTTCATTCATATCTAATAAACCATAGTTAATGGATCTTTTTTCTCTCTCGCCCATTATGGCCTCCCCTCGTCTCTCTATCGCTAGGCCTCACTTATTTTATATGGAAGTTGATCTTCTGTTTTATATGACAATTATTAATATATGTAAATTATTAATATACGGAAATTATTAATGTGGAAATTCATATGTTTTATATAGAAATAATTAATTTATAGAATGTTGATAATATATATGAAAATATATAGAAACATGATTAGTTTTATATAGAAATAATAAATAAATAGGAAATATATTCATGGCACAATATTGTTTTTGGAAGCCTCGGAATCCCCTTTCATACCTGCCCTCTTTCCTTCTCTAACGTCTCCCTATAAAATCTAAAGTCCATGGCTGAATTCCGCCATCAATTTTAGCCCTAGCCTCGCAAACCTGAGCATGTGTCGTACATTTTTTATCTGCCACCACCCGACCTCATCGCCGGTAGCCGCATCCATCCTGTTTGTCAACTTCATCAGGTCTGCCATCCCCTCCCCATCCCCGGCCACCGCTTCGATCGGATCCCCGACCACTGGATTGTCATCGTCGCCTTCATCCTGAACCGTCCTCGCAGCTCCCGCTCATCACCGGCCACCTCTGTTTCAAGTGGCGGATCTAGGGGGTGTTGGGGGCGCAATCCCCTACCGTTTGGTGTCATGCAGTACTACCCTGGGTCCTGGGGAGGCGGATGTGCATGGCCGCACAACTCTACTGCCCCAGCCCGGTCGCCAGCCGCCCTCGTTGGTGCCACCCTCGCTCGCCGCTTTCGCGCCGCCGGTCGTTCTGTCCCCGCTCGCGTCGTCTGGCCTTAGCCTGCCCTAGCACCAACCAGTGGTGCCCCAAAAACCCAAACCCTACCTCCTCTCGCTTGCCTCCTTCATGTCGCTCTATCCCCGCTCACGTCGTTCGGCCTCAGCCTTCCCTCACGCCGGCTAGTGGTTCCCCAGCGACACGGACCCTGACGCCTCATGTGCTCCATCCTCGCTCGTGTCATTTGGCCTCATCCTGCCCTTGTGTCGGCCAGTAGTGACACAGTGATCTAGACCCCACTGCCCCATGACCTGGCACCGCATCGTCCCTACCTCTATCGTTCGTGCTCCCACGGCCCAGCGCTAGCTACCCCGAGCCTCCATGCCAAACCGCCCTACCCGGTTCGCTCCAGCCCCCCTAAGATTTTTCCTAGCTCCGCCACTGTCTGTTTCATAATTGATTTTTTGATTTTCAACGTTGCATAGCATAGGTAGGATACTAGTCTCAATTGAATGTGCAACTCCTTTAGTATAGACAACCAGCTAATAACAAACTCGATCTAAACAACTCCTTTAGCCCAACTACTTGTAAACAACCTCAATCAAATTAAATTAACTGAAAACTAATGATACAATTAAGCCATTTTTGTTGTATACTTTTGCTCTATCTAGCACTTCAATTCGTTTGGACAAATAAAATATTTAATGTACATATTAACTCTTATTATTTTCTTGTGCTGCTGATGCTAGTGTTGAGGCAAACAAATGCATGAAAGTGTTTCTTGGTACTGAATTTGCTTCATCTTCCCGTTGAATCTAAAATATCTAGCACTAAGAATTACTCTAAACCAAGACACATTTTTCTTATAGTAAGATAGAGTTTGTTAGTTAAGATCTC
The DNA here is from genome assembly GCA_019279435.1 of Zizania palustris. Taxonomy (NCBI): domain Eukaryota; kingdom Viridiplantae; phylum Streptophyta; class Magnoliopsida; order Poales; family Poaceae; genus Zizania; species Zizania palustris. Next base: position 14,906,437 of record JAAALK010000287.1, on the reverse strand, counting down.
TAGCATGTGTAATGACTTCACCTCCCTAAATAAAGCATGCCCTCATGACCCGTACCCCATGCCTCGCATTGATCAATTGGTTGATTCCACGGCCAGCTTTGAGCTCCTTAGTTTCCTCGATGCATACTCCGGGTATCATCAAATATGATTGAAGCACGAGGACGAGACAAAGACTAGTTTTGTTACTCCATCTAGAGTCTTATGCTATGTAAGAATGCCCTTTGGCTTGAAAAACATCGGGGAAACTTTTTCTAGGCTAATTGCTAAGGCCTTGGGCCATCAGATAGGTCGTAATGTCGAAGCCTATATGGACGACATTGTAATCAAAAGTGCAAAAAAGCACCAGCATCGCCTAGACATAGCAGAGACATTTAAAAGTCTCTGAGCATGTGGAGTCCGCCTGAAACTCAAAAAATGTGTCTTCGGAGCACAGGCCGGTAAACTATTAGGGTATCTAGTTTCGAGTCGAGGGATCGAAGCTATCCCCACACAAATCAGTGCCTTGCAACAAATGGCTCCTAGAAAATCTAAAACTTTTGCTCCTTGCGAAGCCTGTATTCGGAGCTGTGAAATACCTTCGATCCAGAACTTCGAAGGGTGTGTTCGAAGCCTGTTCCGCAGAAGACAGAATTAAAACAGAAGGCTATTTTTAGTCTGAAATTTTTAAAGCTCCCATTCACCCCCCTCTGTTCGCCGTTTCCGGTCCAACAACTACAATCTAGGATACGGCGCTATCACATCATCAATAGCATGCTGTACAAGTCCGAAGTATGCTCGCCGCTACTCCAATGCATCACTCAGTCCAAAGGCCAGCAAATACTCCAAGGCATCCATGAAGGCCTATGCGGCAACCATTTAGCACCCCGGGCCCTAGTTGGGAATATGCTTTGCCAAGGACTCTACTGGCCAATGATCATGGCTGATGCTGAAGCCTTGGTACGCACTTGCCAAGGGTGCCAATGGATGGGAAGGCGGAGCCATCATCCTCTAGTGCCTCCGCAAATTATAGACCCAGTATTGCCGCTGGCCAAAAGGGCAAGGATTTAATCAGACCCCTTCCAAAGGAGAAAGGGAGCCTAAAGTTCGAGTGGTGGAAATTGAATATTTCTCCAAGTGGGTCGAAGACGAGCTCCTGACAGCAATCACTTCGAATAATGTCCAGAAATATTTCTGGTAGAATATTATTTGCAGGTTCGGAGTACCCAGGCAACTAACAATCGACAATGGCACCCAGTTCAATGTTGAACCCTTCAAAGAGTTTTGCGAAGGGCTGGGGATTCAAATGTGCTTCACAACCATCATGCATCCACAATCCAACGGAGTCATCAAAAGAGTCAATGGGAATATCCTGTCTGGACTAAATCGCCACATTGTAGGTCTCGCGAAGGGACTTTGGACCGAGGAATTGCCTAAAATTCTATGGTCCATTCGGACCACTCAAGCCTGGTCGACAGGATTCACACCATTTCGATTGTTATTTGGTGACAAAACCATGACGTTAAAAGAGCTAAAAGGAGGGTCCTTACGAGCAACGGAGCCTGAAGATGAAGGGGAAAGGCGCGCCTCACTGGACTTGTCCGAAGAAACAAAGCTCCAGCCCATCGCCAACCTAACGAAGTACCACGAGAAGACAAAGGCGTGGTACAACCCCAAGGTGAAGCTGAAAAAATTAAGGCATGGGCACCTCGTTCTCCGAAATGTAGTTGCCCCAAGAAAGCTAGGCAACAAGTGGGAAGGCCCATATATTATCCTTTGCTCTGGTCGGTCGGGATCATTTAAGTTGGCCAACCTGGAAGGGGAGGAATCGCGGCACACCTGGCACGTAGAGCACCTCAAGCGCTGCTTCGCGTAGGAGCATTGTAACCAAGTATTGTGTGCTATTCTTAAATAAAAAGCTACCATTTGAACTCTGCACGCCCCGAAAAAAACCCCTACCATGGTGGATGCACTAAGGTACGAGATGCGTTTAAGTGAGGTACGACACCGTTCATAAGATAAAGGATTTCGGGCCACTGGCCCAAAGCATCCTAAAAAAGGATTCTGGGCCACCGTCCCGAAGCATCCTAAAAAAGGATTCCAGGCCACCGGCCCGAAGCATCCTAAAAAGAATTCCGAGTCACCAGCCCAAAGCATCCTAAAAAAGGATTTTGGGCCACCAGCCCGAAGCATCCTAAAAAAAGGATTCTGGGACACCGACCCGAAGCATCCTAAAAACGGATTCCAAGCCACCGGTCGAAAGCATCATAAAAAAGAGTCCAAAACGACTGCCCTACGGATTTCGGGCCACCGGCCCGAAGCATCCTAAAAACGGGTTCTAGGCCACCCGCCCGAAGAATCATATAAAAAAGAAGAGAGAGAAAAGGAGGGAGTCCAGGTCATTGGCCCGAGGCATCCTAAAAAGAGTTCGGAGTGGAGAATATACGAATCCTTTGTAGGGCAGATGATTCATGGACAGAGTCATACTAATCCATTGCATGAGTCGGCACCTTCCAGCCAAAAGCTGCCATCCCCCTCAAAGAGGGGCGAAGAGTGATATAATTACGCTCGAAGCACCAATCGTAGTATACAGACACTCAAAACAAAAAAAGGAAAAACAACTCAGTTCATGAACTTTATTTACAAAATATTGTAAATACAACAAGAATCATATCAATACAGCATAGGCAAAAGCCAAAGAATGCTAACACTATGAAAAATTAGTATCTAGCCTAAGGAGGAACTGAAAACCCTTCCGCTGTTGAAGGTCACGTTGGCTCTGAGAGCCCTCCCGGGGCTAGACGCCAAAGGGGCTATAGAGGTTTTCTTCCTAGCCTTGGTCACCTCGCCTTCCTCGAAGCCCTCCAGGCCTTCTGTTCCTCTTGAAGTTGCACCCAAGCTCGAAGGCCACGATCACCGGACTCCGTCGCAATAGGATCTTGCTCTACATTAGATCAATCTACGAACTCTGAAGACAAGGACGAGGCCATAGCTGGCTCCTACTCTCTACCAGACCAGTTTATGAAATCGGAGGAAGAAGATAAGACTTTGGTCCTTTTCCCTTCCTATTTTATGGAAGTAAGTACTCCGTTAGCTACTTCGGGTACAATGTTTCCTACTCTATCACGAGGTATGTTAAACCGGGTGCGCCTATCAGGCTTAAGGGCTTTGAAAATCGCCCATTGATGACGAAGTGCCTCTGTTACTTCAAGTATCTCGATCTCTAGTATCGAAGCATCAACCGAACCTTGAGCACAGACATCCAAAAGATGTCCTTCTCATTTCTAAAATCATAAGGTTTTTTACAGGAAGAACTCTACAAAAGAAACCCTAAGGAGAAACTACACCTTCGAGTCCGCTAGAGGGATATTGGGTGAAGGCTTCGGGGGAGGGTGCGCCTGCGGCTGCTTCTTGCATTGAAGTTCGTCCACCCAAGCCTTTACCGCTGATGAACCCTCGACCATCCAAGGCACTTGGAAGGCCTTCCAAGCCTTCGTGACGGCTGAAGACGGAGCTTGGAGGCGCTCGCCTCCGTAGATGATAGGCGCCACATCCGTTTTCGATGAGATGGCACTAACGACATCCTCGAGGTGATGAAGGATGACGAAGGTGGCCACTCGTCCGGATACCTCTCCATACTTGGCGGCGGTGGTGTCCATCGTCTTCATCGTGGCTTGGACGAGCTTCAGCTGATGCCCTAGGGGCTCACTCACGATGGCAGAGGACAGAGGGAGGGATGTGTCGTAGCGCTCCAAGATGCCCTAAAGGGTGCCCATGGTCTCGACTACCACCTCTTCGTCCTTTGCTCGCTCAGCGAGCAGGCACTCCGACGACGACTTCAGCTCGTGCTTTGAGGCCGAAAGGTCTGAGATCGCCCCTTCCAAAATGGATCTCTGCCTTTGAAGCGACTCGACTTCGGCCGCCCACACTCGAAGCTCTTCGACCTCGGCCTCCCACGCCTAAAGCTATTCGAACTCAATCGCCCGAGCCCGAAGCTCCTCGACCTTGGCTATCCGTGCCCGCAGCTCGTTGACTTTGGTGGCCAAGGCATTCCTCTCGGCTCGGAGTTCCAATGTCTTCCTCTCAATAAAGTTAAGGCACTTGTGGAGCCTCGCCTCCTTACCAGAGTACCGACTATGCTCCCCTTCGAAGGAGGTCGTGGCCCCTTGAGCTAGGATGATGAACTTCAAAGAAAAAGAGGAAAAAATAAGAGAAGAAAGGAGAAACACTACACAACACTTTGAAGAACCTCGGTAAGATACCTGGTAAGCTACTCATTTGAGGGCGAGGCTCGGCTAGACCCTATTCATTTGTCTCACCTCGGTAGTAAGGTCGGTGTCGCTTAAGGACCGGCAAAGTTGAGCTAGAGGCTCCACCTTCATGGCCAGCCCCAGCCCAGGTGCTAGGAACAGGGCCAGCAGAGGGATCCCCGCCAGCATGTTGTGGGCATCCCCTTGAGAAGAGGCCCTAGGGCGCTGCGAAGTCCCCTTCGAACGAGCCTCCTCGTATAACTCAAGCACCTCGACTACCTCGGTAGGAGCCTTCCCCTTAGCCCTGTCCTTCTCCATGACAGACAAGGGGATCTCTGGAAAGATCCCCACCACGACGTCTATAATACAACAGGTACACAAAAAATGTTTAAGTACAGGCACTATGGGGGCAACTAAGCCTACCACTAAGGAAAGGCAACATACCGGCTCTGGCATCATTCAAAGAATGTTCGGGGGACTCCATGTCCGACAACATCCGAAAGAGGCCCCCTATGGAATCCTTCGGGGATCCTTGCAGTGCGGCGGTCACCTTGGTTGCCGCATCATTAATTGCGGCCTCTCGGGCCACCGCCTCATCAATCATGGCCTCATCGGTTGCAGCCTCTTCGGATGCGTCCTCGTCGACCGCGGCCTCTTCATCTGCGGCCTTGTTGATCACAGCCTCTTTGGTTGTGGCTTCATAAGCTACAACCACCTCGGCAAGGGCCTTGCTCGAAGCCCCCTCTTCGTCTTCTGACGATGGTGCGGACCTCTCCTCTAGAGAGTCAGGACGAGGTCGTGGGTCCACAAGGCTCTTTGGACTGTGAGCCATCTTCTTGGAGAGTGGCTTCGGGGCCCCGGCTTGGCCCTTGTCTGCCTTCCTCTTCCTTGGTATGGGATCTAGGAGTTCCGAGTTTGGGAGCGTGGGGGCTCAACCTCGGGGCTCCCCTAGACGCGGTTATACCTCTCCCAGAACCCTACCAGTTCTATTTGTCGCCTCTTCTTGGCTGGGGTGGGGGCCCCGAGGATCTTGTCAACCGCTCGGACCACCTGCTTTGTGGTCATGACCACCTGCGAACCTGCACAGGCCGAGGTACATTTTTTGATAAGTACTCTTTGAAGGGAAAGTGATTAAAAGTTGTAGGGAGGACTTTCTTCAGAGCATACCTAGGGAGTCGGAGGACACTTCGAGGAGAGCACCATCTTGGGCGCTCTGGAAGACAATGGGCCAATCGGCCTTTAAGAGAGGAATGCGAAGGGAGACAAATTCCTTCGCCAGATCTCGCATGCTCATCCGTCGAGAAACGAGATACATAAGTTGGATGCGGGCCTGAACTGAGCCCGTGTCCACTGAAACATCGGCTTCCCTCCGATAAATAATTTGTCGGAGGGGTCTTGGCAATCTGGAGTCTATCTCTACCTCCACATAGAACCAATGATGGATCTAGTTGGAGTACGATCGCTCGTTGATAGCCTTTGTAGGGAATCTATTGATGTATTCCTTCCGGAGTTGGAAGTTGATGCTCCCAAAGTCTAGTAACTTCGTGGAGCCGTCCAAGTTGTATCGCTTCTTGGTCTGATAGCTAGCTTCATGCATCATCGCGAAAACCTCAGCCCGCCATTCACATCCTTCCACCCTCATGGCCCACTCGAAGATGGCTAAGCGGGCGATGTCGTTCGGAGAAAGTTGTGGTAGATCCAAGTGGTAGAGGTGGAGGACCTCAACTAGGAGCTCCGATGCAAGGAATCTGAGCCCCGTGTTGAAGAAGAGCTCGAAGACGACCACCTCCCCTTTGTGCGGCTCGAGTATGACCTCATCTGTGGGAAGCCACACTGCAACTCTAGGTTTGAGCCGCTTGTGCACCGCATTCTTCACGGTTTTATCAGTGCAGGTGGACTTCTCCAGGACCAGAGTCTACTCCAAGAACTTCTTTGATGGAGGCCGGAGGTCTCGAGGGCCGTACGACTTGGCTGGGCCCGAGGTCCCTACCGCGGCGGCCGCCGCCGCTGCAACCATCTACTGCTGGACAAGGCGGGAAACTGAGGCGGGCCCCGTGGCATCCTTCTTCGACATCTTTCGATGGCAAGTAGGGGTCGCGGGAAGAAGAAGACAAAGCTAGAAGGCAGAAGATAAAAGATGGCAAGTGTAAAAAGTGAAGGCTAAAGCACGAAAGGCATGCCACAGTAACGGGAGGCCGCTACCCTTTATAGGAGCCAGGGGCTTGCGCCACAAGCCTTTCTCGTGCCCGTTCATATTCCTCTCGATTCCCTCCGAGACTGGTAGGTGGGGCCATGGTCGAAAACGGTCCAATCTTTCCAAAAACGATTGGGATCTCATGCACAGCGACTCATCAAGAATGATGGTTCGCCGCCCGAGGCGACACTCCGAAGGCCCATAGTCGGCGCCTAGAGAACCAGAGGACGTCAGGCTGCATGAAGCAATGCTTGAGTGCCCGAAATACCAAGTGTTGTAGCAATTGCGTTAGCTACAGCACAGGTTTTGTATATGTGTATACGGAGTGTAAAATGAACCTCAAAGGGTTCTTTCAGGGGGAGAAAGAATTTATACTGGTTCGGACCTCCCCTAAGGGATAATAGCCCTACGTCCAGTTTATGGTGGATTTGGCATGGTATGCCTTGGTATGGAGTAGTAAATTCCAGGGTCTCATGGCCCTGGAGAAGGTATCTTGTTACAAGGGCTTGGCCCTGCTTTTATAGGCACGCAGGCCTTAAGGAAAAGACCGAGAAGCCCTCTATGAGTCCTAGGCTCACAGGGGTAAACAGGGAAAAAGAGCTAGCTAGAGTACAAAAGTGTTTTACAGCTTTACAGACGTGTCAGGCCACGCCAGGCTTTGACCAGCTAAACGACATACCAGGGGCGGAGGGGCCCCCGGTATGGCCTCTGTACTATAGCGAGGCGTAGATATTTATTGAGTTCGGAGTAGGGGCCGGAGCTCCTGGCGCAGGTTACGAAGGAGGCTTCGAAATATACTCCGAAGGGGGCTTCGAACTGGGCTCCGAAGTAAAGTCTCGAAGACTTGGCTTTGAACTGGCCAAAGAGGGTCCGGAGGCTTGCTCTGAGGAGCTCCGAAGGGAGCCCAAAGGCTAACTCTGGACAGGGCTCGAAGGCTAACTCCGAAGAAGGCCCGGAGGCTGGCTTCCAAGTTAACCTGAGACTTAGCCTCTAGCGGTCTTCAGGGGATCTTGAGGGCTTCGCTCCGGAGGGCTCCGAAAGACCTCGCTCCAGAGGGCTCCGACGAGGCCCGGGGGCTTCGCTCCGGAGGGAACCCTGGACCTGGAAACAACTTCTTCAGGAAGGAACAGGCTTCGACAGTGTCAGGCTCCGGGCCGAAGGTTGCCGGAGGATGACGTCATTTGGCCCCTGTTCAGGGGAAATATATTGCGCCAACACCAAGCTTCCAAAAAGGAGTGCACACAATAGACGCTTCGACGCAAGACTCCTTCTGGCCTGGCCCCTTCGCAGCCTAGAGCATCTCAAGGTAAGCCGTGAGGTTCGCCCGCATTCCGAAGCCCTACCTCGGTATTATTTCTTGTGCATATTGCCCTTCTCACAAGACAGGTTGATTGAAGAGACATATTCGAGGGGCTACTGTTGGGGGAAATAATCCTGTCAGCATAAGTAATTAGAGCCAAGACCCCAAAGACGGTTTTGGAGTCTTTGCATATGAAACCTTTCGGTGTTGCTACAATGCTCTAAAGCAGAGACACCGAAGTATGCAATGACCCCTCACCAAGCGAAGGCCTTTAGAGGGATTTGAAGCCCTCGCTGGTACTCTGATGCTGGCTGTAACGGAGGTCCTCCATAAGGCCCCTCGGGACTTCGCCTCGAAGGGGCGTCACCAAACGAGGCGTGATGATTACAGTACCAGGCACTGTCTGTTGGACAAGACGTCCTATCATGATGAGGCGCCTGTTTGGTCAAGACGTGCACCGTCACTCTGATTGGATGCTTGCCTTATCCGGGCGCTGGCACAAGCCCGTACCGTCATACCCCTATAGGGTCTGATGAATAGAGTCTGTTATGACGGTTTTAACTAGAGAGTAAAGGGGTATTTTCCTTATAGATCCCTTCCTATAAGTACCCCTTTCCCCACTGTAATAGGCATTCAAAAAGAAGGAAAACAATCACGTACTTAGAGTCCAGCTAGAGTTATTATCCAATTCGGAGGCTCTGTTTGAACTCAAAACAGTTTCCTTAGCTAAGTATTATTCTTCAAGTTATTCAAACCTATTAATGTAATCTTCTACGTCAATAAAGATTAAATTAAATTAGATTAAGTCTTTAAAATGTAAAATTAGATAGAAACATATTAATTTTAGTTAGAAATTAGATAAGGAGCTTAGATTGGTTTTTATATATATTACGTTAGTTCTCCTTATATAAAGAGAAAATCGATAGTTTTCCACTGTAAACTTTGTGTTTCGATAATTTGTCACTATAAATTTTTGCTTCGATTAAATACTATACTAAAATTTACACTATTTGTTTTTTGTCATCTATGTATTTGTTAATTCTTTTCTCTTTCCCAATATGAAAAGACATCTATACCCTCCTCTTCCTAGCCTTTCATTTATTCAGAATTTCAGATGCAGGCATCTAGTTGCAAATTATCAATTTTTCCTCGTAAAAAACACCTTGAACCAGCTTTGAAAGTTGCATTGGGAGGTGTACGTCTGATCTCGGTTGTCTGATAGTCCGTGTGTGTTTTGGGGATGCCTTATCAGAAGTATTTGTGTACTGCTTTAAATTTTAGAATGTCTCAAATCCTTGTCCCTAATTACTGGTCATATTTAAAAAAACGTTTATGGTCTTTGATTGAACGCTTTGGCCATTATTTTTCATACATGTAAAAAAATTGAATTTACATGTTCTGAAAATCTTCTGAAGACTCCTTAATATTCTATTTTCATGTGCTTCCGTTTTGTCTTATGTTTTACCACATGCATGTCTCGTAAACTCATCGCATTTATAATTTTTTTTGTGCAATAACAATTCAAGATTTGTTGGGTTTTTAACTGTATTTGTACATTATTGTTCTAGGAAGTCCGTGTTTGGTTTGAAGGATTTGGGGCTGAAGCAGGGCCGGCCCTCTAGTGGGACCACCAGTGCCACCGCCCCAGACCCCACTTTTTGGTGGGCCCCCTATATATATGGTGTATATGTCTATGTATGTGTACATTATTTAAAATATAGAATACCAAACGTCAAATGTGGAGGCAGTCAATTTTGAAAACAAAATCACCGTAAAAATTGACTTGTCTTCCTTCAAAACCTCCTAGGTCGTCGTTTGTTGTCTTCGATCCCCTGTGGGCCTACCGCTTGCGGCAATGCAGCCTGCCTGATCCTGCCATTATTGCAATCTTGCGTCAGCATGGCTAAGGCTTGAGTGGCTTTACGCGGCACGCCGCATGCCTGGCATGTTTGTTGCCATCTGCCGCTAATCGTTGTAGGGACAGTAGGGCAACATCGCGTCGTCACTTGCCTATGATCTTGTCTTCAAGCTTCTTGTCGATTCGAAAAGCATCTCTCGTAAAAAATGAGTAGATTATTTGTGATTACTGCTTTTTTATTGCAAAAAATGAGTAGATTATTTGTGATATCTGTATTTTTATTTTGCAATTCTGCCGATTGAATTAAGAACTAAGTAGATTAGATATTTAGATTTTAGAATTCAATTTAAATTCTGTTGTAGACTTGTAGTATGATTTAGTTTAAATGTTGTAGTGCTTATTTTTATATTTTAACATAATCACGTCATCAAGAAAATATGTTTCAGGTAGTGAAAAAAAGAAAAAGAGAAAACATGTAGATGAATTGATACAATCACAAAGAGTATCTATTGATAATTTTTTAAGAGCAATACAAGTACTTCACAAGATCCAAATATGTTGTGATAGTTTTGTGAAAGAATATTCTTGAGATAAATTAATATGCACACATCGTTATATAGTAATACTATTTTTGAAATATATTTTGGGCCGAAGAGTGTGAATGGATCAATGAAAGGCTATCTGCCTGCAATCCATTCCGCTGGAATCGTCACAATGCCGACACATCAGTGAAGGATCTCTTGTCCTCTGCTTCAAGGTAAGTGAGCAATAGTTTTCCATTTTTTTTGCTGGAATAATAAATAATAGTCTGTACGTTAGATTGTGTTATAGTGCTGCAACTTTCAACCTTTGAGACGTAAAACACATTCACATAGCTTGATGTTTTTTCTGATGCCAGGAGAGGATGAACCTGTGAAGATTGTTCAGGCGGCCAAACACTACAACAAAACAGAACATTTTTGTCGGCCAATTTAATTTCCGTCGGCTTTTGAGCAAGCCGATGAAAGTTAAATAACTTCCGTCGGCCTCCAGGAGCCGACGGAAGTTAACTTAACTTCCGTCGGCTTCTCACAGTGGCCGACGGAAGTTCCCCTAATCTTCATGGCGCTTTTGTTAGAACGCATCTTCCTCTTGCCATATGCACTAATGTTCAACTAACCGGAACTCTAAACCTAGATGAGGGGTAAGTTTTGATTGTTCCTCCAAAAGATGAGGACAGTAACCCCGGGTGATAGTACATTTCAACCCTATTCAGCAAATTCCAGTCGTAATAGCTATCAAATATCAATGGTTTCCTTTATAGCCCAATTTTGGTGCAGTTATTTTTGGTGCAAGAGAGTTGGGGATATCAAAACTTACGAGTATGTAACAGGAGATTTGCTATTTTGACATTTTAATGAAGTGGTTTTAATATTTTTAACATCCGGATCTATTTTTATTGACTAGGTAATCCTAACTCCTACGTGTCAGCCTTAAAAGTGTCATTATAAATAAAGTACGTATCTTTATAACGTCAAAATAATATTTTTTCGTTATTACCAGAACTAAGGATCTGGACTTTTTAATGCGATGTGTTGGGCTGATAATTCCATATTTCCATAGCAATGATTATTGAATCTTTTATCTTTATCCCTTTTTATTCTAACAAGCCCGTCTAGCTCAGCTGGTAGAGCGCAAGGCTCTTAACCTTGTGGTCGTGGGTTCGAGCCCCACGGTGGGCGTTTCGTTTTTTTTAATTTCTTTTTAATGCGCTTGAGTTTCATGATTTTAATACGCTTTAATTTTTTTTGACTTGTTAATACGCTTGTGAAATTAGTTCATTGTTCGTTCCATTTCCCTACTTCTGTAAAATGCAATGCACAAATTGGTTGTACATTGATTTCAGGGATATGCATGCTTAGGTTGTAGTTTTGCTGTAATGAGCCTATTGAGGATCTTTAGATGTTCAGAAACCTTGGACCCTAAACAAAAAATAAATATTTAGTTACTAAGAATTAAAAAAACTAGTTTCTTTTAGCTTTTAGATACTAATTTATTTCAAAATTCAGCATAAGAATTTAGATGGCTGATTGATGGCTGTTAACATGTCCAGCCATGATTCAATCCGAAGTGCAGCTAACCAAACAAAAAGAATGTTGCACCTGTCAAAACCAAAGGCAGGGAACTAAACATAGCCTTGCATTTTAAATACAAGTAACCAAAAGCACTCTTAAGGTGTGTTTGGCAGACCACATTCTCGATCCAATACTCGTGATGGGCTAGGATTTTAGGTCCTTAAAAGTCTATTTGACGACTAACAATCCTACTAATTTCACGTGAATGGCCAGGATTTCAGTAGAAAATATGGAAGTTTCAAGACCAAAGAGTAGAGGCATATAGGGCTGGATAACGAGCCAGCTCGGCTCGTTTAGCTCGGCTCGTTATAGCTCGTTATGTTAACGAGCTAGCTCGGCTCGGCTCGGTCCAGCTCGCGAGCTAGCTCGTTTAGCTTGCGAGCCAACTATTTAAAAGATGATTAAATAATAAATATTTAAATAATCACATATCAAACATCAAAATATGAAATAAATAGAATACATAAGGTTTCAAAAATTAATCATCCATAGTTCCATCATTATTTCTATGATTCCATCAAATTCATCACATATGTTATTTATTTCGTACTTTTATATGAGAAATGCTATATACTTTTATATGATAAATTCTATAGGCCATAATAATAAATTTATAATAACAAGCTAGCAAGTAATAATTTGATATTAACAAATAAATTATAAAATAATGAGTCTCATATTGTAAGATAGTGTTTTATTATTGCTTTAATGAGTTGACTTGACTACTTGTGTTGAGCTCGTTAAGCTCGCGAGCAGCTCGCGAGCCAGCTCGAACTCGCTCGTTATACTAACGAGCTAAAACACGAGCTCAGCTCGTTAGGAAAATAGAACGAGCCGAGTCGAGTCGAGCTAGTCACGAGCTGTTGGAACAATTGCGTTAGTTCCAGCAGGTTTTTCTGTGGTGGAGTATGATATGGAGAATGAACCTCGATGGGTTCTCACAGGGAGAGATAGGGTTTATACTGGTTCGGGCCTCCCCTAGGGGATAATAACCCTACGTCCAGTTTGTGGTAGATTTGGCATGGTGTGCCTTGAGGTGGAGAGGATAGCTCCAGGGTCTCATGGCCCCCTGGAACCTGTCCCCCTTACAAGGGCCTGGCCCTGTTTTTATAGGCACGCAGGCCTTAAGGAAAAGACCAAGATACCCTCCATGGGCCCTTAGGCTCATAGGGGTAAACAGGGAAAGGGGGCTGGCTACTGTACACGGGTACCAGACAGCTTTACAGCTTTACAGACGTGTCAGGCTGCGCCAGCCTTTGACCAACTAAACGACAAGCTAGGAGCGGAGGGGGCTTCGGAGTGCACCCGAGGGGAGGGCTCCGAAGCGCTGCTCCGGCGAGTGGCCTCCGGTTTTGGCTCCGGAGGGTGGCCTCCGGAGGGTGGCCTCCGGAGGGTGGCCTCCGAACTGGGCTCCGGAGGGCGGCCTCCGGGCTTGGCTTCCGGAGGGTGGCCTCCGAACTGGACTCCGGAGGGCGGCCTCCGGGCTTGGCTTCCGGAGGGTGGCCTCCGAACTGGACTCTGGAGGGCGACCTCCGGGCTTGGCTTCCGGAGGGTGGCCTCCGAACTGGACTCCGGAGGGCGGCCTCCGGGCTTGGCTTCCGGAGGGCGGCCTCCGGGCTTGGCTTCCGGAGGGTGGCCTCCGAACTGGACTCCGGAGGGCGGCCTCCGGGCTTGGCTTCCGGAGGGTGGCCTCCGAACTGGACTCCGGAGGGCGGCCTCCGGGCTTGGCTTCCGGAGGGTGGCCTCCGAACTGGACTCCGGAGGGCGGCCTCCGGGCTTGGCTTCCGGAGGGTGGCCTCCGAACTGGACTCAACTAAGGGCTTCGAGCCGAACCTCCTGGTTTGGGGGGCTTCGAAGCTACAGGCCTCGGGAAGCATCTTGGGACCTGGAAATAATACTCGAAGAAAACAGGCTCCGACAGAACCCGGCACTGGGCCGAAGGCTGTCGGAGGCTGACGTCATTTGGCCCTTGTGTAAGGGAAATATATTCCCCCAACAGTAGCCCCTCGCGTGTAGGCCTTCGGAACGAAGGGGTGCACGCGTCCTTAGGACAAATGACCTGGAAACATAACTACAGAGAAAACATACCTTCGGCGCCTAGACCGAGGACGGCCTCGACATTCGGGAGCAATAAATGCCCGCGCTTGCCGTCAGAACGACCTCGGGGAGCCCGCACGGCTCCGCAACGGTCGAAAATGTTACCGTTACCTTGCTCTGGGCCGGTTTGCCTTTGCTGAGGGCCCATCTGGCGGTGGGTTCGGCCCACGACGGTTGGAATTCTTACCGCGCCTATAAATAGAGACTTACCGCGTGCGGCTTCGGCACACCTTCATTTGCTCTCTTCTTATTGCCTTGCAAACCTCGCTCTGCTCCTCTTCTAGCTTCGCTCCGAGCCCCCCCCCTTCGCTTAGCTTTAGCTCTTCGCGCCGAAGTCCCAGCGACATGCCGAAGAAGGCGGTGGCGAAGCCTCTTGCTTTGGGCTCGAGTTCGGGCTCCGCCCAGGTGCAGGCGGCGGCTGCTGCGGCGGCGAAGACTGCGCCCAGGCGAATGGGGCCGAGGGACCTTCGGACCCCCTCCGACAAGTTCGAGCAGACCCTGGAGATGAGGGCCTCGATCTCTACGGAGGAGTCGGTCCGGAGGGCCTGCGAAGGGAAGATTGCGGCGAAGATCCAGCTTCGGGTCCCGGAGAAGTCGGAGGCCGAGCCGAGGCCTCGCGTTGACGAGGTGGTGGTGTTCGAGGCCTTCTTCGAGGCCGGCCTCGGCCTGCCAGCGGTGGGGATGCTGAGCGAAGTCCTCAAGGCTTACAACCTCGAGCTTCCACAGCTTTCGCCCAACGCCGTGGCGAGGCTAGCCGTTTTTTGAGTGGGCCATGAGGGCCGAGGGCTGCGAGGGCCGCGCGGACGTCTTCGTCGCCCTCCATGATGCCAACTGCCAACCGAAGCCGCGGGAGGGGCCGGACCGCGTCAAGAGGGCGCTGGCCTTCGGCAGCGCCAATTTTCAACTTCGGAAGGAGTATCAGGACGCCTTCCCGGCGAGGGCCGTCAACAACAAGTGGCACTCGAAGTGGGACCAAGAGTGGTTCTATGCCTCCGTCGGAGCCAACTCCCCCCTTCGGAGCACCAACGCCCATATTTTGTATCGGCGCGAAGGGGTGGTGAAGACCAGCGAAGGCCTCCTTCAATCGAGGATCTCGCTGCTCCGGAGGGTGGCAGCGAAGATGAGCATGAGGGACCTCGCAGAGGAGTTCCTCACCCTTCGGCTAAGCCCCCTCGCGCGCTCTTGGCCGGAGGGTCTCTTCCAGGCTTCGGATCGAGGTGAACTCAGCGAGCTGGCCTTCGACCGCTTCTGTAAGTCTTCACATTCTTCTTGCTTTTAATACTTAGAATACTTTGCTCCTAACTTCAACCTTCTCGCGTAGCCGACCTCGACATGAGGACCCCGGAGGAGGCCATCGCGGCGGCGGACCGAGTCGTCGGGACTCCGACTCCCGAGGAGCAGAACCAGCGCCTCGCCCTGGTGGGGTCCTGGGAACGCTGGAACAGAGTGTGGACCGCTCTTGGCCTCGGAGGGCTCTCCGCTCTGCCGGACTTCGCCCACCTGGCTACCTCGTCGGCCGGAGCCAAGAGGAAGAGGGGGGATGAGGACGAAGCGGACGCCTCGGGGGAGGCTGTGGCGAAGCCCGCAGCTACTCCGACTCCCAAGAAGGCCGCGAAGCCCCTGGCGGCGAGGGCTTCTGAGGCGGAGGTTGACGCGCGCACTCCTGCTGCCAAGGAGGCCACGGGTGCTTCGGCGGAACCAACTTCGGGCGCGAAGGTGGATGCGCCAGCTTCGCAGCGAGGGAGCTGGAGGACACACTTAGCCCCTGGTTCCTTCCAGGAGATCTCTGATGATGGTAAACCCTTTTTCTTTTTGCATGCCTCTCTTCAATATGCGGGTTTGACTTGACTTTTCGCAGAGGACGAAGATGATGCGAGGCCCGCTGCGGCGAAGCCGGCCGGCGAAGGCGGGTCGAAGTCCGCCGAGGCGGAGCCCGCGGAGGCTTCGAGCAGCAGCAGCAGCAGCAGCAGCAGCAGCAGCGAGTCGGAGTCCGGGAGCGCTTCGTCTGACGGCGAAGGCGGCGGGGGCCGCGTGGACCCTCGAGGCGAAGAAGATGTCGACGTGGTGGGCTTGAGCCCCGCTTCGCCGAAGCCCGCGGAGGGGACCGTTGCCGTGATTCACCCTTTCAAGCCGAGGGGAGGTGTGACGGTGGCGGCGATCCGCGGCTTCCGCGAGGCTTGTGCTTCTGCGGAGGAGGGGGACTTGGTGGCCCAGCTTAGCCACCAGGACCCCGCGGATCTCTTCGTCAGCTCGAACGAAGTCCTCCTGCGGGTGAGCGAAGCCCCCTGCAACTTCGAACTATATGTTAGCTTTTCCTTGGTACTTATGACTTTTTCAACTTCTGCAGGCCTTCGCACTGAACGCAGCCGCTTCGACTGCTGCCGACAGGCGGTTGGAGCGCCTCGTAGCGGAGAAGGAGGCCCTTCGCCGCGAGGTTTCAGAGGAAGCCGAGGGGCGGAAACGGGCCGAAGCTTCGGCTGCGGAGGCGAAGGAGGCGAAGGAGGCCTTGGCCTTGGAGACGGCTCGGCTTCGCGCGGAGCTCCAGGCTTCGAAGGATGCCGAGGCCCGACAGGCGAAGGAGATCGAAGAGCTCCATCAACGGGCTCGGGACCTCGAGAGCTTCGTCGTGGCCAACCTTGGCGAGGCCACCCAGAGCCTGACCGAGGTCCTTGAGAAAATAGGGACCGAGTGCCGGGCTCCGGAGTTTGGCGACCAAGACCCGATTGGGGACCGCGCCGATTATTTGAAGACGGCGGCTTCGATTGCGGACGAAGCGCTGACAGGCTTCGCTCTCATGGCCGGTCGCGTCGCCGGTCAAGGAGTGTTGCACATGCTCCATGCCGCGGGGTGTGACCACCTTCGGGCGGCAACCTCCGTGGCCCCTGTGGCCTTCGGGGGTCCGCACTTGGTGACGCCTCCGGGCGAAGTCCGCGGGGCCTGGCGGCGGCTGCAGGATCCTTGGAAGGAGCAAGGCTGCGAGGCAGTCCTTGACCTTATGAAGGCCCTCCGACAACGCCGGTTCAAGGGGCCCACTGACCCGGACAAGCCTTCGACCTCGACGCCTCCGCCTCCGAAGGTGTAGATCTCCTTAGGCTTCCTTGTAATACCTAGCTGTAGGCTTGTAAAGACTTATCAGTTCATTAATACGAATGCGGGGGTTTTTTATACCTGCCCAGGCTCAGCCTTCGAGCGTAGACCTCGAAGTCCTCGAGGACTCTGAAGAGCTTCAACAGCTGTGGGCGATCCTTGAAGTAGCTAGGTCCGAAGGCCCCCCTCGGTTTAAGCTGCCGAGGGGGCCTCGGGGCGAAGCCATCTCCGAAATAGCTCAGGATTTGCTAGCCGCTGTGAAGATGGAGCCCCTTCAAGGTTCTTTACCTTTGCCTCCGCGAGCGGCCTTAGCGAGCGACGAAGCCCTAGATTTTTCTGCCTTCGATACGGCACCGCCTGTTTCGCGAACTTGGAGCGACCTGCAAAGCGGAAGCCGAAGCCTGCGGGCTTCGGAGCCTGGACGAGCCGGTCGAGGGAGAGCGGGCTCCGATGAGGCAACGTCCAGCCGAGGGGGTCCCCGCCGAAGGAGAGGCAAGCGAGGGGCGGGGCCTCGCACTCGGTTCTTCTTAGGCTTAGATACAGATTACTCGTAGTTTTGTCTTCGAAGTATATTTGTAACATACTTCTCAATTCTCTTAATGAACGGAGTTTATTATACTTGCATACTTCGTTTGTATGCTTCGCATTGTTTGGCTTTGAACGCTTAGCTTGTCACGCTCGTACTGTACCTTACATTCGCACACCTCGCATATATGCTTCCCCCCTTTGCACGTGGCAGTTAGGGACTTAGCCGTTGCTGGTACGGGCAAAAAATAAAAGATGCGAAGGGTGCGCCTTTTGGCGGCTTGATGCATGAAGTTTTATTCAAGCGAAGGCCCCTTTGGGCTTCGAATGCCTTAATTGGGTGCGAAGCAATGCTTCGGCTGCTGAAATTCACTGAGCGGAGCCCTCTTTTGGGCTCCGTACGCGCTAACTTGGTGCGGAGCAGGGCTCTGGCATAACCAAGTTTAGCGAGGCATGCTTCGGCACGCTAGGATTTGGATGTTGTGCATGAGCGAGGCTCTGGAACGCACTTAGATTTTAGCGAAATAAGACTTCGGGACGCTTGGGCGTATATTATATTAACACGCGAAGCAGGGCTTCGGAGCGTGCTTGGGTAACGAAGCTGGGCTTCGGAGCTTGGTCCTGTAATGAGAAGGATAATTGGTGTGGATTCACCGAATCTGTGATAATGTGAGCCACCTTCGACTCTGAGCCACCTTCGACTCTGGGTCACCTTCGACCCTGGGATGCTTCGGGTGCGGAGCCCGGAATCCCTGGGATGCTTCGGGCGCGGAGCCCGGAATCCCTGGACGCGTCGGGCCAGTGGCCCGGAGTCCTTTTAGCCCACTGCTACGGGCCCGGGGGCACTGTGTAGCCTTCGGAGGGGTACTCCGGGTTTTATAAGGCGAAGCAAGACTTCGGTTTTAAATAAGGCGAAGCGTGGCTTCGGGTTTAAATACGACGAAGCATGGCTTCGGTTTTTGAACAAGGCGAAGCGTGGCTTCGGTTTTTGAACAAGGCGAAGCGTGGCTTCGGTTTTTGAACACGGCGAAGCATGGCTTCGGTTTTTGAATAAAGCGAAGCATGGCTTCGAGGTTATGTTAATGTAACTGCAGGTTGGTGCATCGAAGTAAGGCTTCGGGCGGTACTTACCTTGTAGCCCTCGGGCTCCGATGACCTTTGAAACGTGGAGCGGAGCCCCTTGCCGGAGAGTGGGCTCCGGTCTGCGGAGGATGGAGGAAGGCGAAGGTGGCCTTCGATCTGCCCTCGAAGCCCCTTGCCGGAGGGTGCGCGAAGCGAGAAAGCCTCGATGCTCCCCCCTTGGGCGCACTTCGGGCTGCAGGCAGTGGTAGAGAACTTAGCTTCTAGGACTAAGGTCCCCACGGACGGCGCCAACTGTTGGAACAATTGCGTTAGTTCCAGCAGGTTTTTCTGTGGTGGAGTATGATATGGAGAATGAACCTCGATGGGTTCTCACAGGGAGAGATAGGGTTTATACTGGTTCGGGCCTCCCCTAGGGGATAATAACCCTACGTCCAGTTT
Organism: Zizania palustris; assembly: GCA_019279435.1. Lineage (NCBI taxonomy): Eukaryota > Viridiplantae > Streptophyta > Magnoliopsida > Poales > Poaceae > Zizania > Zizania palustris. The sequence goes on along the minus strand of JAAALK010000287.1, from coordinate 14,887,515 downwards.
GTGGTAGATTTGGCATGGTGTGCCTTGAGGTGGAGAGGATAGCTCCAGGGTCTCATGGCCCCCTGGAACCTGTCCCCCTTACAAGGGCCTGGCCCTGTTTTTATAGGCACGCAGGCCTTAAGGAAAAGACCAAGATACCCTCCATGGGCCCTTAGGCTCATAGGGGTAAACAGGGAAAGGGGGCTGGCTACTGTACACGGGTACCAGACAGCTTTACAGCTTTACAGACGTGTCAGGCTGCGCCAGCCTTTGACCAACTAAACGACAAGCTAGGAGCGGAGGGGGCTTCGGAGTGCACCCGAGGGGAGGGCTCCGAAGCGCTGCTCCGGCGAGTGGCCTCAGGTTTTGGCTCCGGAGGGTGGCCTCCGGAGGGTGGCCTCCGGAGGGTGGCCTCCGAACTGGGCTCCGGAGGGCGGCCTCCGGGCTTGGCTTCCGGAGGGTGGCCTCCGAACTGGACTCCGGAGGGCGGCCTCCGGGCTTGGCTTCCGGAGGGTGGCCTCCGAACTGGACTCTGGAGGGCGACCTCCGGGCTTGGCTTCCGGAGGGTGGCCTCCGAACTGGACTCCGGAGGGCGGCCTCCGGGCTTGGCTTCCGGAGGGCGGCCTCCGGGCTTGGCTTCCGGAGGGTGGCCTCCGAACTGGACTCCGGAGGGCGGCCTCCGGGCTTGGCTTCCGGAGGGTGGCCTCCGAACTGGACTCCGGAGGGCGGCCTCCGGGCTTGGCTTCCGGAGGGTGGCCTCCGAACTGGACTCCGGAGGGCGGCCTCCGGGCTTGGCTTCCGGAGGGTGGCCTCCGAACTGGACTCAACTAAGGGCTTCGAGCCGAACCTCCTGGTTTGGGGGGCTTCGAAGCTACAGGCCTCGGGAAGCATCTTGGGACCTGGAAATAATACTCGAAGAAAACAGGCTCCGACAGAACCCGGCACTGGGCCGAAGGCTGTCGGAGGCTGACGTCATTTGGCCCTTGTGTAAGGGAAATATATTCCCCCAACACGAGCCGAGCGAGTTAACGAGCTACGAGTTTTTTGTCCAGCCCTAGGGGCATAGGAGCATTATATTAGAACTTTTTTTAGATAAAGCTCCATATTTTCTACTGAAAGTTCGTCCGATTTCATATATATGAAAATAGGTAAATTGTTAGTAATATATTAGAAATAATCTCTTTTTTGGACATGATGTTGATGTTTGATGGTCAGCAAAAATTGCTATGGGCTAGCCCAGAGCTTGGCCCAAATGGGCCGCCCTGCACCTTTATGTCCTATAAATCAGACTTCCTTTTCCATATCCAAGGATGACCGAAGATTTGACATCCTGACCACCTCAAAGATACACTTCTAAGAGCATCTCAGGGCATCTCCAACCATCTCCCTATACTCCTCCTTACTCTATTTTTTAGGAAGTATACCCCAAAATTTATCTCCAACCAACTCTTTATCTTCCTCCCTACTCTATTTTCCTCCCTATTCTTCCTGATGAGCTCCTCAGATGTAGCAAGCCGAACTTCCTCCCTATCCCAACCGCCTGGTGCTTCCTACAGCTGATCCGGGGTGGCGGGATGGGAAAATCCACCAAAAGTCCCTCAAGATTTGGCTGTGCTTGGTATACTATAATTACAAGCCACCCGAATATACTAGATTATATTATTAAATTATAGTTACAATATATATCAGTTAAAAATTTAGCTATTTAAATATTAATCAATTAAAAATTATAAATTTGGTTAATGATATTTATGAGATATTAATAAAATATAGTTAGATAAAATAAAGGGAGTCAAATATAGGAAGTTGGATGTAGTGTTTTAAGAAATAAAGAGGAAATCTTGATAGGGAGCTTCCTACTTTCAGTTGTAGGGAGAAAAAAATAGAAAGTTGGATGGAGATGCTCTCAAATCTCAAGAGATTTCTTAAATTTTAGTCCCTAAATTATATATAGGGATCATTTTAAACTCTATCTCTTCCTAAAAATTAATTAATCTACAACAGTTTCCCTATAATCTCAATTCCTATTTTTAAAACCTACAAATATAGTCTATAATATATAATAATTTTGTGTAAAACTATAATGCATTCAAATATGTATATCATCCAACTTATAACAACACATAAGGGAAAATAATACACGTGCAAGAAAAATATATGTACAAATGAAAATAGGAATTTGCTAAACTAATCCTATATTTGAGAGAGATGAATGGTGATTTAGGGAATGGATTAGGAAAGAGATTCGTTTAGGGGAGCTCTTGGAGCTTCATTTTTCACAAAATACCTAAATTCAAATTTAAGTAGTCATATGGGTAATTTCTTGGAAATGCTCTAACGAATCACACCCTATTTACCTTCGCCTAAATTTTCAAAGCCATGCGTAATCATTTGAATCTCTCCGTTCCATATTATAATTCACATTTACATATTATAATTTTCAACCAAGTTTTTCTAACTTGATCAATTTTATCAAAAAATATACCAATAAGCTATAGCATTGAGTTAATTTCATTAAATCCAGTGTAAATATATTTAAATATGATATTTATTGTATATCTATCGTCGATGCCAATATTTAAAAAAACAATAAAAATCATAAAAGATTAATTTTAAAACAATAGGGGAATCAAGGCGGCAAGGCGCCACCATTTTGCTAAAAACTGTTTTAATTTAATACAAAACCAACATATATATCCAGGAGCAGTAGCTGCCCTGGATTTTGTTATTTATTAAACATAAATAAACTATTCAAGTTGCCCGTCTAGCTCAGTTCGAACCCAACGGTTGGTGTTCCGTCGCTTTTTTCTTGAGGCATTTTGTTTTTCTGACTTTTTTTCTCGATTTCTTCTCCTTCCCATTTGATTTTTTTGGCTCTTTCTTCTTCAGGCTGCCAACCTCGTATATTTTGGACCTTTTTTCCTTCGTCTTGTCGTATTGCGTGTATTTGCTTTACCTTTTCGTTGAAATTGTTTTAGGTGTGCTAAATTGATTCGTTTTGCTTTTCTCTCACGAATCCGGGCTGGTGATGCCATCCGTCTCCAGTTTTTTTTTTCCAATATTCCAAACCAGTGTTCTTCAATCATTATACCAATCGTCAATCGAATTTATTAAGAAACAGGAACTTGAAAAATACAAGAGATAAAACAACAAACAAAATTGATAACAAGAAAAAACATAGCATCTCTAAGGTTTAGCTCAATAACTCCCTTAAGAGAAGAACAACAAAGGTTAGACCAGTCATGTTACCTCACATTTCACGTATATTCGTTTTCATCAATGGAGACTTGTAACAAATGCAATTCAGTTTTACAAAGTAATACAGGAGAATTTTTGCCAGAAAGACAAATACGACGAGAAGAGGCCACCTTTTTCGTTGTTAATTATGCTGCATACATTGGCTCCAATCTTTCAAGGAGGCTGCTTTCAAATACTTGGGTATTAGTTTTAAAAAAAATGAACTCTCATCTTTGTAAAAAAAATGTATGTACTTAAAAGTATGTTTATGAGAAATGTGTGGGTGCCATAAATACAACCATAACAATTTCGTTCATTATAAAATAAACGTTTAAAAGTTCTAGTAGCTACTTCATCCCATTACTTAGTTCATCGCATTATCAAGCTTTCTAAGTATAAGTCTATGTAGAATTTTTAGATATTTTTTATATTTTCTTTTATATTTATATTTATTAAATAAATGTTACTTATATCACAAATAAACATCTCATGTTTTTAAAAGCAAAATAAATAAACACAATAGAATCATTTGAGGTAAACACAGCTCCAAATCACAAAGAAGTCGTTTTAGGATATAAATGTTACTTATATCACAAATAAACATTTCGTATTTTTAAAGCAAAATAAATAAACACAATAGAATCGTTTGAGTTAAACACAGCTCCAAATCACAAAGAAGCCGTTTTAGGATTATATCAAGAGTTGATTAAAACAAAACGTTTTGTATTTTATTATGCATTTTGGATAACTATATCTCTCAGATGTAATACTATTTCTTTCTCGTTTTTTGTATTATGTTTACTTTCATGTTATATTTAATAGAGATAAATATAAAAGACATATACTAATTAATTATTCATTGATATATGAAATAATGTCTAAAACGACTTTTTTTTACAAATTTGAGGATAGGATTTCGGGAAGGAAAACATTAGTGGAGAGTGTCAATTAAATGCAAACAGATGAAATAACAGAGAATAACTCCAGTTTCTGCTACGATGGCCGGCGGCCAAGTTTCAAGATTGAATGATCTGTACTCCTTTGAACGGATTAAAATAACCAGATTATATAATTATAATCATGATATAAGTAGAGAGGTAACTGATTATAATTATTACTCAAAGTTATAATTTCTTTATTTAATATATAATTATAATCTATTTAAGTATAAGATAACGATAGGCAGTCTAAAGAGATAGAAATACAATAACTATCTGTTTGGTTGATGCATATAATCGGTCAATTTCAATTTTTTATTTGGTTCTATAGATAAGATGTTTAGAACAAGAACAATAAATTGTTAATTAATAACAAAATATATTAATTATTATTAATCTTAATGCAATCAATACTAATAAATAACAAAACATACTAATTATCTATAATCAACATTAATTAATAGCAAAATAGACTAATGATCAAGGTTAGAGCTAATGGATGAACTCATCCTATCAATTCTATGAAATAGCATTAGGGCCTGTTTGTTTCAATGGAATTGGGCCGAATTGAATTTAATTCTTGGGCTGGCTTGTTTGGCAAACTTTAGAATTGGAAATTACAATTCCATCCATTTTTTGGGTCGGAATCAGAAGCCCAAAACTAATTCCTGCCCTAAAACGAGGAATCTGATTCCCCCAGTACCCGAGCGCCGCACGGTAGCGCCTCCTCCTCCCCCGAGCGCCGCACGGTAGCGCCTCCTCCTCCTCGCCGTCGCCGCCCTTCTCGCGCCTCCACCCCGAGCGCCTCCTCGCCCTCCTCGTCGTCCGACCACAAGCCGCGCCGGATCTTGGAGCGCGCCGACCCCGAGCAGGAGTACGACGCGCCTGCCGTTCCCTCCGCCGACAAGAACCAGGCGGAGGCGGAGGAGAGCGAGCGCCGCAACCGCGAGCTCAAGGCCGGCCTTCATCCTCTCAGGGTAAGTCCCGTCCCGCACGCCGCAGCTAGATCCAGCTTCGATCCCCAGACGATGGAGGAGATGGATGTGACCCGTGTTCCTTGTGTTTTGCCTCCCCCCAGCGCAAATTCGTGCTATGGTACACGCTCCGGACTCCTGGGGTGAGGTCACAGTCCTACGAGGACAACGTCAAGAAAATCATCGACTTCAGCACTGTACGTCACGGCGTATATTCTTTTGTTTGGTGGATTTTCTAATTTCGATGCATCTGATTGGAGATTCCTGATGCTGCTCGGGTGGCTTGTATTTTAGGTTGAGTCGTTCTGGGTTTGCTACTGCCACCTAGCGCGCCCGTCATCCCTGCCCAGCCCTACTGACTTGCATCTTTTCAAGGAGGGCATCCGGCCCCTTTGGGAGGTACTCTCACTACCCTGTGCTGATAACGATGGTTGTGTTTTGTGTAGTGTTACATATTTACATGTTTATGGTGGTTAATGGAGTTTGGTTGAGCAGGATCCTGCAAATCGGAATGGCGGCAAGTGGATCATAAGGTTCAAGAAGGCTGTCTCTGGTCGTTTCTGGGAGGATTTGGTAAGCAAATCTGCACTCTACAGTATACATGCATTCGGGTTTTCAGGGAAGTAAATGTTCATGTGTGGCAATGGAAGCCAGGATTAATATACAAAAGGATCTAGAGTGGAATAGTTGTCCTCAATTTGAAAACTATATGCATGACAATAATAGATCAGCCAGAAAACAAACACATGTGCATTTTTTTCTTTTACAAAAGATGTTGCAAACAACTCACACATGCCCACATATATCCCAGAAGATCTTGGTGGGGTTGGGTCTAGAACACACCATCACTCCCAACTTCTCTTTTTAAGGAGTATACATAAAACAAAGTTGATGAATAGGATCAAATGATCAATCATATGCAAACATTGTAATTTGGTTAACCACCTACATTTCACTGCATGAACCCTCATGAAGGACTATAACGGACCTGCTTAGTGTTTGAAATTTGAAGTGGCTTCGTTCTACAAATCGAATATTGTTTGGTTTACAAATACAATAGATTTATCCTGCACCATGTCATTCCACATGGCAACAGTGCTAATAAATGATGAGCAACAGGGTCATGGCATAAAAATCATTGGATGGTTATGCCATAGATCCATATATCCTAATAGCAGGCCATTCCTTAAATCAAACAGGCCTAAATGACACACAAGCTTAAATCAAACAGACCTAAATGACATACAAGATCTTTCCCTTGTACTCTTTTGTTTTTCATGTCGATATTGCGGTATTACATGGTTTGTATGTTCCAGGATAGGATATTTTATCTAGGAATATGGTTTACATGGTTTGTCAGTTGCAACCAGTATGTTCTAACATTATTTTTCTGTCGCTATCTCATTTGCTTACCAATGGGCATGCCTGCCCAGCATTGGTTCCACATTCACACTATCATTTTCTTTTGTTCCATTAACATCTCATTTACTTGTTTGTTGTTTTTTGTTCCATTATTCTGTATATTCTTCTCCTTTGGTTGTCATTGTTTGAACTTGGATGTTTGAACTTTACTTGAAATCAGTGCTAGTATCCTCTGTATCTATTTGGATGTTTTTCATTAATGTTGTTGGACCCAGGAACATGAGGAGCAACCTAGTTAGTCATATTGACCAGCTAGTTTCAAGTCAATTTATTGCTATTAGATGTCTAGTAATTACTAATATTGAGCCCTGAGTTTCTCTAAATTTCGTTTTGTCAAACAGTTGTGCATTGAATCTTATGATGTATATGCATGTTTGGGAAATGAGAGAGAGGCGTAGGAAGAAGAGGCAGAGAGTAGCATCCTTATTTGTTGCAACTGTCATGGGCATGATTGCAGACTATTATCATAAGAAAAGACCTAGACATCTTATGGATCCCTCTGAGGTGATAGAGAGAGATGTAGTTGGTCGGAAACAAATGCTAAGGAATTTGTATCAAGGATCAAATGTTTATTGCTATGACAGTTTGCGTCTAACTAAGAGATCCTTTTCGGACCTATGCACCATCTTACGTGAGAGGTGTGGTATGTGTGACACCTTGAATGTGTCGGTAGAAGAAAAGGTTGCTATCTTTTTGCTTGTAGTGGGTCATGGCATTAAGATGAGGATAATTCGTAGCTCATATGGATGGTCACTTGAACCAATTAGCCGCTATTTCAATGAGGTGTTGAGAGGTGTTCTATCATTATGCCATGAATTTATCAAGCTTCCTGATCCTTTAGCTGTACAACCTGAAGATTCTAAGTGGAGGTGGTTTCAAGATTGCCTTGGAGCACTAGATGGTACACACTAGATGGTTTCAAGATTCTGTTTTTTGTTGTATACTCTTGTGTTTCAGATGTGTGATAAACAATATTCATCTGTGATGAATAGTTTTAAGAATATGTTTTAGTTTGAATGAGTGCTTGCTGTGATGAGAGATTGAAATCTGAACTTCATATGAAATCTGAATGTTTAAAATGTCTTGAGTTGAGTTCAAATTGTTCTCCTGAACTTCATATGAAATCTGTTCTGAGATAATTTGATGTACATGTTGTTGAATCAGAAATTTCTAGTGTTTGAAATAGAACAGAAATTTGTGCAAATTGATCAAGTAATGCATGGTGTCATCTAGAGCTCACCTCAAGTTGTTTTTTTTGCAGAAAAATAAAGAAGCTAATGGGTACAGGCACAAGACAATCTTATATTGGGACTCGATCAGCTTGGTATTTGGGAAAGATCATGCAACTGGTGAAGCGGCAAAGACCCCAGCAGATGGCGCGAGAGATATGAGTAAGGAAGATGGAACCGGTCAAGAGCTTACTTCATCAACAATTTCAGGAAGCTTAAAGAGGCAATAGTCCAGTGATTCCTTCACCTCAATGATGGCGGAGAAATTAGACAAGTTTACTGAAGCTATTAGGGATGAAGCACCAAAAGGGCCGACATCAAAAGAAATATTTAGCACATTGGAGGAGATAGATGGGTTAGATGAAGACACATTTTTAGACTTATTTGATATCTTAACAGGTGATGCGCGCAAGTACGAGTCCTTATTGGCACTTCCAGTGATCCTGAGAAAGAGATGGCTGCTGAAGCAACTGAAAAAGTGAACCTTGCATTGTGTGGTGTAAACGAACATCATTTTCTCTGCATTCTTCTCTTTTAACTGGAGTGTTATTCAAAACTGGATTGAACCCTGCATTGTGAACCTTATGTTTGAGATTGTTATTCAAAACTATGTTTGTGTGCCATATTCAAAACTGTGTTAGTCAATGTTTGCATTTTACCAAATTAACTTGTAAATTCCATATATAACTATGCAAACACGATATTGAATTTGATTCATGGAAAAGAATTCCATTAGTGTTGGGGGAAAATATCTCATCTTCGGGGTTATTGCCGAAGCAACATAAAAGCAGACAGCGGATTCGAAGGTTCTCAGACAATCATCTTCGAAGATACTCGGAACCAAGTTCGAAGTACGAAGATAGGCATTGGTTCGGAGTACATCTTCGAACTAAGGCCCTTCAAGATCTTTTCTGCCAGCTAAGATGGAAGACTTATCTTCTTTCTCATTAGATTAGTCTTTTACCATTTTAGCCCTATTAAGGGAACCGAATAGTTTCCACTATGTCGGTTGTAATAGAGGGGTAAATAGGTCTTTTCCTTAATGTTTGGGCCTATAAATACCCCCTATTTCACCCTGTAATATGGACCGAATACAAGTTATTCAATACACACTTTCGAACTATTCTAAGTTATTATCTTTTCGGAGGCTTAGAACAGTTTGCTTCACAAACACTTCGTTTGTTAGTTTCTTTTCTACAGAAACCTGTTAGCGTAATCTTTTACGCCAACAATTAGCATCCAAACAAAAAAATTGAATTGAATCAAATTTAAGCAATTACTTTGTTTGGGAATCTAATATCTAGAATGTTATTCATGAAATGAGTTTTATTTACAAGGAAACAAACGGGCTCTTATCGAACATCTTTTCAAATTTAAGTTTAAATTTTAAACCAACCTATCGGTTTGTGTGTATACGTACGGTTACTGTGTAGCTCTATTACGTTAATCGATGTCAGCTAGAACGTGAAGGCTGTGACATCTACAATGGTCGACAACCCACATCAATACACGATATCTACGATAGTGTTGTGGCATGTTAAAGCCATTAGACTCCAATCATTTGTGCTTTGTGTCCTACGGTTTATTATTCTTTTATGCGCGAAAATTAATACAGACATGCACGAATACGCGTATAGAACTATGTGCAGTAGATCGGCAATCCACCAAAAATTAGGCTATTCACAATGGAGTTTCATAAGATGTTTCATGGTATTAATTATCATGTCATATCAGATTTTTTGCTGACATGACATTCAATTAATGAGGAAAGAGAAGGAAGTAGTTTTATCACCATAATATGGTGCTAACCCGTTTTCAAGACGGATGAAACGAAATAAAACACCCACCTAGAGCCAAATCATTTCATTAGAGAATAGGTATTTCATAAGAGCTAGTTGTATTTAATTACACTGGTTAGCGTAGGAAATAATGAAATTAAATTTTTCACTGAGAGAAGGTATTTCATTCAGTTGTAAAGTAGTCTTTAAAAAATAGTGTTATAAAATCCACTACTGTGAGTAGCCTTCCTTCGATGCATACAATAGATTCAGGTAACAGCAACTCGGTGCGATGCATAAAATATTTATCAATTAGCTTTTTCGCTGACGGAAAAAATCCTAAAATACCGTACCGGATAAACTAATCGACAACCAGTGTACAGTACGGTACAGTACATTGTACAGTCTGTACTCCAAGCTATTAATGAAGTTTGCTGTTGTTTTTGGATGATCGAGCGCTTCGGTTTCGGCGCTTCGCCTGCCGAAATGTAGCGTTGCACCCAGGATTTCGCCATCGTTGACAGTGTTCATTGGTGGAGACAGGTCATTTTGACCTTCAGCTCTACTTCCTCAAGAATTTAGCTTTTACATAAAATTTACAAATTAATAATAAAACCACCAAAATATTTTATATCAATAATAAGGTAGCATCATAAAAAATAGATAAACCGTATTAAAGAAATAAAACTTACAGAGTATTGTTTATGAACTGAAGGCAGATAATAAAGTAAAAAATAAAGTCTTTTGGTCAAAGTTAAAACCATAGAAGTAAATATTTTTAACGGAGAAAGTAACTTTAAAACTCAATTGAAATTGCATCATAACTTTTGAAGAATCAACAACAATTAATTCAGTCAGAAGAATGCAGAATAGCCGTGGCGGCCGGCATGTTGGATCATATCGGCATCCCATGTTTCTCTGCGCTGGAACATTCTTCGCATCCGCCATGGCTGAGCTGTGTCGAATAATGGCCTCGAACACATACATATATATATTCTTAATTGCCGCGTTCCAGTTTTTGCCCCTTAGCTATCCAACTTGCTCATGTGGTCGAGCTGTGCCCACAACTCTCTCTCTATGATTTTATACGATTTCTAATTATCTAGAATATATATATATATACACAAATGCTATCCATCTCACGGGTGGCTATTTTACCGAGAAATCTACTACCGAGAAAAAAATAGTATTCAATTGCTATTCTACTGAGAAAATTTACTACTGAAAGTAGCCGGTGTAGAATAATTATTTTACACACGTGGTGTAGAATAGCGCTCCCGTATATACAAATGATATCCTACACCACGGGTGTGGAATAACTATTCTACCGAAAAATCTACTACTGAGAAAAAATAGTACTCAATTGCTATTCTACTGAGAAAATCTACTACTGAAAGTAATCGGTGTAGAATAGTTATTCTACACACGTGATGTAGAATAGCGCTCCCGTATATATATATATAGTAGTATTTCTTAGCACTTATAGTATCTCCAATATCGTCTTTATTTGTTTGTTTTTCATATGTTCATTTAGCCAACTCAATTTTTTTTCTAAATCTATTATACACTCTAATAGACTTTCTATTTTCATCTATCTAAAAAAATATTCTCTCTTTTAAAATCCCAAAATATTTTTCAAAAAATATGATTTTTTTTTTGAAATCCCAATCTTTAATCTTAGAAATCCCCGAATTATAAAATTTTGATTTCGCACTAATCAAAATTAATCTTGATTTCGCAGAGATTAGTCTTCGTTAATTAGCAAGCTAACATGCAGAGAAATACTTTTCGTAGGATTATTTGCATGCTTGATTTGTAGCTAGAATTCAATTTAGCTAGTTTAGTGACTGATTTGGCTAGTCACATTTGGATATCTTATTGGAGGACATTTTTTCTCCGAATGATCAAATTTTTGGCTGAAGAGTGGAATCGTCGCATCGGATATGAGTTTGTACACATATTCTAGACGGGAGGGGATAGACTCAGGTGTGTTTGGTTTCACATCGAATATTTTAGAGTATTAAATATAGATTATTTATAAAATATATTTATAATCGATGGATTATTTGCGAGACAAATTTAATAAGTCTAATTACGTCATAATTTGACAATGTGATGTTACATTAAATATTTACTACTTATGAATTAATTAGCCTTAATAAATTCATCTCGTGAATTATCCTCTAATTCTACAATTGTTTTTATAATTAGTTTATTTTTAGTTATTCAATTTGATGTACAAATATCCGATATGACACGGATTAAATTTTAATTCATGGAACCAAACACCCCTCAACCCAAACACCTGGGCTAATCGATTGACTCCAGTTAGGGGCATAGCTAGGGCGGTCCAGGTAAGTCAGGATCTAGACTAATTTCAAAATATTTAAAATTCCCATTTATATTATTTTACAATTTTAAAATATATTATTATTATATTTATATATAATAATTTTGCACAAAAAATATTTTATATGTATATATAAAATTTATGATGTTATACAAAATTAAAACGAGTACATCTTACTAGACACATCCAACGATTTCATTCTGGTTAAGTCTCTCGCCCGGATAGAGTATTCAAGCAAATTAACCATTGACGATCCTGGCCATCGATCAGTTAGGGCCGGCATCCAGAATAGAAGATAAGCTATATCATCTGACTTATTATTATAAGAATAATTTATATATAGTAGCAGTCTATATAATGAGTTATGTATATGGACATGCTATAATAAATAAAAAATCACTATTCTATCTCTTTCCATTTATCGTACTTTTTGTCCATATACATATCAATAGTGCGTTCCGTCTAAAATTATACATGCTAGGAAATTTATTATATTATAACAAAAACATATTATTATAGAGATTTGACAATGTAATTTCCGTTGCACTTATAAGTGATTTTATTCGGGCTCTAAATATCGATTTTCAAAAGAAAAACCGGTCTCTAAAACCCCTTGATTTGGACTAATCCCGTGGTTAATTATACAAGAATCCTTTCTGCCGGTAATTTCGGACAAGACGTACGTTGCGCCCGATACGCAACGGTAAAAAGCAGTAAAAGTCAAATCGATTTGCATTCTACACTGCATGCGTGAAGAAGATAGCTTAACAGCTAAGGACCGTGTTGTCTCTCGGGAAATTGTTGTTGAAATTCCACGCGTATATTTGAAAATTTCATACATTGAAATGTTGGCAAGCAGGGGCGAAGCCCCGGCCCGTCGAGCCCCGTGGGTTGCACTGAATAAAATTCGAATCTTTATATTTTCATCATAATCCAATCAACAATTCAGATTAGGATATCAACCTATTATGGCCCTGTATGGAAACTCTAGCAGTGCTAGAGGTTAGAATTAGATTGTAACCCTAAATTAACTCTGAAATAATTTTAGCCCTTGAGGTATATAGATGCAAGGGCTAGAGGTTAGAATTAGTTACTTTTTCAATCATTTGACTACTTTTCAGCTTGATTTATTGTGGCTAGACTAGTCCCGTTGTGTGGCTGGGTGGGAATCCTGTGTGGCTAAAAATACTTTTTTGGGTGGACATCACACAAACTAGCCCCAATTAGCACCTCTTGAAGGTGCTAATTTTTTTATGGATTAGATTGAAATAGCTTAACTCTAACCCTCGGGTTAGTTGGGGTAAATCTAACCCAAACTAACTCTAACCCCTCGATCCGAGCCTATATCAATTTAATTTCGCACGTTCCTCTAGCTTCACCATTTTTGGCATTTTTTGGCATGTACGATGTTCAAATAAAACAGAAAATCCATATATTCTCCAAAAGCAAGCATTCCAGACTTGTACTATCAGTTCACGTGCATTTGATAGTCCATTGTCTCAAGGTCTCAGCTTGTAAAAAAAATGTCCATTGAAGTTTGAACAAAATCAAGATGACATTAAACTCATGTTTTTAAGATAAGATTGATGATAAATTATGCATTTAGTAGGATAAATGCATGACCTTTTTTAAACTTTTTTCTTAGAGTTGCTACTTTGGTCTATCGTGCTATATAAACAATTAGAAAAAAGAGAGTGCGCCACCTTAATTTATACTTTTGTATAAATAATAGTCGTTTTGATTTTTATTGAGAGTGTATAAATATTAGTCACTCCGTCCAACAAGAGTTGAATTTGGATGACACCATAAAGTATAGGCTCCATAACCAATTGAAACAACCATTTTAATTTTATTTAATATCACTTTCGAATGTATAATTCTATCTAAACAATTAATATTTGTATATTAGAAGAAGTACATTGCTTTCAAAAAAACGTGTGTGTTTCATTGTTACCAAAATCCAATACTAAATATTACTAGTAGACTGGTGGTCTTATCATAGTAGCTACTCTAAAATATATTTTTTACACATTTAAACTTATTGAAAATACCAACAACAGGTACCAAATCCAAACGTCGTGCCAACACGGATGCGCGCGTGAAGGCCAGATGTACAAAGGACCGCTTGTTATTCTCATTGTCATTAATTAAACCGTTCTTAATTAAACATGAAAATGAATCAAACCCAGATGTTGCATGCTCTCGTTAAAAATTTCATTAAATCAGTTAATTAATATCGGTCTTTAGCGCCATTGCAATGGTGTGTCCACCATGGTAAGACCAAATTTTAGACCTACAGTGGTTTATTTAATAAGTTTAGATGGTTTATTCATGAAATTTCTAGAGTTTAGAGATTGAATTTGGACTAGCTAACATCATCAACATCAACATCAACAAAACCTTTTAATCCCAAGTAAGTTGGGGTAGGCTAGAGTTGAAACCCAACAAGAAGTCACCAAAAAGAGAGAGAGAAAGGGGAGGGGAAAAGTTTTTAAGAGCACTAAAAGAGAAAAGGCCTAATCACGGTTGGCACGTGGATAGCTTCTTTCCAAGCACTTCTATCCAAACACAACTCCTTTGGGATATTCCATTCCTTCAAGTCCCTTTTGATTGCCTCCTCCCATGTCAAGTTTGGTCGCCCTCTACCTCTCTTCACATTATTGACCCGTCTTATGATACCTCTGTGCACCGGTGCCTCTGGGGGTCTCCGGTGGACATGCCCAAACCATCTCAACCGGTGTTGCATAAGCTTTTCTTCAATTGGCGCTACTCCTAGCCGATCGCGTATGTCATCGTTTCTCACTCGGTCCAATCTTGTGTGCCCACATATCCAACGCAACATACGCATCTCTGTGACACATAGTTGTTGGATATGCCGCCTCTTAGTGGGCCAACACTCAGCTCCATATAACATAGCAGATCTAATCACCGTCCTGTAGAACTTGCCTTTCAACTTCTGTGGCACTCTCTTGTCACATAGGACTCCCGATGCTTGACGCCATTTCATCCACCCTGCTTTGATCCTATGGCTAACATCTTCATCAATATCACCATCTTTCTGAAGTATCGATCCCAAATAACGGAAGATGTCCTTCTTTGGTACTACTTGGTCTCCCAACCTTACATCTCCATCCTCACTAATTGTAGTACCAAAGTCACATCTCATATACTCGGTTTTGGTCCTGCTAATTCTAAATCCTTTTGACTCTAGGGTCTGACGCCATAACTCTAGCTTTCTATTTACTCCTTCCCGACTTTCATCTACTAGAACTACATCGTCAGCGAAAAGCATACACCAAGGGATATCTCTTTGTATATTCCTCGTGACTTCATCTATCACTAAGGCGAATAGATAAGGGCTCAAAGCTGAACCTTGATGTAGTCCTATGTTAATCGGGAAAACATTTGTATCACCATCAATTGTTCGGACACTAGTCACAACCTTGTCATACATGTCCTTAATGAGCGTAACATACTTTGTTGGGACTTTATGCTTATCCAATGCCCACCATATGAGATTCCTAGGTATTTTATCATAGGCCTTTTCCAAGTCGATAAAAACCATGTGCAAGTCCTTCTTCTGCTCCTTATACCGCTCCATGACATGTCTTATTAAAAAAATTGCTTCCATGGTTGACCTTCCAGGCATGAATCCAAATTGGTTCATGGTGATATGCGTCATTCCTCTTAGGCGATGCTCAATAACTCTCTCCCAAAGCTTCATAGTGTGGCTCATGAGCTTAATCCCTCGATAGTTGGTACAACTTTGAATATCTCCCTTGTTCTTGAAGATTAGTACTAATGTACTCCTCCTCCACTCATCGGGCATCTTGTTTGATCGAAAAATATGGTTGAACAACTTGGTTAGCCAAACGATAGCAATATCCCCAAGGCATTTCCACACCTCTATTGGGATACCATCCGAACCCATCGCCTTGCCCCCTTTCATCCTCTTTAAAGCTTCTTTGACCTCTGACTCTTGGATCCTGCGTACAAAGCATCTATTTAATCATCAAAGGAGTCATCCAATTGGGTGTCTATAGTCTCATTCTCACCATTGAAAAGATTGTCAAAATACCTCTGCCACATTTGTTTGATGTCTTGTCCTTTCACCCAGAGTTGATCCATCTCATCTTTTAATGAGGACATACCTAGCATTCACTCATCTTCAAATGAAACTCCACTTGAGATAGCTGGTCCAATTACAAGGAGTAGAGCTAAACAATTGCAGAAGGAAATTCATTCTCAGGTGAACGCTAACCTTATGTTTAATAATCAGTCTATGTTGAATGAGCCTATGCTTTTGAGTTCTTGTTTCAATGTCCTTAGGAATGATGGAGTGTATGAACCAGCATGGGATCAAGATGGTTTCAAGCCTCTGGACATCTGAACCAAGATGCCTATGGTGTGCATGAATAAAATGGTGGTTCATCACCTTAGCATGGGAATGCAACCAGAAGCTAGATGACTGACGCATGGTACGAATTCCAAGCATCACTGCGGACAGAATACAAGGAGTTAGATGGTGTTCTATAAGTGGATGGAAGCGTCTTCAAGTCTACTTTCCAGCCCATCAAACGGTCCATTATTTCGATGTCTTAATAAGGAGTTATACTCATTTTAGTAACTGCTGCCAGAAGCTGAAAAGACGCGCGAACCAGCCACGAAATCCATTAGAGCATGTGCATGCAGCCATTTACTCAAAGCTGAACGCCCCTATCTCTATATATATCTTGTACTAGACAATGAAAAGACAGATCTTATTTTATTGAATTCAGAATACACAAACTCGTGGAGTTTTGTTTATGCGTGAGTCTTGAGAGGCTTGCAACATTTGTTCTTTCGATTCCTGAGGGAGTTGTAGAACGCCGAACTGCGGTTCACCCAGTTCGTGCCTTCACGTCTATAGGGCGTGATTGCGTGGGCTGTTTCGTCGATACGTGGAAGGGTGATTGTCTCGGTAGTTCGTCGCGTGGACAGCCTCGCGGTGCGCTGCCTCTTCACCAGGTCACGCAGCGACAATTTATCAAGTTCGCAGATCCTACGAGAAGATCGGGCCACAACAAATTGCTACACGTGCTGCCTAGGCGTGTGCACATCATCTGGTATCAGAGCCTCCGTTTCCTCAGTAGGATTGTTCTTGTTTTTGGTAGGATAGATTTTATATACCTACTGTCCACTAATAGCCAAAAAGAAAACCTACAACCCAAATTCATACGTGCTACTGATTTTGTAGTTTGCTTTATCGAGTTTTAATCCTTTAAGATTTATCTAGTTGCTGAATTTTTTTTCCCCTCATCGTTCTAGCTGTTATCTTTGTTCCATCCCATCCTTGATCTGATCGTCATTGCTTGCTGCATATATATATAAAAAAAAATTGGACAAAGTTTTTGCTCGCCGGACAGCGAACTTGTTTGAATTTTTGTGAGCCACATCCCACCTCAATTGTAGGTGCCAATTTTTGTGGTTGCATCTCTGGTCATCCTTGTTCAAAAAAAAAATAGAGTGAAAAAAAACAAATTATAAAAAAAGAGAGAGAAGCGGTCCTGTTTGTTGCTTGTCCGATCTCTTGTCCGAACTCCTGTCCGAACTATTGTCCAATCTGAGGCAGTCATTGGCTGTTTGTTGCTTGTCCGATCTCTTGTCCGAACTCCTGTCCGAACTCTTGTCCAATCTGAGGCAGTCATTGGTTGTGTGTTGCTTGTCCGATCTCTTGTCTGAACCTTTGTCCGAACTCTTGTCCGATCCCTTGTCCGATCCGATCAGCAAAAAAAAAAATTGCACATACCCTTGTCCGATCACTTGTCCGATCTCTTTGCCTTTATATTCAGCAACTTAGACTTGTGTTCTTGGATTATTATTCGGTTTTGCATCACTACATTTTTCAGCTCATTCCACTTACATATTACCCCACCAAGCTCCACTAAAAACGCACCGTGAGTTGTTGCACCGTCGTCGCTGTTACAATCACTCTTCCACTACAAATTGCAGCCCCGGTTCTTGCTCTTTTCAGGGAGAGAAAGAACTTGTTTTGTAAGTGGTGAGGGAGTGATTCCACATATATATTGTCCTATTATTTTTGCCTCTTTACTAATATGGCAGGAGACAATCCATCTTCTTCTGCCACTGTTTCTGCTGAAGATTTCCAGGAGGTGCGTGCACAAATGCGTCAACTGATGCAAGGGATGCAAGCACTTCAACTATCTCTACAGCAACAACAACGCGAGGAGCCTCCGCCTAATAATAATGACCATATCGATGATGATGATCCTTCCGCGTTGGAGGCGGAAGCTGCACGTCTTCAGGCTGACGCCGCACGCCGTGCTGCTGCAGGTGGTGGCGGTGGTGGTGGCCGCGGCCGTGGTGGTGGCAGAGGGCTTGATGCTGGCCTTGGTAATTTTGGTGGCGTTAATAGGAGGCCGCAATTTTTTGGTCGTGCACGGCGCGTTCCTATTGGAGGTGCTGCAGATTTTGATGTTGATGATCATTCCGATTATAGTGATGAACAAGGAGCAGGCCCCCATGGTCACCCTGGTGGTTATGATGCTCATGGTGGTGCTAATTTTGGACGCTTTGGAAATTATGGTGACAACCAGTTTGGCGAACATGGTGGATACCGTGATCGACGTCGCCGTAATCATGAACACCGCCAAGATGAAGATGGCTTGGGTAAAGTTAAAGTGTCCATTCCCCCTTTCAGCGGGAAGGAGAATGCGGATGCTTATTTTGAATGGGAGACCAAGGTAGACCAGATATTTGATTTGTATAATTACCCAACTGCAAAGAAGGCAAAGCTTGCTGCCATTGAGTTTAAAGGTTATGCTATAACTTGGTGGAATCAAATTCGAGCAGAATACCAACGATTTGGACATCACCATATCACATGGGAAGAAATGAAGAGGGAACTGCGACGTCGTTTTGTTCCTGCGTATTATTCCCGTGACTTACATTTGCGGCTCAAACGCCTTGTGCAAGGTACTCGCAGCGTTGATGAATATTTTCAAGAAATGGAAATGTGCCTACTCCGTACGGGAATTATTGAGGATGAGGAATCCACAATGGCTCGGTTCTTGGTTGGCCTGAATAAACCAATCGCTGATAAAGTGGACATGACAAACTACACAAATATAACAGAGTTGGTTCATTTTGCCAAAAGGGCAGAACGGCAGCTTGCTGACTCTTATAAGACCCACGTTTCATTTTCAGCTCATAACAGTTCTACTCATTGGCGCCATTCACAACAGAGAGAATCAGGGCTGCACACACCTTCAGCTCGTGCAGCTTCTCGTCCAGTTTCAACTTCTGCCAAACAATTTGATGCGAAAGGCAAAGCTGTAAGTTCCAATCAGTCCAACTCCTCCGCTGCTGCAGCCCCAAGGAAGACAAGTAAGATTGAGTGTTTTAAGTGTGGTGGTCATGGGCATAAGCAAGCTGAATGCCCCAATAGGCGTGTTATTATAGCACTTGCTGATGGTTCTTATGACTCTCAGAGTGAAGCTGAGGATGAGCACGATATCCTGCCATTATCAAATGAAAATCTCCAAATTTGTGAGTATTCAGCAGAGGATGGTACATTTGAGCTAGGTCTGAATTGTTTAGCGATTCAACCTATTCCAACTTTTGCTCACAATGACATGTTACAAGATGTTATTTCTCAATCTTCTGACGAGATTACTAGTGCTGATTTTGATGAGTTGCTTGCTGATTTTCCTGATTTCGAGCCTTCTACAATGAATACACCATCTCCTTCTTTGGTGGTTAGGAGAGTCCTTTCCACTCAGTTTGTTGCTGCTGAACAAGGACAACGCCATAATTTATTTCAGTCCCGATGCAAAGTGCAAGGCCAAGTGTGCCGTTTCATCATAGATGGTGGGAGCTGCAATAATATTGTTAGTTCTTTGCTTGTTGAGAAGCTTGGTTTGCAGCCACGTCGCCATCCACATCCGTACCATATGCAATGGCTGAATAATTCCGGGACAGTTAAGGTTTCAGCCATGATTTGTTTGTCATTTTCCATTGGTGATTATCATGGAGAGGTGGATTGTGATATTGTCCCCATGCAAGCATGCCATTTGCTGCTTGGTCGGCCCTGGCAATTTGATGTGGACTCGGTACATTTTGGACGGTCTAACAAATACACTTTCATTCACAATGACAAGAAGGTGGTTCTTGTTTCATTATCTCCAGAGGAAATACATACTTCAGATATGGCTCGCAAGAAAAGAGAGGAATCAGACAAAAGAAAATTGAGTGAGACCCCCAACCCAAGTAAGGGAGAGAGTTCTAACCCATCCAGCCACATAAAGCCTCATGCCAATCCTAAACAGCCACGCCACACTGAGTGTCTCTTTGTGAGCAAGAGTGATTTGAGAGAACTAAGAAACACCACAGCCCCATTCTTTGTGCTCTTGCACAAGGAGGTCCTACTTTCAACTCATGATTTACCTTCATCACTGCCTAGTGTTGTTCTTGATCTCTTACAGGACTTCGAAGATGTTTTTCCCGAAGAGATACCAGCTGGACTTCCTCCACTCCGTGGAATTGAGCATCAAATTGATTTGGTACCAGGTGCTTCGCTTCCAAATCGTCCAGCCTACCACACCAATCCTGAAGAAACAAAGGAAATTCAGCGACAGGTAAAAGAGCTTTTGGACAAAGGGTATGTTCGTGAATCCTTATCACCATGTGCAGTTCCCGTTCTTTTAGTCCCAAAGAAAGATGGCTCTTGGCGCATGTGTGTTGATTGTCGTGCTATCAATGCTATAACTGTTCGATATCGCCATCCCATTCCACGACTTGATGACATGTTAGACGAATTGAGTGGTTCTATCATTTTCACCAAGATAGATTTGCGTAGTGGTTATCATCAAATCCGCATGAAACTTGGTGATGAATGGAAAACAGCGTTTAAAACTAAATTTGGTCTCTATGAATGGCTTGTGATGCCATTTGGCTTGACAAATGCTCCTTCAACTTTTATGCGTTTAATGAATCATGTTTTACGAGATTTCATTGGCAAGTTTGTAGTTGTTTATTTTGATGATATTCTGATCTATAGCAAATCATTTGATGAACATCTTGATCATATCCATCAAGTACTTGCTGTATTGAGGGAAAAGAAATTGTATGGCAACATTGCTAAGTGCACCTTTTGCACAAACCATGTTCTTTTCCTTGGCTTTGTTGTTTCCGCAGATGGTATTCAAGTTGATGTAGAGAAGGTTAAAGCAATAAAGGATTGGCCTACACCGGTAAATGTGAGCCAAGTTCGAAGCTTTCATGGTCTTGCAGGTTTTTACAGGCGTTTTGTTAAAGATTTCAGCATGATCGCTGCACCCCTCAATAATTTGACAAAGAAGGATGTTCCATTCAAGTGGGGAGATGAACAAGACCAAGCCTTCAATGAGCTGAAAACAAAGCTTTGTCAAGCACCGCTGCTACAACTTCCTGATTTTGGTAAGACATTTGAGATCGAATGTGATGCAAGTGGTATTGGCATAGGAGGTGTACTGCTGCAAGAAGGTAAACCTGTTGCCTACTTTTCTGAAAGGGTTAATTTTTTTCGTGCCATTACAATTTTTGCGGTTTGCCAATATGCCATCGATGTGTCACTGATAGATGGGGGCCGCCACAGTCACTGACAGTGGCATATAAGCAATTTCTGAAAATTATAATGACATGTGAGTAATTTTCCCTTTCTGAAAAGCTAAATGGTCCACATCTGAATTACTCAGTTTATGACAAGGAGCTTTATGCGTTAGTTCGTGTTTTGGAAGTTTGGCAGCATTACTTGTTCCCTAAAGAATTTGTAATCCATTCTGATCATGAAGCTTTGAAATATCTTAAAAGCCAAGGCAAGCTGAACCGTCGACATGCTAAATGGATTGAGTTCATTGAAACGTTTCCCTATGTTGTCAAACATAAGCGTGGTAAAGATAACATTATTGCCGATGCCTTGTCTAGAAGATGTGCGTTGATTACACAATTAGATACAAAAGTGCTTGGTTTAGAATCCATTAAAACACTTTATGCTGCTGATGCTGATTTTAAAGAACCTTTCTCTCGTTGCATTGATGGAAAAGGTTGGGATAAATATTATGTGCATGATGGCTTCTTATTTCGCACTAACAAAATATGCATCCCAGCTTGTTCGATTCGCCTAGTTCTTTTGCAGGAAGCACATGAAGGTGGACTAGCTGGTCATTTTGGTGTCAAAAAGACATTGGACATGCTCTCCGATCATTTCTTTTGGCCACATATGCGACGTGATGTCCAGCGGCACGTTGGGTGCTGCATCGTTTGCTTGAAAGCTAAGTCCCGCCTCAATCCCCATGGTTTATATACTCCATTACCTATTCCACATGTACCTTGGGAAGATATATCTATGGACTTTGTTCTAGGGTTACCTCGGTCTCAGAGGGGGAGGGATTCCATTTTTGTTGTTGTAGATCGCTTTTCTAAAATGGCACATTTTATCCCCTGTCATAAGAGCGATGATGCTTCACACGTTGCTGATTTGTTTTTCAGGGAGATTGTTCGTTTACATGGAGTTCCAAAGCTATTGTTTCAGACCGGGATACAAAATTTCTCAGCTACTTTTGGAAGACATTGTGGGCTAAGCTTGGCACAAAGTTGTTATTTTCAACCACTTGTCATCCACAAACGGATGGACAAACTAAAGTTGTCAACCGTACCTTGTCAACCATGTTGCGTGCTGTGTTGAAAAAGAATTTGAAGCTCTGGGAAGACTGCCTTCCACATGTTGAATTTGAACAAGTTAACTTGGATGCCACAAAAAAATCAGACTTTATCAAGCGCTTACATGCGGAGACAAGAAAGAATATTGAGAAGAAATCAGCACAATATGCAAAGCAAGCAAACAAAGGTAAGAAGAAGGTTACATTTCAGCCAGGAGATCTTGTATGGTTGCATCTACGAAAGGATCGCTTTCCCCAACAGCGTAAGAGTAAGTTATCTCCTCGGGGTGATGGTCCGTTCAAGGTTCTCCAAAAGATAAATGATAATGCTTACAAAATTGAGCTGCCACCTGAATATTCCAATGTGAGTACAACATTTAATGTCAAAGACTTGCTTCCATTTGTTGGTGAGCCTGAGTCGAGGACGACTCCTTCTCAAGAGGGGGAGGCTAATGAGGACATACCTAGCATTCACTCATCTTCAAATGAAACTCCACTTGAGATAGCTGGTCCAATTACAAGGAGTAGAGCTAAACAATTGCAGAAGGAAATTCATTCTCAGGTGAACGCTAACCTTATGTTTAATAATCAGTCTATGTTGAATGAGCCTATGCTTTTGAGTTCTTGTTTCAATGTCCTTAGGAATGATGGAGTGTATGAACCAGCATGGGATCAAGATGGTTTCAAGCCTCTGGACATCTGAACCAAGATGCCTATGGTGTGCATGAATAAAATGGTGGTTCATCACCTTAGCATGGGAATGCAACCAGAAGCTAGATGACTGACGCATGGTACGAATTCCAAGCATCACTGCGGACAGAATACAAGGAGTTAGATGGTGTTCTATAAGTGGATGGAAGCGTCTTCAAGTCTACTTTCCAGCCCATCAAACGGTCCATTATTTCGATGTCTTAATAAGGAGTTATACTCATTTTAGTAACTGCTGCCAGAAGCTGAAAAGACGCGCGAACCAGCCACGAAATCCATTAGAGCATGTGCATGCAGCCATTTACTCAAAGCCGAACGCCCCTATCTCTATATATATCTTGTACTAGACAATGAAAAGACAGATCTTATTTTATTGAATTCAGAATACACAAACTCGTGGAGTTTTGTTTATGCGTGAGTCTTGAGAGGCTTGCAACATTTGTTCTTTCGATTCCTGAGGGAGTTGTAGAACGCCGAACTGCGGTTCACCCAGTTCGTGCCTTCACGTCTATAGGGCGTGATTGTGTGGGCTGTTTCGTCGATACGTGGAAGGGTGATTGTCTCGGTAGTTCGTCGCGTGGACAGCCTCGCGGTGCGCTGCCTCTTCACCAGGTCACGCAGCGACAATTTATCAAGTTCGCAGATCCTACGAGAAGATCGGGCCACAACAAATTGCTACACGTGCTGCCTAGGCGTGTGCACATCATCTTTAATGCATTTAACTTGGTTGAGGTCCCTTGTCTTCCTTTCCCGAATCTTAGCCATCTTATAGACATCCTTCTCCCCTTCTTTTGTACTTAGTCTTTGGTAAAGATCATCATAGGCTCGACCCTTTGCCTCACTCACAGCTCGCTTAGCAGTCTTCTTTGCTACCTTATACCTTTCTATGTTGACCGCGCTCCTGTCATGGAACAAGCTCTTGTAACATTCTTTCTTCTCCTTTATTGCCTTTTGAACATCCTAGGTCCACCACCAAGTATCTTTAGGTTCACTTCTGCTCCCTTTGGTCACTCCAAACACTTCTGACGCCACCTTCCTAATACAAGTTGCCATCTTCACCCACATGTTGTTTGCATCTTCTTCTTCGGACCAAGCGCCCTCCACAGAAACTCTTTCCTTAAAAACTTCGGATGTCTCCCCTTTGAGTTTCCACCACTTCGTCCTCGCAATTTTGGCTTGTTTATCCCTATGGGTACGGATCCGAAAACGAAAGTCAGCCACCACAAGATTATGTTGGGGCACAACACTCTCTCCAGGTATCACCTTACAATTCAAACATGCTTGTTTATCTTCTCTCCTAGTGAGAACGAAGTCGATCTGGCTCGAACGATGGCCACTACTAAAAGTCACCAAATGAGAATCTCTCTTTCTGAAGAAAGTGTTGGCTATCACTAGGTTGTAGGCTACAGCGAAGTCCAAAATATCCTCTCCTTCTTGATTTCTACTACCATACCCGAAACCTCCATGAGCTAGCTCATAACCTGCCTTTGTTGAACCTACATGACCATTGAGATATCCTCCTATGAAAAGCTTCTCATTGGTTGGTACTGCTCTGACCATGCTATCTAAGTCTTCCCAGAACTTTCTCTTCTCGCTCTCACTGAGACCAACCTGAGGAGCATATGCACTTATTATGTTCAAGACCACATCCCCAAAACTAGTTTGACTAAGATAATCCTATCTCCCTGCCTTTTGACATCCACCACTCCATCCTTAAGGCTCTTATCAATCAGGATACCTACTCCATTTTTGTTTGCCACTGTTCCTGAGTACCAAAGCTTGAAACCAGTGTTCTCCACCTCCTTCGCTTATTGCCCTTTCCATTTTGTCTCCTGGACACATAGGATATTAACACGCCTCCTGCTCGCTGCATCGACTAACTCTCTTAGCTTACCTGTAAGGGACCCTACGTTCCAACTACCTACACGGATCCTAGTCGGCTCAACTAGCTTCCTTACCCCTCGCACCCGTTGAGACAGATGCGAAGACCCTTGCACATTTGTCATTACACCCGGGCGCCGATGTAGCGCGCCACTAAGGAAGCGACGACCCGATCCTTGCTCACTTGACACCGCATCCAGATCACGACACGACGCGCCACCAAGGGGGTGGTGGCCCGGCCCTTGCCCATTTAACACCATACCCGGGTTCCGATATGGCGCGTCGCTAAGAGAGTTACGTCCCAACGGTTTTCTAACAAGTTTAAGGAAATAACATTGTATTTTACTCTTTGCTTTCCATTTATGGAGCAAACGTGGAGCACACTTTTGGAAAAATAAAGGTAATATTTTTAGAATGTAAACTATCTATTTATTTGTAAAACGCTTTATTATTGATTATTAAAATAAAATATGAAATATTTATTTGTTTGTGGACCACTTTATTAGTGAGTATTAACGATATGAGCAATGATTTGCCACTAACTGAAATTTCTTAAACTAAAAACTACTTCTCTCTGTTCCACGAATATATTATTTTTAAGATATATTCTACTTTCAAGATACAAATAAGGGGGTGTTTGGATCCAGGGGCTAAATTTTAGCCCATGTCACATCGGATGTTTCGACATTAATTTGAAGAACTAAACATGAACTAATTATAAAAATAATTGCAGAATCGGAGACTAAATCGCATGACGAATTTTTTAAGCCTAATTAATCCATAATTAGCAAATATTTACTGTAGCATCACATTGTCAAATCATAATATAATTAGTCTCATTAGATTCATCTTGTGAATAATCTTTCGATTATGAATAGGTTTTATAAATAGTCTATATTTAATACTCTAAAATAATATTTAAATATTCGATGTGACAGGGCTAAAATTTTAGCCCATGATGCAAACACCCCTAAATCCAATTTTTCTCGTCGCTAAATTTAAACCACGGTAGCTGCCGCGTACTCTTCGGCTGCGACTCCCGTGGACTGGGTACCCGAGACAGCTGGACAGAGCCAATTCTTGCGAGGACCTGGTCCATGCAATTACTAGTACGACTGCCAATTACTCCTGGCTTAACCTTAACACATACGGTAATGGAGAACTTTTTGCTGTGGTCACATTTGAAATGGAAACTTTTACTACACTGCATGGATCATTATGCTCACACAGTGGCTTGTTTTTAATTTTCTAAGATTTTGGTTGGGTTTGAGTCTCAGGTCTAGTTACTTATTTTTTAATTTTCATCCATTTACTATCATTTTAATAAAAAATTATACCAAGAAGTTTTTAATTTTTGAATAATTAAATTAAAAATTGTTATATTAGCTTTAGTCGTCAATATTTTCCATTCCACTCCTATACTCAACTCAGCTACCTAAGGTTGAACCACTGCTCAAATTTGTGATCTTTTCTAAAATGCCTATATCTAAAAGCATCTTCAAAAGAGTTGTTATTTTTGGTTCCCTAAAATCTTATATAGAGCGTCCTTTTAATAAAATTTAATCTCTAAATCTTATTACACTCCAGCAGAATTTCAATATCATATCATTTATATTTTATTCATGTATCATCGATAATTGAAATATACTTATCAAATCTCCCCAAATTCCTATTATCCGTATATCATATATATCAATAGATGAGATCACATAGATAAGGAATGAGAGTCATTCAATAAGGAATTTTTTAAGGATGTGTAAAAGGGAGCTATGCATTTTATAGATTGAAATCCATAAAAATAAAAATAGAGATAGTGAGTTATATTGGGTAGTTTTTGGAGGGAAAGTTTCATATTTGTCACTGAAAGTTCACTCAGTTCCAAATATGCCAGTGGTTGTGTCACTGACATGTGAGTCCAGGACCCACATGTCAGTAACACAACCAATGACATATATAGAATTGCATAATTTTTCAGTGGTATATTAGGAATGATCTCCTTTTGGAGAGATAGTAAGTACCAAATATGTTATCTGTTTTAAAGAATTATATATGATACTTTCTAGGTTTGCATAAAGAATCATGCTTGTTTATAGATAATATAAACATTTGTGACATTGCACTTTGGGAAAATTACTCGCATGCCATTATAATTTTCAGAAATTGCTTATATGTCACTGTCAGTGACTGTAGCGGCCCCCATCTGTTAGTGACACACCAATGACATATTGACAAACCGTAAAAATTATAATGGCACAGAAAAAATTAACCCTTGCACTTTCCTGTTCGTTAAATGGTTAAACGGAAGAAGAGATGAAGCGTGTCCTCCGCATAGTGTTGATGTCAACACATACATATGCATGTCTCTATCTTCTCCTCATCGGTGGACAGTTGAGAAGCTACAAAGAATATCATCAGCAATATTGGGGAAATACAGTAACCCTCCAACCGTGGCCACTTTTTGATACAAAAGACACGCCCATAGTGGTATCACTAATTGATGAGCCAAACTTCTCAACTTTGGTCACAAGAGCAAGGCTAATAATATAGTCGGCTGCTAACTCGTAGCCTATATTTTAAGCTATTTGTATAGTAGTTAGCTACTCAACATTAATATATAACTAACTTATCTCTCTCATAAAATTTTTTGGTTCTTGTGTCTAACTTGACTTATCCCTCTTTCTCCTCCACCTCAGCATTTAGCCTACTTATAGCTGTTACAGCCTGTTATTATACTTACTCTAATGCTTGGCTTGGTTCAATAAAAAATGCTATAATTTCCACACTTTTACACGTTCACAAATATATAAACTTTGTAAGGAAGAGAAATAATTTTCACATTGTGAGCAACACTATTTTCGCAATAATAAAAAAAAAACCTCTTTGAAGTTAGAAAATCTTATCTCTACCAACCATGTGCCTAAGGCTCCCTTCAGAGAGCTTAAACCAAGGTTATAATTAAATCGATAGCAGAATATTTATCAAACATGAAAGTTACCTGTAGTTTAGTGAATAATTATTCATATAAAGACCTGATTATTTGTACCACTGGTCCAATTATATATATATACTCTCTGAGGCTGCCTTAAATCATCCATAAATTACCGTTAAATATAAAATAATCGATATTTTATCAATCAGTCTTAGCATTCAAATCGTTTCATTTTTAGCCTATTATAATCAGCCTAAATAATATAATTAAATTTTACAAATTATATAAATCAGAAAATTAATCAGATAATTAGATCATCTAGTCAAAATTACTCTATAAATACCGATTGTTTAAGCTGTTACAAAGGGCTACAGCTCGGGGTACCTGTTGCAATTAGCACGCACCACCCCTACCTATCATCTCTCTCTAGTCTCTATCCTCATCAACCCAGAGACAAAAAGCGGCACGCACGCCTCCCGGCTCCCCCAACTCTCTGCCATTCTCTCTCCTCCCCTACTAACAAGAGAGAGGAGAGAGATACTGACGGCGAGCAGAGAGCTCCCCACCTCCGCCGCCGCGATGGCTCGCCTGTTCCGCGAGTCCCGTCGCGAGTCCGCCTCGTCCATCTCCAATGGCTTCCCTTCAGTCGCCGCCTCCGCCAGCGGCTCGGGGCTCCCCTCGCCGTTCCCCGACCTCGGCGTTCCGCTCTCGGCGTCGGAACTCCGAGAGACGGCCTATGAGATCCTCGTGGCGTCATCCCGCACCACCGGCGGGAGGCCACTCACGTACATCCCTCAGGCGTCGGTGGGCCCGGCGTCGCCGGCCTCCGCCTCGTCTGTTTCCTCTGCCAATTCCTCCTCGTCGCTCCAGCGCTCGCTCACCTCCGCCGCCGCCAGCAAGATGAAGAAGGCACTCGGGCTGAAGTCCTCGGCCTCGTCCAAGGGTGGAAGCCCGGGGAGCGGCGGCGGAGCGAAGGCAGCAGCGCGGCGGCCGGCGACCGTCGGGGACCTGATGCGGGTGCAGATGCGCGTGTCGGAGCCCGCCGACGCCAGGATCCGCAGAGGCCTCCTCCGAATCGCCGCGGGTCAGGTAGGATCTCGAGTTGCCTCCGTTTTTAGCGCATTGTTGGCGAGATTTCGGGTGAAATGTAGCTTCAAGTTTGTTCGTTTTATCGCCATTTGCGTGCTTGTTTGAATGGTGGTGTCGGTAGAATGGGGTAGATCTGGGTTCGGTTAACCGTGAGCTTGTGGAAGGGTTAGCAAAATATTCAAATTTAGCAAAAAATACGCTCGCTTTCTATTTTTCACGTATTTCTAATTAGAATTGAACTGCATTACCATATATATATCTGGATTTTTTTCAGAAGGGGAATGAAAAGAGTTCCCCTGTTTTAGCCTATATCTTGTAATTATTTTGGTGTCGGCTGCAGTGTATTTTCCTCAGGATATTTTTTGTGCGCTTTATTACTAGTGTGAGCCGTTTTAATAGCTTGATTCTTAACTTGATCCGTGGTTTTGCTTCAGTAGTAGGATCCGTTGGACTGGATACTTCATATAAGAAGAGTGTAAAAAAAAGCTACACATCAACTCTTCTTGACGACGAACATCAAAATGGTTGTTTCTTTGAAAAAAATATTAAAATGTCCAGGATAACAATTTATTATTTTCTTGGAACACACGTATTTGACAGTAATTTCACTCTAAATAATTCAATTCCCACAGGAATTTTCCTGTGTCTAAAATGTGTCCATGATGTTATTGTTGACTATTTTTTGTTAAGTACAAACTGAGTAAAATTTTTGTTGCTGTTTTATTTATGCCATGCTCAAAAGTTAGTAATTTGATGTGCCTCTACAAAAGGCTATTCGCTCACCGCAAAACAAAGACATGTCTACTTTACTTACTTTGGTATGAAAATGGTGTATGGAAAATTGGCAATGTACTATAGCCTGGAGGCATCTATGACTATGAGCACTGAAGGAAAGATGGTTCTAGCAAGTGTCATCAAATCTGTGGCTCAAGCGCTATGTGCAGAACACTGAATTTGGGAGGAGGAGAAAGATATGGAACATCTATTGAATTATCTTTTCTTTAAAGACCTAATTGCAGAGGCTACTGTGCCATAACCAGAACATCCTAAAACCACATCCTTGGCATTGAGCTTGCTCCTTGATCTTCACATGCTGGCAGTGTTCTAAAAATCGGGATTAGGCGGGCGCCTAGGCGGGATTAGGCGCTGGGCGCCACCCCAGCGCCGTGCGGAGCCTCCAGGCGGCGAGCTGGGCAGCCCAGGCGCCTAGGCGGTCAACCGCGGCACTGGGCGGTTGACCGTGGCTCTAGGCGGCGCCTGGGCGGTGTGGCGCGGTGGCGTCATGGCTCCCCACAGCCAGATCTGACGACCGTAGATGCGTGTGCGGCCAGATCCAGCGACCGAAGACACGTGCGCTGCCAGATCTGGCGACCGGAGACGCGTGCGCGGCTAGATCCGGTGATCGGAGACGCGTGCGCGTCCATATCCGGCGACGAGCGGCACACACGTGGCCAGATCCGGCGACGAGCGGCACACGCACAGTCAGATCCGGCGACGAGCGGCGTGCGCGCAGCAAGATCCGACGACAGGAGGTGGGTGTGCGGCGATGGCGAGAGGCATGCGCATTCGTCGCTGCCGGTGGAGAGGGGAGCGACGCATCTGGAGGAGGAGGGTGGAACGCCGAACGCCTAGGGGAGGAGGAGAGGAGAGCAGCTCCTGAGCTGGAGGAGGAGGCGAGGGGAGGGGAGGGGTCTGGAGGGGGAGGAGGAGAGGGGAGGGGAGCCAGCGCAAGGAGAATGAGGGGAGGGGAGCATCTGAAACCAGTGTTCTAAAAGTCGGCTCTAGGCGCCCGCCTAGGCGGGATTAGGCGCCAGGCGCCACCCCAGCGCCGCGCGGAGCACCTGGGCGGCCGGCTAGGCGGCCAAGGCGCCTAGGCGGGTCAACCGCGGCCTAGGCGCCCTGGGCGGCGCCTAGGCGCCCTGGATGGTGACGGTGACTACAGTAATAAACCGGTTTTGGGGGATAAAAAGCAAAAAACTCTGGCTGTGTTTAGGGTTTTTTAGCTACTCCTGGGCTCTGTTTGTTGCCGTTCGCCACGATCCGATGTTCTAGCCTCGTGCGACACAGTCTAGCCTCACGCGCGCCCCACTCCGGCCGCGCTCTGGTCTCCATTCTCCGACGCGGTTCGGCCTCGTGCGCCATGGCCGCTCACCCTCTGCTCTGGTCTCCACTCTCCAGCAGTCCATTATCACTCCTCTCCTCCCGATTTGCACATGCACTTTGCAGTTTAGTAGAAAATGTAGTGCTATCTTTATATTGAGAGTATTCAAACCCAGGTGTCCCAGGCGCCCCTAGGCGCTAGGCGGCCAGACAACGCCCGACTAGCGCCTAGCGCCTTTTAGAACACTGTCTGAAACAGAAGAAAATGAGGCAACTCTAGGCGCCCCTAGGCGCTATGTGCCGGGTCTCCGCCCGACTAGCGCCTAGCGCCTTTTAGAACACTGCATGCTGGGTTGTAGTGTAATGCATTCTGATAATGGTTCATTGCACATCTTGGAATTCAGTAGGTTGCTTAGCTAAACTGTGCACATCTTGGATCTTGGAGCTTTATTGGCAACTGAATTTCCTCTGTCAAAAAGAGAAAACTTGTCAAGGTTTAGATGTCCATTGTAATTTTAGTAGTTTAACTTTAGCTGCACAACCTTGGTTTAACAGATGTTTTTTTTATAATATCCTGCGACATGGTTTGTTTGGTAGATTTGTTGACATATCAACAACATTGGACAGTTTACGCTTTAAACAAGATGCATAATATCTTTTGTGTTGACATCCTGCTCAATGTGTTTGCAACATATTATTGGACTTTAGCAGGTTTGATGTCAACATGAACATCTTGATCCTATTGTCTATATCATATCAAAGATACTGTAATCTGCTCTATTTTTTTGGGGACTTAATGCCAATTTCTGTAGTTGCCGGTACAAACTAGAAAGTTTGAACTCCATTTTTTTCTTGAAACAGCTTGGCAGACGTGCTGAAGCTATGGTCTTGCCCTTGGAATTCCTACAGCAGTTCAAGGCATCAGATTTCCCTGATCCTCAAGAGTATGATGCATGGCAGAGTAGGAACTTGAAGCTTCTTGAGGCTGGTTTGCTCTTTCACCCACTTGTTCCATTGAACAAATCAGATGTTTCTGCACAACGGCTGCGGCAAATTATACGTGGTGCATATGATAGGCCTCTTGAAACTGGGAAAAACTCTGAGTCAATGCAGGTTCTACGTAGTGCTGTCATGTCCCTTGCTGGTAGGTCCCATGATGGAACCTCCGATGGATGCCACTGGGCAGATGGTTTCCCCTTGAATCTCCATCTATACCAGATGTTGGTAGAAGCTTGCTTTGACAATGATGATGGCACTGTTGTTGATGAGATTGATGAGGTGATGGAGCTCTTAAAGAAAACCTGGGTTATTCTTGGAATTAATCAGATGCTTCACAACCTTTGCTTTGTTTGGGCATTGTTCAACAACTTTGTTATGTCAGGCCAAGTAGATATTGAGTTGCTTTCTGCCGCAGAGAACCAGTTAGCTGAAGTTACTAACGATGCCAAAACCACAAAAGATCCAAATTACAGTAAAGTATTGAGTTCAACTTTAAGCTCAATAATGGGTTGGACAGAGAAAAGACTTTTGGCTTACCATGAGACCTTCAATACAAGTAACATTGAGTCCATGCAAGGCATTGTCTCAATTGGAGTGTCAGCTGCAAGGGTTCTTGTTGAAGATATATCCCATGAATACCGTCGTAGGAGGAAAGAAGAGACTGATGTAGCTCGCAGCAGGATAGAAACCTACATAAGATCTTCCCTCCGTACAGCTTTTGCTCAAGTAAGACCCTATTAACAGAAATATCATTCTTCATTCTCACCCTGATTCAGTATTGATGAAAAGTTATATTCCATACTTTGATATGCCAAAATGGCTTTTTTAGATTATTGCAATGTCTTTGTTTTTCAAGGCTAATGCTTTTTTTTGAGAGTAACCGGCAGGAGAGGCTCCTAAGGAGGTTATATATATATATATCGTTGTTCCGCTTGCAGATTGGAGTTTCCTACTGACTATCTGGGTTCTTGATACCGCCGCTACTCATCACATGTGTCCACATCGATCATGAGGAGAAAGCAATGGTTGGGAAAGCAGGGTGCTCTCGGCCCGTAAAGCTATCCCGCCCTAAGTAGGATCCCGCGCTTGGCTCTCTTGACTACCCTGAACATCCCGTTCATACATACTTGCCTATCTTTCGAAACCTAAACCGGTGCTCTTTCTCCTAAATATGCATCCCAAGCTTGCTTTCAAACCTCTACTTGTCCTGGCTAGACCAGTTCATACCTATTGGGTGGGTTTTTAGACCTTTCCCGCCTCCTTTGCGGATATGCCCTTATTCAGCTCTTGAACGAATATATATATATATATATATATATATATATATATGTATATATATTGATGTATGTATGTATGTATGTATGTATATATATATATGTATGTATGTATGTATGTATGTATGTATGTATGTATGTATGTATGTATGTATGTATGTATATATATATGTATGTATGTATGTATGTATGTATGTATATATATATATGTATGTACATATATAGCAACAGAAAGTCATTACAGAGCAAAAGTGAGAGGGGGGGGGGGGGGATCTGGGGAAGGGTAGCTAAGGAGATTACAGACTATTAGCCCAACTAACAAGGGGGGCTTTAAGAGACTTTTTGAATCTTAGGCTGTGGAGTGCTAGCTCCGACTTGAAAGATGCAAACCAGCCTTCCAGAGAGACTTGCTGTTGCCGGAACACACAGTTGTTGCAGTGTAGCCAAATTGTCCAAGTACCCTTCCCCAGGCTAGAAAGTAGTTTCTCCAAAGGCTAATGCTATTTGGAGAAATAACAGCTAGAAAGTAGATTCCTGGTAACCAACCCCAATAAACTGCTTTATTCAAGCAGAAGCCATCTGATTAGTATTTTTGTTTCTTCTGAACCATATAATGTGAAGTGAAACTTACTACTTACTAGTCGATCTTTTCATATAGTACAGTAGCACTGTTATGTGACACAGCTTTCACTTGTGCAGAGAATGGAAGAAGCAGATTCCAAGCGGTCATCAAGAAACCCTACTCCAGTTCTTTCTATACTTGCAAAGGATATTAGTGATCTTGCAATTAAGGAGAAAAATTTGTACAGCCCAATATTGAAGACATGGCATCCCCTTGCTTCAGGCATTGCTGTTGCAACCCTTCATTCTTGTTTTGGAAATGAGCTGAAACAGTTCATAACTGGGCTTACAGAGCTGACACCAGATACAGTGCAAGTCCTTAAGGCCGCTGACAAATTAGAGAAGGATCTTGTTAATATCGCAGTTGAAGATTCTGTGGATAGTGATGATGGTGGCAAGTCATTAATCAGAGAGATGCCACCATATGAAGCTGAAAATGCAATTGCTAACCTGGTGAAAGTTTGGATAAAAGAAAGGGTCGACAGGCTAAAGGGATGGGTCGACCGGAATTTGAAACAAGAGGTGCCCTTAGTTTGTTCCACAGTACATCTTAGTGTTTTAGTATAAACAGAAACCTTAATCTAACAACTTTTTTAGTCTAAACAGAAACCATCTTAATTTAGTAACTGGTGTTGCATGCTGTTGTGGCTTTTACCACGATAAGATTAAATTACTATAAACAGAAACCTTAATCTAACAACTTTTTTAGTCTAAACAGAAACCATCTTAATTTAGTAACTGGTGTTGCATGCTGTTGTGGCTTTTACCACGATAAGATTAAATTACTTCCTTTCTGCTTTTAGTGCATAATAGTTGTAAAGATTAGGTCATTAGGCACTCTATTTTTTCTCAACTGTTCATATCCATGCATCATCAATGACTGCAAATCTCTAATCTGGGCTCGACATATGGTTCATTCTCTCATATTGTCCAAACTATGGCTGTCAAAATCACCACATGTTTTTTATTTCCTGTCAAAAT
The DNA here is from genome assembly GCA_019279435.1 of Zizania palustris. NCBI lineage: Eukaryota > Viridiplantae > Streptophyta > Magnoliopsida > Poales > Poaceae > Zizania > Zizania palustris. Next base: position 14,852,329 of record JAAALK010000287.1, on the reverse strand, counting down.
TTTGGCATCCGGCCATTTTTTCTGACGAGAACGACATTTCAGCTAGGTGAGGCACAACCAGACGCATACTGTGTAAACCAAATATTATACTGACTCAGCCAGCTTGAGCTTTAGTCATCCTGATCATTCTTCTTGGATGCTAGGAAATACATTATATGAAACGGTGTTAAGATTAGCTTAGCTTGACATATGATTTCTGTGGTTTCTAAAATATTCTGTCCCACTAAATTTGGCAATGTCTTTTATGCAGACTTGGAATCCAGGTGCCAACAGAGAGAACATTGCTCCCTCTTCTGTGGAGATGCTCCGTGTAGTTGGTGAAGCATTAGATGCTTTTTTCCAATTGCCCATCCCAATGCATCCAGTTCTTCTTCCCGACCTGACATTTGGACTTGATAGAAGCCTACAGCTTTATGTGGCTAAAGCAAAATCTGGATGTGGTAAGTACTGAACTCATAAAATGTGTGATCATTTTCTATAACATGGTGTTCTGATGCAGAGTACAATGTCAACATGTATTAATTACAGGAACAAGGAACACTTTTATGCCCCAACTACCTCCGTTAACGCGATGCGAAGTTGGCTCCACACTGTTATTCAAGAAAAAGGAGAAGCCACAGAATCTGCAGTCTCGAGGGTCACAAAATGGAACAACCAATGGAGCTGATCCTTTGGCCCTTCCTCAACTCTGTGTACGCTTGAATACGCTCCAGTTCATGCGAGGTGAACTTGAGAACTTAGAGAAGAAGATAAAAACAGGCTTGCGAAATGTTGAGTCAGCCCAGGCAGATATTACTGATGGATTGGACATCAAGTTTGAACTTTGTCAGACATCTTGTCAAGAGGGCATTCAGCAGTTATGTGAGACGACTGCATATAAGGTGACATTCTACGACTTGGGGCACATTCTCTGGGACATCCTTTATGTTGGTGACATTGCATCAAGCAGGGTCGAGATATTGTTGAGAGAGCTTGACCCTATCCTCGAGACTATATCTGGTATGGTGCATAACAAAGTGCGGAACCGTGCTATAACAGCATTGATGAAAGCCACTTTTGATGGGTTCTTGCTGGTGCTTCTTGCTGGTGGGCCTTTGCGTGCTTTCACCCGTCAAGACTCTCAGATAATAGAGGATGACTTTAGGGCACTTAACAATCTGTTTTTAGCAGATGGCGATGGATTGCCAGAGGAATTGGTTGATAAGGCATCCTCCCAGGTTAAGAACGTCCTACCCCTCCTACGAACAGACTCTGAGAGCCTCATTGAGCGATTCAAACGCATGATGGCTGAGTCAAATCGATCCTCATCCAAGAATAAGTTACCATTGCCACCAACCACAGGACACTGGAGTCCAAATGAACCCAACACGGTCCTGCGAGTTCTGTGCTACCGGTACGATGAGGCAGCCACCAAGTTCCTAAAGAAAACCTATAATCTTCCCAAGAAGATCTGATGAATCACATGTACATTTTCTGGAAACAAAATCATGAAATCCATTCACGATACAGGATGATTTCGTCACATCCTCCTTTGAGGAATGCCGTTGTAAAGCTATCCACTGTGGAGTTTTCCATGTCAAGATGATTGGTTTGAATGGGGGAGTTCGCTTCAGCAAGTTGGCCCTTCTATCATACATTGTTCAGATCTGCCAAGAAATGTTACTGTTTTTTTGGGTGGTGGTGGGAGGAGGGGCGATGTGGGGTGGGGTGGGGGGCGTACTTACAGTTACAGGCGATTTGTTTATTATTATGATTATATGTTTTCCCTAATCCAGTTCTTTTGCTGACCTAAGCTGCTGCGTGTGCATTTCCAGTAGTTCTAGTTTGCAACAGATATTCCCATCTTGTGAATAAGTTTTGTATTGGTGTGATGGTGAGATAGACTTGACTATGCAAATATCGAGGGAACCTTTTCCCGGCCATGTCCTACATGATCTTTTCAGCTGCAGTAATATTTCTTATGGTTGTCAAGCGATGGAGAGTTTTGAAATTTCTTCCCTTTCATGTAATCAGTTCATAATTAGTGTTTGTTGCTCTCCAGCGCATTTATTTCATATCACTGTTTGAACGTGGAACTACTAATGTATTATTTTAAATATAGCTATTCACAACTCCATAGATGTGGATTTATCAATCTATTTGTCACGCAATATATGTTAGTTAATTGTTTACCATCTGATAGTTGACGGTATCTAATAAAACCCCACTTCGGCACTACCTTACCTGTCTAATTTACTGATATACTCAGCTCCTGTCCTCTCACCTTGCTTTTGAGTTGAAAACCTCGAACTTTTGTTCAAAGCTAAGGATCCTGTTTCTAGGAGAGAGGTTTCTGAGCTGCAAGAGCTCCACAATAGACGGATGTGTATGCTTGTAGAGACAGATACGCGGGGGGCAATTGCTCTGCTCCGGCGAGCCAAGCCGCCAAGCCGGTGAGGACTGGGGCTCTGGGGTTTGGTCTAGAGAGGAGTACGGGCCAAGCCGGTGTAACGGACACAAAAACCCTGTGGGTTTATGCATGGTATCAAAAGGGTTAACATATCTATCCATTCTGATCCTACCTATTAATGATATAAAAAATATAAATAAAAGTAAAAAAATATAGAGAATATGATATTGAGAGTTTGTTGAAGAGTAATAAGATTTGTAGATTAAATTTTACCAAGAAGACCTCTTAGATAAGATTTTAGAGAACAGAAAATAACATCTCTTGTAGAAGTTCTTAATGATTGTTATTGTGTTAATATTAATTATAATAAAAACAAAAAAATTAATAAAATAAATATGTAATTTAAAGATTTTTTTAAAAAATTAAAATTTGTATGTCAAGTTCAAAAAATTGCAAAAGTAACATGTGGTAGTGCCGACCGGAGCTGACGTGGCATCCAGTCGGCACTTCAAGTGTCGACTGTCTGTTAGTTTTGCAATTTTTTGAAATCGGCATACAAATTTGTTTTTTAAATATTATTTTTTTTAAAATATCATTTTTAAAAAATTCTATTTTAAATGCTTGGTGACTCAAGTCAGTACAAACGTTTCATCCGAAAAATCTCCGGAGCAACGACCGGCTAATATGGCGCCACCGAGCCACAAGAAAAGTCCGCTCGCTATTCGCCGGCGAGATATCGGGGTCCTTCCTGGCCAATGCGCGGCCACATCAGCCACCCCATCCGCGCGCGCCAATGGCAAGTCGGCTTTAGATTCCCCCAGATAAGGACTCGATCACGCGGGATACCATTAAAACGAACGCGTCAGCTCCCGCTTCTTCCACAGCAGAAAGCAACTCGGCATCCATCACTCGCACTCACAGACTCACAGTCTCAGAGAGGTTGCTCAGGCTCAGCAATGGCGGCCACCATGACGCTCTCGTCCCCCGTGATGGCCGGCACCAAGGCCAACGCGCTCTTCGGCGAGGCCCGCATCACCATGCGCAAGACCGCTGCTAAGCCCAAGGTGGCCGCGTCCGGCAGCCCGTGGTACGGCGCAGACCGTGTCAAGTACCTCGGCCCATTCTCCGGCGAGCCCCCGAGCTACCTCACCGGCGAGTTCCCCGGCGACTACGGCTGGGACACCGCGGGGCTGTCCGCTGACCCGGAGACCTTCGCCAAGAACCGTGAGCTGGAGGTGATCCACAGCCGCTGGGCCATGCTCGGCGCGCTCGGATGCGTCTTCCCCGAGCTGCTCGCCCGCAACGGCGTCAAGTTCGGCGAAGCCGTCTGGTTCAAGGCCGGCTCGCAGATCTTCAGCGAGGGTGGTCTCGACTACCTCGGCAACCCAAGCCTGGTCCACGCGCAGAGCATCCTCGCCATCTGGGCAGTTCAGGTTGTCCTCATGGGCGCCGTCGAGGGCTACCGCATCGCCGGTGGCCCGCTCGGCGAGGTCGTCGACCCACTCTACCCCGGCGGCAGCTTCGACCCACTCGGCCTTGCCGACGACCCCGAGGCCTTCGCTGAGCTCAAGGTGAAGGAGATCAAGAACGGCCGTCTCGCCATGTTCTCCATGTTCGGCTTCTTCGTGCAGGCCATCGTCACCGGCAAGGGTCCCCTGGAGAACCTCGCAGACCACCTCGCCGACCCGGTGAACAACAATGCCTGGGCCTACGCCACCAACTTCGTTCCCGGCAAATGAGCTTAGTTAGCTAGTGAGCCATTGCTCTTCGGGAGAGCATGTGGTGGATTCATGGTGCTATTGCTTCATGTGTGTGCGTCTCTCGTTGAATCCCTCAGAATTATGGGGATCGATGCTGCATATCACGGCAAGTCAGATGTGACGATGACTCCGTCTTGTACACTAAGATGATATCTCTTTTTTTGCAATAGTGATTCATTCGTTCCATATCGCTTATCCGTCAAATCGTTTGGTAAAGGTACAAGTGAACAAAAAATTCAGATTTACGGATACAGTAGAACAATGCAGATTCCATGACTGGTCTACAGTACATGAACTTGCCAGTTTACTGCAAAACCCTGAAATTTTTGCCCATCGTAAATCTGAAATTCAGTAGCTTCTTATACGTACCCTGGTAGTCATAGACAGACTTAGGCGCAGCTATCAAAGACCAATGCTCAGACTCGGATACCCAACGTAACTAGTTGAACATTTGCTGCTCTATCATGTGCTTTACATAAAATCCAATGACATGCCCTGTCTCTAAAAAATTCTTGTCTGCATATGCAGGCAGTGATATGTATATTGATGGAAGAGAGGGTGTCCGATCTTCCGTCAGGTGGTGGATAAACAACGATTTGTAGAGAACTCGACGTTGATGATTCGGTTTCCGATCCACGAGATTGGCCCTTGCAATCGCTACATTACTGCTCTGTTGGTTATCAACCAAGCACAACCTGATTGACCTCGCTAAGAAAGCTAATATTTGCCTGCGAATCGAAGAACACAAGCAAAAACGCAGAAAACACAATCGAACTGAAAATTCAATTAGAATCTGCGAATTGGGGTTCACTTACAAATCCGGCGAAGCGGCAGCTATCAAAGCAACGTGTAAACTAAACCAAAAAACCCTAGATGGCTGTAGAAACACCTTATATAGTAGTTTGGGACGCACCCCTAATGGGCTCAACTGGATACACGGCCCAAAGGCCCAATAACGCAGAAAACAACATGCTGACAGATTCTGGACTCTATCTTGTTTTGACAATTTCCGTTGATCTAGAATGAATTTTGAGAAAATCGGTGGCATTGGAAAGGTTATGAAGTTATCTTTCCGTGGCTGGGTGGAACATCAAAAACGGAGTCCGTATGTGGCCTGGGCGATGATTTTAGTGCACGTTGCTCCTGAAATCCGAGTTGGATACGAATTGTAATTGGATTGGACTCTCAAATTAGCTTGGACGTCTTTCCTGATTCTTCTCCAACTGTTTGTTTATCTCCAAGTGATTTTCATCATCTCCATGGTTTCTAACAATAATAATAATATTAGGTAGTAATTTATTCCTAACATAATATACTAAGATACTTAGAAACGAGTTGACCTGTAGATTTAATCGTCGTGCTCGAACTCGAATAATTGGATCTTGGTATTCATGTATGGTTGTATCATTGGTAGGGATGTCCTCATCATCCTCTCCTTCTTGATTTAGAGTCATCCTCGACTCAACGTCTATTGGTCTCCAATCAATTTCCATGATAATACAAGAGTTTCATATACATGCATCTCTTGATCCAAGAAAGTGTTGTAATAATTGCGGTATAAGCAATGATATATTGAAATTATTTCCAGCTATAAACAGCCACAATACAATACTCGTATCATGAAATATGACAATGAACAATACCATTAAAAATGTATTTTCAGAACGAAAATAAACCATGTTTATTGCATATTCCACCATGACATATAGTACTAGCAGGGAATGTATAAACAGCAACATAGCTCAGTTTATAACAAGGATTGCTCTCAGATTAATTAATCAGTGTCGGGTTGCTGAGAACAGCCTTCCAACGACAATTAAACCAAGGTCACAGGCTATATAAATGATCAACAGTATAGAACTAATGTACTGATCAGCACTGCCCTTGATCAACAGAACTAGATGACAAGTGATAAAAATCACAGGCAACCACTAATAGTTCTATTTAATTCAGCACTTGATCAGATCATCAAAAGGGGACAACAGTAAGTTGAAATTTATATGAACTGAATTAACCAGTCTAGAAATAAATATATCACAATACTAAATATCTAGATCAATACAAAGAGAGCAGTGTAACCAGTTCTATACAGGATACGGAACTATACCAGAATATATCACAATTTGATCATATAGCCTCATTTAATATGTAATCATCACAGAGCATTTGTTCCAACAAGCCAACTGTAAATAACATAACATCTAAATCAAGACAATACCAGCTCCTTTACTAGAAGCAAGGTCCCCCTGAACTGTCTTGATTGCTACAATGAGTAAGCACACACAAGAATAGATATCAACTCACTGAGTTCCGGATTCAAGCCGGAATGAAGAATGGATAGGCACGACGAAGTCGCTGTCCCAGAAAACAATATCGCCGCTGCACGGACGCAATCAACAGCGAGTGTTTTGGAGATACAAAGCCGTCACCTTCCCATGAAAGTCACCAGAAGGCCCGAGGTGTAGAGAGCACAGCAACAGGACCACGGTGTCCAGCCCTTGGCCAAAGGGACCAAAGCCGATCCAGACAACACAACCACCACAAGTGAATCAGCAACTCCGGTGAGCCGGCAAGCCAACGAATCAGCAATTACCAGTCTCAAAATCACCCCAAAAATTAGATCAGAGAAGAGGGGGATTTTTCCAGAGAGTTGTGCTTCTTGTGTATATCTAAGAGAGGAGGAAACCGTACTCAAATAGGAGAGGGAGCCTGTACGTGGAGTAGCACCGGCCTGCACGAGAGATCCGGGGATCTCCGGCTTCTGCGCCCACGCCTCCACGTCGTGCGAGCGCAGCACGCAGCCACCGCCGCCATCGCGAGAGCGTGCTGCTCGGGAGCAGCCGCTTGATCGCTAGGGCAGCAGCAGCTACGACTGCTGCTTTTTTCCTCCACCCACCTAGGCCTTGGCCCATTTAACGCACGGGCAAAAGCCCAACAATCCCACCCTTTTGACTCGTGATCAACAAAGGTATCGAAACCGTGTAATCTTGTTTTATATACTGTTATTCAATATTGGTACCATTAAGGTTTGAACCAATGTTTAGCTGAAAGAAATCCAACTCTACACAGACCATGGAGAACTAAGTCTTGATCCACAGCCTTGATGTGAGAGCATTCAAACCAGCAGCACACAGTACTAGGCTACAGAACTTCACCTCTAGCGGGGCAGGACGTTACGGTCATGTCCTTGTATCTTTTCATGAGCTCATTAGAGAGTATACCCTTGAACTCTCACATATTGCGACCTCACAATCAGTTCACATAGGTTTGTTTTTCAAGGGAATTCTGTAGGACAATTCCCTAGCCTTATGCAAGGCTCCAAACTCATTAAGAGGTGTTACCTCAACCTTCCATACAGTAGTAAGCACAGCAGCGAACGGGACCAATATTGAAGTGTGCTTGACAGTACCACACAGCTACGTTGTCCCAAATCTTGATTTGTGGGATCTCCACTCTTTCAAGATGGGTTTCCACTATTGGTTACTTCTAGCAGGGTATAAGTCCCATACCTTTGGATGCTGCATCGATAGTAGACCTAGACAAACCCTTTGTAAAAGGATCAGCAAGGTTGCTACCAGACTGAGTGTATTCTACAACAATTATACCCGTCTCTCTCGCATGCCGAGTAGACTTAAGCCTTCTCTTAATATGCCTCGAGGACTTCATATTGTCTTTTCTACTCTTAACCTTAACTATAACAGTTTGGTTATCACAGTATACTAAGACTGCTGGAATCAGCTTCTCCAGTACTGGTAGGTCAGAAAGAAGCTCTTTGAGCCATTCCGCCTCTACTGTTGCTGAATCTAGAGCTACTAGTTCAGCCTCCATGGTAGAGCGTGTAATAATTGTTTGCTTGGCAGATTTCCAAGAAACAATCCCACCTGCTAAAGTGAATACATATCCACTTGTAGCCTTCATCTCATCCGAGTCACTAATCCAGTTAGAATCACTAAATCCTTCTAAGACTACGGGATGACCAGAATAATGGATTCCAAGTCTCATGGTACCTTTTAAATACCTGAGAACTCTATGCAATGCTACCCAATGATCATCTCCGGGATTGGCCGTATAACGACTCAATCTGCATACCGCATATGAGATGTCAGGTCTCGTAGCACTACAAAGATACATCAAGGATCCAATTATTTGTGAGTACAGGAGTTGATTAACTCCTTCACCAGTGTGCTTGCAAAGCCTCATATTTGGATCATAAGGTGTGGAAACAGATTTAGAGTCTATGTGCCCAAAGCGGGTTAGGATCTTTTCCACGTAATGGGTCTGAGAGAGAGTTATTCCATTTTGATTTTTAATCAGCTTAATGTTAAGAATAACATCAGCTTCTCCTAAGTCCTTCATGTCAAAATTAGAGGAGAGAAAATTTTTCGCCTCCATAATGACATCTAAATCAGTCCCGAGCAACAATATGTCATCTACATATAAACATAGAATGACACCTCTCCCTGCTTTAAATCTGTAATACACACATCGGTCTGCTTCATTTACACAAAACCCAGCCGATGTCAATGTATTATCAAATGTTTCATGCCATTGTTTGGGGGCTTCCTTGAGACCATACAAGGACTTAATCAAGCGACAAACTTTATTCTCTTGGCCTTTTACTACAAAAACATTAGGCTGCTCCATATAAATCTCCTCATCTAGCTTTCCATTTAGGAAAGCAGTCTTTACATCCATTTGGTGGACATGGAGTTTTAACGAAGCAGCTAGTGCAAGAAGCACTCGTATGGTGGGTAATCTCACCACAGGAGAGTAAGTGTCGAAATAATCTTCTCCCTCCTTTTGAGTGAAACCTTTAGCCACTAAGCGGGCCTTGTACTTTTCTATAGTACCATCAGGTCTCATCTTTCTTTTAAAAATCCATTTGCAACCCACTGGCTTGCACCCACTCGGAAGATCAGTGACCTCCCAAGTTCCATTAGCGACGATGGAGTTCATCTCACTACGGACTGCTTCCTTCCAGTACTCTGCATCAGGAGATGCATATGCCTCTGAAAGGGTTCGTGGTTCATCATCCACTAGATAGATGGCAAAATCATCACCAAATGACTTTTCAGTCCTCTGTCTCTTACTCCTCCTCAACTCCAATTCAGGAGCGGGCTCAGCCACTTCAGGAGGAATAGAGTAGTGCTCATGAGAGCACTCTGGTGAGATTATTTCATTTGCTCTCATAGGAAAAATAGACTCAAAGAAAGTTACATCACGAGACTCCATGACGGTATTAATTGCAACCTCATTTGTCTCGGATTTAATCACTAGAAACCTATAGGCTGTGCTATTAGCAGCATATCCTAGAAAGACATAGTCCACGGTCTTAGGACCTAATTTTCTCTTCTTCGGTACGGGCAAATTAACCTTTGCAAAGCAGCCCCAAGTACGAAGATGAGACATGTTTGGTTTTCTCCCCTTCCATCCTTCATAAGGCGTCACCTCGCGATTACGGGGTGCCACCCTGTTAAGGACATAGTTTATTGTGAGAATCGCCTCTCCCCACCATTGGACCGACATACCTGAACTTTGCAACAAAGAATTAACTAAGTCACATAAAGTTCGGTTCTTTCGTTCGGCCACTCCATTAGATTGTGGAGAATAAGGAGGTGTGGTCTCATGAATAATACCACATTCTTCACAATAAAGAGAGAATTCCCTAGAGATATATTCACCTCCACGATCTGACCTCAACCGTTTAATAGTATTTTCTAGTTGGTTTTCCACTTAAGCCTTATAAATTTTAAAATATTCTAGGGCTTCATCTTTGGTCTTAAGTAAATAGACATATGAATATCTAGTACAGTCATCTATGAGAGTTAGAAAGTAACATTTGCCACCTTTTGAAAATATTCCATTCATTTCACAAAGATCTGAATGCACAAGCTCAAGTGGAGAAGTGCTTCGCCCTTCAACCGAATGAAATGGTTTTCGGGGCTGCTTGGCTTGCACACACACTTCACACTTTGAGTTTTTATCATAGCTGTAATCTGGAATTAAATTCATTTTGCTTAGCCGCACAATAGCCTCAAAGTTGACATGACATAAACGAGAATGCCATAAATCATGAACTTTATTACAAACTACGTTATAGATGAAAATGTTATTATGACTCAAGACAGAGAGGCAGAACATGCCACCACTCTCATAACCCTTGCCTACGAAATTACCAAATTTGGTCAACACGACCTTATTGGACTCAAAAACTAACTTGACGCCCTGCCTACAAAGTGCAGAACCACTAAGCAAATTTCTTCTCATGGTGGGCACGAACAGCACATCACGAAGAATCAGTGTCTTGCCCGAAGTGGTCTTCAGGCAGACCTGGCCAACACCTCGTATTTGTGCTGCAGCTCCATTGCCCATCAAGACGGATCCACAATTTTGACCCTGAAAAGAAGAGAATGAGGATCGATCAGCACAGATGTGGCGCGTTGCACCTGTATCAATCCACCAGTCTAATGATGAATCAGCCATAAAGGCTCTAGGTGCATACCCGTCAGTGGAGCCGGAAGGAGCCACTGCAACGTGCGCCTCAGCCTTGCGACCGCTCTGCTGATTCGGGGCTGGTCCCTTGCCCTTGCGATCACGGCACCTGCGAGCAGTGTGCCCAGGAACTCCACAAACATAGCAGACCAACTCCTCCTTTTTCTTCCTCTTCATTTGCTTTGCCTTGACGCTAGTTGGGTTGCTAGGGTTCTTGTTCTTCTTTCCACCAGCATTGGAGTTGGAGTTCTTCACATCCACATGATGAGTCTGAACCTGGGAAGAGGAACCCTTTGCGCTGCCACGCGCCTTCTCCTCGACATTTATAGCTGCCTGCAACTCGCTAGTAGTGAGGCGCTCCTTCATATGTCGACGAGTGGTCACAAAGTCACGCCATGAAGGCGGTAACTTGGCCAGCATCACATTAACCTGAAACGTCTCAGGGAGTGTGCATCCATACTGGTGCAGATCCCTCACATGAAGCTGAAGCTCATGGACCTGCTCCATAATGGGCCTACTCTCTGTCATCTTATAGTTCAGGTAGTTCTCAGTGATAAAGCTCTCGTTCCCATTGTCCCCTTCTGCGAACTTTAGCTCGAGATCATCCCACAACTCCTTTGCCGTAGTGTAGTTAGAATAGACGTCAAACAACCTATTGTTTAAGACAGCCAACAAACGAGCTAGGGCTGCATGATTCGCATCCTCCCAGCTCTTATGCGCGTCTTCCTCTAGTGGGAGCTGAGGAGGATCCGAAATCACCCAAAAAACCTTAAGGTCCAGCAGCCAAAGTCTAGCGCGTGCCTGCCAGCGTTTAAAGCTGGTGCCATCAAAAACCTCAGGCTTCACCACGTCACTACTACCGGAGGCCATAGAATATTGTTTTCTGGATTGTTGTAATAATTGCGGTATAAGCAATGATATATTGAAATTATTTCCAGCTATAAACAGCCACAATACAGTACTCGTATCATGAAATATGACAATGAACAATACCATTAAGAATGTATTTTCAGAACGAAAATAAACCATGTTTATTGCATATTCCACTATGACATATAGTACTAGCAGGGAATGTATAAACAGCAACATAGCTCAGTTTATAACAAGGATTGCTCTCAGATTAATTAATCAGTGTCGGGTTGCTGAGAACAGCCTTCCAACGACAATTAAACTAAGGTCACAGGCTATATAAATGATCAATAGTATAGAACCAATGTACTGATCAGCACTGCCCTTGATCAACAGAACTAGATGACAAGTGATAAAAATCGCAGGCAACCACTAATAGTTCTATTTAATTCAGCACTTGATCAAATCATCAAAAGGGGACAACAGTAAGTTGAAATTTATATGAACTGAATTAACCAGCCTAGCAATAAATATATCACAGTACTAAATATCTAGATCAATACAAAGAGGGCAGTGTAACCAGTTCTATACAGGATACGGAACTATACCAGAATATATCACAATTTGATCATATAGCCTCATTTAATATGTAATCATCACAGAGCATTTGTTCCAACAAGCCAACTGTAAAGAACATAACATCTAAATCAAGACAATACCGGCTCCTTTACTAGAAGCAAGGTCCCCCTGAACTGTCTTGATTGCTACAATGAGTAAGCACACACAAGAATAGATATCAACTCACTGAGTTCCAGATTCAAGCCGGAATGAAGAATGGCTAGGCACGACGAAGTCGCTGTCCCAGAAAACAATATCGCCGCTACACGGACGCAATCAACAGCGAGTGTTTCAGAGATACAAAGCCGTCACCTTCCCGTGAAAGTCACCAGAAGGCCCGAGGTGTAGAGAGCGCAGCAACAGGACCATGGTGTCCAGCCCTTGGCCAAAGGGACCAAAGCCGATCTAGACAACACAACCACCACAAGCGAATCAGCAACTCCGGTGAGCTGGCAAGCCAACGAATCAGCAATTACCAGTCTCAAAAATCACCCCAAAAATCAGATCAGAGAAGAGGGAGATTTTTCCAGAGAGTTGTGCTTCTTGTGTATATCTAAGAGAGGAGGAAACCGTACTCAAATAGGAGAGGGAGCCTGTACGTGGAGTAGCACCGGCCTGCACGAGAGATCCGGGGATCTCCGGCTTCCGCGCCCACGCCTCCACGTCGTGCGAGCGCAGCACGCAGCCGCCGCCGCCATCGCGAGAGCGTGCTGCTCGGGAGCAGCCGCTCGATCGCTAGGGCAGCAGCAGCTACGACTGCTGCTTTTTTCCTCCACCCACCTGGGCCTTGGCCCATTTAACGCACGGGCAAAAGCCCAACAGAAAGTATTTCTGAAATTGAAAATGAACGCATTTCATGGTGTAGCATGTGAGGTTCAAATATATAAAAAATAAATCTAACATAGAAAGCATGCACCTTAACTTGTTTCCTCACAATCATGATCCTATCCCAACTGGCGATGTTCTCATCATATATGGAACTGATTCAGCGAGGTCAAACATTCGTATTGAACTATTGAACTTGATTTAGGGTGCGTATGGTTCTGCGTTTGAAATCAGCAGAAGCTGAATCAACCTATATCTTTCATGAAAAGCTGCTTTTTTCTAGTACAGATTTGGAAGTAGCTTGAACCTGCTTTTCTGCTTCCGCTTTTCTACTTTTTTTTAGTACAAATTGGATAGCATAAATTCAATGTGTCTTGATTAATCTAATATCTTTATGATTTGTATTGCATTACACAATTTCATGAGATAACTACATGGTTGCCGGTTACTTTATGAGATGAACTATAAACTATTTTATTTATCTAATATATTTTTTAGTTATTTAGTTGCATCAATGTTGACCGTTTCCTATTTATATATATGTATAGAATATTATAATGATAAAAATTATGTCGATTATAAAAAACAATCAGCTCACAACAACTTTTAGCTTTTCCACAACCAACAACTCACATCAGTTTTTTCACAGCAGACAACTCACAACAGTTTTTTCACAGCTCACAGCAAAACCAAACACACTCTTGCCCAATTCAGTTTATGCGACAAAACAAAACGAAGATAAAATAGTAAAATGCAGTAGCGGTGATTAAACTTGTATAGTACACATGTATTATTTAGGTATATGAACATGTAAATCACGTATTTGGGTGCTCGAAATTGCTTCATTATACCCAGCGTTACCTTCTCCTCATGGCTGGCCCTCTGAGCTGAAGCACCACCCCTATCTCGAGCCATCGACGTAGAAGATAATTATACAATAAGTGTTATGAACTGTGCTCTAAAAGATATTGTTTCCAGGGTCTGGTCTTGAGATTTTAGGGACCCGAGATGGACTAAAATTTAAGGACCCTTATACTGATATAACAAATACTTAAATCTATATATACATATATATGAAATTATTATTTGCGCCGTCACTCTTGTGAGTCATGTCTTATGATCGTGTGATGACTGGGTAGTTTGATGTTTGGAATTTATCCTCGTGTATAACATGGACCGACAGACATATATACAAGGGTTTAAATAATATAATAAGTCTTAAATTAAAAGATTAAATTAGAAACATTATATTGATATGGCTTATCTCAAATGGCCAAAAAACAAAGACCGAATACTATGCTACACTCTCAACAACCACATAGGCAAAGAAAAAGAAATAACATTATGTTGCAATTTTAAAAGAATAATTATCTCTAATTTATTTATAGAATAATGTTTTTCTGGGTGCTTTCTATGATTAGGCAATCGATTTAGTTATTTTGAGTAGGGATAGATATGGATGTCAGAATATCCGAATTATCCGTATTCGTATTCGAATTACTGTAAATATGGATATCCGTATTCGTATCCGAATTAAATATGGATGACATTCGGAAATATCCGAATTCGTTTTACAAATGTGGATATGGAAATGGATATCCGAATTCTGCTAAATGTGGATATGAAAATGGATACATCCGTATTCGTTTTAGGATTTTACACAGATTAAACTTAGATTCAAGATAATATATTATCACTATATTAATGATTTATTTATTATTTATATAATTATGAAATACTTAAGTTAGTGAATATTAATAAGTTATGGTTTAAAATAAATTGATGGTTAAATATTTGTTTGAACTTTAATTTTTTTATAATCAAAATACAACATATATCATTTCATATATTTTTTTGTATTTTTTTAGATACATTTGCTATTTTTAACTCATTAATTGTGTTTCTAGGATTTAAATTGAAATATGTGAAATTTGAAATGCAAGTACCTAAAATAATGCACTAAAATTTATAAAAAATTGCATTCACTATTTTGTGTCCATTTTTAGTTCTTATCCATGAAATTTAAAGAAATATTAAAAAAAATTATGTTACGACACTTCAACGGTAATGTGGAGCTTAAGGGTTTTTTAATTATAAAAAATCAAATAAAGTCTGAAAAATACGAGAATTATCACAGTGTTATAATATTATACGTAGATACCATGATAAAATTTTGAAAATGTTTAGAGAAATTTATCATATAGAATGTAAAGAAATCTGAGATTCTCTAAAGAGGAAATAGAGTTTTGAGAAGGAATAGGTTATGGTTTAAAATAAATTTATGGTTAAATATTTGTTTGAACTTGAATTTTTTTATATAATCAAAATACAAAATATCTCATACCATATAATTTTTTTTGTATTTTTCCAGATCCATTTGCTATTTTTAACTCATTAATTGTGTTTCTAGTATTTAAATTGGAATATGTGAAATTTGAACTGCAAGTACCTAAAATAATGCACTAAAATTTATCTAAAAATCACATTCACTATTTTGTATCCATTTTTATTTCTTATCAAATAAATTTAAATAAATGTTAAAAAATTTATGTTACGACACTTCATCGGTAATGTGGAGCTTAAGGGTTTTTAATTATAAAAAAAATCAAATAAAGTCTGAAAAATACGAGACTTATCACAGTGTTATAATATTATACGTAGATACCATGATAAATTTTTTAAAATGTTTTGAGAAATTTATCATATAGAATGTTAAGAAATCTGAGATTCTCTTAAGAGGAAATAGAGTTTTGAGAAGGAATAGGTTATGGTTTAAAGTAAATTTATGGTTAAATATTTATTTGAACTTTAATTTTTTTATATAATCAAAATACAATATATCTCATACCATATAAATTGTTTGTAGTTTTCTAGATCCATTTGCTATTTTTAACTCATTAATTGTGTTTCTAGTATTTAAATTGGAATATGTGAAATTTGAACTGCAAGTACCTAAAATAATGCACTAAAATTTATCAAAAAATCACATTAACTATTTTGTGTCCATTTTTAGTTATAATCCACTAAATTTATAGAAATGTTAAAAAATTTATGTTACTACACTTCATCGGTAATGTGGAGCTTAAGGGTTTTTTAATTATAAAGAATCAAATAAAGTCTGAAAAATACGAGACTTATCACAATATTATAATATTATACGTAGATACCATGATAAAATTTTGAAAATGTTTCGAGAAATTTATCATATAGAATATTAAGAAATCTAAGATTGTGTTGAGAGGAAATAGAGTTTTGAGAAGGAATATGTTATGATTTAAAGTAAATTTATGGTTAAATATTTGTTTGAACTTGAATTTTTTTTATATAATAAAAATACAACATATCTCTTTCACTATAATTGTTTTGTATTTTTCTAGATCTATTTGCTATTTTTAAGTCATTAATTGTGTTTCTAGTATTTAAATTGGAATATGTGAAATTTGAACTGCAAGTACCTAAAATAATGCACTAAAATTTATAGAAAAATCACATTCACTATTTTGTGTCCATTTTTAGTTGTTATCAACTAAATTTAAAGAAATTTTAAAAAAATTATGTTACGACACTTCATTAGTAATGTGGAGCTTAAGGGTTTTTTAATTATAAAAAAATCAAATAAAGTCTGAAAACTTCGAGACTTGTCACAGTGTTATAATATTATACGTAGATATCATGATAAAATTTTTAAAATGTTTCAAAAATTTTATCATATAGGATGTTAAGAAATCTGAGATTCTCTCTAGAGGAAATAGAGTTTTGAGAAGGAATAAATTATGGTTTAAAGTAAATTGATGGTTAAATGTTTGTTTTAACTTGAATTTTTTTATATAATTAAAATACAATATATCTCATACCATATAATTGTTTTGTATTTTTCTAGATCTATTTGCTATTTTTAACTCATTAATTGTGTTTCTAGTATTTAAATTGGAATATGTGAAATTTGAACTGCAAGTACCTAAAATAATGCACTAAAATTCATAGAAAAATCACATTCATTATTTTGTTTCCATTTTTAGTTGTTATCCACTAAATTTAAAGAAATATTAAAAAAATTTATGTTACAACACTTCATCAGTAATGTGGAGCTTAAGGGTTTTTTAATTATAAAAAAATCAAATAAAGTCTGAAAAATATGAGACATGTCATAGTATTATAATATTATACTTAGATACCATGATAAAATTTTGAAAATGTTTTGAGAAATTTATCATATAGGATGTTAATAAATTTTTGAAAATGTTTAATTTTTAAAAACAATAAAATTCAGCCAATTCTTTCCAAATTGCCGCCTGTTTTTTCTGCATTTGCGCATCTGGACTCAATTTGTGTGTTCTTGTTGGTTGAAATGTATGATGAATTTCGGTTCAAGACTTTATGTAGTTCTTATTGGTTGTTGCGTATGATTAATTTTAGCTAGTGTTGTTTAAAAATTTATTTTGTGCATGGTTTATTGCGTATTATTGTTTCTTATTAATTATTATTCTAATTTGGTATATTGTACCCTTTGGATTTTTAAAAATTTTGTGAAACAACGAACATTTGGAGTTAAACCGAGTAAACATCCGAATACATATTCGTATTCGAAACATCCGTTTTGTATTCGTATTCGAGAACACCCAAATCCGTATTCGTATTCGAATTAAAATGTGATAAATAGTGCTATCCGGATTCATTTCCATCCGTATTCGATCCGAATCCATCCCTAATTTTGAGCAATGTCTTGTCTGGTTAAACTAAAACCCCATATATAATTTTTTTAAATCTTATTTCCATAAAAATACTATTTGAATAAAAAATATATACAAAATAATTTACAAGATGACTTTAGTGATGTAGGCACAATTTTGTATTGATATTGTAGTGTGAAAAAACATAGGAAAAACAATAAAAAAATGAGAGGCCTAGAGATCGAGCCCTGAACCATGATGAGAGGCCTAGTACTCTTATACTAATACTAGTAAGGGATCCATGCTTTGCGACAGGGTTATGTTATTGCTATGATGATAAGAAAATTTTTAGTGAATATAACTGTATATACACAAAATTCATAGTTTTGTGTGATTTTTTTTAAAATCTAAGGGTCTTTGGGCAAAATTCTTAGTTTCTGTGTGAGCAAAATTTGTACTTCTACACAAAATACATAAATAAAAGGATTGGAATGCAAAAAAGTACAATTTTCTTTTTCTTCTTTTTTCTTTTCTTTTTCTTTTTTCCTTTTTTTCCTTATCTTTCCGGTGCAGTTCTTCTGCATGCAGACAGTTGCATGCGGGTGGTACGCGCACGGAGAAGGCGTTGCATGCACGGGCGAGCGCGCGGGAACCCGATGTAAAAAGAGGGGAATCGGCCGACCATCTAGACACTTTATAATAGTATAGATAAGTAATATAAGAACAACGACGATATACTCAAATATATATATATATACACATGCATATGAAAATATTACTAAATATTACTAAAACATAATTAAAATAAATCCAAATTTTTTTTAAAAAATATGTTTTTATTTCTAACAAAATTAGTTTTAGAAAATTAAAATTTACGATGGTATAAAATATTAAAACCAAAATTTAACAAATTAAAATTTTCAATTTAACATATGAAGTTAGTGTGTATGTATCATGGGGCCGTCACTGATTGCTCCATTGGAAAAGTAGAAATACCCAAGTTTATTTAGCAAATAAGATGGGGTATCTAGAAGCAAGACAAAATAATTGAAGGAAAGATACAATTGTGCATTTGAACATAAGCATAAGATGGAGGGATCAATTATTGAATTGCACAACACACTTACCGATTCTAAGATGGGTGTTTACACTTGCATATTGAGTTGTTCCAGTCAAATTTTTGTTCTCTCTACACTTCGTTAAGCAATTATCATATGATTTCTTAAGAACGGTATATAAGTTTCATTCAGTGGGATAATGGTGCTCGGTAGGAGCCAATAATCCCGACCCATTCCGTGGGAATGGACCGAGATTGTGTGCTGCCAAATAAGCCCTAAGAGAACTTTTCATCTCTCGGCCAAATTTTATGCATACACGATGCCTAGTGAGGCGACATTAGTTAGTACCAAAGCAACTCCAACAAAACAATGTAAAAGTGAAACAATAATTTGATGTAAACATAGAAGCAAAATGACTAAATATCATACTCAAAGATGGATCACAGTAAAGTACCTGTGTGGAATGTGCCAGTGTGTTGATTTTTTTTTTTGTTTTGAAGAATGAGATGAAACTTTTAAAGAAATGGCAAGGATGAAACAGGAAACAAACTAAAATGGGGAATTTAATCATATACTCACATTTAGATGGAAATTGAAGATTTACTCACCACATTTCAATGACATGCGGGATCCACGTAGATCAATGACACGTGGGGCAAGAGGGTAAATCTTCAATTTTCATCTAAATGAAGGGTATATGATCAATATTTCCAACTAAAATACCTGGAGAAGCATGTAGAGCACAACCAGAGAGTAGCAATATATACATCGCGGGCTTTAGCCGTTCTTATGAAATATGCTGAACTGCCATCCTTATTAGTAGAGCTATCCCTTGATTCATATTTTCCTTTAGATTCATTCCCATGGTTGTGATTACTATGTCCTGAAGTATTGGTTGCCGAACATCGAACATGCATCTGGATATTCTCTAAATCCAGTATGAACTCACCCTCCTCAACCTTCACGTAGAAACTATCATGTAAAGAAGTAGACTAATTGAACTTGTCTAAAATGGAAAATAAAAAGCATGCAAGTTATTCTTATATCTTTGTTAGAAGCCAAGTTTCTTTTACTTGATAGAGATGATGAATTATTCATCAATAAACTTTCAGAAATAGTTTTTGTTCTGTTTTTTTTTTGACTTTCAGAACAAAAACTATATATTTCCGTAAATTCAAAATACAAAAACATAGTTCTAAATATCAAAGCTATATACGTACATATACCATTGAAGATAAAACACGCTCATTAGTAAGCACAGTGTTAGGAATGCTAATAGGAAAATCTTTGTTTATTCTACAATGTTCACAATTTTTTCCGAGCGCTACTATAGCCTCCAAGTGTGACCGTTGAAACTTAATAGAAAGAAGTGACTTCACTAACTTCTCCAATTCATCATTGGCTTACCTTCAATAGTGGAACTTCTACTACATAAGTAGTTAATGATACTGACTATGTTCTCATGGATGTGAATATAAGTACAAGACTTCATCTTATTGGTTTGTTTGTCTTCTACAAGCAAAGTTGTTAGAGATAATTTGAAATGACTAAGAATGAACTAAACTGATAACATTTCCATGAGTCATAATGCAGAATATAGCTTCAGCAATACATAATAGTAAAGGTACCTTTCGGGCTCATACTTTTAGTGTCCAGTTGTTTGAAGGGTGGCCTATGATGATCAAGTGATCTGTAGTAATTATTGGCAATAGTATCTAAGCACATTTTATTCAAAGATAATCTTGCATTAGAGGAATATTATATCTTCTAATTTAGTCGAGAAAGTATAACAAGAGCCACATTGGTGTTCTTAGATTCTAACAGAGCATCACTCATACCAAGGCCAGAATCATCACATAGCTGTTCGATGCACCTCCGATATAGAGCTTTGCACAAGTAAAAACCAAAGAAAAAAAGGTAACATTTAGCAACCGAACAAAAAGTTTTGCTCCAAAAAATCTGCGTAGTATAGTATTCTTACGAGTTAGATGTTCTTGAATCTTCACATTGTTGTTGAACTGAATTTGAAGATCCTCAATAAAGTCAACAATTGCTCTAAACCCTACAATAGCATGTCACTTTCAAACCCAAAAAGTAGTACACAACCTGTTGACGCTAAAACCTAACGGTTAAAGCACCAAACGCACTGACACCGATCCGCCGATCCAAAAGCGCGCAGATACTTAGGAATAACTCTAAGCGTAGCACAACGCCGACGTCACGTTCCGACGACCCTTAAACAGTTGTAAGGGAATAATGGAGTCGTCAGACAATCAAATAATCTTAAAGAAAAATTATTCAACTAACCAAATTGTATAGAAAGTAATTAAATCGAACCGGCCAAAACAGAGCCGGTTAGACCGAAACAACAGGTGGTCAGACCGGTCAAGGCACGCCGGTCAGACCGAAGGCACACCACCGGTCGGATTGGTGGTGCGGAGGGGTCACCGAAGGGGTCTTCGGCGTATGGTGTGAAGGGGTTCGAAGAGATACCGAAGAGGCCTTTGGCCTTTCACCCGGTCAGACCGAGGGTATAACCCCGGTCAGACCGAGGGGTCCTCGGAGTCCGAAAAGATTCTGAAGAGGTCTTCGGCGCTTCAATCGGTCGGACCGGCGGTAGGACTCTGGTCGGACCGAGGTTATACGAAGGGATCCCGAGGCTCGCTTCGAAGTGGCCTTCGGCACACGGGGCTCCGACGTGAAGTAATCCTCTGGTGCGTGTCGGCAACAGGGTGACGACGTGACACAGGCCGGTCGGACCGGGGGGTAACCTTCGGTCAGACCGACAAGATCCGAAAAACAGCCTCCGGACTTCGGCGACCAACTTAGAGTTGTCGGATGACTCTAAAACTTCTTGGCAATGAATATGAAGAAGGAAGCGCTACAAAACACCAAGAGATCAAAGGAAATTCGGCCAAGGGACCGAATCACTGGTAAAAACCGATAAAACGATAGAAATCCGTTACGTGGATGAAACAAATGATTCACAAGCGAATCAACAAGGACTTACCATGATTACAACGCGGTGGACGGATGGTTTACAATGCAAACCAACAAAGATGTACGTTACTTGGCTAATCCTAGGGCAAGGAAAGTATATTAAATGTAAATATGATTCAAGGTAAATAATAGATTGGATCTATTAGGGTTTTGTGGGGGCTCCTTAATCGGCCTTGACTCTATTTATAGAGGTTGGACATGAGTGCCTGGGGTCTAATCTGAGTTAGATTCGAATCCAAGTCATCATAAATTAATTAGGGATAAAAATACCCTGAAATCCCTTAATCTGTCTCGGACTCGGGTTTGGGCCGGTCTGACCGAGCCCATATGCCCTGCACCAAGCCCCTACGTCGGAGCACCCGCCAGCAAACTGAGGTGTTCACTGCATCGTCGGCCAGTCCGACCGGCCAACTCTAGTCAGTTTGACCGGGCCTTGCCGATAGAGGTCGTTCTGATCAGTGGCTTAAGGCCGATCTAACCGACGACACCCGATCGACCTATTTCCCCTCTTGGATGGTCTGATTCGGAGGCTTCCTTGGATTACTTTTCACCGAAGGTCTTCATCGTGCCGAATTCCTACGCGCCGAAGCATCAAACCTCGCACCGGAGCTCTTCGTGGAGTACTCCAGAACCATTCGCACCGAACCCCACGACGCTGGAGTCCTCAAGTCTGACCGAGGCCCACCATCGGTCCGACCGGACATCCTCCACCGGTCTGACCGCCCGTAGTCAGTCTCGCACTAGAACGCCAAAGCCACCCTTAGTGACCCCCTTTGTAGGCGTCGGTCTGACCGAGAGTCCTACTCCGGTCCGATAGGCCAACATGCCGAAGCCCCCCTTTGGGATGCTTCGGACCCCTTCGGTATTTTCAGTAGAATTACCCATATGGCACAGTCTGACTGGCTTGACTTGGCCGGTCTGACCGCACCTCTTATTTTTCTGCCCAATCAGCTTAAATTGGCCGATTAGATCTAACACTATTTATTTGGTTAATTAGGTTATATTTTCAGAGATATAATTGAATTTCCTGGCAACTCCGTTATCCCCTTACCATGGTTTAAGGATCGTCGAAATGCGACATCAGTATTGTGTCATGCTTAGGCTTGTCTCTAAGTATCCACACACTTTTGGATCGTCGAACCGGCCCAAGTGCAGGGCACGTTTTTGTGTCAACAATTACTTTTACTAGTCATGACTACTAATTTAGAGACAACCAAGCTACACCAGCCAACTTTACAGACACTAGAACAAAACGTCCCTTAGACACGCTAACAAATTCGTAGTCTGAGAGATCTCTACCTAACAAACATTCTACTTTATCGTGAACGACATTGATAGACACATAGGCCAAAGCAACCTGGGCCGAAGTGTCAGCTGGTACGACGTCTACATCATCGCCGTCCCACTGAATCAAGCACTGGTGCAAAGTAGAAGGAATGCAATAATTGGCATGGATCCAATCGCGCCCTTGTAATACACTGTAGTTATCTTGCACATCGACGACGAAGAACACCATCGGCGACATCTTGTTGCCCACCGTTAGCTCTAAAGAAAGCACACCGTTGGCCTCGGAGCTCTCGCCGTTGAAGCCGTTGAGCATCAAGTTGGTCCTCATCAAGTCATCTTCATTCTTTGCAAGCTTCTTCAGTAGAGAGTACGACATCAAGGTGATGGTGGCACCTCCATCTATAAGCATCCTCGAGATCGGCTTTCCGTCGATGTGCCCCTTTACGTAGAGAGGCTTTAGGTGATGAGGCGTATCCTTGGGCTTATCGAAAATGGCCTCCTGAGGGTCGTGGCTCAGCTAAGCAACCTCAGTCTCATCCTGTGGAAGAGCAAACTCAGCGGGCAGCATGACGACATTCACGTCCATCGGCTGAGGAGGGGCCTCCTTGGAGATAGGCATGTAATCCTCGTCCATCAGATCGTCCTCTTCATCGCTTGGAGTAGGAGCCGGGTTGTTTACGACAACCGGCTTCGGCTTCCAAACCTGCTTTGTTCCTAGTCGGGGACAGATCTCCTAGAAAACGGCGTTTCGCTCGTCCTCGGCCTTATTCTCACGCATCTCCATTAGCCTCTTAACTATGAATAGTTTATCTATGGCGGAAGAAGGATGTTCCATCAAGGATCTCATCTACGAGGCTCCTGCAAAAACAAATAAAGAGGGTTCATCTAAAGGATCCTCCGATAGCGAATCTTCGTACCACTCTCCGGAGAATGAACATCTAGTGGAGCATAGGAAGAAGTGAACAAGAGAAGATGCCGATGAGGATTACATTCCTGAAGCTCAAGCGGAGGTAATTATTGCGTTAGTAACAAGTCAGAGCAGCTTATAATCGAGGATTACATTCCTGAAGCTCACATTGTCTATCGTCATAGGATCATCCAAAGCGAGGAAGCAAGCATCAATTATTCCAAGTCGACGAAAGAACAACTATTGTCCCAACTGTTGAGTCATCTGAGCCAACAACTATTGAGTCGTTGCCACTACATCCTCTACAAATGCGAAGAGGAAAGGAAAACGGGAGAAGAACAAGTTGCATACAACTATCTACGAGGTTGAAGAAGTGTATGTTGATGGGGCTCCAAAGAAGCTGAAAGAAATCACAACTAAGTGGCGCAATGACTGTGGATGTCTCGCCAGGGAGCGATGTAAGATAGTTTGGAAAAACTGGAAGATTGTCCCTGAAGCTACAAAGAACGAATTGTGGCAGCATATAAAAGCACATTATAAATTCCCGGAAGATCGCTTAGAAGATACTAAAGCTGCCACATTGAAGACTATCGGGAAATCTCTTCGTACATTCAAGACTAAATTGAACACACAGTACCTTCAGAAAGGAGAGTCGCCCCTCAACGACTACGACTTTATCACGCCAAATGAATGGAACAAATTCAAAATGCAGCATTGCTCGGAAGAAGCCAAACAAGAGAGCATCATGTTCAAATAACTTAATAAGAAGAATAAGTTCCCACATAAACATGGCCAAGTGGATATAAGGCCAAGGAGGATGAGTGGAGTAGAAAGGAAGAGGAGGACCGTGCGTCTAGGTTACCTGAACAGTTTTCATGTGATGATCAGCGCACTAAGAGATGGCTCCTAGGTCGAGCTAAAAAAACATCCGAGGGCCAATATATCCTCTCCGACTCACAGACTAGTTAAGTATTTTAGAAAGCGAAGGAAATCACTGAGTTGGAGAAGACTGGAAAATTCAAGCCCGAGGGATGTAATGACCAGCTTACATCTGCTCTCGGAAATTAGGAACATCAAGGGCGCACCCGAGATGTCTCTTCTATAGCACCCTGGAAGAATACTTTCAAGAAGCATGATGGTGCCACATACAAGAAGCGTCAAGCACACACAGACGATGCCAAAGAGTGCCGTGCAGAGTGGGAGATACACTTCTTTCAATTTATTAGTGAGAATCCAAACATCATGCAGGCTGTAGCGGAACAGATAGTTGTGCCAGAGGTACGACTTGACGTACCAAACAGTGTTGGATCAGTACAAGAGAAATTTCCTGTAAATTATATCAAAGAAGACACACCATGCAGTTTGCATGTACCTTTTGGACACAAAGGACATTCCCAAGAGACTGCACGAGGCATTGCTATGCTTGGGGATCTATTTCACAATCGTCTTATTCCCGCAGAGTACACCAAGGTTCAGGTCAATGAGATCACCAATGATAGATTTATCAATGACCCCCTAGATATTCCAATGCCTGATGAGGGGATTGAGACAATCATAGATGCACTGAATAACTTTGTGTTATGGGTGAGCCGAGATATCAAATTACTCCAGAGGCAGTCTCTGACAAGTTCTCAGAGTAGATCGCCTATTTTCTTGTTGCAATCCCCCACATATCCTTCATCTCATGATATGCAAAATATAGGATCTTTATCACCTGTTGATGAGCTTGAGATGGAGAAAGAGGCAGAGAAGGAGCCATTGCCCGATAAAGTGGCAGATTGTCAAATGGCTCAAGAACTCGAGGAACACATGCTCGAAAAGGTGACAGATCCACAAATGGCTCAACAACATGTGCCGAAGGAAGTGATAGATCCAAAAGTGGCTGATCCTGATCAAGTGGAAGAGTCGGTTCTAGCGGCCGAGCCTGATCAAGTGAAAGATTCAGTTCCAACGGCCGAACCTCAAGTGACAGGGCCAGTGACGAGGCTGATCAAGTGAAAGAGTCAGTTCCAACGGCCAAGCTCGAGCCCGAGAATCAAGAGGCACGCCTAGAGGCCACAATCCACAAGACAATTGTTCAAGTTAGGCAGTGTTTGAGCCAAAGTCTGAAATGCTTAAATTCTTTAGTACTGTGGGGAAAACACGTTCTATGCCCGTAGAGGCTCACTTAAAGGCTCTAGTATAAAAACATGGCTCACTTTCTACGAATCAATTGACCTATAGAGATGATGATTTTATCGAGTACGAACCACGCAAACCATTCTTACCCCAACGAGTACTTAAGAGTATGAACTGGAAGATGAAACCATTTCATGACTAGTATCTTGAAGCGTCTTCGTTAGGAGTTATGCAAATAGAAGTGAAGGTTCCAAAAGAAGTATTCAACTGCCCAGAGTTTAATCTTGCACTATTTTTCGACGACTTCCACCGAATGTTTCATCTGAAGCGAACCGACATCACAAGCATGATGCTCTGATGCCTGTAAGTAGTTTTTACTTTGTCAATACAAAGCAAAAATTAATCATGTCTTATATTGACTAGTGTTTCATAACATATGCAGTTTTAATTCATGTTCTAATAAGTATAAACAATATGGGTACTTGAACCCATCATTAATAAGTCAAAGTACACTGAACCTAGTACTAAACCAGAATGATGCAAAGTACTGGAGTGCGGGTCGGAAAAAGTTTCAAAGGAAGATTTTCAATAAAGACCAAGACGCACTTAAGAATAATAAAAGGAATTGTGCCGCATTGTATATTGCGCGGTGCATGTTTCAATGGAGGGATAGAGAAATGATAAGCGGGGCATATAACTTTAAGTAAGTATACCCACTATATCCACTTAATCACGTTTTATCGATTATGAAACTAACATAATCACATATTACTTCTTTCGATAGTGATCATTGGATTGCACTTCTGATATATCCGAAGAACTCTAGGGTTTGAGTTCTCGACTCTCTCGACAAACCGAGAAAATAATATCAAGATATAATAAATGTTCTTCAGAGTGCATATAAATATTACGTGGAAAAGTTACATGGCCCACATGATCCACAAAGGCCGAAAGAAATGCATATTAGAACTAACTATCCGGTAAGATTATATTTTAAAATTTCTTAATTCAAATAATAAAGCCAAACTATATATTGTTCT
This sequence comes from Zizania palustris, assembly GCA_019279435.1. NCBI lineage: Eukaryota > Viridiplantae > Streptophyta > Magnoliopsida > Poales > Poaceae > Zizania > Zizania palustris. Next base: position 14,825,316 of record JAAALK010000287.1, on the reverse strand, counting down.
AACTTTGTTTATTTTTAAGTGTCACAAAAAACTTCCTGGTTCGGTGCATTGCGGGTATTACACTTGTAATTTTACGAGCAATGACTTAGGAAAGTATGCGCGGACAATATCTGAGGATACTAAAGAAGTAAGTTGATTTATTGTGTGTTAATCTAATATAACCTGCAACGTATGTACTTATATGTTACGTAGGCAGACGTCAGATCTGTCAACCGTTGCTGAGAAGAGCCAACTCTTTGATGCAAAAATGTATGGAATCATATCAAGGGTGTGTCGCTTCATGATGCATGAAATTATTCATGAGTGTGGAGTACTCTTCGATCCTGAGGGTGAATTGGCCAAGCATCCAACTCTGAGACGTTGGGACGGAAGACCTAAAAGGCTTGAACAACAAATTTCCAAGAATTTTGAAGCTCATAAGCAAAAAGAAGATGCGCAAGATAAGAGTTGGCCTTCCGAGAAGGAACATTAAACAAAATGAGCATGTATTTGTGAACAATTGTTAATTTTGAAGTTTTGATAGATGTAAACTTTGTAAACTTGATGTCTTATGAAATGTAAACTTTGTAAATTTGTAAATTGATGAGACCTGTTGTTGTTGTGTGATTGTGTTGCTGCTGTGGATGGCTGTGTGGAGCTGTGAATATAATGTGGTTTTGTTATGTTGTGTTGCTGTTGTGGAGCTGTTGTGAATTTTTGTATATATATTCTGGGGGCAATTTGAATTAAGTTGTATATAAAATATCTGTGATATGGGGATAACACAGTAGTGGCGGGCACGCTGATGTCATCCGTCTGCCACTGCTGTTAGCAATAGTAGTGGTGGGAAGACGACATCTACTCGGCACTAATGTTATCCATAGTGGTGGCGGGCGCGCTAACGTCATCCGCCCACCACTGCTGTTAGCAAAAGCAGTGGCAGACTGGTTGCCCGTCACTACAGTACGTTTTTGCCCGCCGCTATAGTGAGTGTTTGTAGTAGTGCACTGAACTTGCAATTTTGAAATCTAAGTCTGATGATGCCAAATGTGAGTCATGTCTTATTGTCATGAATGAACTTGCTCAGCTGCGTACTACTCATGCTCAAGTTATTGAACAACTTGAAAGTACTCAAAAACAGTTTTTGGAGGTGGAGTCTAGTCTTGCTGTCATCAACGAATGCATGAACTATCCTTTACTTATTGAGAGCATTAATTTGAGAGATAGGCATGCTGATGAACTTAAGGCTAGATTGGAGAGTGCTGAGTGTTCTAAGGATGTGCAGCCAGATTGTCCCACCTGCATCACCCTTAAGGACCAACTCAGCTTTGCTAGAGAGCAAGTCGAAAAACTAAAACGTGAAAATGATTATCTTCTCTCCATGGTTGAAAAATGCACTGAAGGAAAGGGTAGGATGGATTTTCTTTTGGCTAAAACAAAATTGTGTGTTGACAGGGCAGAGTTAGCTCTAGGGTTGGGCTATGATAGAACCACTCCAAACACTCCGAGCGAAACTGTGTTCACTCCACCCACTACCCTTGAGAAAGAAAGAGACCAGTTAGACACCACACAAAAAGCCGAGAATCCTACTCAACCTATTAAAAAGCCCTTCGTCCACCAAAGGAAACTCTTCAGCAAAAACCCAAGAAGACTGTGAGATTTGCGCCTGAGACCCATGCTAACACACCCAAGAGAGTGTATCACTGCTCCTATTGTCATCGGGTGGGTCATTTGGTTGGGTTTTGCTTTCGTCGTATCAAGGATGAACGACGTTCTTTTGCGATGAGCTTTCAGGACATGCATTACCCATTTTTTGGTATGCATGAGTGTGTTTTTCACTCTTATCCTGATTTTGAGGCTCCCCATGGTCCCATGAGAGATTATGCCCGTCGTGGTGTACACCATATTTCATATGGTGCTAGACCGCATGTAAGAGTCTTTGATTCTCGATAGTTTAGGAGACCTCGTCGTTTTCAAGGCTCGCACTTTGGAGGTAGACCACACACTTTTATCATGACTCATACCCTATGTATGATTAGTCTACTGCTTTACCTAGTTCTTGAGTTTTACAATGTTGGATTCCTAAACAGTTTTTCACTCACCCCAACACTGAGCATTCGAGATCTTCTAGCATATTTTGAGGGGGATTTGTGTAGCACTGCATGAGCTTCTGTTATATGATTAATTTCTTTTACAAGTACATGCTTTGTTATGCCTTTGAAATATTGTCTTTAATATTGTTGATTATACTTGGCTTGTTTACATTTGATATTTGTCATGAGCATGACTTTTATTTGTGAAAATTTGAAAATGATCACTGCTTAGTCTAGAATCTAGCATGAATAGGTTGAGTGCATTTGCTATCTTTTACATACCTGGTAGCTAGGTCCTTTTCACTTGGATGCTAATATGCAACATGATCATTTCAAACATATTGTGCTGAAAATTAAAAAAAATGAAAAATGAATGAAAATGATTGATATTCATATTGTTTTTTGCTGAAATTGAAAAGATCTAGGTGGGTTTGCTTTGTCGCACTACTGTGTTCTGGACTGCTTGCCATGGCACTTCGGTATGAACTAGGACATTGAAGTGTATGCCAAGACCTTTGCTTTAAGCTTCTGATGGTTTCAACCTAGGCTTAGCATGGTCGGTTAGCATAAGGTTGACATGCAAATAACCCCTGGCACTAAAATGAAAAATAAAAAAATCAATCAAAAAGCTTGAATCAATTGCATATCAAGTTTGCTGAAGCTCCTTGTAGTGGGATATGTTTATCTGGTTAGTATTTGATTAGCTTTTCCATCTCATGTCTTGCCATGTCTAGTATGCTAGTTTGAGTGGTGATGCTTTTATTTGCTAAAATATGAAAATGCTTGCTCATGCTTTTGTTTAGAGTGTATTCACCTGAGCTTTTCATACAATACTTTTAGACAATATTCAAGGCAAATGCTTGTTTGTACTGTAATTGGAGCTGCTCATATTTTCGAAGCTTGCATCTATACTCTACACTCACACCCCTCTTTGCATCTTTTTATCATCTTGATGCTTATATTGCCAAAGGGGGAGAAATGGTTTACATGATGTGTTTGCTTGGTTAAGGGGGAGTAGTGGCTTTCATGATGCATTGATGTTTTTACCAACAAAGATGCTTTGTGTTTGCTTGGTTAAGGAGGAGTAATGGCTTTCATGATGCATTGATGCTTTTGCCAACAAAGATGCTTTGCTATGCATGAGTTTTTGCCAAAGGGGGGGTCTTTTATCAAGTGACATGTTTCTGCTCTTTTCTAAGTTTTTATGGTCACTTGTGCGTTGAACTTGAAACTTTCATCATGTTTCTGTTTGGGGTTGTCAATGCACTCATCAAGGGGGAGATTGTGAAACCAAGTGAGGTTGCACTGTGGTTTTTGTCTATACGATGAGTGATTGACAAGGTTAAGTGATCTGGTGAGATGAGTCAGTGATGGCTTGATTGCATCGATGGGTTCGATGTGTGGATATGGAATATGCCAAGGGGATCGGTGTGCGTTGCGTCTCCTGTTTTAGCTTGTCTCATGTGTGCAGGGTGAAGATGCTAACCAACTGTCAACGGATGGTGATCAAGGGTCGAGCGAGGAGCTCGATGCTAGAGGATCAAGGATGTTGGGTGAAGTTGGAGATGATCTCAGAAGTGCACGAGGATATAGAGCAAGACATGGATGGACGAATGGTCGAGACAGCGTGACGGTCAAGTGAGTGAAAGGGAGGCCAGTGCAAGTGGTCAGGCGGCTCGAGGGGATCAAGAGCGGGAGAGACTTACTGGCGGTCGAGTTCACGGATTGACGTCACATATCAGCGATCGAGGAGACTTTGTTGGTTTTTGCTGAAAACCGTTGTATCAGAAAATATTTTTAATTCTAGTAATTAGGAGTTTATTTTTTCTGTTTTGTCATCTAGATTAAGTGTAATCATTTAGTATTTTTGGAATTCTTAATTTTAAAAAATATTAAAAGAATATGGTCTATGATGTAATAAATTAGGAGTTTGCATTACTGGATTTTTCATAATTTGTAATTCTGAAAATTCATTATGGCAATTAGATAAATACCTAGAACTTTTACCCTAATGGCATTTTAGTGATTTCTTTAATGGGCTTGTCTATATAAAGGAGCCAAATGCCTAGGGTTTAGGTGACTCTTTCAGCTGAACATTTTGGGGCTACCAACCACAATTTCTATTTTGTTCTAGCTTTTTTGCTGTTCTTACTTCCGTGCTTAGTGTTCATCATTCGGATCAAGCAGAACAGCGCATCAAGAGCTTCCAGTGCTGGTACTGTTCATCCTTGTGTGATTCACTTTTGGAGCTAAGTTTTGAACTGTTTTGATGTTGTTTTTGGACCTGAGTTCTTCATGACTTTTGTTGTACAAGTTTCCAGGGTTCTATTTTTTAAGTTTGCAAAAGTTTTTGACCACTACTTCATATATTTTTCTGTCCAACAAAGTGCCTAAACAGTTCTGGAAACTTCTGATTTCTACGGATTGAGTTATGTCTTCAGTCTGGATTCAATATTTGAGGCGCGTTTTGATCTGTTTTGGTACTGTTCTTGGACCTAAGTTCTACATAACTTTTGTTGTCCAAGTTTCAAGGAGTCCATGTTTGAAATTTTCAAAAGGTTTTGACCACTGATGCATATATTTTATTGTCCAACAAAGTGCCTAAAAAATTCTGAAAACCGCTGATTTCTGCAAAGTTGTGTTCTGCTTTCAGTCTGGATTCAATCTTTGAGGCGATTTTTGATCGGTTTTGGTTCTGTTTTTGGACCTGAGTTCTACTAACTCTTGTTTTCAAAGTTAAAAGGGTTTTATGTTTGAAGTTTGCAAAAGGTTCTGAACACTGCTACATATATTTTTGGCTCATCTATATGCTATAAAAATTCTGGAAGGTGGTCATTTGCTGAAAATCTTGAAGGCTGAAAGTTGAATCTAGAAACATTTTTCTCCCTTCTTTTTCTTTCTCAGCTTGCCGATCATGTGTTGTCGTATGCAGTGATGCTTTTCACCATTAACAACTGCATGTACTATCGAGCACATGTTCCACCAAGCTCATTCTGAAATTGTTTTTTATGTGAGTCTTTTATATAGAACAGAAAAAGTTTCACAGCTATTTTTAAAGTACAATCTTTGTGTGTGCAAATTCAGTGCTGGTGATCTCTCAATCTATCATTTGACATAATATCATATAGGAGGGTGATAGCATCTGTTTTTATCGGAGTCTTTACTACATCTGCTTCTGCTTGTTCATTTAGAGGTGCGTTGGGTGATTTGAAAAGGCCATCATATTCACAAGAATTTGTCGAGACGCCTATTCACCCCCTTCTAGTCGCCATTCCGATCCCAAAGGTGCATTCTGTCGAAAGAATATAATGTCTCAACTTGGTTCATGTGAAGTACAAGCATAAACAGAGCCATTCCGATACCAGGTCTCAGTGTCTAGAAGCCTCCTGCTGAGATAGAAGATCACCCTTTCCTTATTGTCGACTTCCTGAATCAGCACTGCGCCGATGACCTCATCATCGGTCGATAGGTACATCTTGAACGGGGTCCCCTTTTGTGGTGGCATTAGCACTGGTGGCGAATTAGGTATTCTTTGATTTCATCAAAGTTCTCTGTTGCTTGTCTCCCCATGCGAATTCCTGGTCGGGCTTCAACTTCAACAATTGGGTGAATGGCTCTATCTTTTTTGAGGGGTTGGCTATAAATCTTCTAAGGAAATTTATCTTCCCGATTAGCGACTCAATTTGGTTTTATCGGTAGGGGGCTAGGTGTTCTTGATGGCTTCAATACTGTGCTGGCTGACCTCGATCCCTCTTTTGTGTACAATAAATCCCAAGAACTTCCCCGCCAATACACCAAAGGAAATTTTTTGGGGGTTCATCTTCAATTCATATTTCTGAGCCCTCTCTAGGACTTGGCGTAGATCGGCCACGTGGTTTTGGACATCGCTTGACTTTACTATGACTTCGTCATTGTATATCTCGACTTATAGGCCGATCAAATCATGAAAAATATAGTTCATGGCTCTCTGGTAGGTTGCTCTGGCGTTCTTCAGGCCGAAGGTCATCACCACCAATTCATACAATCTGATAGCGCCCGGACCCCGGAAGGCTTTCTTGTGAATGTTTTCATCGGTCATGAAAATCGTATTATAGCCTGCATTCCCATCCATGAAGCTAATAATCTTATCTCCCGATGTGGCATCCACCAACAGATCCACGATCAACATTGGGTATTCGTCTTTCGGGGTTTCCTTGTTCAAGTATATAAAGTCAACATATATTCTGAGCTTTCCACTCTTCTTCCAGACTAGTATAATGTTTGACACCCATTGTGCGTATCGGAATGGTCTTATGAATCCCGCATCATACAATCTCATTACCTCGGCCTTGATATCTGGATATATCTCCGCCTTGAACCGCTGAGGTGACTTCTTGAACGACCGATACCATTGCTTTATTGGCAGTCGATGTTCCATGATCGATTGTCTTAAACCTGGCATCTCATGATATTCCCACGCGAAATAGTCCAGATATTCCTGCAGTAATGAGACTAGATCATTCTTTATCTCATCGGGAAGTCGATCACTCACGAAGGTTGGCCTTGGTCTGTCACCCGGTCCGATGTCTATATCTTGTAGTTCATCGGTCGTAGCGAAGCCTTGACCGAGCTTGCCCTCCGTCTCGTCAATGCGGTCTTCACATGATGATCTCGGGCTCTCCATCGTGGGTTGGTCCAATTCCATCATTCGTCACCTCAATGTGTCATCTGCCTTGGGCCTTGTATGATGAGTAGGCGAAGTTTGTGTCCTACTAGGCATGCCAAAAAGCGTGTCGGTGTGTTTTTTTGTCACACTTTGAGACACGCGTGGCCTGGGACATCTGCTTCATTCCAGTGCAGGTCCTACGTTCTTAGAAAAAGGGTTCAAGGCGCGCCAATCAGTTTGACCCTGCAACTGATAAGGGAATAGAAAATATGGCATTAGTAGCATAGCCTATCGGCTATCGAGCCGATGACCGCAACGAGGATAGGATATTCGTGGAATATCATGCCTATCGGCCATAAGGCCGATGACTTGGGATTAAGTAATCAGGCGAGCATGCCATCGACCGATAAGATGAGCAGTTAACCGCATAGACCGTTGAGTGCTTTTTCGATGACTTATAAGATGTAGCGTGGAATCAAAGCTAACTCGTCGGCTTGTACTCAGACATAATTAAATAAAATGTGCTAGATAACATGTCGATATCATGAAAATCATCGTAATAACTACATCGGACCAAACCAAGATAGTAGCTAATCACGATGATCTTAATAATATATCAAAGTATCTCGCATGCTTTATTTAGATGAACGATATACAGCATGAAAGACATACAATAGCAAGAGATGTCGGACCCAACCGATGAAGCCTCAAACTATCACACCTAGATCACATCAATCTAAGAGATCAAACTGAACTGATGTAGCCTTAGACCTAGCTAATACACTGAGAACAACTGGTGACCGTACTATTTCAACGTTCTCCTCAAGAGATCAATATGATGCAGCTGTGAGGATACTTATCTAATCGGTACGGAAGTTGGGGTGGCGGGACTCATCTCTTCATTGGAGATCGAAATGATTCGAAGTATGGGTCGATTCAGCTTGATGCACCGAGCGGAGGGGACAAGTTCACTTAACCGGGAGTGCCAGGTGGTGGCTTGGTCCGACGAGGCACGAAAGGGGGTCGCACGTCTGCCAATCGGGGTCTACCCATGATTTTCGGGTGAGATCTCAGTGGAGCGTGGGCGAAACCTGGTGTGGTTGTCCTCTTGCTGAGTCAATTCATATGACGGGTTTTGGCGCGAGTTCCTTCGGGGTGACGTGGTGTCATCTCGACACACTGTTGTGTGCGGGAGCGAGTGCCTTGTGGGTAAAGTAGTACACCTCTGATCAGAGTATAACTTTTCGAAAAGCCGTGCCCACGGTTACGGGCGGCCTAGTGATGTTCTCCGCAGTTAGCTTTCTGAGTTAAAGTTGTGAATTGCATGTCATGATCAGTATGGGTTTGAAAGAGCGAGTGGGCACAGGTGTGCAACTCGAGGTAGTGGAAAGTTAAGTTCTGATATTTATTTCAGCATGTTTACTACTGTTTTAATACTGATCATTAAAGATTAAACAACACTTAACATGCTTTTACGCAATTAGCCTTGTTATGCACCCTTGTTCAACAGCCATCATTATTTGCATGTCCGTGGCTTGTTGAGTACTTTGTACTCACCCCTCGTGGGTTAACTCTTTTAGATGTGGTCTACGAAGAAGAAGTCCAGGAGTAGCGTCCCAGGCGAGGCGTCGGATCCTTGGAGCCAAGACGTTCCGCAGCTGAATCTTTTTGCTTCCGCTTTAGTTTGATTTGTAATAAGTGTAGCCTATGAGCTACGTACTCGTTTTATTTGCTTTTATTCGTTGTCAGCTGTGATCGTCTTGTAATAATGACATTTCATTTATATTTAATGAATTTGTGGTTCGTGAGAACCCGGGTCGTTACAAGATGGTATCAGAGCCGACTCGACTGTAGGAAGCCCCCTGGACCGTCTATAAAAACTATTTAAAAATCTTATAAAAATTATTTTGGATAACTTTGGTTATACTTCTTGCCTACGCTTGTTTTATATTGTTCTGACACTTTCCTCCACTTTAAAAAAATTTTTCTCGTGTAGCATGTCGACTCCTCCAGAGATTCGCCACAGCTTCTGCCGCCACCTTGGGGGTTTTGTCCGGATGCTGAGGATCCTTGTCCGATTCCTTGAGCTCGAGGACGAGCCCTCCTTCGTTGGGACTTTTCCCCGTGTGGGAGGCGTGGACGATCAGCGTTGTGAGGCGGTGGTCACCGTCTTCGGTCCCGATGAGGTGCTACTTTTTCACTCCGCGACCGCTACCGCCTTTGGGTTCGAGATTGCGTGTCAGGAGGCAGCTTACCAGATGTTGGCAGAGTTGCGGTGCATGTTCGATGCCCGTCTGTCTACATCTATATTCCGTCACCTGCCGTCTCGCAGCCCCGGCACAGGTCGGAGCGTCTTCATGGGTCCTTCCTCAGCTAGTGACCCAGTTGGAGGCCAGACCTTATACATGCTCAGTTCGTTGGACACTCTCCACACCGAGGCTCTTCGGCGTGCAGATGAGGGTGATCTCGCCACCCAGTCCCTGAGAGCGGAGAACGAGACGCTCCGTCACCAGCTTCAGGAGGCTCAGGCCCGACTTGCTTCTACTCGCACCGGACCTCGCATCAGGAGGACTGCGAGGAAGGCGACTGGCCGTCCACCGCGACTGCAGCACCAGCCCCTACAGCCAGCTTCTACACCAGCAGAGCCGAGATCCCCCGTGGATGATGCGGAGGACGTCGTCCGCGACATCGAGATGATCCCTGATTCATCGTAGACTGTCGCTTGGGCTTGTTTGTTGGTGTCAGTTAGTCTGATGTCTGTTAGTCCGTTGTTTGTTTTCACTTGCTTGGATGTCTGTTAGGTTGTTGTGTGGAGTCATTTTGTGTGTGCAGACCCGGCAACTTGTGTCGAGAATGTACGCGTCTTATATCTTTTGTCATAATAACTCTTCGCATTTTCAGTAATAAAAAGAACTAGTTGAATCAAAGCATTATGTTTCCTCTACTTTACTCTTGGGTGGATTCGCCTATCTTCGTGCAGATGTCTTCCAACCCGAGTGACCGTCCCGAGGCTAGCAATGCCAGAGCTAGTCAGCCAGCAGCTGAAGGCCACTCTCAGGCCAATGAGACCCAGGCCAACGCCATTCTGAGGAACTTGGGTGGGCCCAGCTGGGGCGCCACAGGACCCCGCCAGGCTATACCAGCACCGGCGCCAGCCCATCCCACTCTAGCTGAGGCCATGGTTCAACAGAGCAATTTGTTGGCTGCTCTTATGACTCAGATGCAGCGGCAGCAGGAGAAGCTCGAGCAGCTAGAGCATCAGTTGACAGCAAGAGAGCAACAGGCTCCCCCTCCAGCACCAGCACCAGTACCTGCGCCAGCCCCGGTCCCACCTCCCGCACCGGCGCCGGCTTCTCAACTCTCAGAGTTCCTGCGGGTCAGACCACCCACCTTCTCCAGCACCACAAATCCCATGGAGGCGGGTGATTGGCTCCGCACCATCACCAAGAAGTTGCAGCTGTTGCCTTGTACTGACTGGGAGCGTGTGGCGTTCGCCACCCACCAACTGCAAGGACCCGCCGCTGAATGGTGGGATAACTTTCAAGAAGCTCAGCCGGCTGATCACGTAGTTACATGGGCAGAGTTCACTGCAGCCTTCCGAGATGCACACATTCCGTCTGGTTTGGTGGACCTGAAGAAACAGGAGTTCATGGATCTGCGACAGGGCAATCGTTCCGTTACAGAATATTTGTATGAGTTTAACCGTCTTGCACGCTATGCTCCTGAGGAGGTTCGCACTGATGCGAAGAAGCAAGAAAAGTTTCTTAAAGGCATCAAGGATGAACTGAAGCCTCTGTTGCTAGCCACTGATCATGCTAACTTTCAGAGGCTGGTCAATAGAGCAATTATTCAAGAGTCAGAGCATAATAGGGTGGAAAACAAGAAGCGCAAAATGGTGGTTTATCGTTTCCCACCAAACAGCAACCAAAGGCCCAGATTGACACCAACTGCTCCAGCGCAGAGTTGCCAGTCCCGACCAGCGTACCGGCCCCCAACTATAAGTGGCACAGGTTCGGTAGCGTCTCGTCCAGCTACTCCGTCAACTCAGAGTACAGCTCAATCGCCAACCCAGAAGACGGATGTACTGAAGGACAAGTTTGGGAAACCAGTGGTATGTTTCAATTGCCGTCAGGTCGGCCATTATTCATCAGCTTGCCCTCACCCAAAGCGACCTCAAGCACCTGCACCAGCTCCTTCTAACCAAGTGGTTCGTGCCCGGGTGAACCATATTACTGCAGAAGAAGCTCAGGAGGCACCAGAAGTGGTATTGGGTATGTTTCCTGTTAACTCAGTATCTTCAGTTGTTCTATTTGATTCTGGAGCGACACACTCGTTTATATCTGCATCATTTGTAAAGAAGCATGATTTGAAAACTTTGCCACTATCTAAGCCTATGATTATAGCCACCCCGGGCAAACAGACCCCGGCTGATCTATTTAGCCCAAGGGTACTAATAGAAATTCAAGGGGTAGAATTCCGGGTAGACCCTGTTCTAATAGAATGCAAGGGTTTGGATGTCATCCTAGGGATGAACTGGCTAGTTAAACACAAGGGAATGATTGATTGTGCCAGTAAAGAAGTTACCTTGACCAGTGAAGATGGACACGTCGTCGTCTTCAAGATGGCAAGGAAAAGAATCGATACCCCAATGGTGAACCAGATAGCCTTGGAAGAAGTGCGGGTTGTCAAAGAGTTCATGGATGTTTTTCCTGAAGACCTGCCCGGGATGCCGCCACAAAGGGACATCGAGTTCAGAATCGACCTTGTACCAGGAACCACTCCCATCTCAAAGCGCCCGTATAGAATGGCCGCTAATGAGCTAGCGGAAGTGAAGAAGAATATTGAAGATCTCGAGCAAAAAGGGTACATCAGGCCGAGTACTTCCCCATGGGGAGCACCGGTAATCTTTGCAATGAAGAAGGACAAGACAAAGAGAATGTGTGTTGATTACAGAGCTTTGAATGAAGTCACTATCAAGAACAAGTACCCATTGCCTCGCATTGACGATTTGTTTGATCAGTTGAGAGGAGCTACAGTGTTCTCTAAAATTGATCTCCGATCAGGTTACCATCAGTTGCGAATTAGAGAGGAAGATATTCCGAAGACCGCCTTCACATCAAGATATGGTCTATACGAGTATACGGTAATGTCGTTTGGACTTACTAATGCTCCAGCCTTCTTTATGAACATGATGAATAATGTCTTCATGGACTGTTTGGATAAGTTCATTGTAGTGTTCATTGATGATATCCTCATTTACTCCAAGACCCCAGAAGAACATGAAGAGCACCTTCGTCTGTCTCTGACGAAGCTAAGAGAACATCAGCTATATGCCAAGTACAGCAAGTGTGAGTTTTGGACGTCTGAAATAAAGTTTTTGGGGCACATCATATCAGATAAAGGGGTAGCAGTGGATCCTACTACTGTTGAAGCAGTGACAGATTGGTTGCAGCCTACATCAATTTCCGAGATCCGTAGTTTTCTTGGATTGGCGGGTTATTACCGTCGATTCATCGAGAACTTCTCCAAGATTGCAAAGCCCATGACCAGATTGCTTCAGAAGGACACTAAGTTCAAGTGGACACCAGATTGCGAAGAGAGTTTTTGTACCTTGAAGAAAAAGTTAGTCTCAGCACCAGTGTTGACTCTGCCGGATATTCGAAGCGATTTTCATGTCTATTGTGATGCGTCTCGTCAAGGACTAGGATGCGTATTGATGCAAGATGGAAAAGTTGTATCGTATGCCTCACGTCAGCTCCGTCCTCATGAGCTGAACTATCCTACTCATGATCTAGAGCTAGCAGCCGTAGTGCATGCTTTAAAGATTTGGAGGCATTACCTCATCGGCAACAGATGTGAAGTGTTCACTGATCACAAGAGTTTGAAGTATATATTCACACAGCCAGATCTGAACCTAAGGCAAAGAAGATGGCTAGAGTTGATTAAAGATTACGACATGGGAATTCATTATCACCCAGGCAAAGCTAATGTAGTGGCAGATGCATTAAGTCGAAAAGGGTATTGTAACGCCATAGTTCTCCAAGACAGCGCCCCCATGTTGTGTCGTGAGATGGAAAGATTGAATCTGGGAGTCACAACCCGAGCATACCTTGCTACGCTCGAGGCAAAACCAGTTCTCGAAGATCAGATTCGTGAAGCTCAGAAGGAAGATCCAGATATGGCAGATATAAAGAAGAACATGAGGAAAGGGAAAGCTCCCGGTTTCTCGGAAGATGAAGTGGGAACAGTTTGGTTTGGGAATCGTCTCTGTGTACCCGATAAGCCAGAGTTGAAGACCATTATTCTAAAGGAAGCCCATGATACCTTGTACTCTATCCATCCCGGAAGTACGAAGATGTATCAGGACTTAAAAGAGAAGTATTGGTGGGTTAGTATGAAAAGAGAGATCGCTGAATATGTGGCAATGTGTGACACTTGTCAGCGGGTCAAAGCGGAACACCAAAGGCCAGCAGGACTGTTACAGCCTCTTAAGGTTCCTGAGTGGAAGTGGGAAGAAGTCGGTATGGATTTTATTACCGGTCTGCCCCGAACTCAAGCAGGTAATGATTCAATATGGGTGATCATTGATCGTTTGACTAAAGTGGCTCACTTTATAGCAGTCAAGACAACTTACAGTGGGCCGAAGTTGGCAGAATTGTATATGGCTCGGATAGTGTGTTTACACGGTGTTCCAAAGAAGATCGTTTCAGATAGAGGAAGTCAGTTTACTTCAAAGTTCTGGAAGAACCTACAAGAAGAGCTTGGTACCAGGTTAAATTTCAGTACAGCATATCATCCTCAAACAGATGGTCAGACAGAAAGGGTTAATCAGATTCTCGAAGACATGTTGAGAGCTTGTGCTTTAGACTTTGGAGGTTCTTGGGATAAAAATTTGCCTTATGCTGAGTTTTCTTACAACAACAGTTATCAGGCTAGTCTACAAATGTCACCGTTTGAAGCTCTGTATGGTCGCAAGTGCAGAACCCCTCTGCTTTGGGATCAGACCGGAGAAAGTCAGGTTTTTGGGACAGATATCCTTCGTGAGGCTGAAGCCAAAGTCAAGGTTATTCAGGATAGGTTGAAGATAGCTCAGTCTCGTCAAAAGAGTTATGCCGATGTTCGTCGCCGAGATTTGTCCTTTAAAGAAGGAGACCATGTTTATCTCCGAGTGACCCCGCTTCGTGGTACTCAAAGGTTTAACATGAGAGGCAAGCTCGCTCCTCGCTTTGTTGGTCCGTTCTTGGTTACCCATCGCCGAGGAGAGGTTGCCTACGAGCTTGAGCTACCAGCGTCATTGTCAGGTGTACACAATGTGTTTCATGTCTCGCAGTTGAAGAGATGTCTCCGAGTGCCTACTGAGCAAGCCGATCATCAGCAGTTAGAGATTCAAGAGGATCTGACTTATGTGGAGAAGCCTATCCGCATTCTGGATACCAGTGAGCGAGTTACAAGGAGCAAGATTATCAAGTTCTGCAAGGTTCAGTGGAGTAACCATTCGTCAGAGGAAGCGACGTGGGAAAAAGAGGACGAGTTAAAGGCTTCGCATCCCGAGTTGTTCGAAGATCGTTCCGAATCTCGAGGACGAGATTCTCTTTAAGGGGGGTAGGTTTGTAACACCCGTATTTTTTTCAAACCATTGAAACCCTAATTTTCAAAACCGAAATTCAAATTTAAATTTATTTAAAGGATGAAAAGCTTTGCAAATTAAAACCCTTGGATAAAATATTGAGTTTTGAAATTTTATAATTTTGCTAGGGTCTTTGAACCTTAAAATATTTTATAAAATTATTTTGAAAAATTTTAGAATTCGAATTCATAATTTAAGCTTCAAAATCATTTTCTGGAATTAATTTTATTCGAAAAATAATTTTTTATTTGTTCGTGGGCCGCGCCCTCCCTTTTGGCCCAGCCGGCCCGCGGCCTGCCTCCCCTCTCCTCTCTCTCTGCCGGCGGGGCCCGCCTGTCAGCCCCTGGCTCCTTCTTCCCCGCGCCCGCCCGCTCCTCTCCCTCTCTCTCTCTCTCCTCCCCGCCGTAACCGATTTTCGGTTTCGCCGGCGCCGCTTCTCCCGCCTTCTAGAGCCCTCGCCCCGCTCCCTCCGGCTTCTATTTAGTGCGCCGCACCCCCTCCCGTGCCCCATTTTTTTTTGTTGTCATCGCCTCGTTCCGCCGCAAACCGCCGCCGCGCAAAGCTTCGCCGCCCCCCTGCTTTCGCCTCCAGCCGCTCGCCGTCGCCGCCGTGCGCCGTCCCGCGCCCCGCCGTCGGCACCGCCGTGTTCCCCGTCGGGCGTGCTACGCCGGCCTCGCCTTCGTTCGGCCATTCCGCCGCCGGAAGCCGTTCGTCGCCGCCAACCCGAGCGCGTCGCCGCCTCCTCCTCGCCGCCGGCCATCTCCCGCCACCGGAGCTCGCCGCCCTCGGTACCGCCTCGATCCCCTTCCCGCCCTCTTTCCGTTTTTGTGGTTTGTTTGGGCGCTAGGACCGCTTTGCGCCGTCGCCGCCTCGCCGTGGCCGTCGCCGGAGCCGGGGGAGATGACCCCCCTGGTCACGCGCGTGCGTGCCGTGCCGGACGTGCGCGTGGCCGTGGATCTCTGATCCGACGGTCCACGTGGCGCGGTCCGTGGCACAGGGCGCACGGGTGCACGGTGCACCCGGTGCACTGTGAGCCCCCCCCCCCCCTCTCGCGCGGTCGACGGTCCACCGTGAGCCAGGCGTGCGCGTTCGGTCCATGGGTTCGCCGTGGACCGAAGTCGATTGGAGTTAGGGTTTAAAACCAGGCAGAATTGTTTTAAATCTTGTAAAATGCTTTAAAAATCCAAAATAACTCCGATTGAGCCCATTCAAATTTCTAAATGTTCACAAAATTATTTTCTACATGCTGATGTATTTACTTTGTACTGTTTATATGGAATGTTGTACTGTTATTTATTTGTGATGTTTTTCGACGCGTTGTAGTCGAAGTCGAGGCGACCGAAGAACTCCCTTTTGCCGCCGAAGACCCGGATCAGTACTACGAGAGCCAAGGCAAGTCACCGGACCCTCTCGTGGACATAGTTGATCATGTTGAACCTATTCTTTTTGCAATAATAGCTATAACCCATAGGTTAAATACTGCATTAGCAATAATCTGTTCATTCGCTTGTTTATTTAGCTAATGTATAGTATTGCTCCCTGAAGTGTAAACCCAAGCCATGCTTGTATCACCTTCTCCTTGTCGCCATCGTCGCTTATCAGTTAGCGCTATATATTCGATGCGCATTAGTGGCTAGCTTAAATACAATTATTATTAGTCGTCAGGTTAATCTCTTTATACTCCTTTGGTTATATATATGTCTTTGTCTCGTTGATATTCTGAATTGTGGAAAGCGTTGTGGAGTCGAAGTGATATTGTGCATGGTGGGTTCCGGGTGCAAGCTAGGGCATTGGTGGTCGCACCCGGGGCACTATAAGGACCGGTCTGCGGGATCTGTCGCGAAGCATAATCGTGCTAGCCACAAGTCTAATGGGTAAGGCCTAATTCGAAGTATGGGTCGATTCAGCTTGATGCACCGAGCGGAGGGGACAAGTTCACTTAACCGGGAGTGCCAGGTGGTGGCTTGGTCCGACGAGGCACGAAAGGGGGTCGCACGTCTGCCAATCGGGGTCTACCCATGATTTTCGGGTGAGATCTCAGTGGAGCGTGGGCGAAACCTGGTGTGGTTGTCCTCTTGCTGAGTCAATTCATATGACGGGTTTTGGCGCGAGTTCCTTCGGGGTGACGTGGTGTCATCTCGACACACTGTTGTGTGCGGGAGCGAGTGCCTTGTGGGTAAAGTAGTACACCTCTGATCAGAGTATAACTTTTCGAAAAGCCGTGCCCACGGTTACGGGCGGCCTAGTGATGTTCTCCGCAGTTAGCTTTCTGAGTTAAAGTTGTGAATTGCATGTCATGATCAGTATGGGTTTGAAAGAGCGAGTGGGCACAGGTGTGCAACTCGAGGTAGTGGAAAGTTAAGTTCTGATATTTATTTCAGCATGTTTACTACTGTTTTAATACTGATCATTAAAGATTAAACAACACTTAACATGCTTTTACGCAATTAGCCTTGTTATGCACCCTTGTTCAACAGCCATCATTATTTGCATGTCCGTGGCTTGTTGAGTACTTTGTACTCACCCCTCGTGGGTTAACTCTTTTAGATGTGGTCTACGAAGAAGAAGTCCAGGAGTAGCGTCCCAGGCGAGGCGTCGGATCCTTGGAGCCAAGACGTTCCGCAGCTGAATCTTTTTGCTTCCGCTTTAGTTTGATTTGTAATAAGTGTAGCCTATGAGCTACGTACTCGTTTTATTTGCTTTTATTCGTTGTCAGCTGTGATCGTCTTGTAATAATGACATTTCATTTATATTTAATGAATTTGTGGTTCGTGAGAACCCGGGTCGTTACAATCGTGGGTTGGTCCAATTCCATCATTCGTCACCTCAATGTGTCATCTGCCTTGGGCCTTGTATGATGAGTAGGCGAAGTTTGTGTCCTACTAGGCATGCCAAAAAGCGTGTCGGTGTGTTTTTTTGTCACACTTTGAGACACGCGTGGCCTGGGACATCTGCTTCATTCCAGTGCAGGTCCTACGTTCTTAGAAAAAGGGTTCAAGGCGCGCCAATCAGTTTGACCCTGCAACTGATAAGGGAATAGAAAATATGGCATTAGTAGCATAGCCTATCGGCTATCGAGCCGATGACCGCAACGAGGATAGGATATTCGTGGAATATCATGCCTATCGGCCATAAGGCCGATGACTTGGGATTAAGTAATCAGGCGAGCATGCCATCGACCGATAAGATGAGCAGTTAACCGCATAGACCGTTGAGTGCTTTTTCGATGACTTATAAGATGTAGCGTGGAATCAAAGCTAACTCGTCGGCTTGTACTCAGACATAATTAAATAAAATGTGCTAGATAACATGTCGATATCATGAAAATCATCGTAATAACTACATCGGACCAAACCAAGATAGTAGCTAATCACGATGATCTTAATAATATATCAAAGTATCTCGCATGCTTTATTTAGATGAACGATATACAGCATGAAAGACATACAATAGCAAGAGATGTCGGACCCAACCGATGAAGCCTCAAACTATCACACCTAGATCACATCAATCTAAGAGATCAAACTGAACTGATGTAGCCTTAGACCTAGCTAATACACTGAGAACAACTGGTGACCGTACTATTTCAACGTTCTCCTCAAGAGATCAATATGATGCAGCTGTGAGGATACTTATCTAATCGGTACGGAAGTTGGGGTGGCGGGACTCATCTCTTCATTGGAGATCGAAATGATGCAGCCTAGCTCTGAGTGCCAAACTCCACCGGATAAAGCTTGGAAGCCAAGGGTGGTGATGTGTCGAGTAGTTGATTGATAGAGATGTGTTTTCTAATCTAACTAGGGATACATATTTATAGTCATGGCTTTCTTCGTAGGTGTACTCCAGGATGTAGGTAGTGGTAGAGATGCTAGTTTTTAGTACTAGGATCCCCACGGATGGCACCAACTATTGTAGTTGTTGCTTTAGCTACAGACAGGTTTCTATAATGAGGGTAGTGTGAACCCATAGAGGGGTTCATGAAGAGAGTGTTTTTATACTGGTTCAGGCCTCCTTGAAGGATAATAGCCCTACATCCAGTTCATAGTTATTTTTGTATTGTGTAACCTCCTCCCTCTTCCAAGGGTAGTGCCTTGCCTTTATAGGCAAATATAAAAGGAAAAGTCTACTTTAACCTCTACTTACAGGGCTTTGGCTACAAAGCTTTGTAGGGGTAAAAAGATGAAATATATGCTAGTACATGTGCCAATACGAGGGGTGGGGGCCCCTAGTTTTGGTCTTCACTGTAATGGTATTAAGATATTTTTATCTTCTATGCCGGAGTATTGACCGGAGGCTCTACGCTGAGGGGTCCTACATCGCAGATAGCAACAAAGGGAGGCTTTGCAACCCACACCGGGTAGAGCCCAAGCGAATCCTGGAAAGGGCCTCGAAGAGGGCCTCGGAGGGGGCTTCGGAGGGGACCTTGGTGCTTTAGCTTCTGGTCTTGTGGCTTCTTGAAGTAATCTTCACAGTAGCCTTCGGAGCGTACTTCGCTCGCGACGAAGGGGGCTCGGGCGTGCTATTGGCCTCGCTAGCCCAACGGCCTTTGGCCTTGCAGAGGCTTCGAAGCTTACTGTCATTTGGCCTTTGTTAGGGTAAACTATTCCCCCCAACAGTCTAGTTCATATTCCTCCTCCCATTACAATAGAGGTTCCTAGCATTTATAGGCAAAAAATACAGGAAAAGAACATTTTACCCTCTACTTACAACTGTTATACAAGACTATGTTTACAAGACTTAGTAGGGGTAAAACGGTAAACTCTTATGCAAATACATGTGCAAATACTAGGGGCGAAGGTCCCTAGTCTAGGTCTTCAGGACGAAGTGTTTCTTAATATATTTTAGAACTTGTACCGAAGTATGGACTAGATGCTTCGTATCGGAGTGGTCTTCGAAGTAGAGGGTTGTGAAGTGGGGGACTTGGAAGAGGATGGGAGAATAGATCAAAGCCTTACGGCTGGAGTGGGCCTCCCATATCTACACTAGGCGGAGCCCGAAGTGTCTTGGAGGGGCTTCGGTGCTCATATAACTTCGTAATTAGTTTTTGGCCTCATGATTCTTGAAGTAGTCTTCGGAGTAGTCTTCAGTGCTTGGATACTTGCTTCGCTTAGAATGAAGGGGTCTTGCACCTACTTCAAGGCTTTGAACCAAAGCCCTTAGATACTGTCAGAGGTTTTTTACTAAATCCTTTCAGAGGTTTCGTAGATACTGTCATTTGGACCCTATTGGGATAAAGCTATTTCCCCCCAATAGTAACCCCTCGCGGGTAGCCCATTTTCCATAGGGGTGCGCGTGCTTTGTGACAAATGACACCTCACAGTAGCCCTCCTCGGAGGTCGGGGCTCTGGAGCCTGGTTTCGGAGCCTGGTCTTGGGTCGCTTAAAGCATTTAAGGCTCGTAGGAGTGGATGGGACACCCTCGGAAGTCTAAACGATGCTCGACGGACAATGGTTCGAAATCAAACCGTTGTTATACGGAGACACAGCGTCCTATTTTACCTTGTGGAGGATGCCCATGGAGTAGTAAAAAACTATCATGAGGGGAGCGTCGTGCCTTTTCACTGCCTATAAAAGCCCACTGGCGCCCCTAGGGCTCATTACACGCCCACGCTTTCTCTTTCACTTCTCTCTAAGTATCTAACTTTTATTTCCGGTGCCCTTAGCTTCTTGCTTGCGAAGCCCCTAGCCTCTTGCCTGTGAAGCCCGTAGTCATGATGTCGAAGCAAGCTTCGTCATCAAAGGGCCACGCTCTGGGCAGTGGGTCTGGCCCCATACAAGCCCAGACAGCAGTGGCAGCAGTAGTTGCGGTGAAGGCCATTGCGAAGCGCTATGGTGTGTTCGACCTCCGTCCTCCATCGAAGAAGTTCACGCAGACTCTAGAGTTGGGGAAGACAAAGTATACTCTAGAGTCTATCCATGAAGTTTGTGTGGGAATAGTTTTGAATAAGGTGGGCCTCCGTGTCTCGGAAACCGATACAATACCTTCTCCTCAGGCTGACGAAGTTGTGGTCTTCGAAGCCTTCTTCGAAGTGGGGCTTGGGATCTTGGCTAAATACTTTCTTAGCAGAGTGTTGCAATTGTTCACCTTGGAGCTCCCCCCATTATCTTAGAATGTTGTATCCCGGCTCACCATCTTCAAATGGGCTATGAGGGCCGAAGGGTGCGAAGGTCACGCAGATATCTTTGCAACCCTTCACTACGCGAACTGCCAGCTGAAGAAGAGGACTGGCGAAGATGGAGTGGATAGGGTTGTGGCCTTCGACAGCGTCAACTTCCAACTCTACAAGGAGTACACTAATTCCTTCCTAGCGAGGGTCTTCAACAATCATTGGTACTCGAGGTGGGATCAAAAGTGGTTTTACATCAGTGTTGGAGCGGACTCCCACTTCATAGCACCAATGCCCTTATAACATATTATTGTGAAGCCAAAGTGGCCACGGATTCCACCACCATCACATCAAGGTTATAGCTATTACAGAATTTGGCACAGAGGATGATTATGAGGGACCTCGCAGAGAAATTTATCACCCTTCGGATCAGCCCCCTCGCATGCAAATGGACGAAGGATGTCTTCAAGGACTCTGCTGAAGATGACTTGAAGGAGATCCCTTCGGATCTCATTGGTGAGTCTTCGAAATACTATTCTTGTACTCTTGACACTTCACTCAATGCTTTAATTATTTGGGCTCCATTATCTTGTAGCCAAGCGGGAGATATTGACGCCAAAGGTTGCAGTTATAGCGGCGGAGCGTGTTATGGGGGATCCGACTCAAGATGAGCGAAGTCGTCGCCTTACCATTGTTGGGACCTTGGAAAGGTACAACCGGGTATGGGCCCATCTTGGGGCGAATGAAGTCTTAGCTCTCTCGAGCTCACGGACCCAATGCCCTCCAGCGGGGGGGCCAAAGAGAAAGAGAGCGGAAGGCAACGAACCGTAGGGTTCGTCGCCCCAACGCCCTCAAGGACTCCCATACTCTGTAGGCTCCTCGAGATCCTCTTGGCTGACCTCGGCAGTCGAAGCCCCTAGTGTGGGGACTCCGCTGCTTCTGAGTCCTGGCCCTGAAGCGGAGCAAGCATAGACACTACTGACCAAAGCTAGGGACTCAGAGCCGATTGACTTGGAGCCCACAGACTCGGAGGCCTGCCCGACTGAAGACTTTGTGGATTTCTTTGTGCTCCCAAACTTCCTGGACCTCTCTCCTATAGCGAAGGAAACCGAAGGTATTTTTATGGCCTCGCCATTTTATTCCTTCGCTTTTACACTATGTTCATGACTTCTTTTTTCTTTTCTTTATATGTTGTAAGAACTAAAGCCACAAACCTTAACCCGTCGATGCGGGGGGGTCAGCAGCACCGAAAGTAGTAGAGGAGGATCCAACGAGGACTCTTCAAACAAATAGGAGGACAGAGGGGTTGTTGATGGCGAAGCGTCTCGCCAAGCTCCTTTAGATGATGTAGTGGAGGTAATGGAGCGGAGCCCAGCTCCAGAAGCATCCACAAGACGAGTGTCTTTGCTAAGGCCCTTCATCTCGTCGGGGTGCCTACCGGTGAAATGGTGTCCCAGTTCTTTCGAGGTGGCAAGGGCCTCATGGGTAGCAACTTGGTAGTAGATATGGGCCGCTACCACCACAGGGACCTCACCGTAGTCGCCAAAGAAGCTATTCTTCAGGTAAAAGAGCTTGTAAAGGATTCGTCAAGCCCTTGGATTTTCCTTTCTTCTAACAGCTTCTTTTTGTTTTTTGCTTCATCGGGCCTTTGCACTACTTCGTAGACCATCAAGAAGGCCTCATGGCGGAGGGTATTAAAAACCTTCACCATCAGGATTAGGAAGCTACCCAACAGTAACAAGCCAAAGTGGTTGTTGAGGCATCGAGGGCCGAAGTGACCGAAGCTTGCGAGGTTGCGGCTGCAGCCACTTTGGAGGCTAAGGGCCTCTAGCATGCCCTCCAGGCATCGAAGGACGAAGCCGCAAGGTTTAAATTGGAGGCCTTGAAGTACTTAAAGGCTGAAAGGGTTGAAGTTATCCGAGGGGTCAATGAAGCCACCTCCATCCTTACTAGAATTATGGAGCGCTTGGGGACTCAGTGTTGAGCCCCAAACTTTTGAGCCCAAGATCCTGTCGGACGTCATCTTGGATTTTCCATACGGACGCCTGTGTTATGTAGGGTTCTTTGGTTGGCTTCGCGCAGACTGTCGGAAGGGTAGCAGGCCAGGGAGTGCTTCATATGCTCCATGAGGTAGGGTTCCAGCACCTTGAGGCAGTGACCTCCGTTAATCTGGTGGCTTTCGGGAGACCTCGCTTGACTTCTTCGGCTCTAGAGGTCCTCGAGGCCTAGCACCGACTTCATGAGCCTTGGAAGGCCCAGCCGCGCAAAGCGGTCCTCAAACTCTAGGAGGCTAACCGCACTCATCGTGCGAGGCAACGCACGCCACCATCGGGATCAAACCCTCCTCCTCTGAAGGTGTAGATCACTTAAGCTTCATTTGTAACACTTAGTCGTATACCTATAAAGCAAATTTATCAGTTTATTAATGAAATACGGGGGTGTTTTGGATATGCCTAAGCTCCTTCGAATGTCAATGTTGATGTCGAAATTCTTGAAGATTCGAAGGCACTTCGCCAGCACTAGGTAGTGTTCGAAGTAGCTAGGTCTGAAGGCTGCCCTCAGCTCAAAATATCGTGCAGTCCTAAGGGCGAAGTCATACCCGAAGTGGCCCAGGAGGTATTAGCCTCTGTAAAAGCCAAGCCCCTTCACAACTCTTTGACGATCGAAGCAAGGCTTCGGAATACATCATCTATGAGCAAAGCATGGCTTCAAAACTTCATTTAATGTGAAGTTGGGCTTCAAGATTTCTTTGTTGCAGAGCAAGGCTTCAAGATTTATTTGAGATGAAGCGGGGCTTTGGTTTTTGATAGGACGAAGCAAGGCTTCAGTATTTTCATAAGACGAAGCAAGGCTTCACTTTTTGTTTGGTCACCTTCGACTCTTTTGGACACTTTGAGCTGAAATTTGAAGGCCTAATCTCATCGCTATGGGCCCGGGGGCACTGTGTAACGATGAGGGTGGACCAGATCACATCAGAATCTTTTTTGGACGCTTCAAGGTGAAAACTCAGAGTCTTGGGTTCTTATCGTTACGGGCCTGGGGCATTGTGTAAAGACAAGGGTGGAACGAATCTCACCATATTTTAGGGGCCATTTGATAGAACTCGAAGCCAACACATATCAGAGCGAGGTATGCTCTCATATGTGTTGACTTTATTTATCTCGTGATGAGCCCACCTTCGAGCTCGAGTAGCGGAAAGGCTTATGCATACCTTTGGAAGCTAAAGAGTCCGGAGACCCAAGGCTTCGAAACGGAGTGTGTGAGTTTTCCTCGGAGCCCTTAGGGCTTCTAAGGCCGAAGAGAAGACTACTAAGCCTTCTGAATATATTCAAAGCCCCTAGACGAAGAGGAGCATGTGGAGTCTGTAGGACTTTGCAGCCCTCTTAAGAGGTATACTTCGGGATCAATTATGTAGGTAGTGGTAGAGAGGCTAATTTAGAACTAGGGTCCTCACGGACGACACCAACTATTGGTGTGATTGCGTTTGTGCCAAACAGGTTTTGTTTTGACTCAAAGGGCAACTAATTGCAAGAATGTTTATACTGGTTCAAGCCTCCGAAAGGGATAATAACCTTATGTCCAGTTCATAGTGATTTTTATATTTTGAATCCTCCTCCCCATTACAATAGAGGTGCCCATCATTTATAGGCAAAATATAATAGGAAAATACCATTTTACCCTCTACTTACAACCATCATATATGATTCTATTTAACAGACTTCGTAGGGGTAAAATGGTAAACTCTTATGCAAATACCAAGGGCGAAGGCCCCTAGACTAGGTCTTCATGCTGTAGTGTTTCTTAATATATTTTAGAACCTATACTGAAGTATGGACCAGAGGCTTCGTACTGAAGCAGACTTGGAAGAGGACAAGAGCACAGATCGAAGACTTACGGCCGACGTGGGCCTCCCATATATGCGCTGGGTGGATCCCGGTGTGTCTCAGAGGGGCTTCGGTGCTCATGTAGCTCCATAATTAGTTTCTGGCCTCACAATTCTCGAAATAGTCTTCGGAGTAGTCTTCAATGCTTCGATACTTGCTTCGCTTAGGACGAAGGGGTCTTGGACCTGCTTCAAGGCTTTGAACCAAAGCCCTCGGAAGGCTTCAAACCGAAGCCTTCTAGAGGTTTCGTAGATACTATCATTTGGACCCTGTTAGGGTAAAGATATTTCCCCCAATAATCATGATTAGTCAATTCTGGTCAGTTCTAGTCGTTAGTCTAATCGTCCCATATATTTTAGGACATATAGATAGTTACATACTATATAGTATGTGACAATTTATAAGTATACCTCTTAAGAGCAATCCCAATCAAGATTCAAGAGTACATTAATAGGTAGTTAGAGTCTTGAAGACATACTTGATGCTTGATGCTTAGTAGTAGAAAAGGAGCTTACTTTGCTTCACAGTTAGGGTTGCAGCTTGTAAGAGTGAAAGATTATGCCTTACTTGCTTATTCAAATTGTTCAGAAGCAACTGCAATGAAGCCTTCAATTAGTATAAGTGCAAAGCATTAACCTCGTGTGTAACTAAAAATGAAATTAGAACAGTTATTTGCTAGGACAATACCTCATCAACAAAGGCATGCTTTTCAGAGGATGGCCAATTGAGATCAGCAGGCTTTCTTTTCCTGGAACACTTTAAAATATAAGCAATAACGCACAGCAAGATATAATTTAGATTTTAGCCAAAAAATAAACCAAAATCAAAACTAGAATAAACATGAATGACAATAAACATACAATTAGGTTCAAATCAGGTAGTAGCAAACAGCCAAACACACACTCATAACAGTTTTAAATTAGACAATACTACAATAGCAAGCACCCACAAGTAGCCAGCTACAATCTAATTATTTAAATAAGCAAATAATCATTCAGTTTTAATCAAATTCTCTTTGTCCTAGCTGAATCAAATTCTCCTTGTTCTAGCAGATCTTGATCTTCAATGTCATCTTCTTCAAAATTATCATGAGTCCTTGGACGCTTCTTGTTCCTAACATAGGTATGCTTGATAGAGGTAGAAGCTCTAGGCATACGCATATTACATTCTTGCAGACCCTCGGTTGCACCAATAACTTCATCCACATGAGCTCAAGTCATAGCATTACCATCACCTTCATGAATCTGTTCACAATTTTCATCGACCCATTCATTTTCCCATTGAAATTATTCAAGGAGTGGGTTGCATTTCTTTCCCTTGGAACTAAGCTCTCAATTTTTTTAAAATCTATTTTTCATCTTCCGGTTGTAGCTAACATACACCAATTTGTTTAACCTTTTGTGCTCTAACCGGTTTCTCTTTTTGGTATGGACCTACACAAAATACAATTCAAAATGACATATCATGCAAATAATATTGTTACCAAACTCCAATTACTTTGTAGTAGCACTTACCTGATCAAATGCACTCCAATTACGTTCGCATCCAGATGCCGCACAACAAAGGCTAATGATTTTTTTGCAAAACTTTGAAACTCATACGATATACCACCATATGAACCCCACCAAAGAACTACAGTTTATATTACAAATATACAATACCATTGTTACTTTATTAGCAAACAAAGTAACCAATCAAGAAGGGAAGGGAATAGTTGTATCAAAACTTACTTGGATTTTTTCTATCCTTATCTCTTATTGCTCCTTGCTTTGAGAAGGAGTCACTTTCTGACCTCTCATAGTCATCATCTTGCTTACTGATGTTGGTCTATTCTTCATCATCACTCATCATCTTCCACATAACTTCATTAAACATCGATCGTAGCCTTGTAGCTTTTCCTATCTTTCTCCCTTATGGCAAAGAATTTGCTTGGATTCAAGTATAGAGCTACCCACATACAACTTTTGCTCCATTTGATTTTCCCATCTCTTGTCATATAAATCTAGTACCTCTTTTAAGTAAATGTGGTTTGTCTTTCAAAGAATCTTTGATTGTGGTCTTTGAAACATCCATGGCTTCCATGATCTCAGGAGTTGCCGGTGTCTCATCCCCATCTACTAGTCTTAGTGCAACGAGAAGTGGTTGTGAAGCTCTTAGACAATTTTCCAATTTATTCCAACATGTCATTGAAATAACAATATTATCGACTTGTCGCCCTTCTTGAGAAGTGGAGAAGTTATTAGTGTGCCATTCATCGCTAACAAATAAATTTCTCAAACCATTTTTGTGCCTTTGCATACTTGCCAATATAAGAAATGAAGTAGCAAAGCGAGTCACAGCTAGCATCACGAGATCTCCACCTATCTTCTCTCTCATTATATCAAGAACCCTCCCATGCTTATAGATGAATCTACACATCTTCTTTGCCATATTGATGCAAGTGTTGAATTCCTTGATTTGTACAATATCCTCAACAACAAATCCAAGCAATGTGCAGCACAAGGTGTCCAAAACAAATGTGGGATCCTCTCCATCAGAATCCTCCCCGCTGCCTTGAAGTTTTCTCCATTGTTTGTGACAATTTGCACTACATACTCCTTCCCAACCATGTAAGTTTGCTTCTCCGATAAGTCTGTCAACATCTGTGCATCTGTTATCTCACTTGAAGCATCAACAGAGCCTAGAAGGAAGGTCCTTGTTGGACTATTAATAAGAAAGATGATGAGATGGAGATGGCTTGTGTATGTCCATCCATCAGACATAAGCGTGCAACCATATTCCTTCCAAGAGTATTTATGTTTATTTCTTAGTTCGGTTGTTCTATTCAAAACCCTTTCAAGCAGCAGGCTTCTAATATCATGGTATGATGGTGAGCGATACCCAGAACCATATTACCTAATTGACTCAAGCATAATCTCCCAACTTCTTGAGTATATGACATTCAATGATATGCCATTCTCATAAAAGAAATAAGCAACATGGTCATCAACATTCTGTTTGGCCTCCTTATCTTTCTTTGTGCAGTGCTCAAGAGTTGGTTGAGAAGTCTTAGATTTATGTCTCTCTGCAATTACTTCTTCTGGTGACTTGCAAAGCATGGAACTCACTGTCTTAGACAATTTTTGAGATTTTGGTGGAGCCGAAACAACAAAAGAAGTAATGGCAGCCTGAGTAATCCTCTTTTTTGCATGCTTAACTTTTGTCCTAGAACTTGGTATTGATCCACTTGTAGGTTCATCTTGAGCAGCTTGTTCCTCTTCATTTGCATGTCCTTTACCTTCTTTAGACATATCCATCACAGTCTGTGAATTATTTATTAGATAGGCATGCATCCCTTTCCTAACTAATTCAGGAGCTTTTGGACATTTCATTGTATCACCAAACCCCCTCTGCAATGTGTTGCTTGAACCTTATTATTCCAGAAGGGACCACCATCATGCAAAAGATTCACTACACAAAGTCTTTCTTGGTAGGATCTGGCCACTACCCATACTTCCATCCTAGGTCTTGAGATCAAGCTTTATTCTTCGAGTCAACATCTTTCGCAGCAAGATCTGATGGCAATTCTGCTATAGCCTTCTCAGCTAGGGCCGAAGTATTTAGAGTACATGAAGAAGCTATTGCAGCACCTCCTAATGCGGCTGATGAATTTCCAGTACCTCCTTTAGGGTCAGGCATGATAACTTCCACTGTTGCACATTGACGTTCATTTTCTACACATACAACACAGGCAACTTCAACAATCTACATGCTAAACTGCAATTTCTAGATAAACACAACAATCTACATATACTTCTGCTACTGCATGGAAATTGGCAAACTGAAAGTTGTAGTGAAACTAGATGAAAGTAATTACTCACCCGAGGAAGAGGAGCTCATGTTGACTCTTGACTCTTGACGGTTGATGGCAGTAGGCAGTAGCATATAGCAGTTTAGCACTAATCATCCCAAGCAAACTTTTGGTGGTGATTGGTGAGTGAATCAGTGAGATGCAAACACTAAGCACTTCATGTATGATAATATAGTGGGGGTACTTTAGCAAGCAACCGAAGATGTAGACGAGGCACAAAACTAGATGGCGGGAGCTTCGATGTGCATGCGACATCGGCTAGACAAGGCCTGCACATGGCATCGATGCGTGCGGCGTCGTTTGGGGCTTCTCCCAGCGTGGGCACGGTGTCGGCTAGAGCTTCGCCCAGTGTGCGAGCGGCGTCGGTTGGAGCTTCGCCCGGCGTGCGTGCAGCGTCGGTTGGACAAGCGTGCCAGTGGCATGAGAGCCAAGCGGCGCACAAGGGAGGAGTTCAGGAGACTGAGCAGCTAGGTCAAAATAGAAATAACCCTAACTCCCTAGTAGGCTAATAGGCCAACAGGTAACATGCCCACCAGAAAAAGGCCCACTAAAACACAGAAAAAACTTGGTCGGTTGGTCGCATGTTTTCGCCTAATCGATCGATTAATTATGCCTGATCATCGACTAGTCAGGCGACTAGGTTTTTAGTTGCTCTAGTTGGGTCGGAACACTTGGACGGCTCTAGAAAATCGACTAGGTCAATTAATCGTGATTAATCAGACGACGATTTGTAAACACTCCTCGCCACCATCCTACGGAGTGATGAAGTCGATTGTGTGGTTCCTCTCTGTGTGGAGGGAGCATGAGGTAACCAAGCGACATGGGTACATGCAATGCGTGCGACAGCAGTTGCAGATGCGTGTGGGGGAGACAGTTGTCGTGGCGCGTCGTGCGCGTGGGGGAAAGAGAGCAGAGGGAGCAACGTGTGTGTGGGTACGACGTAGCTAGGTTTGCACGTGGCGCGGAATAGGCCAATGCTGCGCGTGCGAGAGGAAAGGTCCAGGACAAAACTCTCTTTAATATAGTCCTAACCCAATAATAGACACTAACCCCTTAGGCACCATGCTTCTAGTAAGACAAGTTTAAATAACATGTTTATTTGATCAATATTTTATCTTAAAATTTGGCTTAAGCCGGTAGCAACCACTAACCTTGGACACCTTGTTTTTATTAGGACAATTTTTTTGTCTGTTACCATCCCTAGTCTTCTCCAAACCAAACCCTCATGCCCTAGCCCTCACCGGCTTGGCTTGCTGGAGCCGTCTAAAGATGGCAATGGGTACCCAAAACCTAAAACCCGATGGGTTTTTACCCTATTAGGGTAGATATATGGGTAAATTTGTTCACCTGTGGGTCTACTAACAGGAGAAAATAGAACCCAATGGGTAAGAGGGTATGGGTATAGTTTCCTAATATCCATATCTGTTACCCGATGGATACCCATCACCCAATATCCTATATTTTTTAGGAGTTTAAATCATTGTTGTTATTGTTGTAGGTTAAATTAATGATGTATTATGTTTAGGAGTTTATTTATATATGTAATTTTGATCTTATGATTGAATGAGTGGTCGGTATAATTAGATGAAACACTGTTTTTGCGAGGATACATATAAAGTTTTGTTTTTAGCATGTTTGATGTGTGGTGCTTATTGATGGGTATGGGTACCCGATGGATATATTTTACTCGTATGGGTATGAATTTAACGAAAAATTATACCCATATGTATATATGGATTATCCGACGAAAAGATTTTTTTTCTAACAGGTATGAGTTTGAGATGATCAAACCCGATGAGTATAGACCCATTACCATCTTTAGAGCCGCCGCACATTGCCGTAGCTCAGCCGCGTCAGCGTCGAAAAGGCCGCCTAGCCGCTCGAGGCCCCATTTGATGTGGGCTCGAGCACACCAGCAAGTAGTATTACATGTCACAATCATCGTTTCCAAATCACAGCTTAGTTAGCAGTTTAGCACTTAGAAGGAAGTAAAACTAAAGCATGCGGCATGTTTATTTCAGAAGGCAATCTACGCTTCTTTGAAAGCGTACATGCGATCACTAGCAGTATAGGAGATTCTAGGTCCCAAGCAAAATTAACTTGTACTTCTCTTTACTCCGACTCCACCAATCCAACTAACATAACAAAAACGAAAAAAAAACGGTCTTTTTAGTCCAGGCCTCAGCAGACGACGCACTGTTCCTCACCAGCAAAATTGGTCAAGCATTATCACGGGGTTGCCTGCTTTCCTTCCATCAGTTGCCAGCGCTCGCTGGGCGGTAGTACTGGTAGTAGCCTAGCACGGCAAGCAGGGCGACGAGCACGGCGGCCACTGCCGCAGCAGGGCCAGCCCACGACCAGTACGACTGGGCTTTCTTCCTCTTCAGGATCACCTTTGGCAGCGGAGCCTTGCTCTTGGCCACCACGTTTCTGTACTGTACACTCTTCTTCTGTTCTTTCTTCACTGGAGCAGAGGCAAGAGCTGACTCGTCATCCGCTTGGCATTCGGTTGCTCCATCAGACTTGTCCGATTCAGTTGGCTCCTCAGTGTCAGCTGTCTCGGCCTTCTTCTTGGCTTTCTTCTCCTCTTTCTGAAAGAGTATGTTGCCATGGTTACAAACTTACAATGTAGCCGTAAGAAAGGGGAGAGAGAGAAGGTGATGTGCCTACCTTAAGCTTCCTCTCTGCATCCTTCTGTGCACGCACTGCTGCCTTCGCTGCTTGCTTCTCGGCCAGCTTCTTCTTTCTTTCAAGGGCTAGTCTATTCTTCTCTATCTCCTCTTGTCTCTTGATCTCTTTCAACTTCGCTACATTAACCTCTTTAGGCTTTGGCTTCTCCTTGGGAGACTCAGCCTCACTGTCATCATCAGCATCCAGAGCAGCACTAGCCTTAGCAGACTTAACTGTTGCCTTTGGACGAGGTTCATCTTTGGGAGCAGCCTCTGCTTGGGGAGCAGGCGCTTCCTTGGCTTGTTTTGCAGGCATTTTTAATTGGAGAGACTCCTGTTCTGCAGGTGCTGCTGGTGCATGTGTTTCAATAAATATGGGTTTCTCATCAGGATTCCTCATCCGGCCATCTCGGCTCATCAGTCGGCTGTTGAGGGAGGAGAGTATCCTCTTCTCATAGTCCTCTCGAAAGGTCTTACTGTTGCACCATTCCTCCATGATTTTGTCAACCTATCAGAGCATCACGGAAATTTAGTTCAGACAAGTGAAGCCCATAAAAGATGATAAGTTACAAAACAAACATTTTAGAAGCGCACATACCTCTCTCTTGTGGAGCTCTTGCAGTTCAGAAACCTCGCTCCTAGAAGCAAGATCCTTAGCTTTGAACAAAAGTTTGCGGTTTTCAATGAAGGATGAGTTCTGGAGCAAGATGGGAGTGCAGGAGTATCAGTAAATAGACAGATAGAACCCACATATTCCCAAAATGGAAATTAGCTAGCTTAAGCATGATAAATATAACAATTTTTGTGACAGACTTTTAAGAACATGTTTCCCTGCTGCATATATTCTAACCGATCAGAAGCAGGTTAGAATGAAGATGCATTGGAAAGGGCCTACATGAACAAACTCCAAATAAGCCTTAATGGTCTCAAAAGCATGGAGTGCTCCTAAATGCAGAGGTGCTGTGAAGGAAAATCAACAGGTAGTTATTATGTCTATATAAGTATATATACATAGGAAGCATCAAACTTAAAAAATCAAAATTCCAATTGTCTTAAAGCCCAAGGAGGCAAGGAAATGGTTGAGGTTCTGTGGGGCCATGCAATGCTGCAAAGATGAGCCTTGTAAAGAGATATATTTAGTCAGAACTGTAAGACCAGTGTTACCAGGACACGGACACGAGAATTGGTATCCAACACTCGTGCTGGTGTCAGATCTGCCATGTTCTTAAAACAGAAGATCAAATTAGCCTATTTGTAAATACCAGTATATCACAACATATATAAGTGATGCACTGATGCACCCTCTTTTCCACAAAAGATCCCAGCTCCTCCAGAGGAGAGAGTTGGCAGCTGACACCAAAGCAACTGCCCATGCTGCAAACTGACCATGACAGGCTTCATTTCACACTAAATGACTCCCTAATGGTTTTCTTTCTCATGCCTCCACCCCCAATTCCCCACCTAAGAATGTGTCAGCCCTAACTGCCAGGGAGACTCTGCTGGGAAGTATTAGATGCATGTCTAGTCAAATCAGTTGCATGTTGACACAGCAAAATAATTTTAAACGGGTTTGTCCTGGTAACATTGTAAGACAACTTCAGAAGTAACTCTAAGAAAAGCTTTGCATGAGACAATGAAGACACATTGACTTACGTAGACATCACGCTCATGTCTCAATTGGCTCAATGATTCATATGCCTTGTCCTTCTTGGTCGTGGCTGCAGTTAAATCTTCTTGAAGCGAAGCAATCTCAGCATCAACAGATTTTAGCTCATCCTCCAGGGCCTTAATTTTAGACCTGACAGCCTGTCGCTCCTTCTTTACTTCATCAATGCCCACTCCGATGGTCTAAGGAACAATTGCAAACAATGTTGACTATGACTAATTGTAATTCTTCGAGATAAATGCAGAAACAATATATGATGTTGCAGAGAAATATACTTACTTTGACCTGATCCTGTATGGTGTCTCTTTCAACCACCGTATCTTGGATTTGAGCTCGCTTAACAGAAGTAGAGATGACTTTCGGTCTGGATTTTTCAAGTTGCGCAATTTGTCTGATTAACCGCTTCTCTTCATCTAAGGATATGCTCTCATGAGAAATGCGGTCGTTCAATCTCTTGATCTAGGGCACAGCAATGGAAAAAAGCACAAACATGCAATCAGAAATAGGAGGGAAGAACAGAAGCTTAGTTATCAAAGGGTTAGACATACCGTTTGATCAAGCTCTTCGATTGAAGAACATAAACCTGCACCCTGTGCCCGCATAGCATTGTTTTCATCGCGGAACTTGCCTAAACGGTTTTGAAGAGGTTCCATCTCCTTCAACTTCTCACTTACAACCTCATTGTATTGCTTGTTCTCAGTAGTCAATGGCTTCAATTCTGAGATAATACTGAAGCGCTCAGTCTGCAGAGGAAGTTTCAAAATCAGACATACCACCATATTTCAAACTTAACACATACAATGATTTTAAACAAGTTCTAGGACATATACCTTCTTGGCTTTTATAGCCTCAAAAATTTGGGAACGAACTTGAATCTTCTTCTGGAAGTCCTTTTCAGCCTGCTCGAGCTTTGCTTTCAGCTTAGGCTCCTCAAGTGAGCGGACCTTGACGAAGAATAAGGAATACTTTTTCTTAGATTCAGGCCAATCCTCAGTCGCATCCTTTGGGGGTGCCAGATCAGTACCATCTGTGGCTCCATTTTCTGTAGCTTTACCATTGTCTGAACCAAAAAGAACTGCCTCCTTGCGTTCCTTGGCAGTTGCTTTACTCTCGTTCTCTTGGAAAAGGTTCACTTCCCCATCAGCTATTTTAACCTGTGCAGGTGCCACCTCAGTTACGACAACCTCCATTCCCATGTCCCTTCAGAAAGATACAAGGAATCAGTGAACATCACAGTTTCATAGTATAGATGAATATACTTACATACATGCAGGAAGATCATAATTATCACATGCAAGGACAATCAATTATAATAATTTGGTGGAAATAAAGAAATTTTTGGCTATATCACACAAGAAAAGGTAAATCAGGTAAAACACTATGCACTAGCATGACCACACTTAACTGGGAACAGAAACAAGAACCCCCACCCCAGCAAATCAATGATATGCAGCCCAAGTGCACACCTCTTATATCTTCTTAATACTATCAATTATGATTTCCACAGAAAACAGGAAAAAGCACATATATCCCAATATCATGATCTATATGTCGAAAGGGAATATCTATCCACAGGGTGATTCAAAGGAAAGTTTTAATTTTTAATCATGATTAAGGACACTACCCAATCACACCAATTTTCCTGCCCACAGAGATGAAACAGACATTACATCACACAGCTAATTACCCGATCAAATGGAATTCGATGAAAAGCATACTAATGAGAAACAGAAACCCAAAGCACAACATCCAAATGACCAAATCTATTATATGTTGTTTTCTTTAAGGAAAAAGCAGGAAATTTGGTTCAACCAGAATGGAATGTTATCTGGACGATTATTTTTTGTTTCTTACAGATGGGAAACTAGATGACTACATATTAAAAACAAGTTGTTTTTATGGGTATTGTTGTTTCTGTTGGGAGGATCAGATGCAAAGTGGAATCCTGAGATGCGACAATAGTGTGAGGAGAGGCAGGAGAAGACTGAAATTGATTTGGGAGGAGACAATAAAAAGATACTTGAAACTTGAAAGAATGGAATATTCCCAAAGATTTGGCCTTGAAGGAGTGCATGGAGAGAAGCTATTCATGTGCATGAACCTTGATTAATGGCTCATGTTGGATTTCAACTCTACCCTATGCCAACTTGCTTGGGATTGAAAGGTTTTGTTGTTGTTGTTGTTTCTGTTGTGGCTGGAAATTTCTGCAACTTATCAATTTCTTTCATTTGCAGAATTGCAGTCCTCGAATGGGAAAAACAGTTAGATAAATAGGAAGGGCAGGTTCTGGCATTGTGTAACAGCCTTACAGGAAAGCAAGAAGGCAATGTGTTTGAGGATGCATCCAGGCCATAACTCAAGAATCACGCTGTTCAATCAAGGTAGTTTCATGCACATTGAAAAACTGGTACACACACATAGACCACTCACCACAATGCTGGCTACCATGGCAGATCAAGTAAGGATTTCATGGAATTGTATGTTTAAGGTGGCGCATTTTACAAAGTAGCTCATTGTGGTATTTGGTATCCACTATCCAGTGGTAAAAACTAGAAAGCAGAGAAAAAGGGTAGTGGGAGTAAGACAGTTTTGTAAGTTGATCCACATAATCACTGCTGTGAAATTAAAGAAATGTTGGGCTGAATAAATAAGCAGCTGCACCCAATAAACATAAAATAAATCAGCTGCACACTAATAAACATAACTAGCACCATCACTATGACTCACAAAATGTCAGAATTTTGGACAAAATTTTCTCTAAAATTTCGAATAGAAATGAGAACGTTAATTGCAAGATCCCTGGTTGTATCATGATGAAAAAAAATACACATTTCCCTTCCCTTTCTGCTGTTGGGTTCTTCCGAGAAATGAATACCTTCTCCTTCCTTTCTACCATTCAAGGAAATGGAGGAAATAAATATAGGTTACGCACACCGTTGCCTAAAAGCAGAAACACCACTTCTAGCAGCAAATGCTGATCCTGGAGTTGCCCAGGAATTTCAATCACTACAGCTCGCTACAGAATCAGTAGCCGCAAAGAAACTTGCCTAAATCGCAACGGCTAGTTCAGCACATGAACAATACAACGAAAACAAAAAACAAGGCTACTACGGGACAGAGCAAACTATCACATGGAAGCGCACAATTTCGCACCGTTAGCACCGGCGATCAAGCCCAGCTCTATTGCGAACCCAGCCAAATCCAGGCGTGATTCACGAGGCACCGCGGTTCACATCGCTACCCCCCTCCCCTCCGTCACACAGCGGCACAGCCCCCAATTAAAGCACTAAAAGCGCCCGGCTGATCTAGATCTACCGAACCATCAACACAATTCCGGCACGCGCATTCCCCCGCACCGCGAAATCGAACCGCGGCAGATCGCGTCACCAACCCCACGTGAACCAAACGCCGCAAAAAACCGAGCCAAACCCAACCCACACGCCGGATCCCGCGGCGCAACCCTACCGGTCGGCACCCCGGAACGGCCCCGCGGCAGATCGGGGGACGCCGCGCCGACCAAGTCTGAGATCACACGAGGGAACACAGCCAGGCCACGAGGGTATCACCGTTCGGACTCACCTGGCGGCGACCGAGCCGAGCCGAGGGTCCAGACGAGGCCGCGCTCCGATCTGGCGGCGGCGGAGGACCTGAGGTTGCCAAATCTGGAGACACGCGCGGGTGGAGTTTGGGGGAAGAGAAGGTTTGGGCCCGTATGCTCACTGTCAGAACTTGAAGCCGAGATAAGGAAGCAGTCAGTTTGGGGTTATATATAGTGAGCTGGATTTTTTTTCATTTATTTTGATGATTTTGTTCAAAGCCACACGGCATCATCCAACCCAGAAACGAGAAGGCGCATGCTGATTTTTTATAAATAATATTTATTTATTTTGAAATCGTAAGAGTTCAATAAATTATAAGACCAGTGTTGAAACATTGACAAAGTTTACGTTGACATTTAGGAAGCGTTTGATTTCACGAATTAAAATTTAATCTGTGTAATATCGTATGTTTAGACATTAATTTAAATGATTAAATTGAACTGATTATAAAAATAATTGCAAAATCAGAAAATTATTCACGAGACAATTTTTTAAGTCTGATTAATTCATGATTAGCAATTGTTTAATGTAGCATCATATTGTCAAACCATACTATAATTAGACTAATTAGATTCATCTCGTAAATAATCAACCGATTATGATTTGGTTTTGTAAATAGTCTACATTTAATACTCTAAAATAATATCTAAATATTCGATGTAACAGTAATAAATTTGGACTAGAAACGAACAGTTACTTCAAATTCGTTGTCAACATTTGAACTATCTCCTACCAACATTAAAAAAATGTCTTTGGAGTAATTTTTTCTATCGACGCTTAAAATATTAATAGATATCTAGTTTTATAATTGTTTGAGCGTGCAATTTAGATATATAATTTTAAAAAATAGAAATTATTTATAAAAAATCGACTATGATTCACAAACCAGCCATTTGTTAGCTTGACAATTCAAGCACTCACTAAAAGATCCGACTGAGTCACGGGCGTCGGCGTCGACCCATTACGTATACTACAGTATTTATCGTTTCAAAACAACATTGTCAGACGTTATCTACCCGACACGTATAGTTTTGTTTGTTTGCTATTTGTTTTTTAAAAGAACAACAGGTAGTTTTGTTTGTTTGCTATTTTGTTTTTTTAAGAACAGTAGGTAGTTTTGTTTGCTTGCTATTTTGGTTTTAGGAGAACAGGAGGGTCTGGATTTTGCTATTTTACACGTAAGAGAGATAAAAGCTAGTGGGTGCCGTGTTTTGTAAAATCGTTTAATGATAAAATTTATATTCCAGGAAAAAAATCTGCAAAAATTGAATAAAAATCTTAGCATTACAAACGATTCTATAGGTCTCTTTGAGAGAGCTACGGCTCCCAACTCTATCGTAGAATAAGATAAATTTATACCAAATATCGTAACTATACAGCTTCATAGAGGAGCGACCTCCGTATAGTCGAATCTTTAATAATATAAAATACTAGAATTACTAAAATATGCATCATTGATCCCAACTGTATATCTACTTCACCCTAGAATTTTAGATTATAGCTAATAACGATGGAATATGTTAAATAAATGGGCTTGGCCCAAGTTTATTTGAAGAATAATTCGTGGAAAAATTTCAAAGGCCCACCATGTAGAGGGAGCATGTGAACCTTTAGTCCCACCTTGCTAGTTCTAGGAGAGGAAGACCAACTTATAAGGTATGGTGCTCTCCTTGCAACTAGACCTATGTGGGTGAGAGGAGACTAGAGAAACACATGCGCTCGCTCGCCTCGCCTAGCCTCGCCGGGCTCGGGCCAGGGGGCGCGGGCGCGGGCGCACGACATGCGCGTGAATGGTCCGCCGAAATCGGCTCCGATTGCTTGCGCAGACGCGGCTCCCTTTTGCCATTCCGTTTTGCTGCTGGTGGAATCTGGAACGGTTCCGATTCAACTTCAGAGCAGTTACCAGTGGAGAAGGAAGAGACGTCCTGATCACACGTCTATATCTCAGAAGAACACTTGCCAATCTCTCTGTGTTGTGCTGCCATTTGTAGTCTACTCCGTTCCTCTCATCGGCGTGCACCGTTGAGCGGAAGAGCAGGTCTCCGGAACCCATCGTCTTCGAGATCCTGCACCGGGAGAGGGCGAATAAGGTTTTTGGGAAGCGCTCCGCGCGACTGCTCGCTTTCGTCCACCACGGCTCGTCTTCCTCTTCGCTCGAGTGCTGCTCGTCGTCGCCGTCATCCGGTACAGCGCGTCGTCGTCGTGGTACCCATTCAATCTGTGACTACTTCAACTGTGAACATCCGGTACGTTTCTGTTACTCACCTGCACCAACCTGTTACTCCTGTTATTCACCTGTACCACCTGATACTCACGTGTATCAACCACAACCTGTTACTCACCTGCACCAACCTGTTACTCCTGTTATTCACCTGTACCACCTGATACTCACGTGTATCAACCTGATACACACCTGTATCATCTGTTACACATATTGGTTTCACCATGTTCAGTACATTATTTTTGTTCATGTGTATAGTGTATTGGTCTACCCTGGTTATGCGTATTCATCTGTTTCACGTCATGATTTATTTATGGAATAAGTTAAACCTAATAGTGCTGTTATTTCCAACAATCCAAAAACCTTATTTTAGGCAATGTGGTTTGATATGCCTGGATTTGCCGATGCACTGAAGCCCGATGCACTTCAAGAGATGGCAGATCAAAGTCACTTTGTGGCTAACAGCTATGAATGTCTACTGGGTTAGTAGTGGCAAACCTGAAGGAGATCTTTCTGCTGAAAAAGAGAAAGATTTCAAGGATGCCACTACAATCTTTGTAGGATGCATTCTTAGTGTTCTTGCTGATCGTCTGTGCGAGGTGTATATGCACATGACAGATGCGAAGGAGTTATGGGATGCACTGAATGCCAAATTCGGTGCTACTGATGCTAGCAATGATTTGTATGTCATGGAGCAATTTCATGATTACAGGATGGTTAATAACCGTTCTGTGGTGGATCAGGCTCATGATATACAGGCCATTGCTAAAGAACTTGAACTCCTAAAGTGTGCCTTACCCGACACGTTTGTGGCTGCTTGCATTATTGCGAAATTACCTTCTTCATGGAGGAGTTTCGGTACTGCACTCAAACACAAGAGACAGGAATTCTCTGTTGAGAGTTTGATAAGGTCTCTTGATGTTGAGGAGAAAGCTAGGGAAAAGGACGCTGCGGCAAAAGGTGAGGGGCAATCGAACGCCAACGTGGTGCATCAACCCTCAGGCAAGAACAGAGGGAAATTTAAAGTTAAACAAACTACCAACTACAAGAAGAAGAAGAGTAACACAGATGCGAAGCCTTGCTTTGTATGTGGAGAAATTGGCCATTGGGCCAAGAAGTGTCCACATCGCAAAGGGATGAAAGCTCCTGCAGGACAGACTTCAAAGTCTGTCAATGTAACCATTGGCAATACTGAAGATGGGAACGGGTATGGTAATTTTCCTACCGTTCTTTCAGTTGATCAATCTACCAATTGGTGGGTTGATACAGGGGCTAATGTACATGTCTGTGCTGATATCTCTTTGTTCTCTTCTTACCAGGTCACTCGGGATTCTTCCATCCTAATGGGGAATGGGTCTCATGCTTCTGTTCATGGTGTTGGCACGGTAGATTTGAAGTTTACTTCGGGAAAGATCGTGCAGCTGAAGAACGTGCAGCATGTCCCTTCTATCAACAAGAATCTAGTTAGTGGCTCCCGTCTGTGTAGGGATGGGTTTAAATTGGTGTTTGAGTCTAATAAAGTAGTCGTGTCGAAACATGGACTATTTATTGGTAAAGGCTACGAATGTGGTGGCTTGTTTCGCTTTTCCCTTTCTGATTTCTGCAATAAATCTGTGAACCATATATGTGGCAATGTTGGTGA
The DNA here is from genome assembly GCA_019279435.1 of Zizania palustris. NCBI lineage: Eukaryota > Viridiplantae > Streptophyta > Magnoliopsida > Poales > Poaceae > Zizania > Zizania palustris. Next base: position 14,785,335 of record JAAALK010000287.1, on the reverse strand, counting down.
TGATGTCAATGTTTGGCACTCACGTTTATGTCATATAAATTTGGTTTGATGTCTCGGCTTTCTAGTATGAACTTAATTCCAAACATTTTCATTGTTAAAGGTTCTAAGTGCCATAGTTGTGTGCAGTCAAAGCAACCTCGTAAACCTCACAAGGCAGCCGAGGAGAGAAACTTGGCACCACTAGAACTCGTACATTCAGATCTTTGTGAAATGAATGGCGTGTTAACAAAGGGTGAAAAACGATACTTCATGACGCTAATTGATGATGCGACTAGATTTTGTTATGTTTATCTATTAAAAACGAAAGATGAGGCTCTTGACTATTTTAAAATTTATAAGGCAGAAGTTGAAAATCAACTAGAGAGAAAGATCAAAAGACTTAGGTCAGATCGTGGTGGAGAGTATTTTTCAAATGAGTTTGACTTATTTTGTGAGGAACATGGAATTATACATGAGAGAACACCTCCCTATTCACCCGAATCAAATGTGATTGCCGAAAGGAAGAACTGCACCTTGACTGACTTGGTTAATGCCATGTTAGACACTGCGGGATTATCTGAGGCATGGTGAGGAGAGGCGTTACTGACCTCTTGTCATGTATTAAATAGAGTTCCTAACAAGAATAAGGACAAAACCCCATACGAGATGTGGGTTGGAAGAAAACCATCACTTTCTTACTTGCGCACATGGGGCTGCTTGACAAAAGTCAATGTACCAATAACTAAGAAGCGCGAGCTTGGACCTAAAACTGTGGATTGTGTCTTTCTAGGATATGCTCATCGCAGTATTGCCTATAGATTTTTAGTAGTAAAATCTGAGGTACCAGACATGCATGTTGGTACAATTATGGAGTCTCGAGATGCAATATTTTTTGATAGCATATTTCCAATGAAAGATACTCATAGCACTTCTAGTCAAACTCCTGAGATAATTCCCAATTCAATCACACCACCTGAGTTTTCTGAACAAACACATGAAATTGTCCCTGAGGAGGATGACAGTGAAGCTCCTAGGAGGAGCAAGAGACGAAGGATAAATAAATCCTTTGGTGATGATTTCACTGTGTACCTTGTGGATGACACTCCCACGTATTTGTCAGAAGCATATGCATCTCCTGATGCAGACTACTGGAAAGAGGCTGTCCGTAGCGAGATGGATTCCATTATTGCTAACAGGACTTGAGAGGTGACAGAACGACCTTATGGTTGCAAACCTGTAGGGTGCAAGTGGGTGTTCAAAAAGAAGCTTAGGCCTGATGGTACTATTGAAAAGTATAAGGCTCGACTTGTAGCAAAGGGCTATACTCAGAAAGAAGGCGAATATTTCTTTGACACTTACTCACCTGTTGCTCGATTGACCACTATTCGAGTACTACTTTCTTTGGCTGCCTCACATGGTCTTCTCGTCCATCAGATGGACGTTAAGACAGCTTTTCTTAATGGAGAGCTGGATGAGGAAATTTACATGGATCAGCCTGATGGATTTGTAGTAAAAGGTCAAGAAGGCATGGTGTGTAAGCTATTAAAATCTTTGTATGGTCTGAAACAAGCTCCTAAGCAATGGCATGAGAAGTTTGATAAAACTTTAACATCTGCGGGCTTTGCAGTCAATGAGGCAGATAAATGTGTATACTATCGCTATGGTGGGGGTGAGGGAGTTATTTTGTGCTTATATGTCGACGACATACTGATCTTTGGGACAAATATTAATATGATAAATGAGATCAAAACTTTCTTGTCTCAAAATTTTGATATGAAGAATCTGAGAGTAGCTGATGTAATTCTGAACATCAAGCTAATAAGGGATGAGAATGGGATTACACTTTTGCAGTCTCATTATGTGGAAAAGGTCTTAAGCCGCTTTGGCTATATGGACAGTAAGCCTTCTCCAACACCTTATGATCCTAGTTTATTACTTCGAAAGAATAAGAGAGTTGCTAGGAATCAATTGGAATACTCCAAGATTATTGGATCACTCATGTACCTAGCTAGTGCTACTAGGCCTGACATCTCTTTTGCTGTTTGCAAATTGAGCCGGTTTACTTCTAATCCGGGAGATGATCATTGGCGTGCGCTTGAGAGAGTCATGCGCTATCTAAGAGGTACTATGAGTTTTGGACTTCACTATACTGGGTACCCTTCGGTACTAGAGGGTTATAGTGATTCAAACTGGATCTCTGATATTGATGAGATCAAAGCCACGAGTGGATATGTGTTCACTCTTGGAGGTGCAGCTGTTTCATGGAGGTCTTGCAAACAGACCATATTGACGAGGTCAACCATGGAAGCAGAGCTCACGGCACTAGACACAGCCACTGTTGAAGCAGAATGGCTACGTGACCTATTGATGGATTTACCAGTGGTTGAAAAACCAGTGCCAGCTATCCTTATGAACTGTGACAATCAAACAGTCATTGTCAAGGTGAATAGTTCTAAGGATAACATGAAATCATCTAGACATGTAAAGAGACGATTGAAATCTGTCAGGAAGTTGAGAAACTCCGGAGTTATAACATTGGATTATATCCAAACATCTAAAAACCTGGCAGATCCCTTTACAAAGGGATTATCACGGAATGTGATAAACAATGCATCGAAGGAGATGGGTATGAGACCCATGTGAGTTATACTATGGTAGTAACCCAACCTATGTGATCGGCGATCCCGTGAATTAGGACCTGGGAAGAACAAGCCATCAGTTAACTGAAGAGAGTAATTTTAACCCACTCTAAGTGAAGATGCAATATTCTCAGAAACTGCTAGGCAGGTTGACAATTGTCTTAATGTGTTCTGTTGACTATATTAGTGAAGATGCTATCCTGCAGAGCATTCTTGAAAGAACACACCTATATGAGCTCGATTGTTGGTCGCAGTCTATAGAGACTTGAGCAGTCTCCTAGTAAGCTCATGAAGAGACCAAGGAGTATGACTTATACACTCCACCCGAGGGGTAGGCTACTGGCAGCCTAGTATAAGTTAAGACTTTAAGTAAAACTTACTTGCACAAAACTTGCAATTCAAGGCATAGTCCATTGTTCAAGTTGTGAGTGAGTGTAGCTTGAAGCTCTAGATGGATGTTCAACCTTAACCGGTCTCCATCAAAACACTGGTATATAAACAACACAAAGAATCAGACAAATCTCTGTGGGACTTTGAGCTATGGTGGGGGATTGTTAAATAAATGGGTTTGACCCAAGTTTATTTGAAGAATAATTCCTGGAAAAATCTCAAAGGCCCACCATGTAGAGGGAGCATGTGAACCTTTAGTCCCACCTTGCTAGTTCTAGGAGAGGAAGACCAACTTATAAGGGATGATGCTCTCCTTGCAACTAGACCTATGTGGGTGAGAGGAGACTAGAGAAACACACGCGCGCGCTCGCTCGCCTCGCCTCGCCTCGCCGGGCTCGGGCACGGGCACGGGCACGGGCCGGGGCCGGGGCCGGGGGGGCGCGGGCGCACGACATGCGCGTGAATGGTCCACCGAAATCGGCTCCGATTGCTTGCGCAGACGCGGCTCCCTTTTGCCATTCCGTTTTGCTACTGGTGGAATCTGGAACGGTTCCGATTCAACTTCAGAGCAGTTACCAGTGGAGAAGGAAGAGACGTCCTGATCACACGTCTATATCTCCTCCACCAAGCGACGGATCATTTTGAGCGGAAAAACAGAAGAACACTTGCTAATCTCTCTGTGTTGTGCTGCCATTTGTAGTCTACTCCGTTCCTCTCATCGGCGTGCACCGTTGAGCGGAAGAGCAGGTCTCCGGAACCCATCGTCTTCGAGATCCTGCACCGGGAGAGGGCGAATAAGGTTTTTTGGAAGCGCTCCGCGCGACTGCTCGCTTTCGTCCACCACGGCTCGTCTTGCTCTTCGCTCGAGTGCTGCTCGTCGTCGCCGTCGTCCGGTACCGCGCGTCGTCGTCGTGGTACCCATTCGATCTGTGACTACTTCAACTGTGAACATCCGGTACATTTCTGTTACTCACCTGCACCAACCTGTTACTCCTGTTATTCACCTGTACCACCTGATACTCACGTGTATCAACCACAACCTGTTACTCACCTGCACCAACCTGTTACTCCTGTTATTCACCTGTACCACCTGATACTCACGTGTATCAACCTGATACACACCTGTATCATCTGTTACACAGATTGGTTTCACCATGTTCAGTACATTATTTTTGTTCATGTGTATAGTGTACTGGTCTACCCTGGTTATGCGTATTCATCTGTTTCACGTCATGATTTATTTATGGAATAAGTTAAACCTAATAGTGCTGTTATTTCCAACAGAATATAGTCTTCTAAGCGGGTATTGAATATTTCAAGCAAAACTCTATGAAACTGTGGACGACATGGGTGGACCCGGGGACCGTAAAATTGGGTATAGCAGTCAACATTTGATTGTTTTTTGGCAAACGTTAATTAAAAGGTCACGTTTCAATAAAATGTATAAAATGTTTACAAATAGATATAATATATCTTTGTAAAAAAAAATCACATCACGATAGTTCAGATAGCCAGACAAGCATGTAATACCAGTTTAAGCAATGCAATGCTAGTGTGATAGTCCCGATGCTATAGTTAGGATGCTTACCATGACATTAAATAATATCTCACATATGATAAAAATAATGTAATAATATATTAAATAAGAAAAGGTAGAGAAATTAGGTGTTGCATGAGAAATAATTTTCTATATAATATCTAAAACATGATGAAAATAAAGTGGTATTAAATTATCATATTGAATTAGTTGTATGTGTATTGAGACAGTAAAATATAAGATTAGTTTGTATGTAAGAATATAATAAAATTTCTATCTACAAACCACTTTCTAAATGCTAAGGGTGAGAGATATGAGCATGCACAGTTTTTTTATTAAATCTGATTGATTGCAGTTGTGCATAAACTTATTAACTATCACAGAAGAAAAATATTGTACTTCTTGTATGTATTCATATAAAAATACGATACTTCCTTGTTTCTAAGCTATCGTAATTTTTTCAGATTCATCTATTAATAATAATGAATTTGAAAAATAATTTATATTAAAAAATCGGACATAGTATCATTGTGTAGTATGCATAAACGATTATCTACGTAAGAGCATTCATAATGGTTGTCTCAAATAGCTAGCTGATGTGGAGCTGAGAGAAGAATACAAATAAAAATTTATCTCACCACTAGTATTTGGTCTCACACGTAATACACTCAGTTTCTTGGAATACGTGAAATCTCCTATCTATTAGCTCGTCGCTAGCTATTCTCTTTTTCTCCATATTTTTTATCACGTAGGAAAGAGAGTGAATCTAGCTAGTGAAATTGAAAAACCAAGGTTTGGTTTCGGAGTTTGTGATGAGTGATTGACATGCTTTTATTCTCTGATTCGAAGGGGATCGGAGGTTGGGTCTTCGAAGGTGTTCGGAGGCTGTTTCACCGAAGAGTTCGGTGGGTTTGGTTGCTGCAGCTGTTGCAGCGGAGTGTGCCTGTCGGAGGGGTCCGACAGTACACGATGACTGGGTTGTACCGAAGGTCTCGGTACTTTGGACGGTACACCGGAGTGTGTGCCGAAGGTTGTTTACCCGGAGAGGTCTCCGGGTTACTGGATACACTTGTCTGCTTGTCTGTGGTGCGCAGGGGACTTCGGAGGCGACGGACGGTTCGTAGCAGGTGAACCTGGGTCAAGCGGGAGGCTTGATGCCAGGGGAGCAGGTAGCTCCATCACGGTGGCTACGAAGGGGTCGAGGTCGGACCTCGGGTCGAGGTGCACCAGGAGAAGGCAGTAAGTGCGGAGCGTGGCTCAGGGTGAAGGTACTCCGAGACAAAGTTCTCGGAGGCGAGGCACTTCGAAGGGTACTCCGGAAGGAGTGACTTCGGAGTATGGTGGATCAAGTCCTCAGCAGAGGCAAGGTGTTCGAAGTGTGCTCCGGAGGGAGACACTCGAAGGTTACCCGACGAAGGTCTCAGAAGTCGAGGTGCATCGAAGGCATGGTCCGGGTGAGGCTCGTCGAGGAGTGTGCTCGGGGAGAGACACTGCGACGGAGGGCTCATGGAATGCTTCATGCGGAGGCCTTGAACGAAGGAGGGACTTCGAAGGGTGAGAAACCATGTTGAAGATCTGGATCCCAAAGCCTAAAACTCTCCACACTTCTCTTGATTCCTTACCTAGACCTTCTCATACCAAGGATGCTACACCCAACATCACCAAGCCTAAGAACCCTAAGCCACAACAATATCCCAAGAAGCCTACCTATCACTGTGAGTTTTGTCAGAGAGACAGGCATCTTGAGGAGTATTGCTTTAGGAGGAAACAGGTTGAGCGAGCAGAGAGAGCTCGGGGTAGGCAGGAGCAGTTCCACCAGCAGGGTGGTAGACAGAGAATTCCTCGACGTAGAGAGAGGCTAGAGGCCAGGCCACGTCGTGTAGGTGGTGGTAGAGGAGACTGTTCTTATGATCGTGCTCCGGAGGGTGATTTCCGTTCCGACAGAGTTCTAGATCGTTATGGATATGGTTTTGGACCTCGTAACCGTGATTTTAGGCAGAACAGAGGACCGCGCTTTGATCCGCGCTTCAGTCCAAACTCATATGATTCCGTTTGCTTTCCTACATACGCGCAGATGGCTCGACACTGGTTCAACACTTTTACTAAACCTGGCATTGGACCGTTTGGTCCCACTCATGATTATTGATCTTGATTTGAGAGTTGTGTATCCTTTTTAGGATATTTTGAGTCAGTTTTTTATTGGTATCAGTTTTTCTTTCTTCTTTATTTTTATTGAGTCTTTTTGTGTGCGTTCATATCATGCATAATCATCAATCACATTTTGAGCTTGCTTCTGTTATATGATTAATCTGCTTTACTTTCTCTAGCTAGTATATGTTTTTGATTGCTTGTCGATGATCATGTTCTGGTTCAGTTCACATGATATATCTGATATTTGTCATATGCATGGCTTTTATGCTTTAAAATTGAAAAATGATCACCATTGCTTCTGGTAACTAGCATGTGTAGGCTGAATGCTTTCGCTATCTTTTACATGCCTTGTAGCTAGATCCTTACTTAGATTCAGATATGAAACTTGGACATTTATATGCTTTAAATATGCAAAATGTGCTTTAAAATGATAAAAATTCAGAAAAATGAAAAATTTACGCATTTTTATGATTATTAGAAAAGATCCAGGTGGGTTTGCTTTGTCGCATTGCATTGTTCTGGACTGCTTACCATAGCACTTTGGTATGAACTAGGACGGTGTAATGTATGCCAAGACCAATGTCTTAAGCTTCTGATGGTCCAGTTCTGGCCTAGGCTTGACTTGGTCGGTTAGCATAAGGTTTGACATGCAAATAACCCCTGACAGAAATGAAAAATATAAAGAAAAAGTCTAGAAAAATTTGAAAAAAAATGACAAGTTTGCTGAAGCACTTTGATTTGGACAATGCACTCATCAAGGGGGAGATTGAGAAACCATGTTGAAGAATATGGTTTTGATGTTCCAGATGTGATGAGTGATTGTCAACGGAAGTCAAAGGAAGGGAGAGAGATGAAGACCTGCCGAGTCTGAGGCGTATGTGACTCAGGTACACGGGCAGTGAGCGACGGCCGGGCAGAGGAGCTGCGGAGTCGGGCTGGCCCAATCCGGGTACATGGCTAGGAGCGGCAGATGATCCACTGGTCTGTTGACTGGGTTTGACTCAGGTACACGGGCGGCGAGCGATTGCCGGGCTGAGGGAGCTGCGGGGTCGGGTCGGCCCAATCCGGGTACCCGGTGTGAAGATGGTGGACGCTTTGTCAGTTTCGGCATAAAACTGACAATCTATCATTAATTCGTTTTTAGGATATTAATATTTAGTTTTTAAGTTTAGAATATTTTTATTCGAGTCAGTTAATTTTTTTAAGAATATTTTAGTAATTTTCGGAATTTATTTTAGAGTCAGTTTATTTTACCTGAGGGTAAATTAGTCTTTTCATGTATTAGGATTTGCCTATAAATAGGCCCCTATCCCTTTGGGGATAAATGACTGTTTTTTTTATTCTCCCTCAAATCAATCTACAGTCCAACAAGTTTTTTTTTCCTCCAATTTTTTAGTCGCCCGAAAACTCTCGTAGATTGAATCGTCACCGTCAATTGTCTTCCGCAGCCTTGCCTGCAGTGCGCGCCCACTCCCCGCTCGGCTCCGGCGGTTCATGAGATCGGCGACGCGAACGGCGCTGATCGCCGAGAGATTCGTCCTGGCCGCGGAGGCAGAACGTCGTCGCCTAGATTTCCGGGAGAGTTGTTCTAGCGCTCAAACAAATTTACAGGCGCTGCATTCCTTTTTTTAAGTGGCTGCGGGAGAGATCTACAGGCACCATCAACATTGCCATGCTCATCATTAGCCAGATCCTGATCGGCTTTGGCATTGTGTTCACCTCGCAGCAGAAAGTCACAAGGATTTAAGTCACGACGCCGGCCGGAACTTCACAGGCACGCAAATCGAGATGTCACAGGTAAGTGTTTCAATCTCCTAATTTTTAGTAGATCAATTTTTAGAGATAATCATCCATTAATTAATTAGCCAAAAATTTATTTCTAAATCTTGTTTTTATTTTAATCTGTTAAAATTTATTAGTTATCTCGTATTATCTTTTATCTGTATAATCTGCTCATATAAAAAGAAAAGAAAAATTTATTAGTCGCGGTTATATTTTTATACTAGCTTTTACCTGCAATAGTTTCGGCTTAATTCTTAATTAATTTTTATTGATCCATTTGTATTTAAATTTAATTAGTATCTTATTTCTAGACTGAAATATTAATATCTCGAATTTCATCTAGGTATTTTTATTTACCGCGGTATTTCTATTTAGTTTATCTTTGATATCATTTTAATTAGGACACCGGTCATTATTAAGCTAGACAAACTTTAATATCTGAAAGTTGCTTTGCAAATATTGTTGGTCTAGTTAAGTTCATTTGGGTGGTGGGATTAAAATATAGTTTAGCAAGAAATTTTTAGGCGCCCATTCACCCCCCCTCTGGTCGCTACTTTCGGTCCTACAAGTGGTGGTACTCCGAAGGTGAGGCTTCGGAGTGAAGCAGGCTTCGGAGCGAGGCTAGCTCCGGAGTGAGGATGACTTGAGGTACTTCGGCCATGCATGGCTTCGGTACACGGACTGACGGATTTCGAGCTAGGAGAAGCTGCGAAGCCGTGGTGGTCCACTCCGGAGGTGGTGGTGCGAAGGCCCAAGGGCTTTGACGGCTTCGGCTCAAAACCGTCACTATATCGGAGGCTAACTTCGGTGAAGCAAAGGCCGTCAGGCTCAAGGCTTCTCACCGAAGCTACCGCACCCCTCGCGTGCGAAGGAGGGTTTCAGAAAAGTCAAAGACTGTAAAGGCTGACAATGTCTGCTCTGCAAAAAGCTAACGTTGTCCCCTCTGCAAAGCTGACAGAGAAGCCTCCAGAATAAAGTTGACTACCTTTTGTACCCCTCTGTTCTGTAGAGACAAAACCAATGTAAACCCTAGGGGTAAAGTAGTCAATTCACTTGGGTGAATAGTGACTATAAATATGGGGGTTGGGTAGGTAACATTTAACACTTTGAGCATTCACTGTTGAGCTCCTGTACTAGCCACCACACTTTGTATTCATCCAGTGAGTTCATTTTTAGTGTTCGCTGTTCAAGCAGCGAAGCCCTGCTTCTGTGTGCATTTTATGCTTGAGCTTGTTTTGCATACCTCGTTGCATACTTCGATCCTTAGTGTGTCACCTCGAGTGACTTGCGGTAGTTCATTGAAGTCTGTTTGGGCGAAGTGTGTTTGTGCGAAGTGTGTTTTTCAGTGCGTTCGCTCTGTGTAACTGGAGGTTAGACCTCGCTGCTTACTAGCGAAGCACTGATCGAAGGCTGCTTTTCTTCCCGTGTCATAGCCCTTAGCGAAGTCCGCAGAGTGTGCGTTTAGACCTTCGAAGTACGAAGCCCAGCACCAGTTGCTGTCGCTAAGTATTTGGTCGAAGTCCTCAGAGGGCAGTCCACTCTTGCGAAGGGTGAAGTGCGAAGCCTGCTCGAAGCACCCTGTGTGCGGAGCCTGCACTGACTTAGCAGAGTTGATTTTTCGGGGTTGTAGGTGGAGCGAAGTCTTTTTGGCTTAGAACTTTTGATCCTTGCGAAGCCTGTGTTCGGAGCCGTCAACAACCTCCGAACCAGAACTTCGAAGGTTGTGTTCGAAGCCTGTTCCGCAGTAGACTGAATTAAAACAGAAGGTTATTTTAGCTTGAAATTTTAAAAGCTCCCATTCACCCCCCTCTGGTCGCCGTTTCCGGTCCAACAGAAATAGCTTACCATTGAAGATGCTCTAAGCATGCTTTTGGACATGCATTTAAAACACAATTTTCACCTCGTTATGCGTGGAGCTGGCTAGGTCGACGATAAGTCATAGGTCTTTTTTAAGGGTTAATTTTTTCCGTGCCATTACAATTTTTACGGTTTGTCAATATGTCATTGGTGTGTCACTGATAGATGGGGGCCGCCACAGTCACTGACAGTGGCATATAGACAATTTCTAAAAATTATAATGTCATGTAAGTAATTTTCACTTTCTTTAATGATAAAGGAAAACAGTGAATTTAATCGGGATTGGGTGTAGTCGAATTCAATACCTTATCCTGTTTGCTCGTGTGTAAAATTGCGAATGATTTGAAAAAAGATTTGCTCAGTGATGTTTTTTTTTTCAAATAGTGTGTATGTTATATGGCTCATAAACCTAATTGTCATAAATACGACGTGTACAAAAACAAATATTATTTAAATATATAGCATGAAAAACAGGATTACTGGATAACTCAAAACAATCTGAGCCACACTGATATAATAATGCATTAAGTTCAAACTCAAAACAATCAAATTCAGCGTTTAGACAGAATTACACGTACCAAGGTATTATTAAATAAAATCATGGGAGATGTCTCAATTAGTTATGGTGATTTGGCTTCAACGTTGCAACCTGAGTCCAAATCCTGGTGGTGTGTGTTTTGCATTGAGTTTTGGCCGGTAGCATGTGAATTTTTTCCTGACGCATCACCTCCTCTCGCACTATTTCGAACAAAGTGATGGCTTTAGAAGTTGAAGAAGTATTATTTGACTTGAATATGGTGCCATCTTTTGTGAGGGATTTAGGTACATAATTTTGTGCTTCTTCTAATTTTGTTTCATTTAATCATGTTATTTTGTTAATCATGTGAATTCTAGCAACGACCATCTCTCACTGGGGCCGCCCGCACAAGCGCCGCTTGCACTACCGTCGCACACGCGAGCGCCTGCTCCGACGCCGGGCGAGCTGTCGCCGCCGCACGCGCGAGCTGTCGCCGCCGCACGCGCGAGCGCATGCTCCGCCGCCGCCACACGTCCTTAGGCCTCCCCCGCCGCCGCGCGCGCTTCGGCCTCCTCCGTCGCTGCGCGAGCTGTCGTCTCCTCCGCGCGAGCTGTCGTCTCCTCCCCTGCCGCGCGAGCTGTCGCCTTCTCCGCTGTCGCCGCACGCGCCGCTCGCCTCGAGGATCAGATTCAACACTTGAGGATGGAGATGGGGGAGACCTGTGATCCATGGGGAAATCTTTCGGCAGTACTCTGAGGAGGCGCTTTGGAAAGCTTTCGGAGTAAGAGTAGCAATTTTTGGAATGAAGGCAGGAGGTGTTTTGGAAAGCTTTTAATGTAGAAATGTTTTGGGAGAAGTGGCAATCTTCGATTCACGTAGTGACTAATATTTATACACTCTCAATAAACACACAGAATGACTATTATTTATAAGGAACTCGAATGAGAAGGACCAGCGGGTGACGAATACGTATTACAGGGGCTTTTGTTAAAAACAATCTTAAGTACGGACCGTACGAGAAGTGCATGAATATTACGTCTTCCAGCTTCGAAAGCGCACTTTATCGTGAGCCGAATGAACCGACCAGGCGGGGGCGGCCACCGCGACGAAGCGCGGAGACATCAGGCAAGGCAGGGAAGCTGAGAGGCGCCGCCGTCGCTGCCGCTGCCCACTGCCCACTGCCGGTTCGAATGGCGCTCCGCCGCGTGCTCCTCTTCCTCAAGCCCTTCGACGTCTACCCTCCCCGCCCGCTGGCCGGCACCTCGTCCCCGCCGCTGCCTCCGCCGCAACTGCGCGCCGCCAACCCCAAGGTCGCTGCTCTTTCTTTCCCTCTCCCCGTTTCGAGAACCTTTGTTTGCGGTGGCGTCCTCGTTGGTCGATGGGTATGAGAGGGCGCCGAGGATTCCCAATCTCATTTGCTCTGGCAGTCTATTTGGGTCCAAAGCTACAAATGGTGGAGTAGTTTGTTGGGTGGGTTATTAGCTTTCATGCCACTGTCGGAACGTCAAATATGCCACTAAAATTTTACTATTAGCTAGAATGTCATTATTTTTTGTTGAATGATGCCACCGTGCCATTTTATACATCATCTGCCAATACGGGCCCACTTGCAGGTATTCTAGACTTTCTATTGCCCATTTATCCCTCACCCAACCGTTATATGCGTGTGTGCCGACCCAACCGTTATATGCCCTCACCCATTTTGCACGCACGCCCCGAGCAAGGCGGCGTGGCCGGCGCAGCGCTCCATGGCGGCGACCAGCACGACGAGGTTGCAGACCACGGTGGTGATGCCGATGACCACCGAGTAGACGATGGCACCAGCGGTGGAGAGCGCGAGCGTTGCCGTGTGGGAGGTGAAACCAAGGAGGTCGGCGCCGTTGAAGACGAGGAAGAGCAGCGAGAACACGGCGGTGTTGGCAGACAGCATGGCGAAGGAGTTGAAGAGGTGCGTCGCCACCAGCGTCGGGTACGCCTGACGCTCGCGCACGGCGGGAGCGTGCCCGCCGCCGCCTTCCGCCGCCGCCGCGCGGTGGCTCCTACGCGGTGACCTCGCGAGAAGAAGAAGGCATCCTCGCCGCCGCTGGTGGACGCGGCCGACCCGGAGCCGAAGTCGCCGCTGTAGTCTAGCGTTGAGGCCGGGCTGGCATGGGCCCGTCTCCCCTTTCCCGCCGCCGCCGCCGTTGTCGCTGGAGAGTTCCGCCGCGACCGCTTCCCCCGCGCCACGGTCGGCCAGATGAGCTCCCCCTCCTCCCGCGGCGGAGCCGTCTTGCACCACCATGGTGGCGTCCACCCCGCTAGGTCCGCCCCGCGCAGCGAGCAGATGATGTCCGCTGCCACTGCGTCGTCGACGACCGCCGCCATCGTGCCTCGCACCTCGCGCCCCCTCAGACCACGCCAAGGCCCTCCGTCGCCGGCCAGCTTGGCTTCGCCGTCAGCCCCGCGCCCCTCCCTACGGCTCCATTGTCGGCAGGGGCCCTCCGCCGCCGCCACGATGGAACATGGACCGGAGCCACGCCGACACGCCGCGCAGCACCTCCGACGACGTCGCCATGGCCCCCGACGCCAGCACGACCGCGGAGAATGGGAACACTAGAAACGCCGCCACAGAGGTGTAGCAATGGTACCCATGGAAGAAGGCCACCACCGCCGCCCTCAACACTCTCCTAGCCCTCGCCACTGTCGGCGTCGACGTCGCCACACCGCCATGCAACCCTCCTCTCCTGATGCCACAAAATGAAATTGGGGATTTATTTCAACAGCTCTGGGTTGGGTGAGGGCAAAATGGGCAATAGAAAGTCTAGAATACCTGCAAGTGGGCCCGTATTGGCAGATGATATATAAAATGGCACGGTGGCATCATTCAGCAAAAAATAATGGCATTCTGGCTAATAGTGAAATTTTAGTGGTATATTTGGCGTTCCAAAGAATAACGGTGGCATGGAAGCTAATAACCCTAGTTTGTTTGGCAGGGACTGCGAATTTGTTATGGTATTAGCGAGATGATGGCAGGATGTAACGCCTATTGATTTCATGAATCGTGCTTGTACTGATCCATAGGTGGGTGCAGGGCGTTTGTTGTCAAAAGGTGTCTGATTTAACTTCCGTGTGCTAACATGGAACCCAGCAGTTGTTTGTTGAAATGCTTGTGTTTGTGAACTATGGTCATTGTCCATGCGCAGAATTCCTGATACGAGTGGAAAGTGGGAACCACGAACTCTTTCTAGTTATTGATCTTGACTTTTTAGATGTTGGTCAGTATAGGGACTTCTGATTATTTTTAGCCTAAAATACTGTTTATAATGAACAGTGTTTCCTTCTTGCTTGTGAGGAGAATACTTGATGTTACTGGGAAATATTACATATCTAGCAGAGTGTAGGAGTTTGCAATCCTGCCTTTCTTGCTCGCATAACTAGCTGTGAAGCCTGTGATGATGTGGTTTTAGTGGTTCTAATGTGTCCTATTTTCATTTTTGCAATATTGTTGCAGATCTTAAGTTATCTGGATGATAGGTGCAGAGTTCACAAGGACACAATTGATATCTGTAAAAGCATACTGCAGCGCAAACCCCTTGAATGTATTTCAGTGCAGCGAAATGATTTGTCTAATCCAATACATGATGTGGATCTTGTGATTACTGTTGGTGGTGATGGCACTCTTCTACGGGCTAGTCATTTTTTGAATAGCTCAATTCCTGTTTTAGGTGTTAATTCAGATCCTACCTGTCCTCATGAGGTTAGTTTTTTTGGATTATTGCCAAGAATCATATGTTTAAGTAAATCACGTGATCCATGTTTGTTAAGTTGCCTTTGGCATGCTTCTAAGCATGATGCTTAGATGTATGCTTGATTAGGTATATTTATAGTTTTGTCATTTCCTTGCAGGTTGACGAGTTAACTGATGAATTTGATGCAAGGAGAAGCACAGGATATCTTTGTGCAGCTACTGCGGCGAACTTCGAGCAGGTAATTTGCTATATTGCTAAATGTTTTCATGTAATTCAATTCTTCTATTGCTGGAATTTGCACTGTCTAAACATTAAGAGAATGTCTTAAATGTTCTTGTTCTCTTGAACATGACAATTCCCAGATACTTGATGCAACCCTTGATGGTAGTACACAACCTTCAGAGTTGTCAAGGATCTCAGTGAAACTAAATGGACTTCAGCTACCAACTTATGCTCTGAATGATATATTGGTGTCACACCCCTGTCCTGCTAGTGTATCACGCTTCTCATTTAGGTACTGTTTTAATTGTTTGTTAAATTTTTTTGTTTAAATTTTTGAATCAGTTCTGACCGGTATGACCATCTCAGAAAAAGAAGCAACACTGGAGAGAGCTCGCATCTAATTAATTGTAGGTCAAGTGGTCTCAGGGTCGCAACATCTGCTGGATCAACTGCTGCCATGCTATCAGCAGGAGGATTTGTGATGCCAATATCAAGCCATGAGCTTCAATATATGATAAGGGAGCCCATTTCTCCAAGGGATGCTGACAAACCACTGCTGCATGGATTTGTTAAGCAAGACCAACATATGCTTGTTGTTTGGTACAATGAAGAAGGTGCTGTGTATTTTGATGGTTCACATGTAATGCATTCAATTAAGCATGGGGATACACTGGAGATCTCCTCTGATGCTCCAATCTTGAAAGTTATTTTGCGAGAAAATCTGTTTAAGCAGGGATGTTTATAAAGAAATAACAATATCATCATTATGGTGCTTATTGATCTGGTATGATGTTTGTGGTGAGCTGAGTCGTTGAGTACTTCAACTGATATAGGTGCATCTTCAAAGTTTTTTATGGTACCAAATGAAATAATTGATGGCAATTTGTAATTTGTCCTCTTGAAAACAAGACCAAAAGCAAAGTCAGCTTTCAGAGACCATATGTCATGTGGGGGCTTACCTATGGTAGGCGCAAGAAAGCTAGGCCCAAAGAGCTAACCAAAGGGGGCAATCAACCCAAATAAGCAGGAGATTAGATAAGAGATATTAACAGATTAGCTACATCTGTATTTCCTATTCAGTTTTGGTATGTTAGATTTATTACTAAATGAATAAGAGCTGTAAAAGGAAGGATTGGTGTTATATAAACCAATCCTCCAAATCAGTTTGAGACATGCCTGTAATTGGCTATTGCCTCCTGTTCGATCTCCCTGTCCTCTCGCTGAATTGCCACCACGTCGCCCACACAGCGAAGAGGCCCAGGACCTCGTCCGACTAATGATTGCAAGTATCAATTAAGAAGTAAAGATAATCCCAGCCTGAGTGAATCCTCATCTGATGACAACTTGGTATCAGACGATCAAAGTTCGCCCACCGCTGCCATGACTTCTCCATCAATCATTGGATCTGGAACTAGCATCAAGGACACCCTCGCAACCATCATGAAGCGCTTGGAGGCAATGGAAGTACAACTTTGACCGCTTCCGGTGTTGGAGACCAGGCTCGCGGCGCTGGAGGCGCTCGGCCAGGACAATGGTTGGCGCCCTCCACCTGCTGTCGACCAGTCTGATCCACCCCCGCGCCATCAGAACGAGGGGCGTCCTTCTCGGCATCGCTCGGCTAATGATGACGAGGTGACAGAGACGGTCCTCTACGCGGCTAGGAGGGAGGCCGTCGCCACCGGCGCTACGACAACGACATCAACGAGGACTTGGATGGGGAGCTGTTGCCGACTGCACATAAATTGGAGTTTCCTAAATATGACGGCACCAACGACCCACTACCATGGCTCCACCAGTGCAAACGATATTTCCACGTTCGTCGCACACTAGCTCATCGACGGGTGGTATTTGCCGCTTTCTATCTGCTGGATGACACACAATTATGGTTTCATCGGCTCGAGCTCAATGGAGGACGTCCCAATTAGCAGTAATTTGTCTAGTTGGTGAATGCTCGCTTTGGTCCGCCTCATATAGACAGCCCCCTCGGCGAGCTAGCCATGCTACGCCGCACAGGAACCGTCGACGAGTATTGCAAGTGGTTCATCGCACTATCCTGTCGGGACACCTCTTTGACAGAACACCAACAAAGTGCATCTCTTCATCACAGGCCTCGGCAACCCTCTGCGGACAGATGTGTCTCTACTGTAGCCAGCCACTCTAGATGACATCATCATCTTCGCCCGGGCATACGAACAACGCAACCTGTCCCGCGATGACCCGGCCTCGCCACACAGCCATTTTAGGGGCCGGTCCTACAGCAAGCCAGCTGGCTACACAACATCCACACCGACTTCCTCCGGCCTAGCCACATCCTCTGCCTCAATCAATGGTAAATCGGAGTCTCGTACGGTTTGCTTGTCGCCCGGTGACATTGCCCAACGTCGGAAAGAGGGGAAGTGCTTCCACTGCGATGAACCCTTCACGACCAACTACAAGAACCTCTGTAAACATCTCTTCGTCATCGAGGTGTTAGGCCACGAGGATGAGGACCACACGTCCAGCGCCGACGAGCCGACGATTTCCATCCACGCCCTCGTCGGCATCTAGCCCCGCCATGGCCGCACCATGCAGTTGCATGTGTATGTCCAGGGATACCGTTTACTCGCCCTGCTTGACTCCGGATCGACCCATAACTTCATCGATACGAGGGCAGCAGCTCGGGTCGGCATCCATCTATCGGACCGTGGTGGCCTTCGGGTGGTTGTGGCCAACGGGGACCGCTTGACTAGCCCTGGATGTTGCAAGCAAATGCAGATAGCAATTCATGGCGAGCAGTTCACAATTGATTACTATGGTCTCAACTTGGGGTTCGGGACGACCACCATGTGACCTGGCACACCGCTGATCCGGCTGCCCCGACACCTCCTTCAACATTTGGGATATCCACCGACATCATGGATGACCTCCTCTAGGAGTTCGATCACCTCTTCGCACCACCGACGGGCCTACCACTGGTCCATCAATGGGCCCATCAGATCAGACTTCTTCCAGGGACGGCACCAGTGGCGGTCCAGCCGTACCGCTATGCTCATGCCCAGAAAGAGGAGCTCGAAAAACAGTGCCACGACATGCTACAATCTAGAGTCATCAGGCCAAGCGCATCAGCCTTCTCCGCGCCCGTCCTTCTGGTCAAAAAGACAGATGGGTCATGGCGTTTCTATGTCCACTACAGAGCACTCAATGCAGTAACTATGAAGGACAAGTTCCCCATCCCGGTCGTCGACGAATTGCTTGATGAACTCAAAGGGGCTATGTTCTTCACCAAACTGGACCTTCGTTCGGGCTATCACCAAGTGCGGATGCATCCCGATGATGTGGAAAAGACAACATTTCACACTCATCAAGGGTTGTTCGAATTTTTGGTTATGCCCTTCGTGCTGACTAATGCACCAACCACATTCCAAGCCCTCATGAACGAGGTCCTTCACCCGTTTCTACGACGGTTTGTGCTAGTATTTTTTGACAATATCCTCATATTCAGTCCATCATGGGCTGAACACCTACGACATGTCCACGCCGTACTAGCCAAATTGCAGGAGCACCACCTCGTCATGAAGAAATCCAAGTGTGCCTTCGGTCGTCGTGGCCATGGACGAAGAAAAGGTGCGGGCTATGTCGACTGGCCGGTCCCCCATTCACTACGCGCGGTTCATGCGTTCTTAGGGCTAGCCGACTACTACCGTCGGTTCATCCGCGACTACGGCTCCATCACCACACCACTTACAAACCTCCTTCGCAAGGACAGTTTTTGCTGGAGTGCGGAGGAAGCCCAGGCCTTCACCGCGTTACAACAGGCCTTGACATCTGCCTCAGTTTTGCAGCTACTGGACTTCACTCGTGATTTTATCGTGGAGTGTGACGCCTCTGGTTCAGGTTTTGGGGCAGTCCTGCACCAAGGTGGTGGCCCGATCGCATTCTACAACAAGCAAATCGCACAATGACATGCGAAACTCACAGCATATGAACGTGAACTCATAGGCTTGGTCTTGGTCGTACGACATTGGCGGCACTATTTGTGGGGGCATCAGTTCCTCATTCGGACAGACCACTTTAGGGCCTGTTTGGGACTACTCCACTCCACCAAATTTTACTCCACTCTACGAAATCCACTTAGAATCAGATCTGAAGTGGAGTTGTTGCTTCACTATGGAGTACCTGCACCTGTTTGGCTTGCAGAGTAGATCCAGATTCATGAATTATAGAATTTAATAAAAATATACTATTTTACCCCTAAGTTGTATTACACTTTATTTGTTAATATATCTTAATATAATTGTATTGCAATAATATAGTCTTCAAAAATATAGATCCGGCACTTGCATACACACATCATGCATCCAGCTGTGTGAGATCAATCACACTATAGCAAATGCAGGGCATGAGATAGATCAGAGGAGGAGCATGCAGAGCTAAGCTAGCATGGTTCTTCCAATGTTCAGTTGTCTGGCATGGTTCTTTCAATGTCGTGCCCTGGCCAGGGGCTCGTGCCAGCGCCCTCGCCGCCCGGCCAAGGGCTCACGCCGACGTCCCCGGCGCCTGGCTAGGCCCCTGCGTCGTCGCCCCCGCCACGCCCTAGCCTGCAGCCATGGCCTCTCCAGCACCGCCTTGCGTCATCGCCGGCGAAAGAAACGAAGGAAGCAGAACTTGCGCACGAGAAAGAATCACGAAGGAAGAGAAAAAGAAAACGAACCGGTATTCATTAATGGCATGGTGGGTAAATACCTCCAAACTCCATGATTTGTTTTAAAAAGTGAATCCGCGGAGCACCTCCTGAGGTGCTCTGCAGAAAACAAGGAGCGGAGTCAAGGATCTGTATTTTTCGCAGATCCAAAAAATAAGATCCAGAACTGTTTGGCTTGCGGATTGTGGAGCAGAGCTATAAAATTGGGAGTGGAGCAGTGCCAAACACCCCCTTAGTCTGAATTTTTTGATAGATCAGCGGCTATCGACAATTCCTCAGCACCGGTGGCTCAGCAAGTTGCTTGGGTTTGATTTACATGTGGAATTCAAGCCCGAAGTATCAAATGTCGTGGCCGACGCCCTGTCCCGCCGTGACACAGAGGAATTCGTCTCGGTCATGGCTCTATCGACACCGACATTTCAACTATTCGACAGCCTGCGCGCGGAGTTCACAGTTGATCCGGACCTATAGGCACTCAAGGTAGCAGTTGCAGCAGGCAAGAAAGGGGACAAGTGGCAGATTACTGATGACCTCATCACGGTGGCCGATCGCATGTAAGTTCTGCCGTTGTCCTCTTGCTTATCGTCGGTGCTGGCCACAACCCACGACGCCAGCCATGAGGGCGCCGAGAAGACGTTGCACCGCCTCCGGCAACACTTTCACCTGCTAGATGCACGCCGAGTGGTGCGGGACCATGTCCGGTCTTGTGTTACTTGCCAAAAGAACAAAGGCGAATATCTTCTTCCAGGAGGTCTTCTCCAGCCCCTCGAAGTGCCCTCCTCGGTGTGGGCAGACATCGCTATGGACTTCGTGGAGGGTTTCCCCCGCATTAATGGCAAGTCCGTCATCCTGACCGTGGTCGATCGCTTCTCAAAGTATGCCCACTTTGTACCCATTGGCCACCCATACACAACAACCTAGGTCGCCCGAGCCTTCTTCGATGACATTGTCCGCCTTCCCGGATTTCCAAGCTCCATCGTCAATGACCGAGATCCGGTTTTTACCAGCAAGTTTTGGCAAGAATTGTTCTCTCTTGCGGGTGTCAAGCTGGCCCTGTCTTCATCTTTTCACCCCCAATCGGATGGACAGTCAGAGGCCACCATTAAAGTGATCTCCATGTATCTCCGATGTCTCAGAGGGGACCGTTCGCGTCACTGGCTTCAGTGGCTGCCATGGGTAGAATATTGTTACAACACAGCCTACCACTCTTCACTCCATACTTCTCCTTTCAGAGTGGTTTATGGCCGTGATCCCCCTGCTACTGCCACCAAGAAGTACTGGTCCATTGGAAAGACATACCAGTTGCGGAAGCCACATGGATGTCAATGGACGAGTTTCACGTTGCTTACCCATCTTTCCAGCTCACGGACGAGCTGATTGTCTAGGGGGAGAGATTTCATGTGGGGGCTTACCTATGGTATGCGCAAGAAAGTTGGGCCCAAAGAGCTAGCCGAAGGGGGCAATCAACCCAAATAAGCAGGAGATTAGATAAGAGATATTAACAGATTAGCTACAATTGTATTTCCTATTCAGTTTTGGTATGTTAGATTTATTACTAAATGAATACGAGCCGTGAAAGGAAGGATTGGTGTTATATAAACCAATCCTCCCAATCAGTTTAAGACATGCTTTAATTGGCTATTGCCTCTCGTTCGATCTCCCTGTCCTCTCGCTGAGTCGCCACCACAGCACCCACACGGCAAAGAGGGCCGGGACCTCATCCGGCTAATGATTGCAAGTATCAATTAATAAGTAAAGATAATTCCAACCTGAGTGAATCCTCAACCGGTGACACCATATAAACTCTAGTCATGTGTCTTGTTCACCATCTTAAAGATGTACCTATTCTGAAGCAGAGAGTGTCCACCTCCTTAACAGAATTATACCCTAGCATGTTGCTTGGTGTTTATATTGAACTTATAACTGACATACTGGCCCCTACCCCCAGTGGTTCTTACATGTACACACTAGACACTACACAGCTCATGAAACACATCTGGCATTTAATTCACCAAAGGTCTCAGACTCTCAGGCTACCATCAACATCTAAAGACGATGATTCATAGCTGTCGCTGCATGACACTTGTGCTGGCATGCTCTGGCTCTCACTTGGGTTTTGCCAGAAGTTTCTGCGTAGACCACTTGAGTTCAGGCTGTTTGCAGCACGGCTGAGGTCTGACAACAAGGGTTGCAATGGTGTTTGGCCCTCAAGCAGGCTGACGACCTTTGTCATCTTTGGTCTGAGCGTTGGTGCTGCATTGGTGCACAAGAGGGCAACATTTAGCATGAGGAGTGCCTCTTCTACTGAGTAATCGGAGCCTAGGTCTGGATCTACCAGCTCCAAGAGAGTTCCTCGCTCATGTAGAACACAAGCCTGCAACACATTTAGGAGAGACAATATCATTCCAAGGTATGTAAATGGGAATATAATATGAAATGAGAAACTTAAGGATTTTGTTTTGATGAAAATGCAGTTCCTTTTAACAACTTCCTGATTAGCTTGCTTATTTTGTTTTCCTAGAAATAGACAACATGTGGGATAAAATCAAACCAGTAATTGATGATGTTTTGTGAGTCATTTATCTTATGCTAAGTTGATTTAAAACCACCAGAAAGAATATCCATATGTTGATTACCTAAAGATATATTCTTTGTTGGATTATTACACAAGTCAGGACTGTCAGGTATAATTTTAGTGTAGAGTTAGGTGGAAATTCATCTGTCCAGGAGGAGTTTATGACACAAAAGGCTGGCTTCAGGATTGAGCTAAATGTTAGAATTCCAAGTATAAGGTTGTTGGAAATGCGCTTCAGCGCTTCCACAACAACACACAAAACATTCTTGTGTTAACTGCTAAGTGAAGATTGACTCGTGTGTGCCAAACTGCCAATAAATGGTAATTGATCATTCTAAGAAGAACCAATTTTCTGATTCACATACTGATTGTTTTGCTTATGAGGTGATCATATCCTTCAATCCAACAAAGTCCATACTCCATATTTTGTAAGAAACAAGGATTTAGAAATTACCCAATCAAGGAGATAAACAAAATCTTCCTTTGGCCTGTAGTTTGTGTTGCTTTTTCCACTGACAATTTCCAGGGCAACAACCCCAAAACTGTAAACATCAGCTTTGTCTGTCAAATAGCCACGCATTGCATACTCAGGTGCCATGTATCCACTGCAGGAACAACAGCAACAACAAAAGATCAAGTCAACTGTCAGCTGTGTAATTGAATGGAATTTGGAAGGGCATGGGCAGAAGTAATCTCCAACCATTGTTGTTCAGATGGAAATTGAATTAAATAATAAGAATCTTGATTTCTAGGGGTTGTTAATCCAAAGATGGTTGCATCTATTTGTTATGTTTATATGCAGCCTTGCACCTTTTAGGAACCTACATTTATTTATGTTTCGGACTGTATTGGCTTCTTTTAACCGCTATTTTCTCATTGTTTGCAAAAGTAAATTCTGCAATGTTCATTATTATCTATGTTTCTAAGTTTTAACTGCTTTGTCATTCAAGATCTTGTTGTGAATCAATGGGATTTGGGACACGTGGATGGTTCTAAATTTTGGTGAACAGTATGAAGTTATAAAGACTTACATCGTTCCAGCTACTTTTGTGCTTATGTGGGTGTGCTCATCTTCATTAAGCTTTGCTAGCCCAAAATCTGAGATCTTGGCATTCAAATCTTTGTCAAGCAGTATATTGCTAGCCTTGATATCTCTGTGCACAATCCTTATCGCAGACTCCTCGTGTAGATATGCTAAACCCCTTGCTATTCCCAAGCAAATCTTACGCCTTATTGACCAATCCAAGCTCAATCTGTATTGTTCAACTGTACCCCATCATAGAAATTGCCAATGAGTTCTAACATTTAGCATAAATTAAGAGGGGAAGCCTATAAATTAAGAAGTAAGATTACCAAAAAGAGCACGTGCAAGGCAGTTATTTTCCATGTATTCATAAACAAGCGAGAGCTGATTTCCTTCTGTGCAGCAGCCATAAAGCTTGACAAGGTTTGGATGCTGTAGTGCAGATATCATGCCTATCTCATTTAGAAATTCACGATTTCCTTGTCTAGACCTTGATGATAGCTGTTTGACAGCAATAATGGTGCCATCAGACAACAAACCCTGCCAGCAAACAGAAGGTTCCATTGTAAGGATTGTGTACAAGGTCTTATCAGATGGCAGAATAAGCATCAAGTCAATGATGATTGACCTTGTAAACTGAACCAAAACCACCTTCCCCAATCTTGTTGGCTGCGTCGAAACTCCTTGTTGCTGCTTTGATTTGTCTCAAGGTGAAGGAGCCAAGTTGGAGGTCAAAGGCTCTAAGATCTAAAAACAGGTAGGGATGAGTTATTTGTTCCACGGAAATATCCAAAAGGCGTATAATGCTAACCTAACTACTTTTCTGGGAAATGGTTTTAGGAATCAAATCACTCTAGGATGAATTGATGCATTATGGTTTAATCTTCTGGTTTTGGTAGGATAACTCAATTCCTCATTTTTAACTGGATGTGTGCATGAGGTGGTGATGGGCCAATCATATCCATTCCATTGATTAAATCAAACAAGTAAATAGGCTTGTTGCTATTGCTAGTACTGCTGAGAAGTTGAAAGTACAAACTACAAAGATACTAATATGCTATAAATGGTGCATACATGAATAGTGAACCAAAGCAAAAGATAGATGCCACTTTAGCATGGATGCAAATTTAACTAAGTTGAGCAAGCAAGTTCTTATATCACCTTTATGCATCGAGATCTTTCTCCTCTGTTTAATCCAATAGACTCCGACCAAAAGTGCAGTGAATATTGCTAGAATTGGCATCCCAACCAGGAATGCTTTAGATATCCTTGAAAGCTTTTTGCTAGAGCCAATTTGAGGGTTTTCAACGGCTATTGGAACTTGGAAGTCTGAAACCAAAATCATCAGGTCGGTAAGGAATATAACATTTTTCTCTGAAAATAATTGCGCAAACAGTCAAAGCTTCAATGTGTTCTGTGTACCCTTGCTCACACTGATTAGCGAAACATATTATGCAAATTTAACAGATTCAAGTGTCAAAATGTCATACTTGGGACTACTGATATTGCAGATATCAGGGGGCCATAAAATCCTCTACTTGGAATGCCTGTTGTCCCCCTTCCTGCCCAATAAAAGTGAATTTCTAGTGTATGATGTGTGACATATGCTGTGAAAGTCTTGATTACTGCCTTTGCAACTCCACCAGCTGTGTCTTCAATGTCAAAGTCCTCTAGAACCATTCTTCCCTGGAATTAGAGAACTCAATAGTTGGGTGCTAGTTAAAGAAATGGTATTTTTGTAAAAAATGAACAAATCATTTTCTGATTGTACCTGTATGAATACGTTAAACCTTCTTTTCCCAAGGCTACAAAATGTGCTGTCATTTGTGAACACAATTTCAGCAAAATGAAGCTTAACGGTGTAACTCCCATTATGCATGCAAAGCCCATAATATGTGAGTGAAAGAGGCGAAAGGCGCGCTCTAGCATATAACTCAGAATTGGGCATGGTCAATTTTGATGTGCTCGTTACGATGTAGTTGTCATCATTGATGTTGTTGTCCATGAAGTTCCCAGTGCTGCTGAATGCCCAGTTTGAGCCTGGGCTTAAGTACATCATGGAGGCTCCTTTGGGTTCCTTATCAGCTTCATATGTTATTCCATTAATAATCGTTTCTTTGTCACCACAGTTGATATGCAATGAAGACCTGTCTGAAAATTTTATAGAACAACATCAGCTGCAGCTTTAATGGCAAAGCAAGAAGGAAATTAACTGAAAAATATGTCTTATGAACTCAAAACCAGTGCACCTTTGCACAGAAACTAATTACATTTGAGTGAGTTATGTTTTTTGTTTTCTGTACTTTATAGTTTATACTGGTGATTTTATAATCCAGCAATAGAGATTTGTAACTTCTCCTGGTTTATTGGCAAAGTAGAACTGTTCATAAAAGTATGAGAACCAATATGAAATGTGTATCAACAAACCATCTTTTGAGCGAAACGTATCAACAAACCATTTGTTGCTTGTTTCTCTACGGACTACAGCAGGTGCTTTATGATTTATCCATTATTTATAATCGACTGTGAAGCAGCACCTAGGCATCAACTTACATTTTCCATTAGAAGCACATGGAAAATCTCTCTTTAAGCATGACTGAACATTAGCCCTGCACAGAAGATAGTAGACCCCATAGTCAAATATTATTATGTCTGGACTCGTCCATTTATCTGAATCTTTATAATCTCTTGAAGCAACAAATGAAATACTCTTACAAACTGCTCATTGCAGGTGAATAGCTCTCCACCAGATTGCTGCAATTAAGAGTTACAGGAAAATAATTAAGTATTTCTGTAAGTGTTGCCAATGGCCTGAAGTCCAGGTGATGTGTTAAAGATTTCTTACACGCCGCCTTGTTCGCATTGGTTAGGACCTGAGCTCCCCATCGTGAAGTTATTAAAAGATATGTCCCTGCATTTAATCAGTTTCTGTTATATTTGATTAAACACATTGATTAGCAATGTTAATACTTACTATTTGTAAACTGAACATAGATTTTCTAAATTTGTAAAGGGGAAAATTGTGTGACAAATTAACCATGGTATAGGGGTATGTGCATCTAAGTCTTATGAAGTATTGATATCTTCAGAGAGTGCATATGCAAAATGACTTACGCAATTTTGTTTCTCTTCAATATCCATTCAGGTATGCTCCCACTGAGTGAATTTCCTGTTAGATATCTGCAGGACAAATTTGGCTGAAATCATTCAAGAAAAGAACCTGATGAAATGGCATGTTTAGTTCAGTTTTACTAAATATTACAACTTACATGTGATCTACCCTTCCCATGTTAGCAAATGAAGCTGGTATTTCTCCAGTCAATTTATTAAAACTCAGATCCCTGCACAAACAACATTTATGACCAAATATGTGAGGAACATTTATTTTGTGCAAACAAAAATTTTGACAACACAATTGAACGTGTTCATACTTTGCCATAACATGCTGCATTCCTCTATATGGAATTCACGTGAGTCTAGCCAATAAAAAAGGCCCTCAGATTTCAGAATTGACTAAGGGACCATTGAATGAAAACTGGTGCAATATATTTTGTCCAAAATTGATAATCACTGGATAAAGAAAATTGCATCGTTGAACTTACAGATGCTTAAGATTTTTCATGTTCCCAATGTAAGATGGAATGCTTCCACTGATGGAGCAATTCCTAAGTATTCTGCATTCAAACAAAGTTCATGTTATGTAGAAACCTATAAATGAAAAAGGCTCAAAAGCTCAAGGAAAATCACAAACATACATTGTTTTCATGGATTGGTATCCACTTAAGTCTGGGAACACTGATCCACTACCTCTCAGATCGCTAATCCTCCTGGTTAAAACACATACAACCAAGCTATAGTTATAACTTATACCTGATAAGTAAATATCATTATGTGAGTTAGTGAGTAGAATTATTATAATTTCAAACATTTGTGCTGGCATACAGATCAGAAAGCTTTAAAAATTTGGAAAATCCTGAGGGAATAGGCCCTTCCAATAAAGATCCTTCAATTTGCCTGCATAGTCACATAAAAAAGATAATAACAATATTAGATTAAATAATGAAGTGGATTAACTCATTTAATCATAAATTTTCTGACTCACAATTTTTCGAGCTTCGTCAACTTTCCCAAGAAAACAGGCAATCTTCCAGAGAAATTGTTGCCAGAAATCCTTCTGTCATCAATGTCAGTAGTTGGATATTACAAAAAATATAATCTGCAGAATGAAACAGCATTAAAGAAATATGGATAGTTATCCTTACAAGTCGGTTAAATTGGTTAACAAGGCAAGATCAGCAGGCAGGGGTCCGGAAAACTCATTGGCTGATAACATTCTGAGTTTCAATATCAGTATAGAAGTCATAAGGAACTCCATTCACCAACACCACTAGAAATGACATCTTCTCTACCTACAGCATGAACAACAAAATACTCACAACTTCTCCAATTGCATGAGCTGTCCAATTTTGGAGGGGATTGGGCCATAAAAATTGTTTCCTTCAATGCTCCTGCAGGTTAACTTTGCAAATTAAAATTAAGAAAAAATCTCCAAAGTAGTTAGCACAAGTTTTTTTTTTATCAAACTTTTGCTTACAAGTTAGTGAGGGTCGTGATATTTGTAAGAGCCATGGGAAAGGGCCCTGACAATTTGTTTGAAATCAATGACCTGCATGGTTTTGATATCAAAAGATCAGTAATGATGTATCACGCTTTTTTGATATCACTATCTTATTTATGTCCCCATCATGTAAAATTTCATCTCACACACGCAGCGTCGCAGCTAAGAGAAAATGTAATCACCGAGAAGAAGCAATGTACTTTGACAGTTTGACTGTTAAATGTATGCACATTATCACATGGTTCTTCAGTGTACCTCTTCTGATAATTTATAATCTGACCTTATCAATTAAGATTAAATTAAGCAGGAAATTGAGCTGTCATATATTTATATTAGCATAACTGGTATGGATTTTGCTGACTGCAAAAGGAGGGAAGTGCTTCCAGGATAATAGAATGCAAGAGTCATACAGTATTATATTACAGTGTATGCCAACTCCTAGATAGAATGCTATAATGGATCCTTGCACAACAATATTTTTATTAATAATCTGAGCCATCCAAAAAAAGAATGATGGGGTATGGAATTTAACTCGTGGAATTTCATGCCGAGTGGCAATCTTTAGTGCGTACCATGTGATTTCTTAACAGTTGAAAAAGGTTGGCAGAATTGAACAAAGGACAAGTGACATTCATGTTGGCATGTTGCCTGTTCATATAGGACAATGCACGTAATGTGCTAATCTATCACACAATAGAAAAATATGCTTTAGTAGTCTAATTTGTTGCTATCTAAGATGCTTTAGTCCTCAACACTCCAGTACACCATGCTGAAAAGACAATGACTGTTCCTTCACAGATTGCAAAAAA
Source organism: Zizania palustris (assembly GCA_019279435.1). Classification (NCBI taxonomy): domain Eukaryota; kingdom Viridiplantae; phylum Streptophyta; class Magnoliopsida; order Poales; family Poaceae; genus Zizania; species Zizania palustris. The sequence continues at coordinate 14,756,826 of JAAALK010000287.1, read as the reverse complement.
ATGCTCTACAATGGAATTTCCCTCTTAGACTCCTCCCCTCTGATATAGATTCATATGCTACATCTGGTTGTATTACTGAAGAGAAGTGAAACAATCAAGTAAAGGTTAAGGTCACTCACAGTGCTTGTAACTTCATTCGGGCCCACTGTTCAGGCACTCCACCATGAAATAAGTTCCTGTTTAGATCTCTGAAATATGGGGAAGAATGGATTATGGTGTTATCACTCTTTACTGCTAAAGTTTATGGCACATATTAGCTGCAATACTTGTTTAGCACTTACAGATGGAGGAGATTGGGGAGATTGGCGAAGTCCGGTAGGAGTTCACCAGTGAAGTTCTCCCCACCCAGTGTTCTACAAAGATGATTCAAACATGTTGCTTACTAGCGCACAAAATGTAGCATAATGTGCTCAGCTCTAATCCAGTTTTTCTTAAAAGTTAAAACTCCATCGGAAGGCCAAATTTACAGTCATCAGTCAAGCAACATTTTTAGATAAGGGAAGTGACGAACTTAAGTCAAACAATATGAACTTGTAAAGAAACATCACAAGTGTCAAGAATTACTGCATACATGTTAGTGACACGGCAGAAGGTATGTTTGTAGAAGGAACAGTCACATCCCAAATCATCCTGAAAGCCACCGTCATTTCTGGAGTTGCACGGATCAAAGGAGAAATTCCAGCGTGATATCCCTATCTTCTCCGCGATGCGGCGAAGAGTGCGCACTGCAAATTTCCAAACTCATGTTTTTTTTCAGGAACTGAATAGCAGGGACCAAAAAACTTCATATTCACATCATCACATCATGCATCATATGCATATGAACAGAACAAGCAGGCAACAAAAACAGAGCACATTACTCTTAGGTTCTTGCTTATTTCCTGGAACTAAATATGATTATTGGTTCCTTCTTGCAGTACTTACCAAGCACAGAGCCCCAAAGCAAAGGAGGCCCAAGAAGAACAGCAAGAAAGTACAGTAAATAAACGACGAAGAACACTTCCAAGAAAGGAAAAAACTGCTCTCACACCACTGGCAACTTTCTCTCTCTAAACCAGTGAACTAAACACAAGAGAACCAAAGCATCAGACCACAGAGAACAATGCAGGGCAGCTAAGGAGAGTGTAGCATACCTTCAGTGGGGAAGAGCCTAGGGAGGGAAGCTGCTCTAGCCCCTGCAGAGCCATGGACCTCAGCAAGCAAGCCAAGAACCACCAAGAACAGCAGCCTCCAGCCACATGGTAGCAACCTCCAAGCCATCCTCTCTCTCTTTCCCCAAGTGAAAGGCAATGCCGTGTTGCAGGGGACTAGGGGAGGGAGACTTGGCTTTCTAGGGAAAGAAACCTCTCTGTCTCCCTCTCTCTTGGAAAACTCTCTACTTTCAGCTGAAAGATGTGAATTTTATTTTAACTGTGTGATGCAGTGATTCCCTGATGCTGCAGCCTGCATGCATTGCAATTTTCCTTTCCTTTTCGCCTTGTGCTTGTGCGTGGAAGATGTATGTAGAGTCGTTTCACTCTTTCAGATCCAGTGGAGCTCCGGAAACCGTCATCCCGGCAGCTGGGCATGCAAACCAGCGGTACAGCAGCGTGACCTGGGAAACTACAGAAGAGACACACAGGGCATGGGAGAAACGTGCAACAAGCCAACAATCATAAACATTTACGACCGACCGACGTGAGGTCGTTCTTGGCGAGCGATTTTTCCTGCCTGGTTTCTTTTAGGCAATGCGGGGTGGGGTGGCCAGGTGGGCTGTTTCTAGCTGCTGGGTTTCACGCGCCGTTCCAAATCGTGCCCATGAAAGTAAATTTTTGGAAACCACTCTATACGTTTTTATTTTGTATGCAGTCTAAATAATTTATAAGATATATAGTTTTTTTTGAAACATGGCTGATTTATATTAAAAGGAAAACAATTACCATCATGTTGTTAGAATAAAGAGATATATAGGAGTGAATAAAATATCTCTATATCTTGAAACATGGCAAAATATTGGTACAATACATATCTAAAATAATCATATCAAAATAGCGCTAATAAAAAGATGTATACCACCATTGCCATCGAAAACATATGATTTTATTGGTGATATTATTGTTACAAATAATATTTTACTAAAGTGTCTGATGGCTATCCCACTAATAATAAGTTAGACTATCACTAAATCAAAAGGTTACAAGCAGAAGAAAGAAGCTAGAAACTAGATCACAAGCAAGCACAAGCTATCTCATACATTTTAGATGCAATGATTTGACTTCTAAGAGCTTGGTTGCATTCAACCCTAGACATATATTATCAAGCAACCATAAATATCGAAGGTATTAACTTGATTTTTCACTTTTCTAAGCACACCATAAAAAAGAGATTATTCCTAATATGCCACTGAAAAATTTGCAGTTTTATATATGCCATTGGCTGTGTCACTGACATGTGGGTCCTGACCGGTAGCATATTTGGAACCGAGTGAACTTTCAGTGGTAAATATGGAACTTTCCCAAAAAGAGTTTGAAAGCTCAAGGAGGCTCCTATCTGGATAGGAGGAACACATCCAAGAGTAATAAGCTCTATGTGACACTTGGCATCAATCTTGAATGCTCAAAATATGAACCCTAGTTTTATTTGCAGTCAAGCTCTCAAATCCCCACTTTACTCACGAGGAACTTATATGGATATAACAAGAATCAAGGTGGAGGAGTTGAAAATCTCTAGAAGTAAAGAGTTTATGTACTTTGGGAAAGAACCATCCCCTCAAAAGGGGAAAAATTGGGTGAGAGTGTATCCACCCACTCTATTGTACATACCTTCCTTCGATTTTTGACACCTGTCTATGGCTCCCATCCAATGGCTATCCTCGATCTGGCTCCAAGGGCGCATGGCTCGGCTCTTCTAGCTCCAGAGAAAGACTCGGCTCAGCTCCTCATGATTATCGGCCCAAGCATACCTTACATAGATGAATATTTTGTGCTACAAATCACCTGTCGCTTTCGCACCTTCCTAGAGATCGCGTTGCAGAGAATCCGTCGGGTCACGCCATCAGGACGCCGCTCCATCGTCTGTGTCGCCAGACGCCGCTCCACCATTCACGTCGTAAGGGCACTGGGTCGTGTCGCTTAGCCGTCTGTGCCGCATGGGCACTAGGCTATCATTCGCACCGTAGGAGCGCTAGGTTGTGCCGTCGGGGCGTCGCTCCACCTGATTGTGCTCATCGTCGCTCCACCGGACCACACTCGTCGTCGCACTGTAGGGATGCCACTCCGTCGCTCCTCCGCTCTGCTGGACTGCGTTCTCCATCGAGGACATTGCTTCATGTGAACGTTTGTTGATGGATTTTCCTGCTTCTATTGGGCATGCATGAGAGGTACAGGAAGAAGATGCTCATGAGTCCAAATCATCGTCTGAAGAGGTGCATCCTTCCAATGATCATTCAGACAACGATGGACATAAAGAAACACATGTGTGTATCAACCATAATATTTAATATTATGATACCATTCATTATCGTAAGTATGACACATTTTTTATATAGGCGATTGGTAAAACTAGGCAAATATTATTTGTTCATGGAGTTGGAATGGTCTTCGAATCAGATGACCAAACATACAACATGTACAACACATATGTCGGTAAGATTGGATTTAGTATTAGAAAGAGCGTAACAAAGCGTAGAGTAGATAAAACTATAAGTCAGAAATATAGTGTGTAGTAACCATGGTCATAAAACAAATGAGTCGTCATAGAAAGACAATACAAGGACAAGTTGTGATGCTCGTATTTAGTTTAAAGTAAGTAGAGAAGGGATTTGGACGGTACAAAAAGTTGTCCTTGATCATAATCATTATCTCGCTAGTCCCAATAAATTGCACAAACTAAAGTCCCAACAACACATCAAAGAATCGAATAGAAAGTTGATTGGTCAGATATGAGAAGCCGATTTGAAGCCATTCCAGGTTTATGAGTTCATCAAAGAGTTTTATGGAGGAGTTGACAATGTGCCTTTCTCAAAGATGGATTGCAACAATGAGATTGGTCGTGAGCGCAATAAGTACTTAGATTCCAATGATACATGGACTTTATTGCAATACTTAAAGAATAAGCAGACAAACAATCCTAGATTTTTTATGCCATGCAAATAGATGAGGAGGATGGTCGCATACTAATTTCTTTTGGGTAGATGGTCAGTCAATCATGAATTACACATGCTTTGGTGATGCTTTATCTTTTGACACCACATTTCAAACTAATAAGTTTGAAATACCTTTTGCTACACTCCTTTTGGGGGTTGCACTAATTTTTAATGAGACTATTGAATCATTTGTTTGACTATTTGAAACCTTCCTAAAAGCAATGTCAGGAAAACATCTGAGCACAATTTTCACTGACCAAGATGTTACCATGGCATGGCAATTGCTTATGTATTCTGAAATACAACTCATCGTCTATGCTTATGGCATATTTATCTTAATGATGATAAATATTTGTCTCATGTGATCTATAAGCATCCTGAGAAATTTTTACCTGATTTTAAACAATGTGTCTATGAAAACAGATCATAGGAACTATTCATTCAGAAGTGACATGAATTGTTAAGTGAGTATAACCTAGAGAGAAACCAATGGATGACAAAGCTATATGCATTAAGGAAAAAGTGGGATGTTGTGTACCAAGACTCTTTCACAGCTAATATGAACTCGACTCAAAGGAGTGAAGATATGAATAATGTATTCAAGAAAATATTTAGGAGGAAACTCGGACTCTCGGAGCTCCTTATAGAATTTGATAAGGTATCAGCTAGCCTACGTGAAATGAGTTAGATGTATATTTTAAATCACGACGAAAGAATCCAGTTACTTGCATCCGTACTTTACCTATGTTGAAGATTGTAGCTGAATCATATACAACGATGATGTATTTGGAGTTTGAAGAGGAATTTAAATTACAATTTTTGTTTTCTTGTGATTTGTTAGAAAATGATGGGACAATCGTGAACTATATGGTTATGCATAAGGATTCTGAGTATGGAGTATCAGTTGTATTCAATCTTGTAGATAATACCATCACATGTTCTTGCAGATCGTACGAGTCAATAGGTGATTTTTTAAATTAGTATTTTTTTAAAAAAAATCAAATTTGTATGGCGGATTCAAAAAATTGTAAAAATAGCATTCGGTCGGCCGACTGGTGCCACGTGGCAGCCAGTCGGCACTTGGTCGGCCGACTGGCACCACGTTAGTGCCAGTCGGCCGATGGGTGGCTGACTGGCGCTCGGAACACCCTGCGCCATGCCGCGCGCCCCCACACCATGCCCTGCCCCCTTGCCTCCCACTGTGTTGGACCGAAAACAGCGACCAGAGGGGGGGTGAATGGGAGCTTTTAAAATTTCAGACTAAAAATAGCCTTCTGTTTTAAAACTGTCTTCTACGGAACAGGCTTCGAACACATCCTTCGAAGTTCTAGTTCGGAGGTATTTCACAGCTCCGAAACCAGGCTTCGTCAGGAGCAAAAGTTCGAAGTCAAGAAGACTTCGCTCCACCCACAACACCAAAAACTCAACTCTTCTAAGTCAGTGCAGGCTCCGCACACTGGGTGCCTTCGAGCAGGCTTCACACTTCACCCTTCGCAAGAGTAGACTTCCCTTTAAGGACTTCGACCAAATACTCACTGATAGCAACTGGTGCTAGGCTTCGTACTTTGAAGGTCTAAACACACACTGAACACACTTCGCCGAGTACTTCGACAAGGGAAGAAAATAGGCTTCGAACAGTGCTTCGCTAGTAATCAGAGAGGTCTTGCCTCCAGTTTACACAGAGCGAACAGACACTGAAAAACACACTGAGAAACCAAGGGTTGGTTTCGGAGTCTGTGATGAGTGATTGACAGATTTTATCCTCTGATTCGAAGGGGTCCCTCCGAAGGGGTTCGGAGGTTGTTTCACCGAAGGGTTTGGTGGGTCTGTTGGCTTCAGCTGTTAAAGCGGAGTGTGCCTGTCGAAGGGGTCCGATAGTACACGATGATTTGGTCGTACCGAAGGTCTCAGTACTTTGGACGGTACATTGGAGTGTGTGCCGGAGGTTGTTTACCCGGAGAGGTCTCCGGGGTACTGGATACACTTGGCTGTTTGTCTGTGGTGCGCAGGTGACTTCGGAGGCGACGGACGGTTCGTAGCAAGCAAACCTGGGTCAAGCGGGAGGCTTGATGCCAAGCGAGCGGGGAGCTCGGTCACGAAGGCTGCGAAGGGGTCAAGGTCGGACCTCGGGTCGAGGTGCGCCAGGAGAAGGCAGTAAGTGCGGAGCATGGCTCAAGGTGAAGGTACCCCGAGACGAAGACCTCGGAGGCGAGGCACTTTGAAGGGTAGTCCGAATGGAGTGACTTCGAAGTATGGTGGACTAAGTCCTCAGCAGTGAGGCAAGGCGTTCGAAGTGTGCTCCAGAGGGAGGCAGTCGAAGGTATACCCGATGAAGGTCTCAGAAGTCGAGGTGCATCGAAGGCATGGTCCGGGTGAGGATCGTCGAGGAGTGTGCTCGGGGAGAGACACTGCGACGAAGTGCTCATGGAATGCTTCATGCGGAGGCCTTGGACGAAGGAGGGACTTCGAAGGGTGGTACTCTGAAGGTGGGACTTCGGAGTGAAGCTGACTCCGGAGTGAGGCTGGCTCCGAAGTGAAGCCGACTTCAGAGTGAGGCTGACTCCGGAGTAAGGCTAACTCCGGAGTGAGGCTGACTTGAGGTACTTCGGCCATGCATGGCTTCGGTACACGGACTGACGGAGTTTGAGCTAGGAGAAGCTACGAAGCCGTGGTGGTCCACTCCGAAGGTGTTGGTGCGAAGGCCAAAGGGCTTTGACGACTTCGGCTCAAAACCGTCTCTGTATCAAAGGCTGACTTCGGTGAAGCGAAGGCCGTCAGGCTCAAGGCTTCTCACTGAAGCTACCGCACCCCTCGCGTGCGAAGGGGGGCTTCAGAAGGGTCCAAAACTGCAAAGGCTGACCGTGTCTGCTCTGCAAAAGCTGATGTTGTCCCCTCTGCGAAGCTGACAAAAGAAGCCTCCAAATAAAGTAGACTACCAGCTATACCCCCCTATTCTGATGAGACAAAAACAGTGTAAACCCTAGGGGTAAAGTAGTCTATTCACAGGGCTGAATAGTGCCTATAAATAGTGGAAGCTAGCTAGGTCACATCAACACTTTGAGCAGTCATTTTTGAGCTCCTGTGCTAGCCGCCACACACGTTGTATTCGGTATGTGAGTTCATTTTGTGTTCCCTGTTCAAGCAATGAAGCTTTGATTCTGTTTACATTTACTGCTTGAACTTGTATGCTTACTTCACTGCATGCTTTGACTTCTTTGTGTCTCATTTCTTCCTGTGTTGAGTTTATTGCACTAGAGTGTTTTTGGAGAAGTGTGTGAGAGGTCTGTGTGTGTGAAGTGTGTTTTTCAGTGCCTGTTCGCTCTGTGTTAACTGGAGGCTAGACCTCTCAGATTACTAGCGAAGCACTATTCTTGGGTTAGATCGAAGCCCATTTTCCTTCCCTTGTCGAAGTCCTTGGCGAAGTCTGTTCAGTGTGCGTTTTGACCTTCGAAGTACGAAGCCTAGCACCAGTTGCTGTCGCTGAGTATTTGGTCAAAGTTCGCAGAGGGAAGTCCGCTCTTGCGAAGAGTGAAGTGCGAAGCCTGCTCGAAGGCACCTTGTGTGCGGAGCCTGCACTGACTTAGCAGAGGTGAACTTTCAGGGTTGTGGGTGGAGCAAAGTCTTCTTGGCTTCGAACTTTTGCTCCTTGCGAAGCCTGATTTCGGAGCTGTAAAACACCTCCGAACCAGAACTTTGAAGGGTGTGTTCGAAGCCTGTTCCGTAGAAGAAAAAACTAAAACAGGAGGTTGTTTCTTAGCCTAAAATTTTAAAAGCTCCCATTCACCCCCCCCTCTGGTCGCCATTTCCGGTCCAACACACACACTTCACACGAACAAACTTCTCACACACTTCTCCAGAAGAGTTCCAGTGCACAAACTCAACTTAGAAGAAGGTGGTGCACAGAGAAATCAAAACATGCAGTGCAAAGTAGGCATACAAGTTCAAACAATAAATGAAGACAAAATCAAAGTTTCATTGCTTGAACATGGAACACAAAATGAACTCACATACTGAATACCAGAGTATGTGGCGGCTAGCACAAGAGCTCAATAATGGCTGCTCAAAGTGTTATTGTGCCTAGGCTAGCCTACACTATTTGTAGGCACTATTCAGCCCTGCGAATAGACTACTTTACCCCTAGGGTTTACACTGGTTTTGTCTCATCACAACAGGGGGTACAGTGGGTAGTCTACTTTATTTGGAGGCTTCTTCAGTTAGCTTCGCAGAGGAGATAACATCAGCTTTTGCAGAGCAGACACGGTCAGCCTTTGCAGTTTTGGAGTCTTCTGAAGCCCCCCTTCGCACGCGAGAGGTGCGGTAGCTTCGGTGAGAAGCCTTGAGCCTGACGGCCTTCTCTTCACCGAAGTCAGCCTTCGATACAGAGACGGTTTTAAGCCGAAGCCGTCAAAGCTCTTGGGCCTTCACACCAACACCTCCGGAGTGGACCACCACGGCTTCGCAGCTTCTCCCAGCTTGAACTCCGTCAGCCCGTGTACCGAAGCCATGCCTGGCCGAAGTACCTCGAGTCAGCCACACTCCGAAGCCCCAGCTTCGAAGTACCACCCTTCGAAGTCTCTCCTTCGTCCAAGGCCTCCGCATGAAGCATTCCATGAGCACTTCGTCGCAGTGTCTCTCCCCGAACACACTCCTCGACGAATCCTCACCCGGACAATGCCTTCGATGCACCTCATCTTCTGAGACCTTCATCGGGTATACCTTCGAGTGCCTCCCTCCGGAGCACACTTCGAATGCATTGCCTCATCGCTAAGGACTTCGTCCACCATACTCCGAAGTCACTCCATTCGGAGTACCCTTCGAAGTGTCTCGCCTCAGAGGACTTCGTCTCGGAGTACCTTCACCCAGAGCCATGGTCCGCACTCTCTGCCTTCATCTGGCGCACCTCGACCCGAGGTCTGACCTCGACCCCTTCGCAGCCTTCATGACCGAGCTCCCTGCTCGCCTGGCATCAAGCCTCCTGCTTTACCCAAGTTCACTTGCTGCGAACCGTTCATCGACTCCGAAGTCACCTGCGCACCACCGATAAACAGACAAGTGTTTCCAGTAACCCGGAGATCTCTCCGGGTAAACAACCTTCGGCACACACTTTGGTGTACCGCCCAAAGTACCGAGACCTTCGGTACGATCTAGTCATCGTGTATTGTCAGACCTCTCCGACAGGCACACTCCGCTGCAACAGCTGCAACAAATAGACCCACCAAACCCTTCGTTTAAAAAACCTTCGAACCCCTTCGGAGGGACCCCTTTGAATCAGAGGATAAAATCTGTCAATCACTCATCACAGACTCCGAAACCAACCCTTGGTTTCTCACACTAGCCGACCCCCGCGCCCATGCATCGATCGCCTCAGCTACCGCCCGTGCACGTGGCACGCGAGGCGGGAGCAGAGGCAGCGGGTGGTAGGTGCAGGGGCCAGCTGGTGGGAGAGGCGAGGGGGCGGGGCAGGGCGAGGGGGCGCAGCGCGGCATGTTCTGGGCGCTAGTCGGTCACCCATCGACCGACTAGCACTGATGTGGCGCTAGTCGGCCGACCAAGTGCCGACTGGCTGCCACCTAGCACCAGTCGGACGATGGTGGGCCGACCGGATGCTATTTTTGCAAATTTTAAAATTGCCATACAAATTTGATTTTTTAAAAAATACTATTTTAAAAAATCAATAGGTATGTATACATACTTGAAATTACAATATATGTTTATGTAATATACTTATGTAATATATTTTGTAGGTATCTACTGCAGGCATACCCTAAAAGTGTTTAATGTGAATGATGTTTTTATTTTGCCACCACAATATATACTATACAGATGGACAAAATATGCAAAGAGGAAATATTACATTAAAAACTAGAAACTGAGAAGGAAAATTTAAGAACGAAAGATGCACGTATATCACGAAAGACAACTTCAGTTGCATTGAAGTGTCCGTCTTCAAAATAACTTCTTGATGAATTAGAGAAAGTTATAGATAAGTTAGACTAGGAAGCAGATATTTCTTTAAATAAGATGCGAAAACAATGCACTAATGATCAATTAGTTTCGAGTGAGTATGCAACAAACTCACTAAAAGGTGAAATATCATTTAGAGTTCCTCGTGTGATAAAAGGTTCAAAGAGTAAACAAGGTGGAATCTCACTAAAAAAATAAAGGAAAGAAGAAAAAAGTTGCTAAAAATAAAGGTATTGATCCCATCGGTTTGTCTATTTTTTCTCATTATTTGTTACTATATCTAAATTTGTAACATTGAATGTGGGAGAAAATTCAACAGATGGAAGTGTTGACACGGAAATCGTGCCCCGCACTTGGGTTAGTCCGACAATCCAAAAGTATGCGGATACTTAGGAACAAGCCTAAGCGTAACACAACAATGACGTTGTGTTCCGACTACCCTCAATAGTGGTAAGGGGGGTGGAGTCACCAAGTAATCAGATCACACAGGAATAATCCAATTATCCGAAATAAATATATAAATAAAATAAAACAAACCAGTCAGCTGAACGGAGCCTAACTGGTTCAAAGTGTATTGTGCGAAGGGTTCACCGAAGGGGGCCTTCGGCGTATGGTGCGAAGGGTGTGCCGATGCACAACGGAGGGATCCAGTCGAACCGGTGAAGCCCGATCGGTCGGACCGACAGGCTCCAATCTGATCGCCTAAGGGCTTCGGCAGCCTTGTAGATGAGTATCAATCACCCCAAAACTCCTTGGCGATGACTTTGAAGGTAATTCCCCTGCAAAACAGTAAGAGATTAAGTGCAATTTGGCCTAGAGGCCGAACTCCCAAGAATAGTAGAAGAAAACCTATAAAACGATAAAAATCTGTTTCGTGAATTAAACGGGAGATTCACGAGCGAATCAACAAGGGTTACCGTGATTTCGACGCGGCGGACGGAGGGCTTTCAGTGTAAACCCACGAAGATGGACATTACTTGGCTAATCCTAGGGCAAGGAAAGTAGATTGGAATTGGCTAATCCTAGGGCAAGGAAAGTAGATTGGAAGATAAAAGAATGATTCAAAGCGAGGGCTTTGTGTTGATATAAAAGCGGGGGTCCTCTTGAATCGGCCTCTCCCCTATATTTATAGGGGATGGTCTCACCTAATCTGAGTAGGATTCAACCAAGTAGTTAAGATTTGGATAAGAGATCTCACCTAATCTGAGTAGGATTCAGCCAAGTGATTAAGATTTGGATAAGAGATCAAAAACAGCCGAATTATAATAATCTGATTCGAACTCTACCGACCGGAGTGGGCCTCCGCGGGCCTCGCCAAAGCCATCCTGTCAGGCCAAAGCCTATAGGCCGTCGAAGGGGCCCATTGGGCAGAAGCCTGCCTACGAAGCAGGCCTCCGAAGGTGCTGCCGAAGACCAATGTAGGACGGGCCTTCGGCACTTCAGGGCTTCGGCCTGTGCTGGAGATGGCATATTTTCAGCCCAAATTACCAAAATTGATATTTTCGGCACTTCAGGGCTTCCGGGCAGTCGCCTCTTTTGGGACTTAGTCATCCCGGGAGGCGCCCATGAAGCTTGCGGCTTGGTTTCGGGTGTCACAAATTCGCTCCCAAAACTTTCGGCCGAACGGGGTGTACCCGGAATGGCCTTAGCTACCTGTGGGCCGAACTCAAGCTCCTGTTGAGGGTTGGACCTCTTCGGCGGGGGTGGACGAGGGTGTTTGTCCTCGGCCCTTCTCCTATGCCTCCGGAGAAGCATTCCAAAAGTTACATTTTGGCTTTTTGCGGGATTCAACCGAAGATGGCTTGTCGACATTTACTTTACACACTCCTACCTTAGGGTTCTTCAGTATGAGCATGCGTGTGCAAGGTTTCCCAATGACGACTACCTTTCCTTTAGATGACTTAGCCTGTTCGGGCCGAATCAGTACCTTCTTCCCATCAAGATCAATGTTGTTTATGAGAAAGGTATCATGATCTAGCTTCATTCTAGGGATAGAATCTATCTTCAATCGTCCTTCATCTATAGCCGATTGAACTTGCCAACGAAAAATGTTGCATTCATTAGTAGAATGGAAAAGTGAATCATGTCACTTATAGTATGTACGTTTCTTCAAGTCGTCGGCAGATGGAATGACGTGACCTTTGGACAACCTGAGGAGCTTGCTTTTTAACAGGAAATCAAATATTTTATCGCACTTGGTCACATCAAATGAGTACTTAGCTTCGTTGGGTTGACTATTAGTGGGAGACGGCCGTAATTCAGAGCACGCGATTGTTTTAGATCCACTGGGCCAGATCCATTCGGTCGTGCACATGTCAGTCAAATCTTCTTCCCCTGATGATTCTTCTTTGGAGTGCTCCACGATGTGTAGCTCAGCCTTAGGTTCACTAAAAACTTTGACAGACCTTTTGCCCTTGGCTCGGCCTTCCTAGTGTAGAGCCTGCTGTAAAACCTGACTAACCTCAAGGAAGTTTCGGTCGTCTAGCTTTTCCTTAATTTCATAATCCAAACTGTTGAAAGCTAAGTCGACCAGATCCCTCTCGAAGATGTTTAAACTAAAACATCAGTTCATAGTGTCCCGGAAGCGCCTAATATAGTCGGAGACACTCTCATTGGTCTTCTGTTTAACTGATGTCAAATGTGAGAGCCTAAGTTTGGTTTCCTCAGTGTAAAAATAATCGTGGAATTTTTGTTCCAACTGGGCCCAAGTCTGGACGGAATTCGATGGTAGCGCCGAAAACCAAGTGAAAGTAGTGCCAGACAGCGATAAGGAACATAATCTAAGCTTAAGCACATTCGACCCGCTTGCTTCACCACACTGTGCTAGAAATTGGCCTATATCCTTTAGGGTGGTCTTGCTAATCTCACCATCAAACTTGGTGAACTCAGGAACCCTAAAACCACGAGGATACGGGATGGCATCGAAATGGTCTGGGTATGGCTTACGGTAAACCCTAATCCGATCCCGAGGCGTGTAACCAGTGCATTCCCTAACAAGCACGCGAATTCACTCGTCAATATCCTCTATTCTTCTGGCCTGCGCGTGTCTCTCGTGCGGGGGCACGACACGTGGTGGTATGTTGGTCGTGTGTTCCCTCCTATCGTGCCGGCTCATGATAAATGTGATGCTCAGGCCTACGTGGATATGCGGGAGTAGGAGGCATGGGTAGCGCGTTAAAGGGCAGCGTGGGTGTAGGTGGCGTGTAATAAAATGGGGTGGTATGACTGGCCATAGGGCCGGTTTGACCGTAGGCACACTGGGCGGTCAGACCCGCCTGGTAGTCGGTCTGACCGTAGGTATACAGATCAATCGAGCCAACCTAGTAGCCGGTCAGACTGACTATCATCGGTGACGGTGCCTGGTACGTGCTGGTTTGGCCGGACCAAGGCCCGACCTAACTGACAGTGGTGTGCACAGCCTCGGCCCCAGAAATTGGAGATGTACATGTAATGGCCTTTCCGGTGCTCCCCTCGGTTCTACTGTGTACGTGGTGCGCGGGGGTAGGCTAGCAATCGGGGTGTGAGAAACGACCTCGGAAAAGCCGAATCTCCTAAACATCACTTCCATTTTAGGCCCTAGTCGATTTGAAAATGTAGCACTAACAACCTGATCCACTGTAGCGGTTATCTCCTATCTAATCTCTAAGGGGGATAAAGACGGGAGGGATGGTGATGGTACCTTGTTTCCGAAGGGGTCCGGGATGTCGATGTTGCGCTTGATGAAGCCTATGCAAGTTTTCGTGTAGTGCCCGAGCATGAGGGTGTGTAATTCTTTCGTCTTGGCTTCGATCTCGGCCCGATCCTCTTCGGGGATGTCCGCGAGAGTGGGGAGGATGATGTTGCGGTTGTCGATTTCTGTGTTCATGCCCCCCGGGTCCATCGGCAATAGGGGTACTGTTGTCGTAGTCGTAGTAGTCGTGGTCGATGTAGACATGCTCGTCATGTCAATGTCATCCCCAGCGGAGTCGCCAAAAAGTGTGTTGACACGGAAATTGTGCCCCCGCACTTGGGTCAGTCCGACGATCCAAAAGTGTGCGTATACCTAGGAACAAGCCTAAGTGTAACACAACACCGACGTCGCGTTCCAACTACCCTCAAAAGTGGTAAGGGGGTGGAGTCACCAGGTAATCAGACCACACAGAAATAATCCAATTAGCCGAAAGAAATATATAAATAAAATAAAATAAAATAAACCAGTTAGTTGAACGGAGCCTAACTGGTTTGAAGTGTATCATGCGAAGGGTTCACCGAAAGGGGCCTTCGGCGTCTGGTGCGAAGGGTGCACCGACGCACAGCGGAGGGATCCGTTCGAACCAGCAAAGCTCTATCAGTCGGACCGACAGGCTCCGATCTGATCGCCTAAGGGCTCTGGCAGCCTTGTAGATGAGTATCAATCACCCCAAAACTCCTTGGCGATGACTTTGAAGGTAATTCTCCTACAAAACAGTAAGAGATCAAGTGCAATTTGGCCTAGAGGCCGAACTCCCAAGAATAGCAGAAGAAAACCGATAAAACGATAAAAAAATCGTTTCGTGGATTAAACGGGAGATTCACGAGCGAATCAACAAGGGTTACCATGATTTCGACGCGGCGGACGGAGGGCTTTCAGCGCAAACCCACGAAGATGGACATTACTTGGATAATCCTAGAGCAAGGAAAGTAGATTGGAAGATAAAAGAACGATTCAAAGCGAGGGCTTTGTGTTGATATGAAAGCAGGGGTCCTCTTGAATCGGCCTCACCCCTATATTTATAGGGGCTGGTCTCACTTAATCTGAGTAGGATTCGATCAAGTGGTTAAGATTTGGATAAGAGATCTCACCTAATCTGAATAGGATTAAACCAATTGGTTAAGATTTGAATAAGAGATCAAAAACAACAGAATTATACTAATCTGATTCGAACTCTGCCGGCCGGAGTGGGCCTCCGTGGGCCTCACCGAAGCCAGCCTACCAAGCCGAAGCCTACAGGCCACCAAAGGGGCCCACTAGGCTAAAGCCTGCTGTGAAGTAGGCCTCTGAAGGTGCCGTCGAAGCCCAACGCAGGATGGGTCTTCGACACTTCAGGGCTTCGGCCTATGCCGGAGATGGCATATTTTCAGCCCAAATTACCAAAATTAATATTTCGACAATTTGACCATTAATTCCAAATTCGAGTGTCAATAGGAAGAAAAAATATGTACGAAGGAGTTTATCCATATCATTATATCGTAAGCCATACAAGTTATACTATATGTACTATTCATAGCTAATATCCTTCCATTTAGTTTTTATAAATAATTTTGTATTCTATTATATAGGATATCAATGGTGGTAGCAATGGTACTAACAATACAATGTCCAACTTTACAAATGATGTGTATAGTTCATCTATCATGGATGCTCCGTAAGCTCCAGGAGAATACATAAGTCTCATACTTGGAGTTGCTCAATCTACCACGATATCACCGACTATTAGGAGATTATATTTTGATGGTGTGCTAAATAATGATAATATGTAACCTTGTTTAATTCTCTTTCTTGTTTGATTCCGTTACATCTATCAAATTGGTACTCTTATTTTAGAGGCTTCTGCTCTTCTACAAATGTCAACTAATTCAACGTTGTGTTTATCATAAGATATTTCAATTATGTGAGCCAAGTATGGATGTACAACCAGACATCCTTACTATTCCACACCACCAAGCAAACATCATTAATTTCTTCTCTCTGCCCTACCTTCCTTTCACAAGGTTTTAATGACAAAAGAAGCTGCAAAGTATTTGAAATCCATCTACCTTTGAAATCTAAAGGATGACATATTTACAGAGAATGAATCATTGCTAAATCATATGAACTAACAAAATCCACAAAAAAGTATGAAGGGATACTTACAAATCATAAACAAACAAATGCTTTTGCTCTTATTGTTAAATGTTATCCATGTGACAATCAAGAAATGGTGTACAGGAAATATGAAGGAAACAGGACAATCCGGTGCTCCGGCGCGGAGACGCGGCCCCAAGACGATCTCCTCACACACGCCCCCAGGCGATCTCCTCAGACACACCGACCTAGGGGGTGCGGCGACATGGCCCCTAGGTGACCTCCTCCTCCTCCTCGTGGTGACCAAAGCTAGAAACCGAGCGGTGCAGCGGCATGGTCCTTGGCGATCTCCTCGGACATGGTGAGCCGGCGGTGCGGTAGCACAGCGGGCCGACGATACGATGACGCGTCTGCGTGGTTAACCTCCTCCTCCTCCTCACAGTGCCCGAAGTCGGGAGCCACAAGAGCTATTGTGCTTTCCTAGAGCCGAGCCTTGCATCCTTTTGCATCTAGAGAGCCATTTCACCTCACCATCGGATCAGGAGTAAGGACAAGTGTCACAAATCAGAGAAATGTATGTATAGCAAGGTGAGTAGATACAATCTACACGCAATTTCTAAAAACTAGCATCACTCTTGGATTTGAAGACCAAAGGTTTTAACCCATGAGTTTAAGAACTTTCATCCATACTTAGACTTAGAGTCTAATAGGACCAGAACTTCTGATGCAAGCTTTTAGCTACATAGAGAACTTTGACTAGAACTCTTAATTTGGGTCCGAATCTTTTGTCTAGCCCGTTAGAACTCTAGTCCATACAAACTTAGCTTAAAAATATTTTTTGTGATTGTGCTGTGCAATGTCTCTCATCTAGAAATCAAATAATATTTCTCGAAGCGCTTGTGTAGATACTTGGACCGTTTGCACACATGCCCCTTTATAGTGTCAGGCACATCCTTAGACTTAAATTCAATTTCAAAATAAAATTTAAATGCTTCTTGTCCGTTCTCGCCGTACTTTTCTTTCATAGGGATAATAATCGTGCATCAAAAAGATTTTCATATGAACTAATCCCTGTTCATGCACTCAACAAACATATTAGTTCTTGAGTCTTGACCGCTTGCCATCCGATTAGCCAAAACAGGGCGGCAGATGTAGTTTCAACGTCAATGCCGGGCCCCGTGTGTTTAGCCGCAATCGTGCCCGCAGATTTATCTGTCTACCCATAGGCCGGCCGGAGATCGAGTCTTTCGACAAGTCACGTACTCTCTTGCCATGTTGCACGATTAAATCATGGAAAATAAAACAAATAATCATGTGATTCTTTTTTCTCTTTCTCTGATATGATGAATAATAACGGATGAGGAGGATATGGATGTGTATATATGCATGTGATTTTGGCTGTTCCTCACTACTACAGGCCTGGTCTCGCTGAACGGCCATTGATTTGACACTAGAGCATCCATGTTTCAATTCTGAAGCGGAGAAACTATGTGATTCTTGCTTATAGCGGCCATTAATTTGACCAGAAACTGGATAGTTTGTGAGTAATAGAAACCAAGCAAACTCTACAGTCACCTACTATATATCCAAGCAAGGCTCCCATTTCGAACGCGAAAATTTTACATGAATCTTGTACAAGTTACATCGGAAGAGGTTCATTTTATGTAAAACCTAAAAAAAATCCCTGTATTTCAAAGGAACCATTATTTAATTTCATGAGGGTAACATGACAAAATAAAAAAGAATAGAAGCAAAATTATTGGAATGGATCAGAGTGGTCAAAGAAAGCTCTTTTGAATAGTGTAGGTAGGCCTGTGAGATGAGAGAGAGAGATTAGGAATAATTGGTAGACGAAGTGTGTCTCTTTCACACAATAGAGATGGTACATGCAATTGTCAACCAGTGCAGTAGCCTACTGACTTTAGCTTGTTAGAGCTGCATACATTCCTCAACTATGTGCAGACTTCAATTTTGTTCATACCCCAGCAGCAAGAAGCTAAAGAATCTGACGGCGAGAAGATGGAAGTAATTGGCTAAGTATTGAAAGCTTAGAATTTGAGAAAAAAATAGAGAAGCTAATGTTTTTCAGTTTTAAAGTGCATATTTAGGAAGCTTAAAATTTGATAAGAAGCTGGCTAATGTTTACTAGTTTCTAGATATTATTTTAGTTATAAGTTATATATATATATATATTAGATTTTACAAACTAAAAGAAAATATAAACTATTTAAAAGAGCTGAAGGTTTTACAAGTATATACAATTGTTATAAACTCCATATCATTTCTTCAGGCCCACCTTGATATTTGGCGGACATGGGCTAGGTCTGAGCAAGTTAGATCATTTTTTTAGATAATGGGAAAAGAGGTCCCGGCCTACATCCAAAGGATGACAGCCCACCACAACCGATCAAACAAGTCTTACAACCAAAAGAGGCCACATGTGGCAATGCAAACCCAAACGCAGTTGGGGAAAGACAGAAACTAAAAGCAATAACTCATAGAGCAATCCTGTTACTAAATTGCCACCCATGCGAAGCGAAGATCTGCATCACCAAGGTCTCGAGCTGCCGACACCCATCCTTGATGTCCTTGGCATCTTCTTCACGCTTTTGGAGCAGCGCCCAAAAACGACACCAGTAGGTTCCTCTGTAAAGCACCTGCATATAAGTTTTTATGGGAGTTTTGTCAAAAACAACATCATTTCTACTTGTCCATATTGCCCAGCATATGGCTACAGCACCTACAAGAATCTTCAACCTTAATTTGGGATCAATCCCTTGAAGCCAAAGGGAAAAAAGATCCTCGATGCTATAGGGAGCCCTTAACCCGAAAGTAAGACTCACTACACGCCAAATAAACCTAGCAAAATGACATTCAAAGAAAAGATGTTGGATCGTCTCCCTGACGCCACAAAGCACACATAACTTGGACCCGTTCCAGTTACGCTTAGCTAAGTTGTCTTTGGTAAGAATGACCCCCCTTCTTAAGTACCATGCGAAAATCTTAATTTTGAGCGGAATTTTAATTTTCCATATAGTCTGATCCTGTTTGGCATGTCCATTGCAAATCATTAGGGAATATAATGATTGCACCGTGAACACGCCATCTTGTTTCAGACTCCAATGAAAAATATCCTTCTCATTATTGAGAGATACATTTAACAACAAGGCTACTAGCGCGTTCCACTGTCCAAGTGTATCCCCATATAGCCCCCTACGAAAAGACACATTAAGGGGAACCGAAATAAAAACACTGGATACAAGAGTATGCTTACGTCTGGCAATGTTGTACAGGGAGGGGAATCTCTGTTGGAGCGTGAAATCCCCCAACCATTTATCCTCCCAGAATCTGACATTGCTACCACCTTTAGCAACAAACTTTCCTTGAGATAAAAAAAGCTCTTTAACCTTCATGAGCCCAGCCCAAAAGTGAGAATCACCAGGTTTCCCGACCACTTGGCCAATGGATTTATTGTGAAAGTACTTTCTTCTCAAAATTTGTTGCCAAATTCCATCTTCATTGATCAGTTTAAACAACCATTTGCACAACAAGCATTTATTTTGTACATCAATGTTTTTAATTCCAAGTCCTCCAATGTCCGTTGGTTGACACAGAATACTCCACCTCACTAGCCTATATTTCCTCTTTTGTTCCTCTGCTTGCCAATAAAAGCGAGATCGGAGGTACTCTATCTTTTCCAAAACTTTCCGGGGAATTTCAAAAAACGACATCATATAGAGAGGTAAACTAGACAAAACTGAGTTAATTAAAACCAAGCGGCCTCCCGTAGAGAGGTGCTTACCCTTCCAACTACTCAGTTTTTTCTCAATCCTCTCCAACACCTTGTTCCAATCCGCATTCCTAAGTTTCCTGTAATGCATTGGAATCCCCAAATATCTAAATGGGTATGAACCCGACTTACACCCAAATAGACTAGAATACATTTGTTCATGATTCTTTGCCTCCCCGAAGCAGAAAATTTCACTCTTATGGTAGTTTATCTTAAGGCCTGAAAGTTGTTCAAAAGCGCATAAAATGAGCTTGAGATTCCGGGCCTTTGCGATATCATGATTCATAAAGAGTATTGTATCATCTGCATACTGAAGGATTGACAATCCATCATCAACAAGATGAGGCACCACTCCCTCAATGTGCCCCTCTCTCTTTGCCCTGTTTATAAGAATAGCAAGCATATCTACTACTATATTGAACAGGACCGGGGAGAGTGGATCACCTTGTCTTAAACCTTTTTTTGTCTGAAAGCTTTGATGGATCATTGGATTAGATCAAGTCTGCACTGAGATGATGGGCTTGGATGATACTGTATTAGGGCTGCGACTATAGGCTTGAGCTCAGCTCAGTCGATCGAAGCTCGTTCTAGCTCGAGCAGCCGAGCTTACTTAAAGAAATATATCTCATTGATAGGATTAGTGCAGCGATTTCATGATAAAAGAAATATATCTATTATTTATGATATTATCGAACAGGGGGACTACAAATAATATTCAGTACCAGCTCATACTATTTTATCATGTAGCCCCCACATGCTAATTTATACCAACTTTGTTCTAAATTCATGTTTAGAAAAATCAATATTTATAACTTTTAATTAATAATTAAATTAAAAATATTTAAGTCTAGTGTTACAAATGTTATATATATATATATTAATATTTGAAAGTACGTTAAATACTATATAAAAAAATTATATATCTTATTTATTCAAAGCTTAAGTCGAGCCAGGACCGGTGAAAAACAAATATTTTTGACGCATCGGAAAAAATTGTTTTACATGTAAGTGGGTCTCACACTTAGAGGTAACAGATCACCGATTTTAAATCTAAGCCATCTAATCTCATTGATTGGACGACTCGTAATATTTTGGGGCACCATAAATTTGGTCATATAGATACAGAGAAAATAGGAGCAGTGGGATGGGTCGGCACGATGACATGACGATGCGGTGCATGGGCAGGAGCACGGTGCTGCTAGTGCCATGGTGCCTTGGTCGCCAAAAATTGATCGCTAATAGGCAATCTATCACACCATCTAAAAATAAATTATCATCTATATTGGAGAGAAACTCTCATCACACTATCTGCAACGGTCTCCTCTCGAAGCCTCTTCTTGCTCCTGCACGGAAGTCACCAAGAAGCTTACCCCACGCCGTTGCACTGGTCGCCATGCTCCTCCCTCCCACTGCACTGCATCAGCCTCTTATGCTCACCACGCCAGTAGTCGTCGTCGTCCTTGCCTTCTCCACCACGTCACCCCTGCTCTACTCCCCTTCTAGATCTGAAGACAACGTTATGCTATGCGGTCGACATGCAGGCCAGATATAAGGTGAGTAGGTTGGATTTGAGTAGCCTCACACTACCTTTGGCTTCGTCGCTTGCGTGTGATGAGGAGCTCCATGTCCGAAAGCTAGCTTCTTGTGGCTTTCTTGGTGTTGTGGCTGGGTTCAAACTAAACGATGGGGGTGAAGCTACAGTGGGTCGGCAGGTGGAGGGTGTGTGGGTTTGTGGGCAACCTGGCCAGGAAGCTCCTAGTGACCATGGATCCTCCTCCTTCTACCTTGCTATAGTCCACCTCTTTCTCAATCTAATTGGTGGCTTTTTTCCCTCTCGTTCATCTGCTTCCTCTATCTTTTCTCCATTGGGGTTTTATTAGATGATTGGGAGAGATCGATTTGGAGAGGTTGGTGACGACGGTGCACGGATCCGACTTTTTTCTAGCACTAGCAACCGGTGGCAAGGGTTTGCGATGGATTAATTTACCTTTCCAATCTATTTTGTTGGTTCTCTGCATCTTTGATCATGGCTATTGTCTGTTGATATTCCGTCACATGTTAATTCAGTTTTGTTCGACGGAGATTTCCCCTTTTATAGCCATTATGGGTTCTCAATATAATCATGTTATGATATTCCTAGACTATAATATGTACGTATCATAGAACAAAGACAATGTAGTTTACTAATTTGTGTGTAAAGATTTGTTAGAGTGGTTGTCGAGTAATGTTCATTTCTTGTATTTCTTCATTGTAGATATTTCTTGTATTTCTTCATTGTATAGGTCGTCACGTTAAGATTGAAGAACACCTCTAAGGAGTAATCAGCCCACAAGTGGCTGGAGAGGATGGTGGCGACGACGCTCCTGCTTCTAGGCACTTGGTTTCAGTGATGTGATGGCTTAAGATAATGGCGATAGCCGAAGATAATGACGGAGAGTATATGAAGACCATAATGAAGTGAGATGAACAATGTACGTAGGAGTAATATGGACAATTGCAAAGTACACAACTTTGTAGGTGGACCTAAACAGCACAAAGGAACGCATTACAAATAGTACCGGTCCTAGGATTTTGAGGGCCTTTTGATGAATTCGTGCCAACGGCCCCTATAGACCATAAACCTTATAATATATCGGCTAATTTTATTTGTATAAAAGGGTAACAAATTCAATAACATATTTTTAATTTAACATGTCTAATAATTATCAATAGCGAGAAACAATGTAGACTAAAAAAACATTACATTTGTACTTGTATAACTAATATGATTACCTTAAATAAGAATAGAACTTTATCATATTTTCTTGTTTCTTATAAAAAGATATTTCTTCGGGCATTTCTTGATGCAAAATCATCAAGGACGGTATTGAGATCAATAGTGTCCAAGATATCCTTCTCGATGGTGCACATAGCTAAACCATTTAACTTTTCTTGTGACATAGTTGATCTCAAATAGTTCTTTAATAATTTCAATTTTGAGAAACTTCTTTCGGCAGAAGCTACAGTCATAGGTGTAGTTAAGAGAATTCGATACGCAACTGAAACATTTGGATATCAATCTACATCCATAACAAACTTGAGAATCTCAGGCACTGACATCAAAGAATCTGGCAAAGTCACTTGCAATTCTGATCATTGATCTCAACATCGGATGAGTTATCATGAGAAAATTTATTCACAAAAATCTTACAGTGCGCCCAAAGATCAACTTCATCTAAAGATTTCAAATTTTCTGAGTTGAACAAGAACCCAAAGACATTATCAAATGTTGTAATCTGCTCAAATCTAGTAGTCAATGAAACAATTGTATTATCAATCATAACTAGGAAGTACTCTCTTTTAAAGGAGTCCACATCAGATTGTTGTATTTCCTCGTCTTCATCTTGTTCATCAAAATGTCTCTTTCTCATTCGTTGATGTTTTGTAGAAAATATTGGCTCTATATCCAATTTAGATGCAATGTTTTTTGTTGTATCCATTCTAGAAATGAAACATTTATCTCTATACTTCTTAAAATATGATATGACACATTCATTGTGTTTGAGAGTAGCATCTATACTCATAATTTTAAAATCTTAGGCTAATGACGATCTTGTACCAGTGTATATTGTATATATATACATATACATATATATGGTCTTGGGCCCCTTCTCAGCATGGGCCCTCGGGCATCGTACAATGTGGTCCCCCATAGGGCCAGCCCTGATTATAAAATTATAATGACATAAATACGGGAATAGTTTAGAATAACATTTAATTGAAAAAAGTTTAAGATATTAAATTATCAAGTCTAATCAAGCCTAAAGCAACAGTCACGAATTATCATTTTTTTCGTTAAAGAATAGCTTATTTTACCGCATGATCTAATATAATCCCTTTGCGTTAGGTTTACCACAACCTAATAGTAATAAAAGAAAAAAAATAGGAAAGACCCAGTTGCTTCTCTCGGAGTCTCGGTTTTGCCACCAAGGAGCCGAAGATTTCCATGGGCTGCGCAGGATCCACCCCCAAGGGCGCCGAAGCTGGTGAGAGTCTCCGATCCTGAACCCCCATTCAGTTCTTCGATTGCTGCTGATCCGTGCGCTCAGGATCGTGTGCTCCTTGTTCTCGTCTTTGGGACGTTTCTAGTGGCGATCGTGGAGTGGATTTGAGTGGCGCAATGCAACTTCCGGTCGCGATTGAGTAGATTGCGCCAGATTGTGTGGTAAAAATTATTTTTTAAGGATATAAATTGGTTCTCGGTCATGCTGTTCCTGGCAAGAATTGAGTTTTTGATGCCAGTCAAGTTAGTGGTTATCCGGTTGTGATTTTTTCTCCGTAGGTAGTGTGAAATTTTGGACTTGATTAAATTGGTCCGGCAGTGGAACTGGATATTTGTTCCACTTGCGAATTTGTGCGAGTCAAACTAGCCGATTCATCTTAGTTTATTAGTCTTCAGTTTCGAGAGTTTGGGGCCATTATACAAAATGAATGAAATCCGCCTTCTTTGGGGTGATTCCTTCGAGGCGGTGGGTTTGCAAGGATGTTTCTTTCTCCGTCGGAAATGATGGGTTTCTTGTGCAATTTGATAATGCTAATAGTGATCAATTGTTTGAATAGTTCTATTGTTTGGCAACATGAGTGTAAATTTGACCTGCTGTTTGTTTTGTACTTCTCAATAATGGAATGGAACAGTTTCTGATATGGTGATGCTGAATGCAGAGCTTGGTGAAGAGAGGGGAGCAAGATTTGTGAGTCCAAAAGAGCTTTTAAAATCACACGTTCTTTAGGTGAAGGTCTAGGTCTTGCTGTCTGAGATAGTTGGGCAACTTTTCACTGTATAGTTTTTTACCGTGATAATTACTGTATAGTTTGATTTGGGTCTTTCAAAGTCATTATTCAATGAGTCGGGCATGCTGTTAAATCGTAAAATGGACAACATGATTGACTTTCCATTGAGAGAAATTGTGCTCATATTTCTTCATCTTGAGTCTGATGAGTGAGGACATGCTCAAAGCCAAAAATACGCCTTTATTGAACAATGATACATAATTCTAGCACTTGATACTATAAGTTATACTAAATAGTGATTTTACAGTCCCTGAGGAGGTACCAAAATTATTACTGAAAATTCTGGTACCTACCGATACCTCTCAAGCACTGTAAAATTTCTCTATACTAAATCAATTGGCTCACAAACCAGTCAGAGCGGAATTTTTGTACTATCTTACTAGATTATTGCAGTCATGACGCTATGAATATGTACCTTGAGGCTATTCTTTTGTTTTGTGCTATACAGTGTTTTTATGGCAATTCAGTGCTGAATATTATACTTTCAGGGCCTTGTCTATTTTCATGGTACAAGGAACACAATATTTGTGCAAGCTGTAGTATATTTGATGTTGACAATGCACATGGAATTGTCTTGTTTTATACATTCAATGAGATAACTTGTATGAATTTTCAGCTAAATATAGTGCCTTATTATCTGGTTAACTCATAATCTTGTTAGGGCCACTCTATTGAAGAATATATATAATATATAATTCGCCTGATGAGATGTATTCATATGGATGTGTTAGTTGAGAAGACTAGTACACTTTTCTTTTGAGCAAACTGATGTTGTTTGATATTTTGATAGAGTAGAAAACTATTACGGAGTACATTAGAAACATGATAATAATATTAATGTATTTCTCCTGTTTGGGTAACAGTGATAAATTGGCCTGGATGAAAGACCATCCAAAATAATTAACATTGGTGAATTTGCTATGTGCACTAGCTAACATGTATATTTGTGTTAGCCACATAATAATTAAGTAGTTGACATGCTACAAGAACAATGGTTTAAAGGGTGTATTTAAGGAGAACTTTTCGTTAAACTGTACATGGAAAGCATAAGAATTTCTTATACCTTATTGTATTCATATGCACTAATTCATGTTCATGTTACATCTACAAACCCTAAGCAGTATGAGATTTGCTGCAATATATAAAATTACCAGCTACCTGTGAGGCTGTGAACATTATAGACTTCCATGGCTTTTCTGTAAATCTCATGTGGTGAATTTTATTGAATAATATGCAGATGCTACTAAGAAACTCAGAAAGCCTAAGCCTTGGAAGCATCCTCAGCTGATAACAATGGCCCAACTCAGGCAGATGCGTGATGAGTTTTGGGACACAGCTCCTCACTATGGTGGTCAGAAAGGTACTTCTCACTTGGCTTTTTTTCTTTCTTTTTTTGCTTGGATGCATAACTTTTTAGCTTCTATTATTGTATGCATATGTAATCCTTACACTTACTAAGGCTTCCTCAGAAATCTGGGATGCACTGCATGCTGCATCAGAGTCTGAAGTATCCCTTGCACAGGCAATTGTGGAAAGTGCAGGCATAATTGTTTCTAATGCTGATCTGACTCTCTGCTATGATGAAAGAGGTTTTTGCTCCATCTAATTCTTTGTTTCTTATTCCTTCAGCATGCCACATGTTGTTTAATATGACTATTAATATTTCAGGTGCTAAGTACGAACTGCCCAAGTATGTTTTGAGTGAACCAACCAACCTGATTCAAGACAGCTGAAGAGCAGTTGTACAAAGACCTACTGATGTAAAGAACTGTAAATGGCAACAACCCCCCTGAGTGTCCTGGTAGTTGAAGCATGCTTGATAAAAGATTTTAAGCATGCTTTGGGTAACTGTCTGCTTACATTTTGTCTCCTCTTGTTAGGACACATATTATCTTATGTCTTGGCTGTCGTCCACTGCCTTAGATGAAGTTCTTATAGTATTCCCCGCTGTTGGTGTTAACTTAAACATGAATCTGCTTAGAAATCTGTGGTATGAGTTAAAATCTTAGCATGATTTTTAGATATTTCATTATCATGATACAAGTTGGAGCACGGTTACAGCATGCATTTCAGAAGAAATATATGCCACATCTCTTTCCATGAGCTATGTTTGCCTTCACTCTAATGCATGTGGTTGATCATCTTACTGTGTAATATTGTCATGCATTATCTAGTGACTGGTTTCAAAGTGCAATGTGACAAGATTTCCTACCTGGAAATCTTGATGAAATTCTTGGTGGAGTATCATGCAAGGAAGTAGCATAGCTATGCTAGTAATATTGGAATACTATATGTTCCATGTCTTCCTGGCCTGATGCTGATTCATCTAGTGGTATGGCATGAAGTTTGAGAACGTGACCCGGCTGAAGGCCTCCTCCATGGCTCTCATCATCTCCAGCAAGTCCAGATCTACCTCAACCTCTCCATCATCACTGTGACTGTTATCAGAGATGGCATTCCTCTCGCATAATGAGAACCGGCACATGGGGCAGTTGCCATGCCCCTTCACCCAAGGGCTGATACACCCCTGGTGAAATATGTGGTTGCAGGGTGTGGCTACCACCTGCTCACCAGGCAAGAATGTCTCCAAACATATGGTACATGCTTTCTCCTCTTCCATCTTGTTTGGAGGTGGCTCAGATCTTGCACTCTTTGTATGAAAGGGATCTCTGCCCCCTCTCTTGGATGCAGTAGTCTTCTGAGGGATTGAGGGCCTGTATGCCTGCTTCTTGAGCTGCTCCATCGCCTTCTTGAACTCGGCATCGGTGAGTTCTGGGTTTTCTGGCTGTATGCCTGTGCTGCTACCGCTACCCCCACCATTGACATGGAGGATTCTGAGTGGCACAAATGGTTGTAGAGGAGGCCTGCCCACAACACCAATAAACAGTTACTGTTGAATAGATCATAGATGGCTGCTGTGAGTGGAAGCTAATGGTGGAGTGACATGGATTCATGTCTTCATTTCAACGAAACACAGAAGCACAAGCACTGAAGCTTAAATGGACAAGAGAAACATGACTACATGAGTCCTGTGAGTCTGTACCTGGAAAGTCCCAAAGGTTCTCTTCTCATTCTTTGCTCCAATGGTCTCCCAGGATAGTCCTGGATCGAATTCAAAAAAAAAAACAAATACATTCTCTTAAACAAATAAGAGAAAACAGTTGCTGCTTATGAAATCGTCTCTTTGAAATTCGGAAAGAAAGCACACAAGGGAGAGTTGCTCGTAGTTGATACCCGGCCATGGTAGAGAGGCCAAGGAGCTCTCCCCCTGGACGGCCGGTGATGATGGTACATGGCATACTCGTGCTCTGGAGGCTGGGGGCCGTACTCCGGCCCGTAGCTACCATCCGGCAAGCGGCCGCTCATCTCGCCAGCGACCGGCGGCGGAGCCGGGTCAGTGATTTCGGTTTGGAAAAAAATGGGTTTGCCCTTTGCAGGGTGATCGATCGTTGAGGTAGATGATAGAGTCGACATGATTCTTCCTACTTGGTTTATCAGATGGAGCAGAATCAAGGATCTTGTGCTTTGCTAGAGATGCCAAAGGAAAGTGAGCATCAGGCTTTCCTTCCAGTCTCATCGGATCAGAATTCAGACAATGTTCTCTCATGATCTTTAGTGCGCGGCGACTGAGAGGATAAAAACGTAACCTTGCTTTCCTAGACGATATCTTGATTTGGATTTTGGAGCATGGAGAAATAGGAGTACTGATAGAAACACTGCTATAGATGATGAATGTTAGAAGCAAGCAGATACAATTTTGGTAAAGTTCATGGGATCTCCATCGAACTGTTGCGCCAACAGATTTTCACTTCTTTTAGATGAGACCAAATTATCTTCAGTTGCATGGGTTAAAATAAATGTTCGTTACACTCTAGTTTCTTGAATTCAACCGAATTTTTTCAGATAACACGCAGGACAGCTCTTTCTGACTTGCTAGTGACGCACCCATAAAGTATTTTTCAGATAACACCCATCGAATAAAGTTTTTTATCATATAATATTGGCACATAAAGTGACAATGACATGATAATTTTCTGCACTTTTGAACATAACGATAGCTATGCTCCATCTGAAGAATGTGATGCGTGTTTTTGACAGCGAAATGCACATCTACGACGATATTTCAATTGGCAGAACTCTACTTCAGTCAGGAAGATTCATACAATGTTTCTGAATATGGGATACACGCTGTACCGACTTCAACTAAGACTAGAAAACAGTGATTTTTTTGCTCCAAAATTGTTTTGAATTCTAATCCATGCAGCCTCCCCTCCAAGCTGTTGCGCGACCAAATTCTCTTCGGTTACATGGATTGAAAATTGAATTGAAACCCTTCACTCTTCAACTTAATTCCAATGCTGCTAGAGAAATACATGTCATATTATTCACTTCTTCTAAGCTTGCTTGCCTTCTTACACATCATACATGCAAAGGTTCTCGAATCCCATGTACTCATGTTGCTCAATCTTGTAAATCATGTTTGAGATGCCAACTCCACCTGCAGATAAAAAAGGTGACAGGATGAGTCATATTATTCAGGCAGCGGGATTGGATGAATTACATTATAAAAGTAAGGTAAATAAAATTATACCCAGAGAAATTGCGCTGACAAAGATCATGAAAGCCAATATGAAGATGATGAGTGACGCCCGCCCTAACCAATTGATCAACTTCCTGACCACATGCTGACCAATAATGGCAGCGATGAACGCCACAACGACAAAGAACAGAGCTGAATGAAATTTTAAAGAAACTGATTTAGTTCATGGTTATCCCTGCAACAGCTGCAAGATAAAAAAAAAAGTGAACTGAAGAGAGTACCATAGGGCACTGGGAATCGGTTCAACAGGTAGTACTCAACAACGGACATGGAAGATGAGAACATCATGGCAAAGGTGGCAGTCGCACTTGAAACCTATCCTTCCAGTTAAGTTAAGGAGACATTATCATTGCCAAAGCATAAATCTTTCACGTACTTAACACACAAAAAAGGGGTGGAATGTACCTGGGGTGGGATGCCAAGCTCTAAGAACAGCGGCCCCATGATAAAGCCACCTCCGAGACCTAGCAGGCCACCAACGACACCTGCAGTGATACCGAAGAAGCAGTATACGCAGAGCTGGTGAAATTTCAGTGTAGTTTGTTCGTTTCCCTTCGACGATAGCACCCTCTTCCCGTTCATCAGGCCCAATGCTTCGTACATAGTCACTCCTACTGATACTGGGATCTACATCCAACCAGTAGAAAGATTTATAATATTATTTTTCCTATCTGATGTATGGTTAATCTCAATCCATACACCATCCTTTTTATGTGCTATTAACATAAACCAACAAAGGTGTAAGAAAACAAAACATGGATATGTTGCATAGTTGTTACAACAATACGGGGAAGTGCGGTGACCTAATACCTTCACAACTTTATAACACTTATGACATGTGGTGTGGCGTCGCTATAGACACATTGGTATGACGAACAATATAAAAAACAATTTATACGATTTACAAAAAATATATCAATATATAAGTAAATTGCAAATAACAATAGCAATATAGCATGATAAAAATAGCAATACAATATTAAGTTGTAATATTGTTACTTTAGATACTTATAAAGTAAAATATATATAATTAAAATTTCAATAAAACATTTAAAATTATATCTAATATTATATATTTATATTTAAAGTTAAGTTAATAATCTATTTATATAAATCTGATCAAACAGTCTATTATACATAGCTCGTTTAAAGCTCATTAAGGTTTTTTTATTTCTCAACCCTAACTTTTCTTAGTTTTTTTTTATTTCTCAACCATAACTTTTCTTATATTTTTTTATTTCTCGACCCTAATTTTTCTTCCACTCAGATCTGGCCTCTCTGTGCCGGATCCTGCTTCTCCACACCAGATCCCACCCCTTTCTGGCACTCTGCTTGTCCGCCACAGTCCTGGGTGCTACGACGGTGTGTAGTGAATAGCCAAAAAAACACCGTAGCGATATGATGATGATATATCGTCGCTAGAATAACTATGATCTATTGTGAAAAATAGTATAACAAGGGGTGTGGAATTCTACTTTATAAAAAATACAGTAAACAGAAGAATCTTAATATCGTACGGTATTTAGTATGTATGATTTTGAGTTATGTAATTTTGAGAATTTTCAGTGATCAATAAGAATATGTGAGTTTCACATATTCTTATAAAAAACATAAAACCAAGTAACCAACATATAGATGTGAAGGTGCATTTGTTGTGAACTAATCTGCAAATCTGAAAATAAGTTAATATTACCATTTGAGTATATTAAAAAATTTCGAGGATCAATATACAAGGTAGGGCATGAATCTGATGTTGATCCAACATTTTAAACCATGATTTTTAGTGGTTTAAGTTCTAGCGGATCAATAAAAATATCAGCATGGATTATCGGTACTATTAAGGGGTCAGATAAGTGCAGTGATTTAAGTACCTGAAGAAAGTTTAAGATCCAGTACCATTTGGAGCAAGTGGCAGTGTAGTTCTACAAAAATGGAAAAACATTAAAATGTTATATATGAAGAAGTTAGTGCCAATGAGCAAAATTTCTAAGAAACATAATAATATCAGTTGTCCACTTATCCTTTTTTCATGAAAAAGTAGTAGGCCTTCCATAGTGGTTTCTCAGAAAGCAACAAGGTCGAATTAATTGTATACATTGATCTGATCAATATTATTTTTTGTATAATTCTAATGCTAAAGGATGCTCTTCCACCTCCCCATCTTAAAACTCGGCCGGTGGGCAAATGATTGTCCCCACAACTTTTCAATAAGAAGAAGCCTTAACGAACACTAGCGCCCCCCACAAGTAGACACCATCGCACCTTTATTGTGAAATTTAATGAATAGAGGGATAAATCATCGCAACAACATCACGATGTTACTACGCGGGAGTACTGTAGCGTGAATAGTACTCATAGATACTGTAGTAATAATTAAGGATTTTATATTTTAAAAGGTAAGAGTAGATTGAGTCGTTAAAAGGTAAGGTTAAATGAGAAGATATTAGTTTAGTTAAAAATTAGATGTAAATATTAGATTGATTTCTATAATAAGGATTATTTTCTTAGATGTTACGTCGATTCTCCCTATATAAAAGGACCTTTTGTACTCAATTGAAAATGAATGAAGATTTAGTCTAATCTTTTATGTCAATGTTCGTCTCCCTAACCTAAGTCGACCTTTCATCCCTAGCAGCCGACACCATCTAGCTATCCTTCCAGCGGTGTTTATCCTGTCATGGATTCAATACATGATAACTTAGTGGCATAGGTAATGAGTTAGGGTTATTAGACCCAGCCCACGTGAATAGTACCATACGAATACCGTAGCGTGAATAGTACCCATGGGTATTGTAGCAATAATTAGGGATTTTGAATTTTAAAATGTAAGAATAGATTGAGTCTTTAAAAGGTAAGGTTAAATATGAAGATATTAGTTAGGAGTTAAATATAAAGATTAGATTAATTTTTATAATAAGGATTATTTCTTTTTTTCGTTGGTTCTCCCTGCATAAAGGGACATCTTCTTGTACTCAATCAGAAAGCAATGAAGAAATTAGTATAATCTCTCATCCTAATATTCGTCTCCCTGACCTAAGTTTATCTCTTATCCCTAACAGTTGACGCCACCTGCTATTCTTTCGGTGGTGTTTATCGGATCAAACCCATAACAATAAGAGTAAAATGAGGCAGCGAAAAAATAACAATAATATGAATACGTGCAAACTCGCAGACAAACAAATGGTGAAAAGTGAAAAAAGACTAAATGAAGCTGGTTAGGAATATGTGCAAATTCGCAGACCAAGAAGTGGCAAGAAACTGAAAAACTAAATGAAGCTGGCAATGATTAGTGATTACTATCTTTATGTGCAGTTTTCTGTTGAATCCCTCACCTTTGTGACCTGAAGAACAAGGAATGCCATCCACACAAATGCAAGAAGGCCAAACTCCTTCCAATAAATGTTCTTCATAAGTGACGGCTGAAATATTGGAGAAATTGTCAGACCTAAAATCCATATGAATATGTTTCCACGAATGCAGGGGGCGTCATGTATATCAATATCAGATGTTTACCGCTTCATCTGACGGGATTTTAGCATCAGCTGCTGCACCTGGTCCAGTAGGAAGTGGTGCATATTCTGGTTCCTCGCCTGAAAGGTTGGAAAATGTAAGCAATGGTCTTTGCATTTTGTGACAGATGAGCAGCACTATGATTTCTAGTTCTCTTACTGGTTTGCTCCAACCGTTTTGCAGCCTCCTGGAAGAAATGGGAATAGCCCCATTAGTATAACAGGAAGCAAATAAAAGAAGGGTAGATAAATAGTTGCTTTTTACAAGAATAAATCTTCTTCAGTTCTATCCAAGTTCAGTAAGGTAATTTAAAAAATATTACCCTTTTGATTATTGTTTCTTTCTTCCATGTCTCAATACCCTTCAGAAAAGCTTTAGTTGATGTGCCTGTGGTTTAATTTGGACATGCAAACTAAGGTTATCTGTGAGCAATTAGATGTGAAATTTTAGACATTGGGATGAACTGAGCACCTAGGAAAAGGATAATGAGGAGAACTGTGACCAGCCAGTCAGGGAATATAACATTGAAAACAACGCCAATGCTGATCCCAAGCATCAGCATAGGCTGGATGAGCAGGGCTAGGTCATAGTCGATCACTGGCATATCCAATGTTGGATGTTTCAGCTTCAGATTGTAGTAAACGGTTGAGACAGCAGCACCCATGATCATACCTGTCCCGAGGAATACAACATATCAATACAAGTATAAAACTAACATAAATGTGCAATTAGAATACTATCTCTGTTCCAAATTATAAGGAAGTCATTATTTATAATTTTTGACTAATAATTAAGCTAAAAATATTTAGGATTAGTGTTATGTATGTCATCTAGTTAGATTGATATTTGAAAATACTTTTATATGCTATCTTAATAGTTGTTGATGACATATGGTAAAAGTAACTAATGGTCAATATTCTACGTTGAAGGTCATGTAAAAAACTTATATGCATTATATTTTGGAATGAAGGTAGTATGTAGTAGTGAGACAGCAAGTCAGCAACCAGATTTTCCCTGAATTGAACTGAAACAAATAACCTTACACAGCAGAAATTTAATAATTTAATATATAAAAGATAAGTAAAAATAAGTCCAAGAAATGAAGGCACAGCATAGACAT
The DNA here is from genome assembly GCA_019279435.1 of Zizania palustris. Lineage (NCBI taxonomy): Eukaryota > Viridiplantae > Streptophyta > Magnoliopsida > Poales > Poaceae > Zizania > Zizania palustris. The sequence continues at coordinate 14,723,086 of JAAALK010000287.1, read as the reverse complement.
GCATATAAACCTTTTGTGCATTTGGACTTTGTTTATGGATTTTCCATATTTTATATTTATGGGCATGAGTAGATACACAATTTTCTTATATATAAACACATACGTTGATAAGAAAATGCCAAAAAGAAAAATAATGTACAGATGAATCTAGGACTAGCAAACCACCACGATAGCCTAACTGGGACAAAAGAACAGACAAGGAAATAACTTAAACTGACACTTTTAGGACATTTCATTAAGCAGCATATTTGTCCAAAGTCTCACTTTGCAAATCTATAAAAATAACAAGTGGACAAACAACATACCATTAAAAAAATCTAGACCAAGGTAAGCATGAATCAAGTACTAAAGCGCCTCATACTAAAAAAACTCAAGAAACCAATTTGTAGATAGGGACAACATGAACTGTTGCTTTCAGACTTCAGAGCATGTACAGTACACACAAAGACAACGCTGTTAGATCCTCACATTTCGATATTGCGGTTGATGACTTCGGATCAAAACCAATGATCAAAGTTAGCATTGGCACAAAAATCCCACCACCTCCAACACCGCCCACGCTCCCGAATGCCGCGCCGAAGAATCCAATCAGTGACCCCAGCATTATTTTCCATCCAAATTCCATTGGCTATTGATCACATCCATAAATTTCACTAAATTAACACAATATGAAAATACAAGTCCAATCACTAAAGGGTACACTTTGAAGATTGAACTACATGTACAGGCCAATTCATAATAAGAGCTTAAATTAAAATAATTTAGTCCCAGCATCAGCATGCATGAATCAAGATGAATTCCATTGTACCCACAAGACTCAGCCATCGCATATTCGCATGCCCAGTGAAACAAAACAAAAGCATAAAGCAGTACACTAGCACATCTCCATAATTAACAAAACAGTTCATGAGTTCAAAGCAAAGGAAAGCAAAACTGAATGCCTATATACAAAACCTCCAAAAAAAAGCAGCGGTTTGTATTTTACCGGCCAAACGTGGTGGTATGAGTTGCCATCAGCCTGCCACAAGAAATTGGCAACCTTCCGCAGGAGGTTCATTTCCTCCGGCGCCGCCAACGCCGTCGCGGCGGCGGTCACCGAAAAGCCCCTATCGGCGGCCACGGCGGCGGCCGCATACGCGACGCCGAGCGCGGCAATTGCGTGCCATGTTCTCCTCCCCATCTCCTGAATCGCCAACCACGCACCGCCCTTTGCTCTGCTACTCCCAGAAAAGAAAGACAAAGATTCAAAGCTGCGCCGTTTCTTGTTGAGAGAGACTCAGAAATCACGGAATTAAACGCTTTTTCTTGCGGTTTCGGATTGGGGAGACGTACAAGGGCAGCGACCTGATTGATGGTTTTCTTGGAAATCTTGCGTGCACAGGACGGGGAAAACAGCGGAAAGCGGCAACGGCGGTCTCCGGTTCAGGCTGGAAAAGAGAGTGGAAGAGACATGCAGGAACCGGATGCAATGCAAGGGCAAAGGACAAATGCGAGAGAGAAGCAGTGAACGTGTGAAGGGAAGGCGACGAACTACGTGCCAAATTTAGAGATGAAATTTTGCACACGGCCACTGGACTATGACATTATTACGAAAGCTAACATTGAGTAATCCTTTAAAATAATTTTTTTACGAGAATTGAACTAATTCTGATTTTTTTTGTTGTAGACGAAACTCTGCACAAATTGCGACCCGACTCCCGAGTGTCTTGAAACAATTCATTTGGTTAAGTACGTGTTAAGCATATATGAATTATCTTGGTTTTGTGAGATAATGGTATGATGTTCTGTTTGGTAGATTAGATTAGATAAGTTTTTTTCTTTGTTTGGCTGTGCTTGTTCGTCGTCGCCTAAGTTCCATTGCCATCGATCGAGCCTACCACATTATCATCACGAAAGTTCTATCACATCGGCTATACCTTCTTTACCATCACTTCACTTAAGGGATAACAAATATGATAGTAAGTACAATGTAGATGTCTTAGAGTCCATTCTATTTCACTTATCCCCAACTAAATACTTTTAAAAATAGAATCGTTCTACCGGTCGCGTCCTGTCCCAGACTACTAAACAGACTAAAAACATTTTTGGTCACACTCTAAAAGATATCTAATGGTTTGATTTTCTGAATACCCAAACGTATTGCCGAATGGAATATTAATATTTGCGCAAGTTGTAAATGTGAACCAGAAGAATTTAGCTCTGCCAACACGAAAAAATATGAAACATTGCTATTTTCACTTCCAAGTTTGCTGATGAAAATAGAGATTGATTATATGATTATAATCATAAGCTCCTGTAGAAGTTCTTAGTTAGCTTTGATGCTTATTTTTACATTTAAAAAAGCAAGTTTGTCTTGTCTTGTGATGACATAGGATCCCTCTAAAAAGTATTGGCCTTTATTTGGTACTGTGTGTCATACAAAATTACAAAAAGTTTAAAGGACTAGCTAGTAAGATGAGCAAGGACCTAAAAAAGAAATGGTTTCCATTGGAAAAAAAAACAATTCCTGCAGCCACATACTTGAAAAACAATATCTGACCAGATCAAGCACATCCTCCCTTCAGAGTCCAAAACAGTGGCGATGAATAATTTATCTGAAAAAACAGCGTTCCATGTGCCCACGCCAAACCCATAAAAATGGTTCTGAAAAACATGTTTTAAGAAAAATCACGTAAACACGTGTAGTTCAACTACTGAAGAAGTTGTACGGTCAACTATGAAATGCTTGATCTGATATGGCTGCAAGTTGCACAATTCATGAAGAAAAAAAACCTGAAACAATTAAACAGCTAAAACAGTAGGGTATTTATTAGCATGCCATAAAAAAATGTGCCAAAAATATATAATATGGACATCTACATGTAGCCTCAAGACAAAACAGAGTTTGGGATCTGCACCCATAATTCAGCCCATGTTCCCCCAGATTTCAGAGAACTTTTGCCTTTTCATAATCACCCAATCTCAGTGGAGAATCTCAGAGAGCACATCAGTATTTGGCCCTCTTAAAGTGAAAAGACTCTTTCTAAAAGGAACAAAAACAAAAGCTTTTAGTAATGCTATTGTTGAGGACACTTGGCATGTGTAATCTATGGCATAATTGTTTCTATGCATTGCTCTGCTTGTCTCTTCCCAGCATGCAGTTGGTGTCACATAAATGGAGTAGATTCTTGAGTTCTAGCATTGTCTTCTTCCTTTCTCTTTCCAATTCAAGCTGATGTAGATTTACAGCAAGTTTCATAATCACAAAAAGCAAATCACAATTTCTGATGTCCTTTTGTTGCACAATTCAAAAGTTTTTTCATGGTAAACAAGCCGGAAATGGTGAACACATTGCAGTGGAAAAATAATCAAAATAATCACTTGGCTCTTACAATCATTATAGCATAAACTATCATGCCACCGGAATACCGGATCTCACATTTTTTTTATCTGTTTGCAATTTTTTTTGCAGCACTGGTGGGATTCCGCCATTGACCGATACTCCTTTACGTAATACGTATCCTACCATTGCACAAAGTCCAGTAGATGCCATCGTGCACCTCTCATCACGACTTGAACGGCTTGTAATAGAGACAAGGTTGTGAGGCTATTGCCACCTCAAATCTCGTGTCTATTCTGTTGTCCCCACGAACAATCGTGCTAACCTGAAGAGTACCGATTTTTGTGCCTAAGTTTTGCACACAAACTTTTGATTAAAATTTGTTTCTTTTTTTGAAGAACAAACACTCAACTCTGAAAAATCCGTAGAGCCAAGCATGTTGAGGCGTAGAGCAGCAGTGCAGCTCAGCAGAATCAATGGCTGAGGTAGAGGTAGAGTCGTAGAGAAGAGAGGGGCGAGAGATGGTTTGTATCATCCATTCATTCATGTGCATCCAAACAAACTGTTGATGAATGCTAAAAGTTAATGTCATATTCACTGAATCTCTCATAATTTATACATGTGCCCGAGACCTCTCGAGTACTCACATGCGTAGAAACGTAGAACTTTTATCACTAGTTTATTTCACAATATATTATCATAATTGTAAGTGTTTTTCATATACACATTCCTCTATATTATATTTTTTAGGTAAAATCGGTAGAAAAGGTTTCTACCGAGGCTTTTATCAATAAACAATATGACGAGAAAAGAAAACAAGAGAGGGAAGATAGAATACTAAGAAGAGAGGGGGGGGGGGGTGGGAGGAGGAGGGTTACAGCTTCATTATATATATGCTTTTAGCTTAATTATTAATCAAAAGGTATAAATATTGATTTTTTTCAAATACATATACACTTTCATTTTCTTTTTTCACAAAGGAATTATATATGAAAAGATCTTGAACGCCGAGCATGCGTGTGTGGAGTACAACAGCCTGAAGTTGCAGAGCCTCAAATTTATATCTTGATTGATTTCTCCTAATACGAAAGACGACGTGGATCTTACGCGTGTTCTTGGTAAAAAAAATTGCTGGAGATTTCTGAGCCAAGCAGTGCATCTGCAATCTGTATACAGCGCTTATCAGCGTCAGCCACAGGATAGGCATAAGTGAACTTATGGGGCGCACAACGCAAGCAAGAGTGCAGCCAAGAGCCATCGACAATCGACAGGGAAGCTAGCTGAATTAAGGATCGGTCCACTGGTCCATGTCCTCTGTGATTTTCCTTCTGCTAATGCGACACATTCGTTCCGGCGGATAGATAATCCACCCCAATTATCATGCTTCGTTTTTTTTCAAATTCTTTAGCAATTTCTCCAAGAAATTCCTGTATGGAGAGTATCATTAAAGCTATTTATCAGTTTTTTGACACTAAATTCATTCGTTTGAACACTCGAGAATCAAATCACCTAGCATCTAACATCTACCATGGCCTTCCAACGTTCCGTCGGATTAAAAGGAAAATAAATAGGAAAAATGTGTCTGGTGTCCAATTCTGCTCCATGTAATTATGTACTAATTATAAAAGATTAGGTTTGTGAGTCGTCAGATCGGTTTGATAGACTGCCCAGATCGAGCCACACGTTTCTAGGACGTGCCTCGTGCCAGAATCAGATGTAGAGTTTTATACGCTGTTACTCTTCAGAAGTTTGGCAAGGTAGGTTCAGTCTGACCTGGATCCAGATCGAACTCTTTTGTTCATCATCCTCCTCGGCCACAGGCAAATCTCGATCCCGAGAAGTCAAGCTCTCGAGCTGCATGAATGGAGTAAAAATAACATGAGTACATGACATGCTCCACGTGTGCGAGTGGTGCAAGTGCAACCATGCAAGTTGTAGTAGGCAACTTCCACCCACTCTGCCTTAGCAACTTCCAACTGCACAGGCATCTGGAGTCATTGAATGATGAGACGGTGTGTACTTGAGGGAATAGTTACTAAAGCTTACGCGATTGCCATGAACTTACATGACGCGAACGATAACATTTTAATTGTGAGATTCTCATGAACTTGCACTGAAGATCTACTGTCTGCGGTTCATGACAAAGAGCTTCTCCCGAGAATGTCATGCGCCTGAAGTAGGACAAAAAAAATGAGTCAGTACCATGCTGGCAAGATGGTGCTCTGATACACAATATTGCAATCTGAAATTCTGCATATCAGATAACCCGTGCATGCTCAACAGTGTCTGAATCAAGCAAATTTCATATGGTTGAATCATGTGAATGCACAGCTTTCTGCTGACGCAGATTTCCTGCATCCTTATCTCCATAAGAAGCAAAATTCAATCGTCTTGGAAAAAGACACGCAGATGATATAAAATCAGAAAACACTGGCTGGGGATCCAACATTTTATTACCAATTATTCATGAGACACATGAGGTATCCCATGCAGCAACCAGGCAGTGGCATTTACAGCATATATATACACAGCCCACATGCCCTATTGATCTGTTTGAAATGAACTAAGAATGCAAAGCTCAATCGTCTTGGAAAAAGACACGCAGATGATATAAAATCAGAAAACACAGGCTGGGGATCCAACATTTTATTACCAATTATTCATGAGACACATGAGGTATCCCATGCAGCAACCAGGCACTGGCATTTACAACATATATATACACAGCCCACATGCCCTATTGATCTGTTTGAAATGAACTAAGAATGCGATCAATGATGTGACATGACCCAATTAAGATGCAACTTGCCATGTAAACGCATGCTTATTATACATATTTTCATTTTCACATTGAAGACTACCTTGGGAAGTCGTAGGACCCTCTCTAGCAAGGAGTATGACAGTAGATGTAGTCATGCAGATCCGATCTGTGTCTGGTGCTGGTAGCAGTACTCCCTGTTCCTGTGGGGTCATTCGTAGTAGATGTAGTACTTATCAAGTTATCATCACACCCAGTACACACACAAGTCATGATTATTTAGTAAGCATGGTGTGAGGGAGACATTCTGTAGCTTTCACGAAGGCATCTCTTTCCTGATCTGCACTTAGGGGTCATCGAGACCTAAGGCTGTGTCTAATTTTGAATCCACGAGTCTGTTGGATCAAGACCTCACATCAATTCAGGTTAGGGTCCAAGTCCTTTATTTGACCTGCTGGCCCCAATCAAATTGAAGAAACGAGAAAGCACAATAGATGAAATCCACACAAAAAAAAAGCACAATAGATGAAATCCACACAAAAAAAACCTAGGCCAAGCACTAACCCGCTACGGGCCTGTTCGGTTAATCCCCTTGGGAAGGGGATTGAGGGGGATTGGAGGGGATTTATACTACAATTCCCTCCAATCCCCTTCAATCCCCTTCTAACCGAACATGCCTTATAGGAGTATAGGGCAGGCTAATGCCTAAAGTATTCACACATAACACGCTCGCTCCCTAGATACTTTAGGTTTCAGGTTCGTTTGATTCAGATTTTTTAACCAGATTCCTACCTTGAAACTAGAATCTGAACCAAACAACTATTTTGGGTATCCAGTTTTTTCAGAATCTGCAGATTTTCGCAGTACAAACAAAAAAATAGGGGTACCATAGATTCCACGGATTCTTACAACCATCTTTTGGTGAAAATTACCCACTTTTGTCATTAATGAAATACCCCTTTTGTTGATATAAAGTACTTGAAACTAAATAGTTTTATAAGACTAAAAGTTAATATATGATTGTTGGAAACATAAATACAATTCATTTATAAATAATTTCATTTTAGTTTTTTTATTACAACAACGATCTAAATTCACATCATTAAATAAGGCAATGTTTATATTAAGAGTGCATATTAATAGTGTAACCAAACATCAGAGGTATTACAAACATTTACTATCAAAATAGAAATCCACGTTCACTCCAACCAAACAAATTCCCAACTTTTTCACAACTCATATCTCACAATCCACAGCTCAACCAAACACACACTCAGTAGTCCATCTCCCTGCTTGATCTGTGGCTCCATGCAACAGTGTAGCCTATCGGTGCTAGCCCTAGGTGTGGTCAGCCCTAGGCGCCATGCGGCCTAGGTGTTGCGCCATAGGCCCGAGCTTACTCCCCACCAAAATATTTATTTTACTAATGGTGGAGAAAGTGAAAAAGATCCTGTTTCGTTCCTTTAGAGACTAAACTAAACTTTAGTCTCCACTTATTTACTTGACTAAACTTTAGTCACTAGCTGTTTGGTTCTAATGACTAAAAGTTATTAAATGAATTGAACAAAAACCAAATTACCCTTAATAAATGCATGTAGATGCCTTTTTATCTACCCGAGAAACATTAATGAGGAGCATATCCTGTCATTAGTACTCTTTAGTTCTTTTAGCAACATCTAAGTTTAGTCCTTTTTAGTCTGTTTGACAGTTTAGATACTAAAAAAGACTAAACTTTAGCAGGGTGAAACCAATAAGACCCTAAAGTTTTGACTTTTAAAAACATGTCTAGAGACCCATTGGGGTTGTGGGGAGAACAAGACCAAGTTTGGGTTCAACAATTCATCCATGGGACCATGTGGGATTGAGGTTTAGAGTTTAAAGTTTAGGATTTAAGTCCGGTATTAACTAATTTAGATCTATCCTGTCCATTGCCACCCTATCTACACTGTTATGCATAGCGCTACATGGATGATTGCTCTGTCAATCACCAATGAAAGGAATAACAGAGAAAAGAAAAGACCAATAAGAAACAGCATCAACACATATGTACAAAAATTTATTTCAACTACAAGCTTTGTATCCATTCCCTGTCAGATTAGCAACTTATGTTGGTCACATGCAATGAGTTCTATTTCTTCATGGTGGCATGCTATTTGGATAGCACTGACATGGAGAACCGGATGAAGATCACCAAAAGGTACACACCTGGTAGAAACAAATAGGAAATAGTAGCAGGGGCTTTCAATACCATTCAATTTGCCCTAACAATTCGATGATGGCAAGAAGATGTAATTCTATTCCATTCCAATCCCAGAAGCACTGGCAATGCTGCATTGTTATCTGCATTAACCTCACACAAAAAGAATGTAAAGTGACTCCTATGTTCGTATCATAGTTTTTTTCTAGTATGAGAAACCTGATATCCATCAGGCGAAATTCAAACTAGCGGTCATAACCTATGTTATAAGGATTTATGAATAAGGATACAATGTCTTGTTTGAACATTAGACAGGATTCTGGAATCCTAACAGCCATGGAAACATAGAGGACCTTTGCCAGGTACCTGTATGATCAAGTAAGAAGTAAGAACTACTAGTAGCAAGGACAGTCATACGTCCTATTCAGTAGACCAACCACGTGCCTCATTGGGCAGTGACATGTGTGATGTTTCTCAATAGTGGAGAAAAACACACAAGACTGATCTAAGCTCTTGCTGGCGCATTTACTTCTCTACAGCTTCCTACAACTACAATGATGTAGGCTCATTTCTCTGTGAAGTGTAAAGCAATAATTTCTTCCCATGATTACTATGTTCCATGTGATAGCACCGCTTGATAAACCCTTGAAATGGAATCATTTTGTTTCTGATAGGAGACCAAGGACCAACCTCTTGTGGTTTTGTGCTCGCATCGGAGGGAGATATTCTCTATGTAATCTCAATGGTTTCCAACAATGAATGAATGTCAGCCTCTCGTCGATCCAGGTTTAGCGAATGCAATTCTAAGTATAATTCAATGAGCACTGGGTGAAACAGAGAAGGGAATTATACTTTGGAATGGTGAAAATAAGCTGGCATCAGATCACCATGGTTTCTACTGCAGAGTCAAATGCTACTTTGAAAGAACTAGATGGGTAAATAGCCAAGGATCCTTCGGTTTTGCTAGTAGTTGGTAGCACCAGTTTGAGTAGGAGGTGTACTGCTAAAATAGAAACAGACTACAAAGATAGACAATTTGCCATAGAAGAGACGATGATGGTGGCGACGATGATGGCGGCTCAGTTTAAGGGGTTTAGAGGATGTACCAAGGAAAGGGAGGAGCATAGGGTACTTAAGGATGCACAAAGATTGCCCTAGAAGCCAGGGTTTCAGGCGCAGGATAACTGCCATCGTGTCACGAACTGAAGACAGAACCGTGCTGCTGCCAGAACAAGTTTACTTCACCGGATCTGGCACTACAGTCTTGTCTCGACGCAGATCAAAAACAACATCAGAGCAGTGCCTGTGTAGCCACAATTCATGGAGAGAAAACTTCGCACAGAGTTGGTGTGATATGGACACTGGGCAAATCAAAGAAGGGAATCATACTTTGCCATGTCATAGAATACGCTGGCATCAGATCACCATGGTTTTCTACTACAGAATTGAACGCAGCTTTGAAAGAACTAGAAGGGTAAAGAGCCAAGGATCCTTCAGTTTGCCAAAAGTTGGTAGCCCAAGTTTGAGTAGGAGGTGTACGGCTAAAAGAGCAACAGACTACAAAAGGTGAAACTAACTTAGTTTTATTGAATAAATCTTGAGCCAAGTCAGTCTACTGCCGGTTTGAGTCTTCCTCCTGTTGAGTTAGTTTGACTCCTCATGCATGTGTGCTGCGCATGATGCTTCGCAGTAGCATTCTGTTGGAAGTTAGTTCCTAGTCTCAAGACCCTTCTTGCTGCTGTTCTGTCGGAGATGTAACCCACCCTTGCGGACAAGGAGACCACCAAGGATGCCTGCGACACCATCACCATAGCATGCATTCAATTGTTTGTGAGCGCTGCAAGAAGACTGATCATCATTCATAGAATTGCTATGTTCGGTATCCAGAGAAGTTGGCTGAGTTCCGTGCACGTCGTGCCTGTGGGCGTAGTACCTCTAAAGTTTTTGTGTCTATTGCTGCTACCTCCCCTGTCAGTGCTCCTCAGTCATCTTGGGTTCTTGACTCAGGGGCTTTTTCCATATGACATCTAATCAATCCCAGTTGCTTGCAAGCCGGTTACTAATGGTGTTTCTGTTCAGACAGCCGATGGTACATCTTGCCATATTACTCATCGGGGTTCACTTTGCAATTCTCAGTTTTCTATACCCAATGTTTCTTTTGTACCACAGTTGTCCGTAAACCTTTTTTTCAGTAAGTCAAAGTTACAAACCATAATTGTTTTGTTGGATTTGATAACTCATCTTGTTTTATTCAAGATCGTCGAAGTGGGACTATGATTGGGACTAGCCATTGCCGTAGAGGTGCTCCTAGCCTCTACGTTTGTGTCATCCGTTGCATTGTCATCTACCTCTTCCTTTGCCAAATGGCATCATGTCTTTGTCATCTATGTGGGTCTCGCTTATCTGCATTAATAAATAAAGGTTGTTTATATCATACATCTATCGAGTCTAGCTTTCATTATAAGAGTTGCAAGCTTGTCAAACAAATACAACTTCTATATCCCTCTAGTACTTCTCATTCTGCTAGACCTTTTGATCTTGTTCATTCAGATGTATGGGGTCTTGCCCCCTTTACTACAAAGGGTGGTCATAAGTTTTATGTCATTTTTATTGATGATCATTTTCGGTATACTTGGATTTATTTCATGAAACATCATTCTCAGTTGCATTCCATTTACCAATCTTTTGCTCGCATGATTCATACTCAGTTTTCTACTCCCATCAAAGTTTTTCGTCCTGACTTTGGTGGTGAGTATTTATTTGATATTTTTCACTAGTTCTTAACCACTGAGAGCACTCTTACTCAGTTCTCATGTTCTGGTGTCCATGCTCAGAATGGTGTTGTTGAACGCAAATATCGTCATCTCATAGAGACTGTTCGCACTCTTCTGATTGCCTCTTTTGTTCCTTTGCATTTCTGGGGCGAAGCTGCTTCTACTGCTATTTATCTCATTAACCGACAACCTTCATCCAAACTGTCTAGCAAGAGCCTTAGTGAAGCACATTTTGGTACTCCTAGCTATGATCATCTTGGAGTGTTTCAGTGTATGTGCTATGTTTTGCTTGCACCTCGTGAGCGAACTAAGTTGACAACCCAGTCAATTTAGTGTGTTTTTCTGGGATATAGTCCTAAGCATAAGGTTATCGTTGTTATGATCCTTCTTCTCGTCGCATACGCATCTCTCGTGATGAACCGTTCTTTTTTTATAACTAGTCTACTCAACCATCCTATTCTCCTATAGATTCCACATCGTTTATGTGTCTCCCTCCACCCACTTCAATTCCACTTATTCCTAATGAGCCTTCTCCACCTACACATTTTAAACCACCCATCATACATGTTTACACTCGTCGTCTTACTAATCCCACAGAGTCCTGCTTCCTCAACCCATCCTGATGCGCTTGTTTATGATAATTCTAACACTTTTGATGAGTCACATGTTATTTATGATGAGTTACATGTTGGTTCGAGATATAATCTATGAGATCATGCTACTATTGAGCCTCTTGACAGGTTAGGTTTCCCACGTGTGAGTGCCATTATTGATGAGCCATCCACTTATCAGGAAGCATCTAATAGTTCAGAATGGCAATTTGCTATGTCTGAGGAGCTTGCTGCCCTTGATCGTACAAGTACTTGGGATATTGCTCCATTACCGTCACATGTAGTACCTATTACATGCAAATGGGTGTTTAAAATTAAGACCAAGTTAGATGGCACTATTGAGAAATATAAAGCTCGCATAGTTGTTAAGGCGTCGCCTAATCGTCGCCTAATCGACGATTAGGCGTCCAGGCGGTTGCCGGCGAACGCCATGGGCGACGACTCGCCACAAGTGAGTGTGGCGTCCGCCTCGGCGAGTATGGCGCCCGCCTCATCGTGTTTGGCGTCGTGCGGACGCCTTATTGCTTCACATGGACGACACACGACAGTTGTGATGGCTTGATGAGGAGACAACGCCAGATCCGATCCACGTCCGAGACGCCTAGATCCGCACCCCACTGCTTGGATCCACATCGCCATCTCTGCCCGGCCACCGCCCTCGTCGCCGCCCGGTCGCTGCCCAGTCGCCGCCGCCAGATCTGCGCCGGCATGAGTCTGCCGACCGCTGTGAGAGAGGAGTGGGGAACTGGGGTCTCAGGAGGGGAAGAGACAGCGGGAGAGGGGAGGGAGGCGTGGAACCAGGAGGAAAGTGAAAAAACAGAGAGAGGGATGGAGAAAAGTGAGGGGAAAAAACAGAGAGATGGACAAAAGTGAGAAAAAAGAAGAGAGAGGGATGGAGAAAAGCATGGCAAAGGGCAGGTTTCAAAAAGTATGTGCCATGCTACCCCAACAAGCCAACAGAGTAGCACTGTGCACAGTTTTTTTCTATAATTACATATAGAAATAGTGTTTTAGTTTATCAGTTAATTCAGTTAATTTCATGATTAACCCTTAATCTCTAGTCAATTGATCACTGCACCAGCTATCAGTGACCGGTAAACATTAATCTATTAGTGAACTAATTAGTATTAAGTGATGATAAATTAATGGTGTTTTCATATTTATTCCCAATTCAATTGTGCAATACTATTGCCATGTCATTTCTATAAAGTGAATATGGCGTCGCCTCGCCGCACGCCATACTCGCCTAAAAGTTGTGAAGGTGGTTTGGCGCCTCGCCTCGCCGCGCCGCCATAACAACTATGAAAGCTCGTCTTGTTGCCAGAGGTTTTTAGCAGACTCAAGGTGTAGATTATAATGACTTTTGCTCATGTTGCTCACATGACTATTGTTCGTCCTTTGATTGTCGTAGCCGCCACTTGTTCTTGGACTATCTCTCAAATGGACGTTAAGAATGTGTCATGCGCCAAAGAGGAAGGAGCCAGGAGGAGGCTGGCATGGGTCCTGTAGCCAACAGACAAGCCAAGCCCAACCCATGAACAGTATTGCGCGGTACTGTAGCAGTCCAGCCCTTGGATTAGTTAAAGTGCAGGTTAGTTAAAGAGTCCAAGGAGTCTAAGTTATTGGAGTTTGTTAGAGTTCTGATTGGAGTTTGTTATTGAAGTTTGTTAGAGTTTGTATTAGATTAGATCGGTCCTGTGTCTATATAAACAGGACCGATGCCTAGAGGGAGTCGTCGAGTATTTTCAGTTCAGGCTTTCACCTTCTCTGTAATTCTGGCCTCGTTGGTGCGTTGGCCGTTACTGCTCCGCCACGCCCGACGAGGTCCAGGGCCTCGACCCACTACTTATTTTAAATATAATTTGAGGAGATTAGTACCATCCAATTTCGTTGAGAGTCCGACCCGTGACAAAATGCTTTTCTTCGTGGTGATTATTTGTATGAGGAAGTCTATATGCAGCCACCCCCAGGCATTGATGTACCTTTAAAACATGTTTGTCGTCTTTGTCGTGCTTTATATGGTCTTAAACAAGACCTGTGTGCTTAGTTTGAGCGCTTTGTCGTTGTGATAAGAGCTACTGATTTTTCTCCTAGTGATCATGATCCTGCTTTATTTGTTCATCTCTTCACGTCGACGCACTTTGCTTCTTCTTTATTATGTCAATGATATGTTGATCATGGGTGATGATGTGGAACATATTTCTTAGGTGAAAAACAACTTAGTGAGTAATTTCTGATGTCTGACTTAAGCTCCTCTAAGTTATTTCCTAGGGATTGAGGTTTTGTATTTTGCAAGGGCTTTTATCTTTCTTAATTCAAATACATTTGATATTTTATTTATCGTTCTGGTATTATTAATAATCAGACAACTATAACACCTATAGACCTTCATTTACAGCTTCGTCCTACTGATGGCACACCTCTTGAGGATCCCTCTCGATATAGGCATATTGTGGGCACTCTTATTTATTTCACTGTTACCACACCTGACATTGCTCATGTTCATATCTTGAGTCGGTTTAGGAGTGTTCCTACTTCGGTTCACTTTGGACATTTACTTCGTGTGCTGCGATACTTGTAAGGCACGTCATTTCAATGTTTGTTTTATGCTCGTGATAGTCCGCTCCAGCTTCATACTTACTCGAACGCTACTTGGGCGAGTGATCCGACAAATCACCGCTCTATCACTGGTTATTGCATTTTCTTGGTTCTCTTGCATGGAAGTCCAAGAAATAGGCAGCAGTGTCTCGATCTAGTATAGAGGCAGAACTTAGAGCACTTGCTACTGTTATGAATAGCACTTGCATTCATTATGAGGCCCTTAGGCCCGAATATATACATAAGTACATGAGGGGATATATACACATAACCCCCTACAATACATAGGAAATACAAAGATATACACATATATCTATCACCCCCCTCAAACTCAAGGTGGATCAGACACACTGAGTTTAGAGAGATAAAAACCATGCTGAGCTCTAATTTGTGCCTTCGTGAAGGAATCAACCAACTGGAGCTATGAAGACACATAACGAAGAGTAATCACATCGTCCTGGACCTATGCACGTGTGTAGTATGCATAAACAACAATATACTTAGTAAGCTCATGTTTCACCGGATCACAAGCAATACTAATAGCACATGTACTGTCAATCAAAAGAGTTCGTATGGAAACAGAAACACAAAAATCTGCAAGCAACCACTGTAACCGGTAACCAAGTCACCTCAAGTCACCTCTGCCGTCACAAGAGCCATAGCATGCAACTCAGCCTCTGTGCTCGAACGAGAAACTGTTGTCAACTTCTTACTCTTCCAAGCAATAAGGAAACCACCAAGAAAAACACAGTAAGCGGAAAGGGATCAATGATTAGAGGAATCACTAGCTCCCAAGTAGCATCACAATAAGCCTAAAGTTGTAAAGAGGTAGAGTGTAGAAATAACAAACGACGTGTCATAGTCTCATGAAGATAACAAAGGACCTAGAGAAGATGACTATAGTGGAGTTGAGTAGAAGCAAAAACAAACTGACTCGGAATATGCACAGAATATGAAATATCAGAACGAGTAACACCAAGATAAACAAGACTTCCCATAATGTGACGATAACGAGTAGAATCATCAAGAGGCTCACCATCAGTAGCACAAAGGTGAACATTAAGCTCCATTGGAGTCTCAACAGCCTGATGATCAGTAAGAGAAGCACGATCAAGAAGACCCTGAATATATTTTTCTCGAGATAAATAGAATCCATCAGGTGTAGAGGAAATTGATGGAATAAGTCATGTGGTCTTGAGCACCTTTAGCATCTTTTACTTTAGCATCTTGATTAGCATCATCTTAACTAGCATCTTTGCTTTAACATCTTAAACTAGACTAAGCATCTTTACTTTAGCATCTTAGACTAGCATCTAACATCTTAGTAGTATCTTGGGCTGCATAACCAGCCTATATATATGTACCCCAACCATCCAGGTTGAGTATAGCATTCTAGTGAATGAAGAAAATTGCCCCAAACTCTGAGTATCATCTCTAGGTATGCGAGTGTTCTCGCTAATAATTGGTATCAGAGTTGTATGGTTCTGTGACCTATCCAATCCCCTCTTCTGTGACCTATCCAATCCCCTCTGTGACTCTCCAACGGAGATGCCGGTCTCCTTGTTCGTTTCCCACCCTCGCCGGTCCACCGGAAACCAACAACTCGACAAGCACCACCCACACTCCGAGCAGCAGCTCAATAGGAGCGGCTTCCCCCAATGCAGCAACAAGCCTCACGAAATTTCCCCCCTAGCGGTGTGTCATATCCGCAGGAGACTCACCGCTCGATCACCTCAAGCGCGCGACGTCGGCAGGAGGCCGAACATGTCGTGACAGAAAAGTGCAAGCGAGTGGCAGTAAAGGTCGCGGCAGCGGTGGCTCAGAAGGCGAGGTTAGCGACAACAGAACTGGCAGCAACGAGAGTAGTAGAGGAAGTGGCGACGGCTGCAGCTGTAGCACGTGTTGCAGCCACAGAACTCGAAGCTCTGCGCCACGGTAGCAGCAGTGGGACTGCCTCCGAGGCAGGCAACGTCGATCTAGAGGTCGAGTTGCCAAAGAGGGCGAAGGATGAGCAGGTGGCACAGGGGCAGCAGCGCAGCACCGTGCACAGGCGACAACCCAAACGGGCCCAAACGCGCCGGCAACGCTCCCGATGGATGCACACGTGACGGTCGTGCTCCTGGCGAATGCGGTCTTCACAGGCGGCGTGGCTCTCCTTCCCTAGACCGACACCATGGTCATAACCATTGTTAAGGATGCTGGCGCTAGTGGTGGATGGTCCACCCTCACTAAGACCAACTACATCAAGTGGTCCATAGTAATGAGGGTGAAGCTCCAAGTGCGACACATGTGGGAGGCAGTCAAATATGATAATGTCGACTACGACGAAGATTGACGGGTGCTGGAGGCCCTCCTTGCTGTAGTCCCACCGGAGATGCAGTCTTCGATAAATTGCAAGCAGAATGCTAAGGAGGCCTAGGATTCCATCGCTGCAGCGCATATTAGCAGCGATCGTGCCCGCAAGTCTACGCTGCAGGCACTACGCAAGGAGTAGGAGAGCTTGTCTTTCAAACCAGGTGAGAACATTGATGATTTTGCTCTCCGTCTCAACACTCTATTGCAGAAGGTTAGTGCAGCATGGTGACGACACCATCGACGAGGAAAGAGTCATCGAGAAGCTTCTTCGTTGCATTCCCGAAAGATACAAATAGATCACTCGATTGATCGAGTTCTTGCTAGATCTCTCCGGGATGTCGATCGAAGAGGCAATAGGTTGCCTCAAGGTCATCGACAACGACAAGTCTAAGCCTTCTTTAGAACCGGCCACCACTGATGACAAGCTTCTTTTCACCGAGGAACAGTGGCTCGCCCGCCAGCGAGAGCAGAAGAAGGGGGAGGCATCAAGTTTGTCGAGTGGCCGCAAGCGCCAGCCACGCAGAGGGCGCAAGAACCCCCAGACGCATGGAGGGACTATTGGCAGCGCCAACGGTGATCGCAAGGCCACCCGTGACAACACTTATCACAACTGTGGCAAGGCCGACCATTGGGCAAGGGACTGCCGGCAGGTGAAGCACGGCTGTCAGGCACACGTCGCGCAAGCGCAGGAGGAGCCGGCTCTGTTCCTCATACACGGGAGCATTGAGTTGCACTCTCATCCCGCGTCGACAACCACCACTCTTCTCCACGTCGACGAGCCGCACACACACGCCTTCCTCAGCAATGGGTCTAGTGATGACAAGATCAGTGGTTGGTTTCCTCGACACCAGTGCCACCCATCACATGACCGGGCTGCGGGAGCACTTCTCCGACCTAGACTCCGGCGTGCGAGGCTCCGTCAAATTTGGGGACACCTCCGCCGTAGAGATAAGGGGTGTCGGCTTTGTCATCTTCACCGCCAAGACTGGCGAGCATCAGATGCTCCCGGTGTCTACTACATTCCCGCGCTAAGGAACTCCATCATCAGCCTTGGCCAGCTAGATGAGAACGGCTCGCGCGTGGAGATCGAGCATGGAGTGCTGCGCATTTGGGATCATCAGCACCGACTTGTTGCCAAGGTGAACAAAGGAAGCAATCGCCTTTATGTTCTCCATGTGCAGGTGGCGCAGCCTGTGTGTCTTGCAATTCGCCGCGACGACGACGCCTGGCGGTGGCACGAGAGCTTTGGGCACCTCAACTTTGAGGCCATGAAGCAGCTCAACACCAAGGAGATGGTGCAGGGCATGCCGAGTGTCGAGCATGTGGAGCAGTTCTACGACACCTGCGTACTGACCAAGTAGCGGCGGCTCCCATTCCCTCATCAGGCGAGCTTCCGCGCCAAGGAGAAGCTAGAGCTCATGCACGACGACCTTTGCGGTCCCGTGCCACCGGCTACCCCTAGAGGTCAGCGCTACTTCCTCCTCGTCGACGACGTGTCCCACTACATGTGGGCGGTGCTTCTTGACACCAAGGCGGCAACTGCAAACGCTATCAAGCATCATCAAGTCGCTGCAGAGGAATACGGCCGCAAGCACCAGGTGCTACGCACGGACAACGGCAGCGAGTTCACGGCGGCTGAGTTCGTAGAGTACTGCGCCAACGAGGGGATTCAGCGCCGCTACTCCACGCCATACACCTCATAGCAAAACAGCATCGTCGAGCGCCGCAACAAAACGGTGGTGGCCACTGCTCGCGCCCTCCTCAAGAAGAGGGTGATGTCGGCGATCTATTAGGAAGAGGCGGTGATGATCGCCGTCCATCTCCTCAACCACTCGCCCACCAAGGCTCTTGATAGCAAGACACCGTATGAAGCCTAGCACAGACGCAAGCCGACGGTCGGCCACCTCCATGTCTTCGATTGCCTGGCGTTCGTCAAAGAGCTCAACCACGTCGACAAGCTTGATGACCGGAGTGCGCAAAGGGTCTTCATCTGCTACACGAAGGGCTCCAAGGCCTACCGCATCCTCAATCCTGCGACACAACGTGCCCACATCTCGCGTGACGTGTTCGACGAAGGGCGAGGTTGGATGTAGGGAAAGATGACGAATGACGGCTCGACTTCGACAATCAGCGATTTCATCGTCGACTACGTCTACTTCAAGGGAGTGGGAGAAGCTAGTAGCTCATCTCCACCAAGCTCGCTTGCCCCAACACCTGGCATGTCATCAGCTCCAGCAAGTTCTCCACCACCTCCTGCACCGGCCACGCCCCGCTCTCCTACACCGGCGCCCACATCTCCAGGATCGGCATCCACAACTTCAATCGATGACGAGTAGCGCACAGTGGAGTTCACTACTCCATTGTCAAACGACAAGGACCGTATCGATGCCTACCACGACGACGAGCCTCTGCGCTACCGCACCATGGATAATATCCTTGGTGAGCAGCCCATTCCTAGGATGGCGCATCATGACTTCAATGCGGAGCTGCACCTAAGGCACGACGACGATGAGCCACGCTCCTTCGCTGAGGCGAAAGGAGATGCGGCCTGGAGCACCACGATGCAGCAGATGGATGTCATCGAGCGTAACTAGACATGGGAGCTGGCTGATCTCTCAGCCGACACCGTGCCATCACCATTAAGTGGGTGTTCAAGCTAAAGAAGGATGAGGCCAGGGTGGTGGTCAAGCACAAGGCTCGGTTGGTGACACGCAGCTTCGTCCAACAAGAGGGAGTCGACTTCGACGATGCCTTCGTGCCCGTTGCACGAATGGAGTCCATTCGTGTCCTCACGCTGGCAGCCCAGGAGGGTTGGCGTGTCCACCACATAGACGTCAAGTCTGCCTTCCTCAATGGCGACTTGAAGGAGGAGGTCTACGTCCGTTAGCCGCCGGGATTCGTCAGCCACTGGGATTCGTCATCCTCGGCAAGGAGAATAAGGTTCTCCGCCTGCGTAAGGCTCTCTACGGCTTGCGACGGGCACCATGAGCTTGAAACGACAAGCTAGACTCCACTCTGAGACAGATGGAATTCCAACAGAGCGCTCATAAAGCTACAGTCTACCGGCGGGGCAAGGGCGGCAATGCCCTGCTAGTAGGCGTTTACGTCGACGACTTGGTGATAACCGGCACCAAGGAGATAGAGGTGGAGGTGTTCAAGACAAAGATGAAAGCCACCTTCCAGATGAGCGACCTAGGGCTTCTCTCCTTCTACCTGGGGATCAAGGTGCACCAGAACAGCTCTGGCACTTCACTTTGCCAGAACACCTACGCCAAGCGCATCGTCGAGCTGGGTGGACTCACTGACTGCAACTAGAGAAGAAACAAACTAGGGAAGAACTAGGCTCTGATACCACTTGTTGGAAAGAAATCTTGTTGGAGAGAAATCGCAGAAACAGAATTTTGGGGGCTAAAAAACAGAACTGAAACCACAATTTGGAGGCTAAAAAACAGAACTGAAACCAAAACTCTTCTTCTCATTTCTCAAATTGAACTCAACTGGTTTTGAGGGTACATATAGAATGAGCTTCTTGCAGCTCAAAAAAGGAAAATAGCAACTTGTAGCTCAAGAAGGTGTTGTTGGTAAAGCTGAAAAGAAATTCTACTAAAGTAAAAACTAAAAAATAAACTTATCCACACATGCAAACTTTGAACCAAAAATGGACAACACATTTGGACAACTTAAACCAACAATAATTATCCTTTCAATTTGCTTGAACGTTGTAATTCGCTTTCAGTTGATTCAATCATAGAAAACAGACGACAACTCACTTGAGTGTACATGACAATAAAATATTATGTCTTTGTGTCGTCCACCTTGCGCCCAGCCTGCCTTGGCCGTGAGCAATTGTTGCTAGTGCATTGTGTTCTTGTCGAAAAGCCAACAGTGTGCGTGAGGCAGTGTGTACTCTTGATGACTTCTCCATCCGCATCACTGGCCTCATCAACGGTATCTAGACGCTTAGTGGCAACCTTTCGAAAACCAAGGTCATCAAGAAGCTACTCAACGTCGTCCTGAGCCACCTCTCTTAGGTGGCAATCATCATCAAGACTCCTCGACGTGAATCAACTCTTGATCAAGGTCACAGGACACCTTCACGTGGTGGAGCAACGGAGGGCCAAGCCTCAGGCCATTATTGACAAGAGTGGGTGTCTTATGCTCATGGAAGAGCAGTTGATGGCATGGATCAAGATCTGCTTCCAGCAAGTCCATTGACAGTGCCAATAAGCAAGGTGGCAAGCACTGCAAGGGAAAGACAACACAGGAGCACCCCGTTGACCCATTGACCAATGCTGCAATTGTGACAAGATGGGTCATTTGGCAAAGGATTGCCAATCAAAGCCAAAGAAGACGGAGGCGCACATGACGACCGACGAGGAGGAGGATGAGCTGCTCAGATGGCGTGAACCATTGATTTGTAGTCAGGCACCTCCACGCCATCGGTGGGCTTCACGGTGCCAACTTCTTCACCGACAAATGGCAATCCCCTTCGTTTGATGAAGCAAAAAGTCTTCGCCCAATTCGAGGGAGAGGTTGATCCAGTCAATCTTTGATTCTCTGGTACCTCAATACTGGAGCGACGAACCACATGACAAGGAAGCGCGAGGCGTTTGCCGACCTCGACTCCAGCATCATCAGCAAAGTTCGGAGATGGATCGAAGGTGAAGATCGAAGGCCGCGAGATGACCCTCTTCTCCTATAAGAACAACGTGCACTAGGGCCTCACCATCGTCTACTTCATCCCACGACTTAAGGCGAACCTTGTCAACATCAACCATCTCGACGAGAATCAGTGTTCTAATAGGCACTAGGTGCTAGTCGGGCAATGACCTAACGCCTAGTGCCTAGATCCGCCTAGGCGGCGCCTAGGTTGGCCACTGTTTTGCCCATTTTTCTAATTTTTCAGGTTCAATTGCAATGCATTCTCCTGTTTTCAAGGCATACTCCACTCTCCCATGCGCCGGTCCCACTCTCCTAGGCGCCACCATGCATGTTCCCCTCCTAGACGCCCTTTCCCACTGTCTTTTCTCCTCTTCTCCCAACGCCAGCCTATTCCCCTCCTTCTATTCCCTCCTAAGCCACTGCCCCTCCCCTTCTCTTCTGATGTTCCCCTCCCAGGCGGCAACCGGTGGCGACGGTGATGGCCGGATCTAGGCTGCGCACTTCTTGTCACCGGATCCGAGCCGAGCTGCGCGGTGCTCCCGGCCACCGGATCTGCGCCGTGCAAGGTCCCTATCGCCGAATCTAGGCTGTGCGCTGCTCCCGGTCGCTGGATCTGCACCGTGCACAGCCCTCGCTGTCGGATCCTACACCGCCCAATAGTGTCGACACTACCACACCTAGTTGCCTAGTCCTGCGGTCAACCGCCTAGGCCACAGTTGACCTGCCTAGGCACCCCTGGCCGCCTAGCCGGTCTTCGTGCGGTGCTAGGGTGGCGCCCAACGCCTTTTCCCGCCTAGGCATGCGTTTTAGAACACTGGCGAGAATGGGTGCAAGGCACTTGTTCGTGATGGGGTGATGAAGATCCACAACCACAACCGCAAGCCCCTAGTGCGATTGCAAGATCAGCATACTGACTCTATACATAAACCTCACTCTCGCACGCCTAGTGTGCCTCTCTACGTAGAGCTCCAACGAGGCGTGGCATTGGCACGCAAGGTATGGTCATGTGAGTTTCCGTTTGTTGACGAATTTGTTACAGTGGGAGATGGCTCGAGGCTTGCTGCACATCGACTACATCAAGCAGGTGTGCAACTGCTTGGTGGGCAAGCAGAGGCGCATGTTCCTGGAGAAGGCAAATAACTTCGTCAAACAATTCCTTCAGTTCATTCACGACGATCTTTGTGACCCCATCATGTCGACGACTCCAAGAGGAAACCGCTACTTCCTGCTACTAGTCAACAATGTGAGTCATTACATGCGGCTTACTCTCCTAGTCAACAAGGATCAAGTGAGAGACGATCAAGCGGTTCCAAGCCATGACGGAGGTTGAATATGACCGCAAGTTGAAGATAATGCATACCGATCACGACGACGAGTTCACTTCGGCAAAGTTTGGAGACTACTATGCGGCACTGTACTCCCCATAGCAGAATGGTGTTGCTGAATGCTGGAACCAAACGGTGGTCGCCATGACGCATACGATGAT
The DNA here is from genome assembly GCA_019279435.1 of Zizania palustris. NCBI lineage: Eukaryota > Viridiplantae > Streptophyta > Magnoliopsida > Poales > Poaceae > Zizania > Zizania palustris. Next base: position 14,700,326 of record JAAALK010000287.1, on the reverse strand, counting down.
GAAGGCTAAGGGGCTCCTAGGTCAGTTTTGGGGGGAGGTGGTGTCCACCGCTATCTTCCTCCTAAACCGAGCACCAATGTGACACCTCGAGGGGAAGACATCATACGAGGGCTAGTATGGTGTTTGATCGGTGGTCCGCTTCCTCCGCACCTTCGACTGCATCGCACACGTCAAGGACATGAGGTCGAACCACAAGAAGCTAGACAATCGAAGCAAGCTGATGATCTTTATCGGCCACGAGGGTGGCTAAAAGGCGTACTAGGTTTACAATCCTAGTACTCACTGTGTTCATGTGACACGTGATATTGTGTTAGATGAATCGGCAAGTTGGGATTGGAGCACACGACGTGGAGGTCCGAAGGACCATGACGACGTCACGGTGGAGTTCTTCATGGGGATCTTTAGCGACGCTGATTCTCTTACATCTTCGATGTCGGCCTCACTAACAGCCACACCAATGGCGAGCACGTCGTGATCTAGCGGTCCAAGCATGTCACGAGGCGACGCGATGTCAACACCAGTCATGGCAAGACCTAGTGCTACCGTGGTAGGATCCGAAGGGGCATGGCAAGATCTGGTGCTGGCGCGAGGAGATCCGACGCTAGCACAACAGGAGCGCGCGTTGGCGCAACATGAGCGCTAGCACGATGGGAGCGCACACTGGTAGTCTAGGCATGTCGCGCACGTCAGGGGCTAGCAACCTCTCATTGACGGCAACTATTTGATCTGACAAGACCTCAGGTGGCGCGGAAGGAGGGTTCTCCCTAGTGACTTAGGCAAGGCTATTGGAGAGAACACATAAAATAGCACACAAGAAAATTTTCAAAACTGGTTTCTTCTTCCCATTTCTCTCATTTAAATTTTAAACTTGGCTTGTTTGGGGGATACATATAGGACTCTCTTTCTTGCTGCTCAAGAAAGGGGAAAGTAAACTTGTAGCTCAAGAAAATGCAGTCCAAGCTACTGGAAACTAAAGCTGAAAAGCTAAAAAAGTAGATGTTGAAAAGGTAAAGATGTCGCTAACACAAGCAGCCCCACACATCCTAATTAGCACAAAACTTATCCTATTAACCTATTAAAGACCGACGCACCCTGTAGAGTTCGCTTCCCCTCCAACCGGTTTCGACAACAATGCACTTGGTGAGCACCATGACGAGGCGTCGCTTCAGTTCCACACCGTTGATAAGTTACTTAGTCCGACCTCACCACTTGGCTTCGCCGAGCATGATGTAGATGTTGTTGAGCTCCACTTCACCACTGTGGAGGAGTCGTCGTCCTTCAAGGAAGCCAAACAAACATCAAAATTGGCAACGGGCGATGATTGAAGAGATGGACTCCATCAAAAAAACAAAGACATTGGAGCTTGTTGATCCTCCTCAACATGTGCACCCAATTGAACCAGTCCATCTAAATTATCAAATAGGCACTTAGGAGGATACATATCCAAGTCCAAAGCTCCAAGCAATTAAGCAAACTAGTGAACTATCAATCCTAGATGCATATGAACAGATTGGGGGAGACAAGAGCAAAGAAGGCAAGAGGACTTGTGTGACTGCCAACAGGGAGACATTGGACCAAAGCTGCGCCGCACCGCTAGGGTTCCAGACTTTGTCACATGTTGTTGGCCGTCGGTCGCCTCACTTTCCCTCTCTTTTCCCCTCTCTCATTCTGATTTTCTAAAGTACACATAGATTGCCCTCTCTTTCCCTCTCTCATTTCCGTGCAGCGTGCGCAATGTATTTTTCCCAAGCGTCGAGCACGAAGTTGAATTTTCTCCCGTGCATCGAGTGCGCAACTTTCTTTTCTCCCACGTGGCAAGCACGTGCAACTATGTTTTTCCCGCGCGTCGAGCGCATGCAGCAGTAGTGCAGCTTGCTTCTTCCCACGCAGTGTGTGCGGAGCTGTCGGCCTCTTTTCCCACTTAGTGCGTGCACAACTGTTGCTTTGTCCCATGCGGAGCGCATGCAGTGCTGCTTTTTCCTCCCGAGCGGCACGCGCAGCTGCCCTCCCGCGCCATGCGGCATCTACCATACCAAAAAGTGACGCCATACCTGACTAGGCGACACCTTAGGACGCCATACGAACAATGCTTGTGGCGACCTCGACGCCCAAGTTGATATCCCGCATGGATGCCAAGGCGGCGACTAGGCGGCGCCGTGAAAACCATGCCAATTGGTTCATTATGATGATTTGGCTCCTTATGAGCGTCTTTCCCATATCCACATATTGGCGCCACTACTCAGCAAAGGTATTTCTGTTTTTTGATGGCCACATGTAGCATTGTTATATTCAATTGAGGCAACAAATTCAATCTTGTCCAAATTTCTTCTTTTGCGTAAACAAAACAACTAGTTGTAGTACAACACATGAACACAATAGGTTGAACATCAAGTATCTTATATGTCCAGATAATTTAATTTCAGATAAAAAATGGGATAATTTTGTATTTTGTGTTTGGATTCAAAAATTATTAAGAGAGTGTTGTATTGATGTTGTAGGTCAAGGCCCAAATATATAGACTGAATGAGGACTTGTAGTCTATACTCTAGACTAAAACCAATATGGTACTATACTGGTAAACTTAGAGTTAGACATGAAAACTACCAGCAGGGTTGTAAAGATATAATGGTCGAACTAGAAGAAGGGATGCTATTGGTATGGATATTATTAGGGTGAGATCACCAAACTTTGAGCTTCTATATTGCTCCATATATATTTAGACAAAGCAAGGTAATCTGACCATTCATCAACCATTGAATTGAAAGAAGCTATCATTTGCATTGATCAATGTTGCACAAACAGCCAAACAGGTGACTAATTGTGATCAAGTTAATATGTAAAATCAATGAAAAACTCTACAAGTTATTCCACTAATGATCTGCATATTCTTCTATGGCAAAGAGAGACTACCTTTTGTTTTCCTTTTCAGACAATCTAAGCCATGGCATGACTGAAATTCAGCAATGACACACAAACTCCACTAGATGTTCATAGTCCCAGTTATAAGGATCTACTCTCAACACGAGCATCTCATTCAAGGTTTCCAACTTTTCCTCCACTTTGACTAAAAAATGCTACATCAAGATATCAACTCAATATGATACTAATGTTCTTATTAAAAGATTTGATACTTTTGATGAAATAGCATCCACAAGATCACTATGCATTAACAGTTGTGAATACATCGCAGCTGCCAAGATGTTACTTTGTCTGTAGGGGTGTTTGTTGAACTCCACTTCCTATTCATATGGACATATAAGGTCCTGTTCACAGCACAAACTATATATAAGTGGGTACAAAACAAATCATACCCGAGCACTTTTACTCAGAGTTGTTGAGAGGTCAGTACTAATTCCGTGCCCTATTCTATCGGTTCTCCAAATCTACTTAAACAGTTAAACAAAGAACTAAAATGAGATGCTTGCCAAAACAACAGGCTAATCACTAAGTTCAACACATATCCAACAGGGGAACAGCCACAAAACCATCAGCAATGCGCTATGCCACTATTCATAATCTACAAATCATCATAGAAGCACAAGCTTTATCTGATCTAAACACCAAGCATCACATTTCATTCTAAAAAAAATAGCGGCAAGAAAATGATCTCGTGGTAGATTCAAGTGACTTTAGCTTCAACCAAACAAAATGAAAGAAACGAAAAAGCTCACATCACTGCCCAAGCTATGGTCGAAGGTAGAGTCTTCCACCAAGATCGCCCGTCGAGCTCAGGAGAAATCTTGCACCAAGATCGCCTTCTCCATGGCTACCTCCTCCTCCTCTTTCTCTTCATCTCCATTGCCCTCCATTCCTCCCCAGTCCAGCGATTCATTCTCTGTCTCTCTGATACCCTCGACGCAGCCCTTGTCAGGATCAAGCTTCTGGTCCTGCTCATCCCCGAGCACCACAACCCTATCCTCGTCATCTCCGCTCCCTCCGACGACCACTTCGCTTCCGCCGCCGACAACCACGACCTCGTCGGCGCAGCCGTTGCGGTCACATCCCGTGCCGACGAGGGCGTCCGGGATGGCCCCACAGGTAGTGCCCGATTCATCAACGCAACCTCCGCCGTATCGCACACGCGGGGTGAGGGAGCGGTCGCCGTCGTCCTCGTCCTCGTCAGAGAAGGAGAGGTGAGCGAGGCGGGAGGAGACAGCCTTGGCGGCGAGCGAGAAGGCCTCAGCGATGGCCTCCGGCGGGAGGGCGCAGTCTTCGAGTCCCGCGTCCTCCAGCGGCGGTGGCCGGATGGACTCGCCTCCGGCCAAGAGCTCGCCTTCGTCGGCCATCTGGGGCGGAGCTTCGAGAAGGCGTGGAGGCTCCGTGGCTTTGTCCAACGGAAAAAAAACTCTGGAGAATATTAGCGGCCCTGACCGTGAAATTGGGCTTCTAGCCTTTCAGCTGGGACAGGCCTCGACATAGACTCGTATCAGCTGGTTTTCTTTTATTTTAAGTAATCTTTCTGTTCCCAAATACTCCCTCCGATTCGGCGATTCTAAATTATTTTAGCTCTTCGATGTTTGGAAAATTGATGAATTGCCGCTTGAAATTTGGTCTTCGACAATTTGTTTAAAATTTTGGTTCTATTAAATGTTATCCTAAAACTTGCTATCTTTAATTTTTATTATTTTTTCAATTCTAAATATTTTTAGTATTTTCACTTCATGAAAATACAATGTTGCCCTTGTATTACATCATATCGCAACTTTCTTCCCGATGCTTCATTCTGCAGAGCATCTTCAATATTTTTTTATTCTCTAAACCAAGTCGATCCTCAAAATCAATTAGTACACAGATAATATCTATATAATATTAATCTTTATATTTTAAAGGGGATTTATTTGTAAATAGCTGTTTGGTCCACTAAGTGGTACTTGAGGTAGAGATTAGATATATGTAAAGAAAGCATAATACTTTTGAACTCAATGATCGACTTTAGAACACAAAAAGATAAGGTTTAGACTACTTCAGGCTTCCTAGATGATAATAATCATATGTTCTGTATTTTAGTGCGTAATATTACGGTGGATCTTACGATACGACGTAATCAAACTAAGGAGACTTGAAGCGTCGGAAGCAAGAAAAATATGTTAGAGAACTTATACTTGGGAGGGGGTTCTCATCTCCTTTATATACTCGGGAAGTGAGCCCAACAATCCAAAACTCTATCATAAGTAGATCTAAGATTTCCTATCGAATTCAGGTGTTAAATCCCTAATTACAAGGATTATGATACAAACAAATCTATTGATATCATATCTAGAGCTTAATTATCCGATAAGAACTTAACTTTCCTTATCAGAATCAGATCTCTATTTATGGGTCATATCGGATGGTCAATGCTGGTCTTAGCTTATCCTTCGTCCGATTTTATAAGTCCAACTACAAGGCACCCGAGGATCATATCCTGACAGGATTATAAAGGGAGTCACTATTTTAAGAGAAATGAGATGTAATTTAGAGAATCGGTTAATATAGAAAATCAGTTAAAAAATCTAAAAAACTAGATGAGTGCAACTTTGAAGATGCTCATATGTCTCATCATGCTAGGCCCGTCACATCCTCCAATCCCGCCCCATCGCTGCTAAGGGGTGTTTGGTTCTTTGGAGATGTTTGGATTAAGGGGCTAAATTTTAGCCCGTGTCACATCGGATGTTTGGACATCAATTTAAAAGATTAAACGTGAAATAATTATAAAAATAATTTCAAAATCGGAGGATAATTCGCGAGACAAATTTATTAAGCCTAATTAATCCACGATTAGCAAATGTTTACTGTAGTATCACATTGTCAAATCATGATGTAATTAGGCTAATTACATTCGTCTCGCAAATAATCCACCGATTATGAATGGGTTTTGTAAATAGTTTATATTTAATATTCTAAAATAGTATCTAAACATTGGATGTAACGGGGGCTAAAATTTAGCCCCCGCATCCAAACACTCCTTAGTCTGAAAGTTTAGTCCCATCACATTTGAATGCCAATTAGAAGTATTAAATATAGGTTAATTATAAAACTAAGTACATAAATGAGTGATAATTTACTATATGAATCTATCTCTACTATATTAAAGCGTCGATTCACTCGTCCGTCCGCACGGACCGCGCGCAGCGCGCTGACTTCTCCCCGCCTCGGCCCAATAAGCATGCACGCCGCCTCGGCCCATTACGCGCACGCGAAACCCTAGCTTCCCCGAGCCAGTCCCGCGCCCATTCCGCTATCGCGTGCAGCGCCGCCACGTCCATCCCGCCTTCGCCGCATCCGCTGACCCAGCCCCTAGCCCCGCCGCTACCGCGCGCGTGAGGATTGGGCGCAGGGCCAGCGCCGCCGCCACGCCCATCCCTCCTTCGCCGCATTCGCTGACCCAGCCCCTAGCCCCGCTGCTACCGCGTGCGTGAGGACTGGGTTGCAGGGCCAGCGCCGCCACGCCCACCACCCTAGCTCCTTCATCGCCGCCGCGTACTGCCTCTGCGCTCGTCGAGCTAGATCTGCGTGCGAAGACTAGGTGCAGGGTGCCTCCAGCCACCGAGCGAACCCCACGTCCAGTCTTCGCCCACGGCTTGCCTCCCACGTGTCCTCGCCTACGATTTGCCCAGTCCTCGCCTAACCGTCGTTTGACCATGCATCTACAACCGTTCGCCATGAACACCTTCTTAAGCATCCATCACCCATCACCGAAGCTCAGCCTGCTTGTTTCCCCTCAACTCCCATCTAGAGCCTCAGAAGGCAAGGCCGACAGCGCCCGCTTAGCCTGCTTGTTTCCCCTCAACTCCCATCCAGAGCGTTAGAAGGCAAGGCCGACAGCACCGATTGTGATTTTTGTTCTGAGGTCAGTGAGATGAAACTCTCCTTTATTTTTCCCTCTAATGGATTCTTGGTCGTTAAGAAGCAATAACTTTGCTGGGACTTGGGAGGGATCGTGACTGGAGGTTGATTATACACTTCAGGCATTTCACTCATTGAAGCATAGAGCAGCCTTGTTCTAATTTTGTACTAGGGTACAAATGTGTGAATTGATAAAACTGTAAAGAAACCATACTTGTTGTATGGCTTGCTCATTGATTATTGCTTCAGAAAGAGTTGCATGATTTTGTTAGTAATTAGTAAAGACAGATCAACAATCAAGTAAGTAACCAATAAGAAAATGGGGATAAATTAATTTAACTAGCAAAGCTACAGAGATATGTTATATATTTCACCTTCTGAAGCAGAATACCTTCTTACCTTTGAGTTTGCAATATCTTCAAAAATTCTTATGCCAGCATAACAATCAAACACGTTCGAGTAAATCATCTTATGATAATTGGACAGATTTAGTGATTACACATATTTCAAATATTATCATTTCAGGCCCCTAGGGTTCTAGGAATGAATAATAATTACAAAGCTAAACTGTTATTCAGTTGTTTTAGTTGAACCACATTTAAACATTGTGAATTAATATGTTGGCAGTAAGGATCCATGTCGATCCCTTCATGTTTATATAGGGCTAAAATACCCAGGCACCTAGCTGATTATAGACCATGATCTCCAGATTTATCGGTACACATCAGAATGTTGGTACATAATGATATAGGAAAGTGAAATATCAGTTGTTCTTCAGTCTTTACTATGTGTAACGTGGGGTCATGTTAGATTGATGTTGTGAGTTCCAGAGATCGTTTTAGACTCAAGTTGTTAGTGTGGAATTGGGATCATGTGTTTGTCTGTTGGACAGGGTGGTGTTCTGCTTGTCAATTAGAAATCAGTCCATAGTTTGCAGTAGGATGGACTCTTGTAGGTCTGGGCAGTGTGTCAATGTACACATCAGGTGGTTATTCTGCTTGTATTGCAAGAGTGATTATCAACATGAACATATTTTACGCTTGTGTTCATTTGATGTAAACAATTATTGTGTGACTAAGCATTTTTCTTGTAGGAACATTAACTGAGCTTTGTTCTATGTAATGATTTAAGTAAACAAATAGTTTTGGGTTTCTTACTGATATCTGAAGATGACAAATCTGTCATGCTAGGTGTGAAGCTAAAAGAGGATTTATATTATGATAAAAGTAGAAGAAATCTTTCTCTGATTGCTGAAATTAATTGTAGTTTTGCTATATCCTGAGAATAGAACATCTTATTGCAACATTTGGGACATGCAAGTGCATTTGCATTACATTTTTATCTAGGTCCTTTTGTTTATATTGCACTGTTAGCCAATGGAACACTGGTGCAATGAATCTAAATTACGGCACTTTTGTTTATTAGTGCACTGCTAGACAATGAATCTTATTTCTATTTCTTACAGGTTCAATAAATTACGGCAAAGACTCGGCAAGACGTTTCTCATCTAAAGAGTATTCACAGCTAACTATAAATCCAAAGACTAATAATGATACCACTATTGTTCCTATCTAAATTTTTATGCCGTAGCATTTAGGCACATTTGTTTCATGAAATGTAAGGTTCCATTAGAAATTCTGTTGGCTGTAGCTTGTACTTTGCACCAAAGTATATCAAATGGGATGGAAAACCTAATCAAAGTATGGAAATCTATGATCTTGGGTCTATTTGGCTTCTCATGGTTATAAGCAATAATTTGTATATTGTAGTTAATATTTTATTCAGATAACCGTGGGCTGAAAAATTGTCTTAGAGAGGTTAGGAGCAAGACATAGCATGTAATATATCACATTGATTCACCATATGTATACATCAGAATGTCGGTTGAACCCTTATTACATGAGAAACACAAAACATATATTGAATAAAAACATCAGCCAATATAAACACAAAAGAGCACAAAATCCTATCTTGGGCCCAGGTTACTTTGGTCTGTTCACTGAAAATGTGAGCTGGATTTTTTCACTGTGCGGGCTTCTTGGGCCCAGGTTACTTTGGCCTGTTCACTGTACTGTGTGAGCTGGACTTTTTCACTGTGCGGGCTGATTTATTTTATAATTTCTAAAATTTCATAATTGCATTTTCTTTTTTCATTATTCCCTGCAAAATAAGAAAAATACCCAGAATTAAGATAAAGTAAATTTAGATGTGGGGAAAATGTTGTATATTTCATCATGTTCAGTACCACTGTTTAAAATTTTTTGAGCATTTTTGTGAGTATTTTTCTAATTTCCAGAATTTCAGAATTGCATTTTCTATTTTATTATTCCTTGAAAAATAAAAATACCCAAAATTAAGATAAAGTTAAGTTATATGTTGGTAAATTTTTGTATATTTCATCATGTTCAATACCAGTGTTGTGAATTTTTTGAGCATTTTTTGAGTATTTTTATTATTTGTTTTAGCAATTTTATGAGGAATTTACGAGTTTATTTTTTTTAATATTTCCCCTATTTATTTTTTAATATTTTTCCTGATTATTTTTTTAACTATTACCAATTTAGCATCATGCTTGCAATACTTTTTTAATCGCTTGTGGTCTTATAGTTCACAACATAAATATTAAACATTCATTTTTAAATTTAATTAATTTAATAATTCCGTTGAATCTGAAATGTGTATAGTATGATCAACATATTTTGACTAACCAAATAAAACCTTCTTATAATTTAAGTTTTGAACTGCTTAGATATATTAAATGGCTGGCATGCGAAAGAAAACTTACGTCGACCGTCCAACTCGTAATGAGGTGGCGCCTAGGTGAGCCTATATTACTAAAACTAACATTGCTGCAACGATGAAAAATGTTCTAAATTTTATTTTTTTGTTAAGATTTATGAAATTTGACGAGATAGAGTTCCAGCACATAGGCCATCCATGGAGTGTCATCGTCAGAGTAGATGTTAAGTTTTGCCCTGATGAACATGAAGAAAAACAACGATTTATTTTAATGGATATTACTGTAAGTTGCACACACGTTGGACTAAATCTTACACAGTAGTTAACATATGACATATTCTAAACCCTAACATTGTACGTAGGGTGCTAAAATAGAAGTCATTGCATGAGAGCGGGAGGATGTTCATAGGTTTAACATTCTCCTAAATGAAGGACAATGTTACACTATTCATCGTATATATTTCCAACCCAATATTGAAGAGGCATTGTATTATCGGAGCATTGTCCATGCCTTTGAAGGTTGTCTTCGAAGAAATACAATAGTTGAGCCTTACAATCTTCCAATCCAATTCCCTCCCTATCCAAAATATCTATTGACGTTTTATGACACGTGGATTCGTCCGAATAAGATGTTTGTGGGTACGTTCGTAAATTAAATCGGCGATTCATAGTTTCTAAAAAAAGATAGTTGTCTTACTTATAGTATGATATGATTATTTGCACATACATAGCTAGAGTGGTTGTCTATTGGGGAAAATTGGAACGTATTGGAGGCCTATATAGGGAGATAACACTGATGGACATTAGGTAATTCATAAGTTAGATACAACCACTTATATCATAATAAAACAACCACATTGTTGTTGCAAATCGAAAGCTAATGAAAATTTGATCTTTTTTAGCTTAAACATGATGGTTGTTGGAATTTGGGGTGACTGCCTCACTAATCACACGTCTGACTAGACAGAACCTCATCGTAACAACCACATTGTTTTAGGAACCATGCTTCGACTTCACAAGAAGCATAGTAATTCAGTCCTAACCCACTTTATCATTCATAAAGATATAGTGATGAATTACACTAATATTTGTTCTACTTGACGATAGGATGTTTAGAGACTTCATAACACACTACGGTAAAGTTTAATCCAATTCATCCAGCAACACTACCTTTGCAAAGTAAGTAGTTCCAACAATACAAACACAATCTAAGTATATAATACATCACATAATATTATAGATATTGTTAATTATTTTTCTTTGAAATATAAATGCAGACTTGCGGCAATGTGTGAGTTCAGGAACTATGAATCTAAGATTTGTCAATAGGTTCATGGAAGCTAAATGGAGATACTTGGCAACGATTTTGGGTTCTGACTGTCCGTAGTGTTGTAATCTTGTGTGTGCGTGTCGTGATGTGTGGTTGTTTATTTACTTCCCCATATTCGGGTTTTTGTGTTTATTTCGTTGAATCTATTGTGTACTCCCTTTGAAGTTATTTGAATGTAATATTAGGTTTTTGTGTTCATTTCATTGAATCTATTGTGTACTCACTTTGAAGTTATTTGAATGTAGTGTTTAGTTTGGAGTACATGTCTCAAATTAAATACGCTTATTTACAAACTGAAAACATTATTCACTATAATACTCTCATTCCTAACCTTGAAGATCATTTTCTTTCCTCTAAAAAAATCTCCAAATCCAATCTTGATTAATAATTATTCAATCCTCAATATAACTATTCATGGTTAAAGGCCCTATTTAAAATAACAAATTTGTAATCCTAACCCTCAAAATAACCCTTTCACTCAAAAAAGTATTCTAAATCACTCTTCGGTACCAAGAAAAATAAATCAAAAACTCAATATCATTATTCATAATTATAAAGGACCTATTTAAAATAACAAGTATTCTAAATTACTCTTTGGTCCAAAGAAAAATCATTAAAAAAACTCAAACACTTCTCTCATTCAAAATCACGTTCCATCACTAATATTTTCACTCAAATTACAAGGTGTCTTGTATAGCACAGTCCCTTTATGTCTTTTATCTAAAAACAACAAAAGTGTGATTGCTTCTCTCACAATTTATATAAAAACTATTTATTTTCTTGCTTCCGAGTATCATTTGTTTAGTGTTTATGCTTGTTATTTACCTTCATATAAATGAGAACCAATGCGGGTTAAATAATGTTTTCAATCGACAGGTCGCTTGACGTCATGATAAGAAATCTATCGACCATGTCAGAAAATATAATGAGAAGAGAGGGGAAAGAAGGTTATTTTATTTTACGTGCCTAATTTGTCCCATTTTTTTTATTCATATATTTGTGCTACAAAATGACACTAAAATTAATGAGGAAAATGTGCACTCATTTTAAATTTTTATAGTTATCGATGGTCGTCATAGACAAAAGAGAAATCGCGGTAACAATTTGCCTCACGGCCCTTCTGGAATTTGTATTCGACAACCATCACACACTCCATCGGAAAGTTCATCGGATGGTGAAAATGTGTCATATCGACCACCGTCCTCATTTGTTGTTCCTACGCAAAGTACCCTTACATCAGCGGGATTGTTTCAAGGACAAACCTCTAATGGTATAAACTACTGCAATGTGAGTTGTGCAATTACTAATAGCAAAAATTATGTCTCATGTGATTACATAAACTTTGTGCAGGTACAAATTCTGCTATAGTAGCAACTCCAACTATCGACTCACAAGAGCAACAAGCAATTCCATCTGTTCAACAAAACCAGCTTGACCGATCGGTATATCGTGCTGAAATAAGGCGTGCACGTGAAAGAGCACGCTATGCAAGCTTGACATCAGAGCAATGGAACAATAGACGTACACGTGATAAAGCTCGATATGCAAGTATGACGGACGAACAGAGGCAAGTGAGGCGAGAAAAACAGAAACAACGATATTCAGTAAGTATGATAGATGAGCAAAGGCAGGTTATGCGAGAAAAACATAACCAACGATATTCAGCAAGACGAAGAACTCTTGGTCCAAACTGTGTTGTTCGTAATACACCACATGCCTCTGAGATCGGCTCTAACAACCTCGATACAACCGATGTTATCTACCAGAACCTACCAGGTAGCGCTCACTTTTTAAAGACTCAGCCAGACTGTCATCATTGTGGTGTGAAGAGGTTTGAATATGAGCAACCGAGATTTTGTTGTATGAATGGCAAGGTCAAACTTGAAATGCCTGAGCCACCTGAGGAGCTTCGACGGTTGTACACAGGTGAAGACGTTCAATCATAACACTTTATGGAGAATATTAGATATTTTAACAGTCATTTTTCCTTCACCACAATGTACTGTGATTATGACAAGAACCTCGCAAGTGCAAGGGATGGAGTGTACACATTTAAAGCGTATGGGCAAATGTACCATAACATACACTCTTTTGGGAATGGAGACAATGAACCTAGCCACTTGCAGTTGTACTTCTATGATGATGATCTTAGCTTATCACATCATTTTCGTCGTGCTCGAGATGAGATATATAGAGCAAGAGACATATCTATTATTAGATGTTTGGTACATATCTTGAGAGATAATCCCTACTCTGAAACATTCAGAAGCTTAGGATAGGTTGAAGACGTGGACGAATATCGTATTGTGCTAAATATGGACTACAAGCTAGACCAGAGAACTTATAATAAACCATTAACATCAGAGGTTGCTGTTGTGTGGGTTAAGGGGAATGATATTAACAAACATTTTGATCGTAGCATCACCTTGTTTGGCAATAACAACAACTACTATTCAATTAGACCGAGTGATGGGTGCTATGACCCTTTGTCACACCTCCTATTTTTCCAAGAGCAGAACTCGGTTGGCATTCTGATATACCAAGAGAAGGTATTGACATTAGTCAGATAAGTACAACCCGACAAAGAAATGCTGACAACTCAGGTTAGCTAAGTGACACATATTCATGTTACTACGATATTATTAATCCATACGCTTATCACCTAACTGATTTCTCTTTGCTTTGTAGATACTACCAGCAAGTTGTTCGTTTCGATGCACGAGTATTATTGCTATAAATTCCAGATGCGTCGTGGAATCTTAAACACAGTCTTACATGGGAGACGTCTATTCCAACATTTGTAGTTGATACCTACATAAAGATCGAAACGTCTCGACTGAATTACTTCTTATACAATCAGAAGAAAATTTATGCAGATCTTTACCATGGCTTGATAGACAATGTATCTGTTGGAGAACATAGAGCGAGTAGATTGGGAAAAAGATGGGTCTTGCCTGCATCGTTTATTGGTGGCGGGAGAGATATGAGACGAAGATACATTGATGTTGTGGCCTTGGTGCAGAAGTATGGAAAACCAAACATATTTATCACAATGACTTGTAATCCTAATTGGGAAGAGATAAGTAGGGAGCTTGGACCTGGCCAAACACCACAAGATCGTCCTGATCTTGTTGTGCGTGTATTTAAAGCCAAGCTAGAGAATCTCAAATTCCAACTATTTCGTAAACATATCCTAGGAATCATTGCAGCACAAGTCCATGTAATCGAGTTCCAAAAAAGGGGTCTACCACATGCACATTTCCTCCTTATCATGGAGTCAACATACAAATTGAGTTGTCCCGATGAGTATGATAATGTTATCTAAGCAGAACTTCCAAATAAGGATATATACCCGGAGCTACATGAAATGGTAGTGAAACATATGATTCATGACCCACTAAATAGGAAGAGTCTATGCATGAAAAATGGTAGTTGCAAGTGCTATTATCCACGCCAATTTAGTGACACAACTATCCAAGGCGAAGATTCTTACCCTATATACAGGAGAAGGGACGCCAGACAGAGGGTAAGAGTGAGAGGTCATGACTTAGACAATATATGAGTTGTTCCATATAATCCTATGCTTCTAAGAATGTATGACTGTCACATCAATGCAGAGGTTTGTTCGAGCATTAAGGCTGTTAAGTACCTCTACAAGTATATTTATAAGGGGCATGATAGGGCGTCTGTGTCCGTCAATGAAGCTGATGAAAATCGCGAGATTAATGAGATCAATGAATATAGGGATGCTAGGTGGGTAACACCATAGGAGGCATTGTGAAGAATATTTGGATTTGATCTTAGCGGGATTTCGCCACTAGTGCTACAGTTACAGCTCCACCTCCCAAGAATGCATCTTGTGTCCTATAGAGAGAATGCTGATGTACGTGAAGTTCTTGACCAACAGGGTGCCTCAAGAACCATGTTGATGAGTATTTCAAGGCAAATCAGCAATTTACGTGGGCACGCACGTTACTTTATAGGGATTTCTCACAATATACAGTGTGGTTACCTGGACGTAAGCTTTGGAAAATAAGAGAACGAAGCACGCAGATTGGGAGGATCATCTCAGCACATCCAACAGAGGGAGAGAGATACTACTTGAGGGTGCTATTAAACAATGTGGTTGGTGCTACTTCATTTGAGAATTTGAGGACATATGATGGTATTGTATACCCTACATTTCAAGAAAGCGCTGAGAAAAGAGGTATTATTGAGTCAGATAACAACATTGATGAGTGCCTTTCTGAAGCTGAAGTTTTTCATATGCCTTCGTCCCTCCGAAGGTTGTTTGCTACAATATTGATTTATTATGAACCTAGCGATGTGCGTGGACTCTGGAACACACACTTTGAAGCAATGTCTGATGACATCCGACGCTCCCAGATGAATTCATATGCAGTTGAACAAATGATGTTATTGGATATTAGAAAATTGCTTCAGTCAATGGGTAAAGAGATAACATCATTTCCTCTTCCAGAAATTGATGAATCATATGACACCATGGTGGGTGAGGTGAGAGAGATTTGTGAAGAGTCCTCTATACAGGTGGATAATGAGCTACTAGCGAGCACATCCTCTCTTAATGCAGAATAGAGATATGCTTATGATATTATACTATCATCTGTTAACAACAATAGTAGAGGTGTGTTTTTTGTTGATGGCCCAGGAGGAACAGGAAAGACCTTTCTGTACAAAGCTTTATTAGCAAAAGTCCGTAGTGAGGGGAAGATAGCTATTGCTACTGCAACATCTAGTGTTGCTGCTTCCATCATGCCTGGAGGTAGGACTGCTCATTCAAGGTTCAATATACCACTAAGCATACAAGATAATGCAGTGTGTAACTTCACCAAACAAAGTGGTATTGCGAAGCTTGTTCAAAAAGCTTCGCTTATATTATGGGATGAAGTCTCCATGACAAAAAGACAAGCAATAGAGGCGTTGGACAAGAGCATGGGGGATATAATGGAAAAGCCCAATCTACCATTTGGAGGAAAAACAATGGTTTTTGGAGGTGACTTCAGACAAGTTCTTCCAGTTATACGAAAGGGGAATATGACTCAAATTGTAAATGCAACCTTGCGTAGATCTTACCTATGGGATAACATGCATCAATTGAGACTTGTCCATAAATAAGAGCTCGATCAGATATATGGTTTTCAGACTACCTGCTACGGATTGGCAATGGCATTGAAGAGACCATCGATGATGACTATGTAAATTTACCCGACGAAATATGTGTACCCTACACTGGTGCAGAATCAGACATTGATAGTTTTATTGACATGGTATTTCCAATGTTAGGTGCAAACATGACTGATGCAGACTACATCACATCTCGAGCTATTTTGTCAACAAGGAATGAGAATGTTGATGCAATAAACATGAAGCTTATCGAACGTTTTTCTGGTGACGAGATGATTTATCACAGTCATGATCGAGCAGTCAATGATCCATGCAACCATTATCCGTCTGAGTTCTTGAATTCATTAATGCCAAATGGGTTACCTCCACATATATTAAAACTCAAGGTTAATTGTCCTGTGATTTTGCTCAGAAATATTGACCCAGCCAATCGTCTTTATAATGGGACTAGGTTGATAGTCCGAGCATTTCAAAGGAATACTATTGATACTGAAATTGTATTGTTACAACATGCTGGTGAGAGAGTCTTCCTTCCACGCATACCCTTGTGCCCCTCCGATGATGAAATGTTTCCCTTCAAGTTTAAGAGGAGTCAATTTCCTGTTAGGGTGAGTTTTGCAATGACAATTAATAAAGCACAAGGTCAAACAATACCACATGTTGGAATATACCTCCCGAACCCGGTGTTCTCTCATGGACAATTATATGTAGCTCTGTCACGAGCAACTTCTCGTAGCAATATAAAAATACTCACCGCTTCAGAAACAAATAGGGGTATCAATTCAACAAGCACGCTAACGAAGAATATCATCTACAAGGAAGTGCTCACTGAGTAGATAAAAGAATATGTGCTCACTGTATAGTATATTGTACAATTTCATGCCAGATCTGTAATTATAAATATGCAATGACACTTTATATAGAAAGGATACCTCTATGTATTGTTTTGAACAATAATATATTACTTTGTTTCTTATTATCGCAATATTACTAAACAAATGTGTTCGACAAATATATCATGTTCTAAATATATTGCCATTAAAATTATGAATCCGTTGCAATGCACGTGCACCTAGGGATGAAAACGGAGCGAAAAGTTTCCGTCCGTTCCGGGAAAAAACGGAAACGGAGAGGGTTATGCGGAAACGGATACGGAAAATTGCGGAGCGGAAACGGAAATCGAATTTTTTAAGCGGAAACAGAAACGGAACAGCGGTTTCCGACAGAAACGGATACGGAAACGAAATATTCCGCATAACAAAAACGAAAAGTTTCCGTTTTCACGGTTTTTACTGCATTATATAGAATATTAGCTTTTACTTTTTACATTATATAAAATTTAAACTATATTCTATTCATAAAATATTAAACAATTTAATTTAAATTAATATATAATTATTTTCTAAAAATAAATAATATATATTCATTACAAATAAAATAAAACTTGTATTTACTTTATTATATGTATTTATCATTTATTAATATGTGTGTAAATTGAACCTATTTATTTGTTTATCGTACTTTTTTCATATATTAAGGGTTTTTTATAATTCCGATAGATATTCTGTTCCGTATTCGTATCCACTCCTTATTCGATCCGTATTCGTTTCCGATGATATCCTTTTTCATATCCGTTTCCGGTATATCCGTATTCATTTTCGTTTCTGTAAAAAAAAATACGGAAACGGATATGATAGCACTAATTTCCGTCCGTTTCCGCTCCGTTTTCATCCCTACGTGCACCTTACTTGTTAAACCTAATTAATCTATAATTTGACAATATGGTTTCTACATGAACATGTGCTAATGATAGATTAATTAGATTTATCTTAAAAATTAGCCATCATTTACATACTTAATTTTATAATTAATATAAATTTAATATTTTTAATTAGTATTCAAATCATCCAAATATAACGAATTAAAGTTTGGATTAAACGAACCAAACAATCTTCCACCACCGTTGCAGTGCGACGAGGATTGCTGGACGCTTGAGGGAAGAAATATCGGTAAGGATGGTGATGGATACTTGGATGGCCCAATCTTTCGGTGAGTTGATAGAGATGAGGAGATAACTTCGATTGGATGGAGACGACGTTGACGACCCGACTACAACCGTACGAGACGTTTGTGTTGCGCCTTAGCGATCGATACACCAACTCTAAGGGTTGTTGATCTTATCGGTGATCAACCTTGTTCCTGCAAGCAATCGAAGAACGAGCAAGAACAAGATAAAGGAGCAACTAGTATTGCTGGATGTGAAAGACGCACAGGGATAGTTGGGGTTATGAAACGTGAAACCGGTGATCTAACCGATCACGGGTTTACACGGACAAGTAGCATTGGCTAAACTTTTATCTAATCAAAACCCGAATTACAACTGAAGTCTCTAGGGGTATTTATAGCCCTAGGGATGTCCCCAAAGTATGGAAACTACTAATTATTTCCAAAACAAAATTACTAGAAAAAGAAACTTAGATCCTTAAGACTTGGCCGAGATTGTTTCGGTGGAATAAATATATTATCTTCCATGTAAACATCCTCAGCTTCCCAAAAAGTCCAAGATCATCTAAATCAGAGCTTCCATGTGAAAGATATGCATGTTTGAATCTCGTGCTCTCCTTGAAGTCCGAGTCTGAGTAACACACATTGTTTTGAATATTGCAATCTCCTCGTATCGAATCTGGAAGTGTATCTGTATCCGTTGGAAAGAGGACGTCTCAAGCTTCCAAAAAGTCCAAGATCATCCAAATCGGAGTAGCCATGTAAAAGTTGTGCACGTTTGAATTTGTTGCTGTCCATGCAGTCCAAATCCGAGTCGAAAACGTGTAGAAGTTAATCTCCACTTTCTCTTGGCACATAAATAACGTCCTAAAATTGTATATTATGTTTTCATGGCCTTGACTTGGTCCCCAATCAACTTCCATGATGTTCCATGCCCTTTGTGCGCTCTCAACGTGTCGCTTGAACCATGTGAGAATTTATGTAATTGAAATTAAAAGTATCTCATGGTCATAATCATGGTCATAATCATGGTCATATTCGAGCTAGTGATGTCCTCATCAGATGGGGGTAGGGGCGGCACTGATAGTAGCATCGGGCTCGGTGCATCAATGATGGTGACACATCATAGTGGTGGCGACACACTGGAGGGCAACATTGTCTTTTCAATTGAAGAAATGCTAAAAATGTTTAAAATTAAAGAAATGGCAAAAATCAAATATGATAAACTTTAGAACGGTATATAATCGAAATCAAACTTTTGAATTGAAAATTATCCAAACCCAAGTTTTAAGTGGCAAATGAACCATTTTTTCTTTATTTTTTATAAATATAAGTTGTTTTAGAACTTTTAGATATTTTTTATAGTTCTTATATATTTATCTTCATCAAATAAATATAATTTTATTGTAAATAAATCACTTACATTTTCTAAAATAGTATAAATAATATACAATAAAGTTATTTAAAATGATTTTTTAATTCTTGTATACAAATCCAAAATATTTTATATAAATAATTGGAGTGAGTATTTGTTAGTTTGACGTACTTTGACAATTAATTTTGTTGCGCTTATTTTTCTTGGAGAGAACGAATTTCACACTGCTTGTAATCTATGATCTTTAACTTTTGCTTTCCTAAAAGTACATTGTTGATAGAGAGCATTTTTCAGTTGTAACCATTCACTACCACAAAAACGATTTTTAGTGACGCAACTTTAGTGACGGGTAAAAGACGCGCGCCAGTAATACACTTTAAGTGACGAGCTATTTCACATACGTCAGTAACACCGCATGATCAGTGACAGATCATAATTGGACCCGTTACTAAAGAAAGGGTACCCTTATTAGTGACGAGTCATGGTATGACCCGTCACTAAATATCTCTCCTATAGTGACGGGTTATATTTTCACCTGTTACTAAAGAAGTTTATCACCCATCACCGATGACTCCCACTAATAAATAGGCAGGGTATCAAAGTTGAATCATCACACTTTCATTTCATGTAACCCTAACCCTATACTCCCGGCACCGCCACCGTCGACTTCGTCGTGCCCTCCGTCGCCTTCGTCGATTGCATTCTCATTCTCGTAAGTTTGTTCATTCTTACTATTAAATTTCAGTTTATAAAATTATTTATCCAAAATTTGTGAATTAGGGTATGGTAACGATTCCAAACGATCTATAAGTACCAACCTATGTTCCTGATAATTGCTTAATAAAGATTAATCATCTAGTTCACAGCGGACGTCACCAGGTTTAGTTATAGTTTTTTGTACATTGCATGTCATGTTTATTCATGTGTTAAAAAACTGAAGCACATCTGTTACTATTGTAGTATTTATCAAAAAGATTTTGTGAGGTCAATAACATTTGTACTGGTGACACCCTCAAAATAATGACAAGAGATCGGTGCACCACTGAGGTTGAGGTTGTAAGCTGTAGGGTAGCGGTACGATATGCCTCCATAAAGGGTAGGCTGAATTTAGCCGAAGAGGTTGCCTAACACAAGAGGACTATTTGGTAATAACAATGAGACAAGCCCCATTGATTGTTATGGCAAAATTCTACACTAACTTTGGTGATGAGAAGACCCCAATGGCCATCCAAGTGGACAACGACGATAGTGGTATACACAGAGAAGCAACATTAATACGCATGCACATCTTTTGTTTATGTTCTTATCACGGTTTCTTATAATATCATGGGAGGGTCCTAGCAATGTTGCAGATAGGAAGGAGAAGGAGATAGCTAGGGACGTCGACACAAACCTAATGGACCAATTGAAGCACATCTGTTATTTTGGCAATCCAACAAATGTAACTCCAGCAAGAAAGACTCTCATACAAGACATATTGGAAGGTTTATCCTCCGAGAGTCAGTTATATATCTATACAATAAATAACACGATCATCAACAAGAAGTCGTTGATAAGTTATTTTCACATGTAGTTGGTCTATACAAATATCCTTCTCTAATAGCTTTGTTTATTTTTTATAGTACTTTTCAAGGCAGTACTGTGAAAAGTATATCACACCTCACCTGCACCACCAGATCACCTATATTCAAATGGCAGCAGCAGTGTTTGACGTAGTCCTAATTGCGGTGCACAAAGCGACAGACGGACGGTGCTATCTAACTAAAGGTTTTGGGCAATTTTTTAGCGACAATTCTTTAGAAGTTGGCACTGTGTGCGCCTTCCATGTCAACATTGTTACTAATGGCATTGAGGTTGTGATGTATGTACTGCAAACCTGGGGTATGAAGCAATATTAGGTTATAAATCTTTTGTGATGAATTATCTATATTCTGTGATAAATTGTGTGATATGAATTGGCTGCCAAATCAATCCTGACTTTAATTCAGGCTGCAACCTAAAAATTGTCTATGATGTGTTTTGGATATGTTGGCTGCCAAATCCTAACTTTGATTTAGGTTACAGCCTAAAAACTATTATTTTTTTCAAAATGATCATAGCATTAGCGACAGATAATAATAATAAACCGTCACTAAAGGGTCGTTTAGTAATAGGTAAAAACGTTACCCGTCACTAAAGATTGATTTATACCCGTGAGACTCCACTACATCATCAGTGACGAGTTTTAGCTATACCCGTCACTAAAGGCCCCTACATCATCAGTGACGGATGATAACTACCACCTGTCATTGATGACTGATCCCGCTTATAAATAGGCGAGTAACCGAAGTGAATCGTCATGCTTTAATTTCCCCCAACCCTAACTCTAACTCTCGCTACCATCACCTTCGTCGTGCTCTTCACCGCTCCGGGCCACATGTATCGTCGGCGCTCGTGGACGCCCTACTCGCCGCCACCTTGGTTGCATCCTCCTCGTCCTCCTCCTAAGGTCATCATCTTCCTCCTCTTCTCCGCCCGAATGCACCGCCCGTCGTTGCTAACTTTGTTTTCATTTTATTGTTATAGGGTAAAGTGATCTACTGCTTTTAACCAATTTTTCTGAGATAATTGATGCTTTTAGCCAATTTCTTCGAGATAACACACTCGAAGTTGGCATGACTATTCACGGTGGTGCTCCTTACCAGACGCTGCCATGGTGCTCCTGCTACTACCCACCGGACTCCTGTTTAAGCTGTCCATGGTGGTGGTGGTGGAAGCTTGGATAGTGATAGGATACTATCCAAGCACTTGATATCGCTATAGGTTAGCTATTAGCTATTCAGAAGCCATGAAACAATTTCGTGTCGCTCTTTGTTCATTATAGCCATTTTTTTCGAGATAACGAATATGTAGTTAATGTATGTGGTACTGATTTGGTAATAAATCCTCTGTGATAAATTGTCTGTGATGTGCTTTGGATGTTGCATATGTTGGCTTCCAAATCCTGACTGTGAATCAGGATGCAGCCTATTTTTTTTTTGAAAATGACCATATTACTAGTGACATGTGATAATAATCACCCGTTAGTAATGAGCACATTAGTGACTGGTGTAAAGTACTCCCCGTCACTAATATGACCTATTCAAGATACAACCTAAAAATATTTATTTTTTAAAATATGACCATAACATTAATGACGGGTGTAAAGTCCTCCCGTCACTAAAGATGACCTTTAGTGACGAGTAACATTGGTTACTCGTCAATAAAAGAGGGCATGCCGGTCACGGAGGAGAACTAGAGAGACCCTTTAGTGATGGATATTTACCCGTCATTAATGATAGGGCTCTACTGACGCGATAAGGGTGACAGGTGACATGTCCGTTACTACTGTACATTATGATACATCATTAATGTATATTTCTGTGGTAGTGATTGTTTTTATTGAACATATTTTACAGTGAAAAATTAATGCAATTTTTTGCAAGTCTTTCTACAGGTATTTGTTTGTGTTACTTGACCTCGCTATGTGAACTATTTTCGGGTCAAAAACGAGATCGTTGAAATTGCCTTGAACTATGGGATTATGGAACATAATGATTGGTGAACAAGTATTTGGGAATACTGCAATTGCTCTAATGAAGTTTTTTTTTCGATTCACGAGCAGCAAATTGTTTTGGTCAACAAAATTGCAAACTTAATGTATATACCATGAACCTTTTTGTATATACTAGAATTGCCAGCGTGCGTTGCACGCTCTATTCATAAGAGAAGTGACCAGAATTTAAAGAAATTATATTTAATTTAAGGATGATCTATTAATAACATGAGTTACTAAGTTTACAAAAGAAAGAACCTTTAAAGCACCCCATTACCATTAACCAATAGTGTTATTGGATCTCTTGTAGTGAGAAATATTGATTGAGTAATATTTTTCTAACTAATCAATTTTATATACCACTGATACTATATGCGATGATATATATGCCCTGAATAAAGGTAGCCAATTCAAACCAAGTGACAAACCTAACGGTTGAGCCTGTAGTTTGTCAAAGCATAAACATTGTGCAATTTATTTTCATTTATAACTGATAAATCTTTACCACCAGGTCTCAGTTCATGAACTTGAATACAATCATTTGTTGCGATGTAACAGTCTGCGGAGGTCAAAGTAAAAAAGAAAAAAGCTTTGAAACAGGAGAGGGAAAATATATAATCATATATTTTGCCATGCTAGCAATAGATGAGAACCTTCTGGCACTTTAAAGATATGTCCTGTTATCTAGAGTGTCTGCTTGGTGCATATATCTTAGTTTTTGTATCTAACGAAGAACAGTGATCATCCAAGTTCAGCTCCAGCTCCTGATTCTTTCTAAAACAACCATTCCTGGTATCACCAATGCATTTATATATTAGTTATTTGGAAGAATAAAATATATAGAAGAGATACAAAACTATCATTGAAGGGCAAGAAACCTGCAAGAAGCATCTGAAAGGCAGAAGGCCATTTCGTGGCCAATCATGATAAATGGCACTGAAGGATCAAGCCAGCACATATGCATCAAAAGATTGTGATTACCAAACACCTTTTAGAATTTTTCAAACCATAGACACTTTTAACTTTGATTGGTCAGCTAATAAGATTTTTGGATGACATAAATTATGATAAAAAGTCCATCATATATATATAAAACATAATCTGTACATAAAATCTAAAACTGATTTAAACCAACATGTGACAGGTATTAAAAACACGTCAGACAACTTAGCATTTGTACATAAAATCCCATTAACCCTTGAGAATCATGTAAAGCATTTTCACAGGGTGTAGAAATCATATGTATTGTGACAACAGAGGTCATAACATGTGTCAGGCTTGCTCATAACTGAATGTTGAGCTTTTCATGAGCTTCACATCAGGGGCCTCACTGTTACTATCTGAACCATTCCAGCTAAAACCATTAAAGAAGAATAGAAGATTTCAGCCAAAGAAGTGGTTGCAGCCCAAACCATTTCGTTGTAACACCAACAAAAGTGCTTCTTCTGTTATTGTGTTTGGCCTTTACTGATAATATTTCACTGAGCCAACAACAGCAACCAAGGACTGTCATGCTATCAGCTATAAAACTAAGCATCCCTCTATTAAGATGTTAAATTTACTTGACATTGGAAAAAGGGAGTGTTGTTACCAAAAATGCACATTACAAGAAAAATTCATTTCATATAGATAGAGAAATAGCTATAGATGTGGTCATGTGAACGACATGACATACCAAAATCAATCAAAGGAAAACCTTCAGTTATGTCTTTCCAGATTTTCAACACAACGTGATAATATAAGTGGTGCACAAATATGGCGAGAGCAAAATGGAGAATGTTAACATCATTATCCATATAACTAAGACATAAGCTCTTGTTAAGTGTACTGGCACTAACTATTCAGATATATGAGTTTTTTAATTGAGAAAACTATAACATGGGTAATGTGCATGCTCAGAATTGCTGATAGTGATAACCAAATGGAGTCTAAAGTATACACAGTCCTAAAATCAATCCATTGAAAAGGCCAGATCAAATATCAAAATTTCTAGCTTGGTTAAGTAAATCGGCTCCACTTCGAGGCATTGACTCATATAGTCAAATTGATATAATTTTCCATATACTGCCATAAATTAAAAAGTAATTTAATGCTAACCAAAGCAAGCCCAGCATATTCTCCCTTCTTCAAAGCTTCATCAATCTCTGAGTCACCAGAGTGGTTCCTTCCCTAATCCTGTAACATTTACCGCCAACATAATTTACAATTGTTTTAGAATAAAGAAATAAATAAAAGGTCCTGATGTTACCTAAACTCGTCCCACAAAATTTACGGAACAAATGCACCAGCTTGCACAATGACTGCTGCTTGGGCAGAACTGAAGAAGAATGATTGGAGCCATCAGACACAAAAGACTAATCATGCTAGAATTAGTAAAAGACTCTAAATTGAAGTAAAACAGTATAAGCAATGGATCTATCCTGAGAGCATTTGTTCTAAAATTAAAATCAAGACTGTTTGATAAGACTTAGTCATATCACATATGTGTCTTGAATCCAAATGAGCAGAAGAAAATGTCACTATTTAGAACTGAAAATCAGCGGGAAAAAGCAATGCATGACAGCAACTGAATTTGTAAGTACTTATATTATGTAAGCAGGTAATTAGTTGCTTGTTGTACTATCAAGATCAATGAGCATGCAACATTAGATAATTAATAATAGAGAAAATCAGGGTAGAGTATTCATCTCTCTGTGTTTCTCTAATTGCACAGTAGCAGTTAGCAATTTGGCACCCAAAAAGATAAAGGACAAGAGCAATGATCAATTCATTGAGATTATGTCACATCTCTGAGCCACAAGTATATGGGAAAAAACGGTAGCAAGTATAAAAATTGACAACACCAACAACTTGTAATAAGACTCCTCTAGGGCCGGCAATGCTGACTTCCTGTGAAAAAAACAAAAGTAAATTTGGAGGTTGTACTGATTGACACCATATGACATCACAAGAATCACAAGCACATACTGCTAACATATGGAAATATTGTAGAAAAAGAAGATAATAAAACGTTCTCACGAAGATTAGAACATCAAGAGCATCTAGGCTAGAGAACTAAAGGATGCCTTTGCCGTATAGAACTACAATATTCAAGCATAAAGGAAACCCCTCTTAGTCTTATTTTTAGATCAGACTGACTCAGCTAGTGCCACAGCAAATGCAAATACAAAATAAAAAATATGCAAACTTTCACAGTTGAACCGAAAGAAATCTACCAATTTGTGCTAATGTGCTATTATTAAAGAAATAATTAAAACTCAGAAACTTCAAATTAAATTTCTTTTCTTACCAAATTTAAAATATACAGACTTAATTCAGAAGATCTAAAATAAAAAAATGCATGTCGATACAGATACACCAGTTTCGGGCAGATAATCTCAATATAATGGTGGCAATCAAGGAAATGCAATGGAAATTACTACATGCACAACTATGGCAAGTATACAGTTTACCTGTCATATCATACGTGGAGAACAATGGGAGTGACCAGATGGAGGCGAGCATGCTGCATCAGACTTCAAAAGAATATGAAATGCATGCGCTAAATCTATATGTTGATGTCATGTTATCCACTTCTATGTCAAGTAGGTTTTTTCTAGATCCTGGACTTGACTCCACAAGGCATCAATCATGCAGGCAGCATAGTACCATCATGCTCAAAAAATGCAGAAAAGAGAGTACATAACTTCATAGTCAGGGCTTCGATCTTTAGTCACATAACATATCATACAGTAAATGTAAAAAATATAGTCTTCAGTGCAAAAAATGTGAAAATAAACATATCATGACAGTGATATGACAATGAGTGCTAAGCGCACAACCAACAAATGGATAATAATAACTTAATCGAAAATACATGCAGAAATAGGGCCTTGGAGTTATCTACAAACTCCATAGCACATAGTTTACAAGAGAACCACGAGTTCAAATATTGAAGAACCACCAGTTTAAATATTGAATAACTACCAGTCCAAATATTGAACAGGTATGTTGCCAGTGAAACTTAATAATGTTGCTAAGGTAAAAAAACAACGGCCAGCAATAAATTTTGTGGCAATACATGCTGACAAGTAGGTTTAGACCTTAGCAGAAGCCTATCAATCTCATTAGGATGTAAGAAACTCAAGTAGGTTTTTCCTGACTAACATGGATTTGTAGCTATTTACATTTGACAATTTGGGTAACACATCATAGGTCACATTCAATTCCATTCCATTCCATTCAGTAGGGATCATTTTATGCTTCCATCAGTGGGCAACCATGAGAAAGCAAAATCTCAAGGGATGTAAACATTACCTATAATTCATAGCTATCACATTGCAGTGACAGGTTGAACCCAAATCAGATTTCCTAGCAATAGGGAACTCTGTACACACAGAACTAAAAATGAAAGCTTCTGACTTCCTATATGAACCCTCCCCCAGATTTCTCAAGGAATGTAAACATTACCTATAATTCATAGCTATTACTTGAGGTAACAAATATACATGACTTTAAAACTCACTTGAATCTGATCACAATTACCATATATATCAACATAGAAACAAACAAATAGCATACAATGAAACATTATTGTCTCCAGCAAAGGTGTAGACCAAATCACAGAATTGAGGCGATAAAAACCAAAGCAGGAACTAACAGAAAAGAAATTACATAAACCATATATACTGACATAGATCAAGTGTCACACAACAGTTTAACAAACACCATAATTCAACCCAAAAGTAGGTAGCACAAACAGAAGCAACTAAACAAAAGATGGTTCTAAAAGCTTTCTAACAGAAAGAGATAGGTCACAACTTCTACAAAAGGTAGTTCCAAAAGCATCTACATGAAAAGCCATGGTCCACAACAGTACATCAAACAGCAATTCTGGTTTCACTAAGGATCGTCTGGCGCGCTGCATTTAGAAGGAAAAATCATTTTAGTAAGAAAGGAGAGCCATAAGAAAATGAATAAATAATGTAGGAATCTCTGTACCTATCATCGACATTCTTGTTTTTCCCTTTAAACAGTTTCTTAACAACAGGTTGTGCTGAAGAAGACTGTCCTCTACAACACAATTATAGAATCAAGGTTACCACATGTAAAGAAGTGGTACAAACCTAGCAAGGTCATTCAGAAAACACACCTCTTTTTTGGAATGACTCCAATAGGTGCAGAGTTGGTAGGGACAACAACAACCTTGTATAAGAGGAATCAAATGAATATGGATTATATAATCAAAGCATAGTTTACTATATTAGAGCATATCCATCAATGTAATGATGCCAAATACATGGAAATTGTACCTCTATGTCGGTTTGTCCTGAGATTCCTTGTGAAACAATATTAGACTATAAACTAAGTGGTGTATCCTCTTCGAGTACTATTAGACTACACTTACTAGTAGGAGGGTCTGAAGTAGAGACATTGACAATGTGTTTTGTAGGTGTTGATAAGGCAAGTTTGTCTACAATGGCTGCATTGCTTGATGCTGCTGATGCTGATACTATACCAGATGAAGCTTGAGATGTTTGAGGAGACCCGACAAGAAGATTCCCTTCAAAGCATGACACAATGCTATTGACTTGAAAAGAAATTTCTCCTGTTCTAAGTGTGTTTTCAGTAAAGCTTACGTTCCATACAAACTCCTTCTCAATTAAGGCAGTGAGCTCATCCGAAATGAAGTCAGTTTCTTCTGGTAGACTGTCAATAAGAACTTCAACCGATTTCTTGGTAAGACGCTGTGCATTCTTTCCAAAGAGAATAAATTGAGCATCTGCAGTATCATCCCCTGCTGTGAGCGTCACTTTGTACCTGCGATTTTGTGCTCAGTCTATAACAACTCGTACATGAATCATGTATAGCCACATTGTAAGGCACATGTTGTAATGAGAACCTTTGAAATTAATTATGCCAGATTTCATGTATGGTGTAAGTGTTTTTTGTAGGTGTATTCCTAATCTAGTACATCCACAAATTCTTCGTAATCCAGAATGCCTTTACAACATTTATTGGCTGCTCAACATCTAATGAGTAATGCGACTTAATAAGGTACTGTATAGGATATTTTTTCATGCCATAATCTCAAACTGCACCTATGGATAGTTTCGGTGGGTATAGAACAGTGTATAGACACAATTATCAATGCTTTGCAAAACGCATAAAACACAGAATAACTGTAAGGTTATAAACGGTGATCAGAGCTAGTTCATTTCATTAAGAAAGGATTATGTCTTACACAACTTTTAAAAGTGTACTTGAGTAACTTTACAACATAAACTTAGCAAAGACCATAATCCCAACACAATGAACAAAATGATCTATTTTTTACTTGTAACAATTGACTATTTCTTAGAAAGCAAGGAAACCGTTCACGGAAAATATCCAAAAGGTGAACCTTTCTAAATAAAAGTACCTTGGAATTGGCGTGGCAATCTTGTAACAGCCAGTGCATTTAAAGCTATGACCAAATGGTTTTGTTGTTCTGTAGCATGAGCCACATGAATTGTACCACCAAGAGTTTTCGTTGCAAAGTTTCCTTATAGTAACATTGACTAAAAATTGAGATCTCTATAGTAAATAGCAGGCATCATAAATAAAACGGTAAAATGGCACTATATAAAAAAGAACCAGCACAAGTACAACAGAACTAACCCTGAACTTGCGGGGATTCATTTCTAGTGCCTGTTTGATTGTTTTTTCATAAGCATCTTCCTGTCCAGATTATCTAATAGATGACTTAGTGTCTTTTAGTGGAGAGTAGTTCGCAGCGAATCTAGGCACACAAATAAGAAGTATTCAAAACATTAGCTTAGGCATCTACATGTTCTCTGAATGATAATTGCAAGGTGTAGAGAAACATTTAAAACTAACATATTTTTTAGCTCAATTCCTTCTAGTATGTCAGGATTGATGTATGTTGGACCGGAAACGGCGACCAGAGGGGGGGGGGGGTGAATGGGAGCTTTTAAAATTTCGGGCTAAAAACTAGCCTTCGGTTTGGTTCTGTCTTCTGCGGAACAGGCTTCGAACACAACCTTCGAAGGTCTGGTTAGGAGGTACTTCGACAGCTCCGAACACAGGCTTCGCAGGAGCAAAAGTTCGAAGCCAAGAAGACTTCGCTCCACTTACAACCCTCGAAAATCTACTCTGCTAAGTCAGTGCAGGCTCCGCACACAGGGTGCTTCGAGCAGGCTTCGCACTTCACCCTTCGCAAGAGTGGACTGCCCTCTGAGGACTTCGACCAAGTACTTGGCAGCAGCAACTGGTGTTGTGCTTCGTACACGAAGGTCTACACGCACACAAACGGACTTTGCTAAGGGCTTCAACACAAGAAGCAAACGGGCTTCGATCAGGGCTTCGCTGGTAAGCAGCGAGGTCTTGCCTCCTGTTACACAGAGCGACAGCACACTGAAAAACACACTTCGCACAGAAACAACCTTCGCCTAGACAGGCTTCGGTGCACTATAACTAGCGAGGTATGTAACGTGAGCTCAAGCAAAAAGCACAAAGAAGCAGGGCTTCGCCGCTTGAACAAGGAACACAATAAAATGAACTCTGGATGAATACAGCGAGGTATGTGGCTACAGGAGCTCAACAGTAAATGCTCAAAGTGTTAAATGTTACCTACCGAGCCCACAGTTCACCCAAAGGAAGTGACTACTTTACCCCTAGGGTTTACAAAGGATTTGTCTCTATAGAACTAAGGGGTACAAAAGGTAGTCCACCTTTATTCTGGAGGCTTCTCTGTCAGCTTTGCAGAGGGGACAGCGTCAGCTTTTTGCAGAGCAGACAGTGTCAGCCTTTGCAGTCTTTGACCTTCTAGAGCCTCCCTTCGCACGCGAGGGTGCGGTAGCTTCGGCGAGAAGCCTTCAGCCTGGTGGCCTTCGCTTCGCCGAAGATGGCCTCCGATACAGTGACGGTTTTGAGCCGAAGCCGTCAAAGCCCTTGGGCCTTCGCACCAACACCTCCGGAGTGGATCACCACGGCTTCGCAGCTTCACCCAGCTCGAACTCCGCCAGTCCGTGTACCGAAGCCATGCAGGCCGAAGCACCTCAAGTCAACCTTGCTCCGGAGCTAGCCTCGCTCCGAAGCCTTCCTCCCTCCAAAGCCCCACCTTCGGAGTACCACCCTCCGAAGTCCCTCCTTCGTCCAAGGCCTCCGCATGAAGCATTCCATGAGCACTTCGTCGCAGTGTCTCTCCCCGAGCACACTCCTCGACGAGCCTCACCCGGACCATGCCTTCGATGCACCTCGACTTCTGAGACCTTCGTCGGGTACATTCGAATGTCTCCCTCCAGAGCACACTTCGAATTCCTTGCCTCCGCAGAGGACTTGATCCATCCAACTCCGAAGTCACTCCATTCGGAGTACCTTCGAAGTGCCTCACCTCCGAGGACTTTGTCTCGGAGTACCTTCAGCCGGAGCCACGCTCCGCACTCTCTGCCTTCACCTGGCACGCCTCGACCCGAGGACCGACCCAGACCGCCTTCACAGCCACCGTGACGGAGCTCCCCGCTCCCCTGGCATCAAGCCTCCCGCTTGACCCAGGTTCACCTGCTGCGAACCTTGTCCGTCGCCTCCGAAGTCCCTGCGCACCACAGACAAACAGACAAGCGTATCCAGTACTCCGGAGACCTCTCCGGGTTAGCAACCTCCGGTACACACTCCGGTGTACCGCCCAAAGTACCGAAGCCTTCGGTACACACCCAGTCATCGTGTACTGTCGGACCCCTCCGACAAGCACACTCCGCTGCACAGCTGCAGCAAGCAACAACCGAACACCCTTCGGTGAAACCACCTCCGAACACCCTTCGGAGGTACCACCTCCGAAACCCCTCCGGAGGTACCCTCCTCCGAACACCTTCGGAGGTCCAACCTCCGAACAACCTTCGGAGGTACCCTTCGAACAGAGGGTAAAAATCCTGTCAATCACTCATCACAAACACTGAAACCAACCCTTGGTTTCTCAATCTCCCCCTTGATGAGTGCATTGACAACTAAAACAAGTTCAAGAAAATTTAAAAAATTTCAGCACACAAGTGACCATAAAAACTCAGAAAAGAGCCAAATCATGTCACTTTGACAGAAGAATTTTCCTCCCCCTTTTCAAAAGAGTAAAAACCCTTTCGGCAAATCTTCCCTTTCAAGATAAAAACTCCCCCTGAATTAAATTTTCCCCCTTTGGCAACAAAGAGCCTTTATGTCACGTTTTCTCCCCCTTTGGAAATTATGCCCCCTTGCGGCAGAGAACGAAGCAAGTCTCTCCCCCTTGAGGAATTTCTCCCCCTTTGGCAATGCAAGCATCAAGGAGCATGTAAAAGATGCAAAGCTTTGAATTGAGCAGAATTGCAAAGACATATGAAGCAAAAATATGCCAACAATAACACCAATGATCATGGGCTCAGCTCAAATTAATATTCTCTAAAAGCATGATGAAGCATGTGATTTGATCATTTTTGAAATAAAAGCAACACCACTTAGTCAAGGAAACTTAGACAAGTAAGAGCAAGGACTGCGCAAAGCTAGTCAATTTCTACTCTAGACAGACAAGTCTAGTTCAAATGAAGTATGAAAAGCAAACTTGATAATCAATGAATTTTCGTTGTTCTTTTCTTAGTGCCAGGGGTTATTTGTTTGTCCACCATATACTTTCCAATCCGGCCAAGCCTAGGCATGAAAGCCATAAGAAGCTTAAGGCAAAGATTTTGGTATACACTACACTATTCCAGTTCAGACCAATGTGCAATGGTAAGCAGTCTAGAATAGGGTAGTGCGACAAACAAACCCACCTGGATCTTTTCACTTAAAGGATGCAAATCATGGAATTTTTGATTTTAACTAAGTGAGCCAACTGTTTGGCACTTTATGAATATCCATGAAAATGTAGAACAATTTTTCAAGTTGCAATTTTTAGCATCCAATGAACAGTGTCTTGCTATCAAGCAGATAAAAGATAGCTAAAGCAGTCCTGCCTAAACATGCTAGATTCAAGACTAAGCAGTGAGCACGATTTGATTTTGAAAAGAAAGCATCATGCACATGAATGTTCCAGATAAATTAAAAAGAGCTGAGTTGTCATGATGTCATGGATTATAAGCAAGCATATAAGTGGAAAAGATGTAAATGCAATTTAGCACACAATTAGCAAATGCATATCCATCTAAAACAGCTCCCCCTCACAAAATGCCGTAAGGGTGACAAATACCAAGTTCCCCACGCAAGTAGGCAAATCGAGAAGCATCGAGGGGTTTTGTAAAAATGTCGGCAAGCTGGTGTTGGGTATCAACATATTGAAGTTCAATATCACCCTTCTCATTGTGATCTCTGAGTAAATGATATCGTACATCAATGTGTTTGGTTCTGGAGTGCTGAACCGGGTTGTTTGCAATACAAATAGCACTAGTGTTATCACAAAAAAGTGGAACACTCTTATAATCTAACCCGAAATCCCGCAAAGTGGAAGTCATCCACAAAATCTGAGAGCAACAGCTAGCTGCAGCAACATATTCGGCCTCAGTCGTTGATTGTGCAACACTAGACTGTTTGCGAGAAGACCAGCAAACCAATGAAGTACCCAGAAAATGACAAGTACCAGAGGTACTCTTCCTATCAATCCTACACCCAGCAAAATCCACATCGGAATAACCTCGAAGACATAAAGACGAAGATGCTGAATACCATATGCCAAATTCAAGGGTGTGTTTGAGATACCTTAAGATGCGCTTAACCGCTTGGCGGTGCGAAGCTCGTGGTGAAGCCTGAAAACGAGCGCACAGACACACTGCGAAGTGTATGTCCGGCCTCGTGGCAGTCAAGTAGAGGAGGGAGCCGATCATGCTCCGGAACTCCTTCTGATCTACGGCTTCTCCATCTTCGTCAGGGTCCAATGCTACAGATGTAGCCATTGGAGTGGCGAGGAGCTTCGCATCGGACATGTCAAACTTCTTGAGCAGGTCCTTGGTGTACTTCGTTTGGTGGACGAAAGTACCTTGTTTGCTTTGCTTGATTTGCAAACCAAGGAAAAGGTGAGTTCACCCATCATTGACATTTCAAATTCCCTTAAAAAGGTATCTGCAAACTCGGCAACCAAAGCATGAGAAGAGCCACCAAAGATGATATCATCCACATAAATCTGAACTAGGAGGAAATCTTTGCCATGCTTGAGAGTAAACAAAGTTTTATCAACAGAGCCCATCAAATACCCTCGCTCAAGCAGAAAAGACTTAAGTCTGTCATACCAAGCCCGAGGGGCCTGCTTGAGTCCATAAAGAGCCTTATGAAGTTTAAGGACTTTATGTGGGTACTTGGGGTTTTCAAAACTAGGGGGTTGTTTTACATAAACATCTTCACCTATGAAGTCATTAAGAAAAGCACTTTTGACATCCATTTGATAGAGTTTGAATCCCCGGGATGTCGCAAAGACAAGCAAAATCCTAATGGCCTCAAGGCGAGCAACAGGTGCAAAAGTTTCGGTAAAATCAATCCCTTCTAGTTGAGAAAAGCCCTGAGCTACAAGTCTAGCCTTGTTTCTAACTATAGTCCCATCCTCCCCTTGTTTGTTTTTGAAAATCCATTTTGTTCCAATGAAATGAACATTTGGTGGAGGATCAACTAAAGTCCAGACTTGGTTTCTCTCAAAATTTTCAAGCTCTTCATGCATGGCATTGATCCAACTAGAATCAGAAAGTGCATGACTAACATCTAAGGGCTCGAAAGAAGCAACAAAAGCAGAATTAGTGAAATGAGCATGTGAACGAGTTACCCTTTGATCAAGCTCACCAATGATCTGCTCGGGAGGGTGCATCCTTTGAACATGATGTGGAGCCTCGCGGTGGGATGCAGTCTCCCCCTCAACTTGTGCGTTGGAGTGGTCCAAGATGACCGATGTTGAGGTAGTCGCTTCGGGACCTTGTGCCGAAGTAGTTGAAGCGGGGTCAGCTTCGGGGGTCGATGTCGAGGGTAGTAGGGGTTCATCCTCGAATTCTCCGGGATCTTCTTCTTCAAATAAGGTCTGTTCCATGTCGTGTTCATTTGCCTGTTCAAAAGCAGAACTAACAGAGGGGGTTGATTCATCAAAAGTCACATCATATGACTCGATGACAGTGTTAGTTTCCAAATTATAAACACGATAAGAATGACCATGAGTAGTATAACCCAAAAAGATCCCGTCAGAAGATCGCGACTCAAATTTATCCAAGTTACCACGTTTTAGGATAAAGCAGCGACACCCAAAAACTCGAAGATGAGTAACCTTGGGCTGTCTCCCAAAATGCAGCTCATAAGATGTCAAATTTAAAATTGAGCGCAAGAAGATTCGGTTTGAGATGTAACATGCAG
The DNA here is from genome assembly GCA_019279435.1 of Zizania palustris. Lineage (NCBI taxonomy): Eukaryota > Viridiplantae > Streptophyta > Magnoliopsida > Poales > Poaceae > Zizania > Zizania palustris. Next base: position 14,665,010 of record JAAALK010000287.1, on the reverse strand, counting down.
TGTTCATGGCCTCAGCCCAGAATTTTCTAGGAGTCCTATGCTCATCAAGCATCGTCCTAGCCATCTCAACCAAAGTGCGGTTCTTCCTCTCAACAACACCGTTCTGTTGAGGAACCCGCGGAGCAGAGAATTGATGTTCTATGCCATGCTCCATGCAAAAGTCATCAAAGAGACTATTTTGAACTCAGTGCCATTATCGCTTCGAATGAATTTTAATGCACCAGGGAGTTCAGTAAAAAGTCTCAAAGCCAAGCTCCGAAAGTGTGAAAACACTTCATCCTTGCTGGCAAGAAAGAAGACCCAAGAGTAGCGAGAGAAATCGTCGACAATAACTAATACATACCACTTGCCACCTAAAGAACTAACCCGAGAAGGACCTACAGTGTCCATATGGAGAAGTTCTCCGGGTTGTTCAGTCATCACTGTGGTGACTGGCGAATGCGAAGCGGCAATCATTTTTCCGTGTCGACACGGAGCGCAAACTAAGTTCTTCTCAAACTTGATCTTGGGCAATCCTCGGATCAGGCCTAGGGCGCTCAGACGAGCGAGCAACTCAAAGCTCATATGCCCTAGTCTCCTATGCCACTTCCAAAGCTCAGAAGTCGAATGTGCAACAAGGCAGTGAGAAGAACCAGATGATTCTGAAAAATCAGCTCCAAAAACTCTCCCAACTCTAAAGATCTTACACACCACAACGCCATCAGAATTGAGCACTTGCGAAGTATCACGATGAAATCGCACTTCGAAGCCCTCATCAAGCAACTGAGATACAGACAGCAAATTGTATCCCAGATTCTCAACCAAAGCAACATCTTTGAGAGTGAAATTCGAGTTAATTCTTACCACACCTTTACCTTTCACTCTACTCCTTCGATTGTTTCCGAAGGTCATATGTTCACTTTGCTTGGTTGTGGTGAGGCTGGAGAACCATGCTGCATCTCCGGTCATGTGGCGCGAACAACCGGAGTCCATGATCCACGTGCCCTCCAAGCCTCGATCTGTCGCCTACACACGATAAGAATATCTCGATCGCTCAGTGCTGGGGTGAGTGAAATAATGACGAGGCATCCAGCACTGAGTGACACGAGTAGTAGGCGCAGTAAAAGTAGACGGTCTACGCACATGATAATCAGAATAAAGCAAAGTGTGACGTCTACCTACATGCTGTGATCGAACAACATGTCGAGGTCTCCTACTCTGATGAGGTACAAAGCTACTCGCCCGAGGTCTACCACCATATGGAACATGGTGAACACCTCGAGGAGCAAAACCTCTCCGAGAAGCACGAGGAGCCTCAAAAGCAGGACGATAGTACAACTCAGACTCATGCATACCTAAAGATGGGTAATGCATGTCCTGGTAACTCATCGCCTGAGAGCGTCGCTCATCCTTGATGCGACGAAAATAGAACCCAACCAAATGACCCGCCCGCTGACAATAGGAACAATGAAACACTCTCCTGGGGGCACTCTCATGGGTCACAGGAGCAACTCTCACAGGCTCCTTGGGTTTTCTCTGAGTGGTTTTCTTTGGAGGATTTTTCTTGGCAGGAGGTGTGGTTTTCTTTGGTG